>JABYQO010000003.1:1200000-1797655 GCA_022606155.1 Trametes elegans | reverse complement strand
CTAACCCTAACCCTAACCCTAACCCTAACCCTAACCCTAACCCTAACCCTAACCCTAACCCTAACCCTAACCCTAACCCTAACCCTAACCCTAACCCTAACCCTAACCCTAACCCTAACCCTAACCCTAAGCGGATGTAGGGGATGAGGGGGTGGATGACGCCGGTGGCCTGCCATTGACCGATGGTCTTGCTGTAAAAATGAGGGTAGAAGGTGTAGCTCGTGTCGCGATAATGACGATCCCGACGGTCTGGCTCGGCATCGAACTCGGCCTCATCAATGTCATGTGGGCGGCCGTCGTCAAACTCGCCATCGAAAGCCGGCTCAAGGTCGTATGATGCAGGGCCGAGGAAGAGCGAAGACACCTCTGGCAAATTCTGCATAATGGCGCAGCGGTCGCCACGACGAGGGGCCTCAGGTTCTCGACGGGGGATGCGGAACCCATGCTCACTGTAGATGTGTATCTCGCGGCCGTCGTCATCAAGCAGGGGGATTTCGTGCAGATTGTTGATGCGACTGCGGGACGCCTGGTCGTACGAGTTGTAGACATGAGGATGAGCGCGGAGGATCTCATGGACTGGGATCTCCTTCCACTGATGGACTTTGTATGCGCTGATAATGTGAATGAGTGGTGGGCATCAGTGCGACTGTTTGTAGAGGAAGAATATGAGGAATGGAATGAGAACTAACTTGAAGTGGGTGGCGAGTGCGAGAGACATGCGCCACACGCGTGCGTAGTTGACTTCACGGTCCCAGGTCTGGGCGGCAGCTTCGAGGGAGTCGTCGAAAGCGAGACGTCGGTTTTGTCCGTATCTCAAGGTGATGAAGACGGGATAGGAATCTTCGAGTTCCTTGAAGTGGTAGTGGTTTGGGGCGGCGTCGTAGTAGTCTTGCCAGCCATCCCTGAAGGCGGCGGCGAGACGTTTCATTTGGGCTAGGCTGAACTCGAATCGTTTGCGTTCGCTAAGGAATGCGAATGGAATCAGGACAGGATAGTTTGAGGTGTGGGAGCATGGCGATGGCCATGACAAAGTGGCTTACCCGATGTCAAATGTCCATGAAAAGTTGGCGTCGCAGGAGATGTCGGGATATTTGTTCACGAGGACGACGTCGCGGTACCCCGAGCGTTCCATGAGGTGGAGGAACCCAGCGATGACGGCGCGTGAAAGCACGGGTGACATGGTGGTCGACTTCTTCTCCAGCTTGACGTCTCCGACATGGGGTGGGTTGGTGTAGACCTGCTTGGGTATGAGACCGAACCAAATGTCTTCCTGAGCCATGGTGTATCCGATGTGCAGCATGCGGCCAGCCATGTCACAACCGAGCGCAGTCAGATCGCCCCGAAAATGCCAGTGACGCTTTTCAAAGGCGATGGTGAGGTTCCATCGGTGGTCGACCTCCGCGCCGGGTGCATCGGGATTGGGGAGGAGGACGTCCATCCCAGACCGACGGCCCACAATCTGTCTGTAGTCGAGAAATGTCTGGAGACAAACGAAGAAGGGTCAACGATGGACGGACGGAGAAGGGGGGCTTCTCGAAGCTAGAAACGTACGCCCGCGCAGGTCCAGGAGACATTGAGATCGTGTGGATTGACGAGAAAGTCCTTGTCGATGTTGATCTTGTTCTTGTCCTTGAGCGTGTGCATGGCGAGCGAGTCTTCGCCGGACTGGTACCACTCACGGAGTGTGGAAAGCCGAATGTTGCGGACGGGCAGGCTGTCGTACATCTGGGCAATGCGCGTGTGGTCTCCATAAGCGTCCTCGATGCTGCGTGTGACTTCTTGCTGGTCGATGGCGTCCTCTGTGAACATGGTTGGAGCGACATGGTCAGAGACGTTTGCGCCGTGAGGGACGACCCCGTCCTGCTCTTCGTCGTACACTGCTTCCCCCAGGGCATGCTCATCGCTGTCTTCGCCACCCTCGCCGAGGGCAATCTCCTCTGCCTCAGCTTCGTCCTCATCGAAGGGGTTGAGGAAGTCAATGTCATCATGGTTGCTAGGATAAAATTCATAAGCTGCTGTAAGAGGCGGCACGAGTGCAGTGCACCTGGGAGAGGAAGGCCAATCCATGGGAGCGTGTCTGCAGAGAAAACGAGTGGGACGAGATGGGGAGGGAGAACGTGCAGACGTTGCTAGACTACGGAGGGCATAGTTACAATGACCGTCTAGCAGGATGGACTTGGCGAGCCACAGTTGTGGTACAGGGTGACGTTGAGATTGCCGGAGTGGCTGTTCAAACTGTTTAGGAGTGGGAAGTGGGCGATCGGCCGAAGGAGCGCACATGGGATATATTTACCCGCAGGCGGGAGGCACTGCGCTGATTGAATATGTGTACATGAGATCGAGACAGAGAGAGATATGCGATGTAGATGAGACGAGAGATTAGGCGGGGGTGAACAAAAGAGCAACGACGCAAGGAACAAGAGGGACGACGAGGGCGACATGATGGTATGAGGCACGCAGAATTACCTGAGCTGCGAGCGTTCAAAGTCCGAGTCCATCTCATCCGCCCGACTGTCACCTTGGTTGCGCTTGGTCTTCTTGGGCTTGCGAGTGGGGGGCTCGGGGTGCTCGACCTGGCGACGCTTGCGCAGCTCATGAGTGGGGACGAGGTGCTGATGGGCATCTAAGGCACAACATGTTAGTAAGGTCTGCACCGATCGAACGGGAGGATGTGCTCACGATCGGGGATGCGTTTGGATTGGCCTGATATGCGTGGACAAAGTTAGTGTGTTGGCAATGATCTAGAATAATGGATACTGACGAGAGCCCGTGGCGACCGGCTGGGTTTGCTCCATGTCAGGCTCAGGATGGGGAAGCAAGGAATCGACCAAGCGAACGACCTCATCTAACTTGCGGGTGTAGGGCGCGTCCGCTGGCAAGATGGCAAGGCGAGCCTGCAGCTTGGCGCAGTACGCCTCAAAGTCAGGCTCAGGGACAGAGGGAGGGCGGAACTGGAGGACGTCGAGGCGCCCGTCTGTGAGCTCAGGATAGGAGGCGATGGCCTTGAGCAACGACTGGCGAGAGGGAGGGGGGTTGTCCCACATGGCGTTGGATTCCCTGATGTCGTCGAGCTCGTCCATGGTGCCGAAGGCGTCCTCGAGGGGGATGTCGGGATCGTTGTCCCAACTCTGGGCGGCGCTTTCGACAAGGGTAGCGTGCGCGTCGCGCTGGGCCTCGGGTGAGGAGAGGCTGGGGGGCGGGGTACCCTGGGTGGAAGGGACGTCGGGACCGCCGGTACGTGCAGAGGGGTCGTCCTCAGCGGTGCGCGATGGGGTGGGCGCGTCGCCCTCCCCATTGCCCTCCCCATTGCCCTCCTCATTGCCCTCCCCATTGCCCTCACCATCGCTGCGCGTGCTGTTGGTGTCCGGGGTGTTGCTGCGTTCAGGGTCGGTGTCGATGATCATATTGGTGTCCTCATCCTCGGACATGAATTCGAGATCGTCGGGGTCGATGTCGCTCTCCATGTCGTCGATCGTCTGATCAGCGTCCGGCCAGCGAACGTCCTGTGGGTAGATGTTGTCGAGGCGGGGGATGACGATCTTGCTCGCCTTGCTGGGGTCGCTTTCCTGCACCTTTGCGCGCTTCTCCCTCAGGCGTGCGATGTGGCGATCGCGCAGCTTGAGGAAGAGCGCCCACTGGTTGGGCTGCGCGCTCTTCAAGTGGTCGAGGGAGGTGTATGCGCGCGTGTCGCCGCGCTTCTGGACTGTAGGGACCTTGAAGCTGACGGCCTCCTTGTCGCGGAGGACGTACACCTTCTGGGTGTTCTCGCTATCGCGCCTGAACTCGAGGCGGCTGGCGTTGAACGAGAGCGCCTGGAACAGCGATGAGAACGGTGCTGTATGGGAAAAACAAAGACTGACCTCGACCAGCTCGTCGAGCTTCTCAGCGACCACGCTGTTGACGACGTCCTTGCTGCCTTGGCCAGCATGCGTCGAAGCGGCGGCCCTGGAGCCGACGACCAACTTGATGATCTTGTTGATGTCGTTGGCATATCCCTTCATGCGCGCGTCCTTTGCGACCCTCTTGGTGAAGTTGTCGCGGTCGATGACGGTGAGGGTGGTTTTCTTCTTCAGCGGGGGGACGACGTTGCGGAGGAGGCTGACGTCCCATGTGAGCTTTACGCCGATTTCCTTTTCTCCTTCCTGGACGATGCCGGCGCTGACGTACATGTCCTTCAGCATGCTGGAGATGGACCGTTGCCGGTTCTTCTCGAGATACTGGAGGAGGTTTTGGCGGAGGGTGGCAGGGATCTGTTCGACGAGGGTCTGCTCCATGATCGCCTTGTATATACGGGCGGTGAAGTGGAGACGGGAGGCGAGGGTGCCGAGGGAGCGCTTGCGGTTGCTCTTGTGGATGATACCCCTGAAGTCGATGGCGCTGCTGAGGAGGAGGGAGAGGCAGGGGTACGCATGGCGGTGCTTGTTGCTGACGTTGAAGGGAGTGGCGAAGGCGCGATGGCGGGGATGGTACAGGCCCATGTCGAGTTCATCGTCCTTGGGGAGGGAGCTCTGTGGGACGATGTTCTCGTGGAGCTCGTGCCACAATGCGTTGAGTTCCTGGACGAGGGTGTCCTCGTCCTCGTCCTCGTCGACGACGTTGAGGAGGACGTCGTCGATCTCGGTGGTGGCGTTGGTGAAGGTGTTTGTGGGGGCGCTGAGGACCTCCTCGTACTCGGGCTTCATGATTCCCGAGGCGAGGATCATGTCGACGCCCCGCACGAGGTCCATTTGGTCGCAGAGCCAGAGGTAAAACTGGGGAGGAAGTGCGATTATGATCAGTGTGTGTTTGAAGCGATTCTAGGAGGAAAGGAACATACGTGGCGGGGCTGATTGTTGGGGTTGCTGAGTGCATGCTTGTTGATCATGAACTCGCGCATGTTTGAGGTGTGATCCCACACCCAGGGATACTTGGAGGCGACTGTGGTGTCGACCATGGGATCTATCTGGCGACTGATCTGTAATGGGAGATGAGTGTAAATATATGATGGAGGGATGGTGTGGAGAGAAATGGGAGGTGTCTGGCCTGTGTTGCGCACGCGCACGCAGAACAAGCATGATATGAGTGCACCAGCTCACTTGCGCTGGTGCGCTGGTTTTGGAGGTGCCCCTGCGCGACCACCAAAAAGGGCTCAAAATCCGCGCACCAGCGCAAGTGCGCTGGTGCGCTGGTTTTGGGGGTACCCCTGCGCGACCACCAAAAAGGGCTCAAAATCAGCGCACCAGCGCAAGTGCGCTGGTGCGCTGGTTTTGGGGGTACCCCTGCGCGACCACCAAAAAGGGCTCAAAATCAGCGCACCAGCGCAAGTGCGCTGGTGCGCTGGTTTTGGGGGTACCCCTGCGCGACCACAAAAAAGGTCTCAAAATCAGCGCACCAGCGCAAGTGCGCTGGTGCGCGGATTTTGGGGGTACCCCTGCGCGACCACCAAAAAGGGCTCAAAATCAGCGCACCAGCGCAAGTGCGCTGGTGCGCGGATTTTGGGGGTACCCCTGCGCGACCACCAAAAAGGGCTCAAAATCAGCGCACCAGCGCAAGTGCGCTGGTGCGCTGGTTTTGGGGGTACCCCTGCGCGACCACAAAAAAGGTCTCAAAATCAGCGCACCAGCGCAAGTGCGCTGGTGCGCGGATTTTGGGGGTACCCCTGCGCGACCACAAAAAAGGTCTCAAAATCAGCGCACCAGCGCAAGTGCGCTGGTGCGCGGATTTTGGGGGTACCCCTGCGCGACCACCAAAAAGGGCTCAAAATCAGCGCACCAGCGCAAGTGCGCTGGTGCGCGGATTTTGGGGCCAGTCTCGCCGACCACAATATAGGCCTCCAAATCAGCGCACCAGCCTTGGGCCCACTTTTGCACAGTTCCAAGTCACCATATACGTGAGAGGTGCTTACCCATTGAAGTCCATACGACACACTCGCAAAGTGGTCGTACAAATCTTGAATAAACGTCGACGTCGCCAAAGGCAGGTCGTAGCCCTGGCCTAGCTCACGCACACGCCGCACCCACATCAGCCGCGCCTTCGCGCCCTTCACCGTCGCTGACGTGTTAGGCCCCCACGCGCAGTGGGGCACCATGCTCTCCCATGACTCCCCCACCACAGCATCCACCTCCGCCCAGTACTCCACCATCGCCCCCTTCCAGTCAGCCGTCGACGTCCTTAGCAGCGACCCCATCGCAGGCTTCACCGTCCGCACGTAGATGTCGTCGATCTTCTTCACGAGGTCCGAGTGCCATACCTCGTCGTCCACCACGCCCTTCTTCATGAATGTCGCGTACAGGTCCTCGTACGACCGCTTGACGTTCATCGCAGGCGCCGCCGCGCGCTGCTTAGGAGAGTACCCCAGGTACTTCTCATAGTTTTGGAGGCGAGCCGTGCTCGCCGCAGGCCAGTCACCGCTCTTCGCGACAAACACCATCTCCTCAACCACACTCTCAAGCAGGTCGAGCCAGATCTGCACCGTGCAACAAGTGAAATCAGCCATAAGCATCCATGAACGCATGTGCACAGAAAACGAATCGATTGAACAATGGACGCACCCCGCCCGCCGTGTCAGGTGGCCTCACCGACACAACCTGCTTCGTCCTTGAATCAGTCACCGTCTTGGTGACACTCTGGCCCTTCGTGACAGGGCACAGCCGCTTCTTCAGCGCGTCGATCTTCAGGTGCTTGCCGTCCCGCATGTGCCCAAGCTGCCCCGCCAGGTTCACAAAGTCCCATGCCCGAGGCATCTTCAGCAACGCGCCGAAGCCACGCTTCTGATCCTGAGGCGCAAGCACCTTGCTTAGAATGTGCTCCTCCCAGGCGTCCGTGCCGATCGCCGCCCGCGCGACCTTCTTCCCGCTCGTGCTGAGGTACTTGTGGTTGTATTCCTTCACCGCCGTCAGCGACAGCCAGAACCGCTCAAGCTCTGTCTGCTTGAGGTTTGGCATCTCGTCGTTCATCGACAGATACTGGCCCATTTCGTTGTCGACGTCCTCTGCGCGTGCCACCGTCTCAGTCAGGCGCAATATACACAAACAACTGCACCACTTACCTGCAGCGAACACCTCCGTCAGCCACAACATCGGCTGAGCCAGGGTCTCCTCCACCTCCGCAACCCTCTTCCGCAGCATGTCCAGCACCTCCTCCGTCTCCTCGCTCTCCTTCCGCTTGCTCAGCTGCGTGATCTTCGACGCTAGCGTCGTGCGCGACTTCTCCAACGTCGCCCGGTACTCCATCAGCGCCTTCTGCCGGTGGTGTCCCCCAGCGAGCTCAATGATCTGCTCGCGCGCCTCGTCAGTGAACTCGATTGGCGGCACCCGCGTGCCTTCCGGTCGGTGCGCCTGCAGCCCCTCCACCTTGATGAACCGCCGCGGCACCACCACCGGGATCGGGCTTTCCCAGTCCCATACCCCCTTGAACAGCAGCTGCTTCACGATCTCCTTGACACGAAGCGGCTCGATCGGCCGGTTGTTCCACTTCCCAAAGTGCAGCTTCACCGGCGTCGCGTCGATCAGGTTCAGCGTCCCGTACCCGAGACGGATCTTCGCTGCCTTTTGCGCGCGCGCGCTCCTCGTCTGCTCGTGCTGCTGCATCTCCTTCACATCGAACCCGAGCTTGACGTCGGTGGGCTTCCGCTTCACAGGTCGCTCATCGCCCTCCTGCGCACTCTTCTGGCATGTCCGCGACGTCTTCTGTGTGCAACACCATGCATGAGCGCATGAGCGCATGAGCTCCATACCATAGTTGCGCATGCATCTGCGTACATACCTGTGTCGTCGTCCCCTCCCCCTCCACGCCAACTGTCTTCGCGCGCGTCCCCGCCTTCTTCCTGCCCGTCTGTGCGCATGTCAGATGTGGGGTAAGCATGTGTGTGTGTGCCCGCGCAGTACCATACGCACCTCCTTCGCCGGTATGTCCCCCTCCTCCTCCCCCTCCGTGTCCTTGGCGGAGTCCTGTTCCTCCTCCCCCATCTCAAAGTCCCCCTCCTCATCGTGATGGCCATCACCGGCCGCACGCACCACAGTCTTGCCCTTCGTACACTTACTACTCAGTTAACTGTCCGCGCATGCAGCCTACAAACACCACACCTTCGCATTCCCCAAAGTCGCGTCCCCCTTGCCCTTCCCCTTCGACGCAGTCACTTTTTTCTGTTCGATAGCGCGAGGTTAGCCACACTCTATCCAGTAAAACTCTGCATTAACATACCCCGCGCGGCTTTGCCTTGTCAGCTTTCGGTGGCATCTTAGAAATCGAGAGTGTAGCAGACAGTGTCAAATAAGTGGAATGCACAAGACCCAAACACGGGCGCGTTCACCGTGCAGACGCCCCCGGCAGCGCGCTCGCCTGGCGCTTCTTCTCCCGTCACATTCGTCACCTGTCCCCATTGGCGCGCGTCTATGCCGCCCACACCCTGCCGCCCTCAGGCACCGCGCACCAGCGCACATGCGCTGCACTTCGTTAAACCTAACCCTCCTCAAACCCACCTCATTCGATCATGTGTGCATTTAAGTAGACCTCCCGGGCACAGATCCATTTATTGTATATAGCCGTGTAGTCTACCTCGCTCGTAATGAACAAAATAAACAGATATTCCATCTACCCCCCAATGGTCACCAGTGCCCCGGTACGCGCACCACTTAATGGAAGGAATATCATTGCGTTTTGCAATACCGCCACGATGATTCACAGAGAGCAGCATAGCAATCCACAGATTTGCGCCTTGCGCTCGGTCCTTTTGCAAACTTTAGGTTGTATTCCCACACCTATCGCTAAGCATACTGACCGCCCGGCTGCACGTCGACCATCGCTACATACTACCACATCCACACTCTTCACGCCACCTGTGCACTGTACATACATCATGTCGGCTCAATCTCAGGTCCCCACTCAGGTCCCCACTCAGGTCCCCACTCAGGTCCCTGCTCAGGTCCCCGCCCAAGTCCCTGCCCAGGGCTCCACCCAAGCCTCCGCCCAGCCTCAGACCCCGCTCCTCACCCTTGCCGACTACCTTGCCCAACAAACCTGGGAGACAACACATGAACTCTATGGGACAAATGACCAACAAAAAAGGCCTTCCCAGAAGGAAGAATTCACTTATCAGTTTTTCCAGAGGGTCGAGCGCAGGGCCACCCTGCCCTTCATGACCGACCACCAGGCTTGGGTAGACCAACTCCTGGCAAGGACTGACATGGTACCCCGGGTCGCATGGCTATGGGCCAATTTGCTCAATAGTGGACGGGGCTATAGGGCTGAGTCGCAGCTCGAGAACTTGCTTGGCGACTTGTGGAAGGCTCTTGACACTGGTATCCCTGCAGACGCCGACAACCTGTACCCACCAGAGATCACCAACGCGCCATGCAAGTTCCGAGGTGTCTCCGGAGGGTATAGTAGCAATGTCAAGGGCATCAAATTCGACATCGCCGCATACTTCCAGACCGCGCCAGAGCCCAGACACCCTAATGCTCGCGACACCGTCTACCTCCTCATCGAGGTCAAGACCGACCGCGCCCTCCAGGCAAAGGTCGCCGACATCGAAGCCCGCTTGCAACAGGGCACTATGCCCCGCTCGCCCCTCACCAAGCTCAAACAGGCGGACCAAATGCTGGTACAGGTAAGCACCCACCTCACATCCCTCCTTCAAATCTCCCTCCTCAACTAATGGATTCCACCTAGTGCTTCACACAGGCACACGTCACACACTGCCAAGTGGTCGTTCTCATGTCCCACCAAACAGTCTACCTCCTTCAGGCCTCTGGTGACACCCTCCTCATCCATGGCCCCCTGTACCGGTACCCCCAACCCGGCGAGCCCGCTTTCACCCCACTCGACGCCATGCGCGTCTTGGCCAGCGCATTCTGTGTAAGTGCAACCCGCCAAACCCTATGCGCCAAACCTGCTAACCCCTCATTCTTGGGACCTCCCCAACAGCATCGGGCTCACGCGGTGCGTGTGGACAATCAGCATGTTCCGTTGATCCCACCCACACCCACACCCACACCCACCCACCGCCCATGGCTGTCGCTACCTGCCTTTTTGGCAAGGCTGATGTGCCCCCTCAGGCACGTCTGGGATGAAGTGCGCCTGGCCACCTGCCAGTCAGTGCGCGTTCAATGCCCCAATGGGCACGTTATCGTCTTCGACCGGATCCAGCCCCCCCTCACCGGCCCCGCAGTCTGCTCGCCCCTCTTCCCCTTTTTTCAGTGGCTCGGCCACCACATCTTTAAAGTGGTGACCCTTAACATAATCGACTGCCTCGACGGCGGCGAAATAACATTTGCAGCGCGCGGCACCATTGGCGCCACCTCGGTCGTTATCAAGACCGACATTTTGTACGACGACAACGACAACGACGACAACGACGACAACGACAACCCCATAGAGCGCGAGGTGACCCTCGAGTGGGACCGCCTCACTTCAGCATTACCCCACGACCCTCGAGTGGCCAGCGCCCTCCCCATCCCAGCCTACTACGGTCTCTTCTCTGGCCCACGATCCAGCATCATTCTCATGTCTGACTGTGGCGACCCCATCGACAACTTCCCACACCTGGAGGAGCGCCTGCAGTAAGTCTCATACACCCACATATATACCTGGTTGAAGCCTTGAACCTTGAACTAACTGTGACATTCAAGTGAGGCACAAACCCAGGCCATCGCCACAATGCACAACGCCGGCATTGACGTGCAGGACATCGCTGGTCGTAACACACTCTTTGATGGGTCCAGGGTGCGCATTATCGACTTTGTGTAGGGTTTCTCCATTGTCATTGTATGTACTACATGTACTGCTGTTCCCGCTGTTTTTTTGTATCTCTATATATACAGTTCCACTCTAAACCATTTGTGCCTGACACACCCACATAAAGCCTGTTGTGTATGCACGCAAGACTACCCCCAAAACCAGCGCACCAGCGCACTTGCGCTGATGCGCTGATTTTGAGCCCTTTTTGGTGGTCGCGCAGGGGCACCCCCAAAACCAGCGCACCAGCGCACTTGCGCTGGTGCGCTGATCCAGAGCCCTTTTTTGTGGTAGCGCAAGACTACCCCCAAAACCAGCGCACCAGCGCACTTGCGCTGGTGCGCTGATTTTGAGCCCTTTTTTGTGGTAGCGCAAGACTACCCCCAAAACCAGCGCACCAGCGCACTTGCGCTGGTGCGCTGATTTTGAGCCCTTTTTTGTGGTAGCGCAAGACTACCCCCAAAACCAGCGCACCAGCGCACTTGCGCTGGTGCGCTGATCCAGAGCCCTTTTTTGTGGTAGCGCAAGACTACCCCCAAAACCAGCGCACCAGCGCACTTGCACTGGTGCGCTAATTTTGAGCCCTTTTTTGTGGTAGCGCAACTGCCCCCAGAACCAGCGCACCAGCCCACTTGCGCTGGTGCGTGGATTTTGAGGCCTATTTTGTGAATGGGACTGTCCCTTGAACCTGCACACCGATTTTGAGGCCTATTTCATGTGCACCCAAGACTATTATATACGCGCAAGACTTACCCTCAAACCAGCTCACCAGCGCACTTGCGCTGGCGCGCTGATCAAGAGGCCTGTTTTGTATGGGCGCAAGACTGCCCCCAGAACCAGCGCACCAGCGCATGTGCGCTGGTGCGCTCGTTCATGGGCGTCTCTGTCCCTACCCCTTACCTTAGGGCGCTAGCGCTAACCCTGACCCCCCCTACTTTTTCCCTATAAATGCGTTCAGCAGCTACAGATGTGGACTATGTGATGTGCATGCAGTCATGGCTTGTCACCAGGGTTGCTGGCAAGATATTTAAATCAGAGTGCAGAGTACGGGGGGAAATGCGCACTTTGGCAGGTTGACAGGGTCATTGCCCGCCATCAAGGACAGCTATGCCGGTCGCGTAAAGTGCGTTCCGCAGCTACAGATGTGGGCTATGTGATGTGCATGCAGTCAAGGCTTGTCACCAGGGGTTGCTGGCGAGATAATTAAATCAGAGTGCACATAATCTAGACACGAGCTTATCCTTGAAAACATTTTCTCTTCTACTGCTAGGCAACATGTAACACAGCTACTGGCGCTGCATTCCACAAGTGCTTCTTATCAATATCCAAGAAAACAGACTTGGCACCATGCCCTACACATGCTACACAGCAATTTTTTACCTTGTCACCAAGGGTGAAGGCTTGTCACCTGGACAAAAATGCTTACTTTGACCATATCTCTTGAACAACAGCACGCACAGCTTTCTAAGTGGCATATTTGGAATGCCCTGGCTTTCTAGTTTCTAAAACACCCTGGTGACAAGGCCTTAGGAGCATAAACAAGCAAGATATGCCCTTGTCACCAGCCTTGTCACCGGCACTGAACGTTCAGTGCCGATATTATATAGATAGTGCGCTCGTTCACGGGCGTCTCTGTCCCTACCCCTTACCTTAGGGCGCTAGTGCTAACCCTGACCCCCCCTACTTTTTCCCTATAAATGGAGACCGCGTAGCGTCAATTGTACCTGTGTCTCTAATCGAGCGCAGCGTTCACCTCATTCCGAAGTGGCCGCGGCAGGTCCCTACTCATTGGTCCAGCGAGAACATGTTAGATCAATGTAGTACTTTCTATGTTAATCCTTTCAAGGATTTGCACACCTACTTCAATGTCTACTGACTTCTGATGTCTCCACCTAGTATACAGTGTCTATAACCATGTCAACTTCAATGGCCAGACTGTTGCGACATGTTGGAACCATCCGGCGCACATTTTCTCGACATGAACACCCATCGCGCGCGTGTTTCTTGGTAGGTGCGCATCCTTCGCGAGCCATTTTCGGTCTTGCACGGGGCCCTTCGCGGGAACCATCCGGCGCACATTTTCTCGACATGAACACCCATCGCGCGCGTGGTGCCCTACCGAGAGCGTGCAGGTTCTCGCCGAGCGCGCCCTTGGTGCGCCCGCGCTCTCGCTGTGTACGTCCGACACATGTTCCCCTGCTGTCCATTTATGCATTCAAATGCTCGTCTCGATCTTTACTCTACGCTGCGCATCTCTCCTGGAGACGCGCGCGGCTCCGAATCGGTGTACATACAATTGAGGGCTGAAATCAGCTTGAACTGTTCGCCCATCTTGATTTTTCCGTGTGCACTGAGGTTTCTTTCTCAAACTGACACTTTACCAGCTCGTGCATATGTGTGGAAGCCAACAAAATGTATGCGGTTTGCATCGTATTCATGAATGTGCATGGATGTGCGCGGAGTTTTGTGACAGTACATGCAAATACCCGGGAGAGGTTTTTCCAGATGGGGCGCGAGTCAGCGTCGCACACTCGTGCTCAACAGCAGCACTGGGAGTGTACCTGTGCGGAGGCGAAGGCCATGCACCGTGCGGGGAAGCCGAGGTGGACATCGCGCACGCGCATCTCCCGAGGAGTTTCGCTCTGGCTGCTGCGAGTGCGGGCATGGCACTGCCCAGGGGTCGTGGAGGACGAGATCAACCAAATCCGAATCCGAGGCGTAACCACCAAGAAGGTAGCAGGGATGTGTCCAAGCGTCCCGATCCTCCTCCGCTCAGGATGTGCGGCTGTATGTGAGATTGGGACAGGACCGAGCTGGAGGGAATAAGCCGGACCATCACGCGCTAACGTAGCGCGCGCGAGGACTTGGGTAGAGAGAGAAGACAAAGAGTCAGATCCGATAATAATACTTACTACACGTAGACGGCTAGCAACACGAAATCGACGGGCAACGTCGCACGGGGAACGCTCTAGAGCAGCGAGTCGAGTTTTGAGAGCACCTCGAGCACGCCCGCGACGAGCTCGAAGCACAAGTCCTCCTCCGCCTGCATCTCCTTCTTCACCTCCTGCACGAGCCCGAGCACGACCTCGCGCGAGCTGACGCCGCCGCCCATGCCGATGCGGGCGCCCTCCCGCCGACGGCTGGTGCCGCTGCGTGCGCCGGCCGCACCGCTGCTCCCGAACGGCCACGCGGCAAACTCGGCGAGGATGTCGTCGCAGCGCTGGAACGCAGCCTCGCGGTCCTCGTACGTGAGCCGGCCAAAGGCGTTGTCGAGCACGCTCGCGGCGTACGCGGCGCAGACGAGGCAGACGGCACGCATGACCCGGCACTGGGTGCCCTCCTTGTCGAGCGCCGAGGGCGGGACGGCGGCAGTGGTCGCGGTGAGGAGGGAGACGACGCGGGTGACGATGCCCTCCTTGGTGCGGACGTCGGCGACGGGGTGGGTGGCCATGTCGAAGAGGAGAAAGTTGCGCTTCTCGGTACGGAGGACGCCCTTGTCGACGAGCCCCTTGGCGAGCCGCTCGCGGACCTGCTTGAGCTGGAAGCCGATCTTCATCACGTTCCATGTCTCGCCTGGCGGTGCGTCGCGCACGCGGAAATGGGAGGGACGGCGTCAGCCTGGGTCGCGCGGGTCCGGTCGCGGCGGGTGGGAGGCGTGCGAGCGCGCGTGGACGAAACGGGGAGGAGGCGCGGATGGCTACTCACCGCTCAAGAGATCTATCCAACTGTTGACGGACATGAGCTCCTGCCCCTGCGTCTTCATCATCCGCAGGGTCTCGTCGAGGATGGTCTCGCCCGTTTGTCGCTCGTCGATGACTTCCACTATCCGCTCTGCGAGGGGCAGCTGTCTCCGGTTTGGGTCGCGGACGAGGGCGATTCGCCGGCGGAGGGCTAGCTCGATGAGGATGCAGCCGCGTAATGCGTAGGAGATGTTGTCGTTCCAGAATGATAGGTAGCCCTGAAGGCGTAGTCAGTTTCATTACACAGAGTGTTCTAGAGACAGGTAGTTCACGCGTTGCGGTACGAGTTGATGGGTGTACGCCTTGCCCGAGATGCACAACAATACCGCATTCCGGCATCACGAACACGGATACGACAGAGAGAAGCCGGGTGCGGGCGAGGCTGCGAGGACGGATACTGACCTGCTTGTCTTTGAGACCGAGAAGGAGGACCTCCTCCATGATCGTCAGCCGTGGTGGCTTGCCTCCCATGCGCGCGTCTTCTCCCTCGCGCTCCAGATCTCGTGGGTCATAAGCAATCTTGCTGCCGCCTTGAAAGGCCGAACCAGCATGCAAGGAGGGTGATTGGAGCGAGTCGCTGCGCGAGACCGAGCCGCCGTTTGAGGTGGTGCGGTTGGAGCCCCAGGAACCGTCTACGTCGTCATCGTCGATACTAGCGGAGGCAGAGGCGGGCACCCGGCGTCGTGAGAGACCTCCAGCAGAGCTCATCGCACAGAGAGCGGACGAGGCAGGGCAGCGAGCGAGGAGGAGGAGGAGGAGGAGGAGGGCAAGGCGTGGAGTGGCTGCGGTGGCGGCCACTCTCGTCCACAGCCGCCCGTGATCGTAGTCGACTGTCCGCCTCGCGCGCGTGTCGGCCGTTGCCGGCAAGCCTTGCTCCTCGCCGTTCGCGACGACGAGCTCCCGTCTACGCTCGGCGTCCGAGTGCGTGTTGTGTGCTGCCATGTCGAAACCATTGCAGGCCGTCAATTATCATGGACTGATACCCCAGCGAGATACGACAAGATCGAGAGGTGGGTGCCCGCCCCTCCCCCTCAATTTAAATCCTTACCGGTATTTGTCGCAGTGCGGTACGGATATAATTCCTACCCAATGTACTCTGGCACAACGTACGCGACCGACCGACGCGTTCAACTGTTTCACGCTACGGAATGTCCGCTGCCACTATCTGTGCTTGAGCTCACGCACCCAGCAAATATGAGGTTGTGGTATCACTGACGGCATCATCCCCGCACTGTTCCCTTCCGAACACGCTTCGAGCGAGCTACTCCGTCCTCCGCGGACCACCCTCAGGCCGCCCACGGACGACAACAAACCGACGCCTCCGAGCGAATGGTCGCCTTCGCTTACGCGATATCTCCGCACGCATATGCATTGGTGCGAAGACATCCCACCTCAACCCAAGGCCGTCAGTCTAGGTTGCTCGACATACCCAAACATACCCATGCTCATTCCTCGGCTTTCGTACCCCGGACGCCAGAAGCACACCCTTCCTCACTTCCCCCGGCAGCTTCCTTTCTCCTGGTCATCCTTGACTGCGCTAGAAATACACTTTGAGCCCTCATCAGCCAATAGGACTCCGCCCAGCTCCCAGGACTTGAACTTCGTCTCTCGGTCGTCGAGCTTTGCTTGCTGGGGCTCCCCGATAGCTGACTGCCCGTCTTCCTCTACACTTTACGGACCGACGGCTCTCGTTATCCAACAGCCTACGCGAGAACGCTCGCACACTGCGTCATCACACCGGCTAGGCATCCTCCCCGCTCGCCCCCATTCACACTGCACCAGGACCCTGGTTGTTCTCGTCCCGTGTCATGATCCTACCAGTCAGCGCGGCGGACTCTCACCTGGGGCAATGCCGTCGTTCCAGGTTCACCGGCGTTCCGACATTCGTTGATGTCTCATTACCCGAATCCAACACTCGACACGGCTTTTGCGTCGTTTCTCAGTTTGACACCGCCGTCTGAATTGTACCCGTGCTACCCGTAAGTACCCTTGATCTTCCGCGACGGCCCTCGCTGCACGCTTGACCTCTCCCCCGTCCTAGCTCCGGGCACCGCGCCAACAACTCGACAGAACTCCCACTGGGTATACCGGCCCGGAACAAGCTATGTGATGCGTATGTTCTTTTTGACTGCGTCGCTACCGTGGATCCCTACATGACTGATCTCGCTCCCGCATCCTGCTAGGACAAGCCCTTCGGACGGCCCCCGGCAAATAGCTGCGAGTGCTATGCAGATAAGTCAGTCAAGGGAGTGTCCACGACGTGCGCGGGAAAGCAGGAGATGCACGCCCGGCGCAGAGGTATGTCGCACGTCGGAAATGCTTTCCTGGAGTCTGCACGCGCCCTCCCGCGGCCGTCCGTCTATCGTGGAGACGTACAAGAAAGGTTTCCCGCGCACTCGTTCCGGCAGGGTGCATGCTGGGATGCGCTTTCGATCCTCGACCGCACCCACTGATGCAGTGTTCCGTGCCCCGTGCGTGCCCAAAGCGGCACCCCTCAAGCGTGAGGGCTCGCTCGCTACGTCGTTCATCTCCGCCGCATACACAGTGAACCGCCGGCACGTGTGCATCACCTGCACCCACGGCCGCTCTCCAGCCTCCGCGGTTCTCATACGAACCGTCGACATGGGAGTCCAGGCGCGCTTCCTGCGCTGTTCATTAGCCGCAACGTCGTCATTACGCGGGCCTTGGCTCGTCAGGGGATGTGCTTCTTCCAGCTTCGCCCCGTCTTTGCCGAGCGTCCGCTTCCTGAGCGAGGATCTCCATGTCCCGATCCCTCATTCTCGGGCCTTCGTCCCCAAGGCACGTCACTTCTCGCCTCGTGTTTCTTGTCTTCTAGGCTCAATGACAGTGACATTGTCGAACAGGGGTCTCATTCGCGCCGGTGCCGTTTTGCAGCGCATAACGCATCGGGCACTGAACCATCCATATGTGCGCCCGCGAGGGGACAACGCGACGGTCATAATCTCGCAAACCGTCCGAGGCCTTCCTCCGGACGCTGAGGCTCTTTCGTGCACATGCGTCGATCCCACTGGTAGACTCCCGCAGCGAGCTTATCTCGCGCTGGACGGCAAACGCCGTACACTCACGCTCTGCGCCCTCGGTGTTCACGGAGCTGGGGTGGTGCGGGTTGCCTTGCCACCTCGTGTTTGGGCGTTCGCTTCCGCGGTAAGTAAGAGTCCGGCTTGCCCGCATACGTTCACGCTCGACCCTTGCTTTCCGCCAGCGCGCCGTCGACGCTGACATCACTCTCGACAGCACAAAGCCCGCCGGCGGCTCCGGGGTTCACATGGAGTCCTTCTCGCCACCTCTCCGTTTAGCTTTCCTTGGGTCACGACAACGCTCACGTTCACACCAGACGCGGTACATCCTCCTCGGTTTTTCGCGCGACCACGTCGGCGCGTGCGCACGACGTCGCGTCGGCGCGCCGCCGCCGCAGGAGGGCGCAGTAGTGAGTAACCACGCCTTACGGAAAGCCCAGGCCGGACGTCGTCTGTTGCCAGACTACGTGCAACATCGAGGGGGCGTGGTGAGTGCTTCCTGGAGCCAAGGGACCCGTGAACGCTGAGTTTGCACTCTCATTGGTGCGTGCCTTTGTTCTTCGCTCGGGCCGGGGCCGACAAGTGTCTGATCCGGGGACATGCAGACATTCATCGACGCCGGTCTCTACTGCGAGACGTTATGAACGGCGGGCCGCTGTCCACCCTCTCTCCTGCACGGTAGCGATCGCGACGATGGCCTACGCGAGCCCTGCGGCCCTGTTGGGAGCCCGCTGCGCTCGACGGGCGGAGGGCTCGCGGAGGGGAGGAGGGAGAGAATGCCGGCAGGAGGTACGAGGGGTCACGGAACGCGACGGAGCGTGACTAGCCGCCGATCAACTTCTGAAGAATGCGTCGAGCGCGTTTTCCGGAGGGGCTCTCACGATTGCTACATTTTTGATACCAGGGTGCGGTGGGAAGGCTCCTTCGCTCCTGCGCCGCTCACTCCGTCTCACATGAGGCCCCGCGGTCGTGAATATTAACCTTCCTTTCTCCGCTCTCTTCTATCCCTCGACGTCCTCCGCGTGTGCTGGGCATACCCGCTTTCCCCTTGCCTCTCTTCGCCGCAGGCCACGTCTTGCCTCCTTTCTTCTTCGTCTTTGCTTTCGCTCGGCGACCCACCCTCTTCGCTGTCAACGTTTGTTTTCATTGCGACATCCGCTTGGGCTTCAGGTACGTCGGGTCCGCCTTTGTCTGCATCGCCCCTCGGACTGAGAAAGCACAGAAAGGACCAGACGACATGAAGGACACCGAGACACATTGCACGGAGCGCCGCTGGTCAGAGCTGGTTCCCCCACACACCGCGCTCACCTTCGCGGCCATCTGGGACCCCGATGAGGGCATGGTCACGTTCTCGGGCGCGCACCTGCTCGACGCGAGCAACGAAAAGGCGCGGAACGACTCCCCGTACGACATCCCCGACCCGGACAACCAGTCGCAAGTGCTGACCATCGACCGCTTCACGATGCTTCCCTCGGCCGGATTCGACTCGCTCGCGTACGCCCGCGATGCCCTCGTCGACGCCGAGACCGCGATGGACTCACG
Source organism: Trametes elegans (assembly GCA_022606155.1). NCBI lineage: Eukaryota > Fungi > Basidiomycota > Agaricomycetes > Polyporales > Polyporaceae > Trametes > Trametes elegans. Next base: position 1,778,622 of record JABYQO010000003.1, on the reverse strand, counting down.
GTCGTGCCTCGGGTTCACCGGCACCACCGGTGGGCTGCGCGTGCCGCCGGGAATCCATACCGTGCCGGACAGCCCCGCCGCGGCGTCGTCGATGGCGCTCGCCTCGCTCGTCAACGCCCCTTTCCGCAAGGGCGTCGTGAAGGAGCTCGTCGAGCGCGGCAAGCAGGTGTACCAGATGCGCTCGCGACGGCCCCAGGATGTGCCCCAGATCCGGGTGGAGGACGAAATCAGCCCGTATGACCTCAAGTACGCCGAGTGCGCCCGCGCCCGCGCGCTGGCCCGTGCCCGCAGACCGGCGACGGCGGACAGCGACAAGACCGTCACCGACGAGGGCTTTTACGAGGACCGCCGGATAACACACGGCACGCTCGGTACTCCGCCCGTCCTCGTGGACGTGAACTTGGTGCGTTCTCGCCTCGCCGTGTCGCGCGCCTGCGCTGACGCCCGTCCCGGCCGCAGTCCTCGGCGTTTTCAGTCACGACGACGTCCACCTCGCGCTACGTCGAGATCGACCACCCGCGGACAGAGTCCCCGGCGTGCCAGTCCCGCCCGTCGTGCGACAGCGAGCAGAGCCGGGCCGGATCGTCTTGGACAACGCTCCGCGACGTCCAGCGCGACATCTGCTTCAACGTACCGCTCGAGATCGGCCGGCGGCTCAGAAAGCCGCGCTCGACGCCCACACCCGACCCGCCTCCGACGCCGACGCCGACGCCGGCGCCCCGCGCGCCCTCGCGCCAAGGCTACGCACGCTCCTCGCCGTCGACGCGCGTGCAGTCCGGGGCGCACTCGCGCATGCCCTCGCACGGCTCCGTGTCGCTCCCACTCAGCCCGCGCCCGAGCGGGCCGCGCCGCGTGCAGTCGTACGCACACCTCCCGCCGCCGCCGCCGCCGCCGCCGCCCAGCACGCCCGCGGACCCGGCCGAGGTGCTCTCGCGCCGGTACTACAATCATACCCGCGCGCCGCCACCGCCGCCGCCGTCGAGCTCGTCCCGCGCGCTCTCGAGCCTCGGCCGTACCGCGGGGTCCTCCGCTGCCGCCGCTGTCACCGACGGGAGTGGGAGCGCAAGTGAGAGTGGGGCGGGCCACCGGGCGAGCCTGCGGAAGACGAAGGAGCTCCTACAGCGGGTCGTCACCTGCCGGAATAAGGACGAGGACGAGGACCGGCAGTGGGTGTGCGTCGAGGTGACGCACAAGGTCAAGCAGCGGGTGTGCGTCGTCTCCTGAGCGCCGCACCCCGTTGCGCAGCCGCGGCCGGGGCGAGCAGTCGTCCGCGCCCGCGGCGCATATTATGCATATGGGACTTTTGCCGTGTTCCCCGCTCACATCTCGATCTTCGCAGCAGCAGATACGCATAGAGGCCGGGCCTGCGGGCCCGGCCCTCCCCGTCACGTCTCCCCCCGCTGGACCGTCTCGCCGCGCTATGCGCCTGCCTCGGGGATCGGCGATCCCCGCCCACACTCGTTCCCGTCTCCCCATTCCTCCCTCTCCCAGTTTTCGTTTTCGCTCTCAACGGTGTCTCCGGATGGCCGAGCGTCTCGTGCTCGCATGCAGCTGTACCTGTATCCCTACCTTCCCTTCCCGCGCTCGATGTTCGCGCGTCTCTGAGCGGCCCCTTCCCCGCGTTCCAGTCTCCGTCATGTCCATGCTCACGACAGCCCAAGTGCCCGAACCTGTACTATACACCCCGCGTTGCACACATACACATACACATTCACAGCCTGCGTGCCGCGAAATCGCATCCGATCCGGAGCACAACGTATGCACGGTGCATGCGCCTGCACACACCGCACGTAAGGAGAACTGGAGGGAGACAGACGTCGTCTACATTCCGTCCAGGAGGCCTCTACACGACGACGTATCAACAGCCGCGACCCAGCTGCTCCCTCGGTCCCTTGCCCCACCTCCGGGACTCCCTGCAGCCCCGTGTAGCGCCGTGCCCGCGTCCGGGGCGAGCGGCGCGGAGAAGAAGCGGAACAAAGAGAATAAAAACACGGCGGACACTGACCGATCCAGGCGAGAGATTCCAAATACGAGCGCGACGAGGGAGGTATAGAACATGGGTAGGATATCACAGCGCGAGGGGGGATGTACGTGCGCCGCCCAGCGGGGGTCTCATAAACAATAGTATACACGGGGAGAGCGAGCGTGCGGGTTCGGGCGCAAGGCCGGACATAGGCGAGGCGCGGATAAAGAAAGCAGAAACAAAAGATGGGACTAAAACAAACACAGACGCAGCGGAAGGGGATGTCGCGGCGCGGCGCGGGCGTGTGTGCGCGGCTCGTTCGGGCGGACGGACGGCTCGTCGAGCGGGGCGGTGCGGTCACCGCGGGTAGTACATGTCGTCTTCCCACGACTCTGCGGGCGGTGTGTCAGTTTGGGTCGCGAGGGCGGTGGCGTGTATGGGCGGAGACGTACCTTCCGTAATGCTCCGCCACGCAAAGTAGAGGACGGTGACAGCGGCTGTCTCGAGCACGGTGGCGACGAATGAGCCGTCGACCTTTTGCGACGCGCCCTGTACGCGGTCGCGAGGTAAGGGAGGGCGGGTGAGTGAGTGAGTGAGGGGACACGTACGCGGCAGATGACCTTGCTCAGCAAGAAAAAGTCGAGCTGGCTGAGGACGAATAATACGGCAGCCAGAACGTAGTACCACATCGGGCGCACTTCGTTGAGCATGGCGAGGACGACGTAGGTCATGATCAAAAAGTAGATGATGGCAGCGCTGGGGGAGGGGGAAGGGTGAGCGGGAGGAGGTGAGGGGTCAAGCGATGGAGACTCACGCGCCGGGCCATATACTTGTGAGAACAAACAATGGGGTGCTGTGAAGGTCGGCGGGGGGGTTTGAGGGCCCGAAGACGGTGGTGAAGGTGAAGCCGACGTCTAGGGATATGTAGGTTGTGGCGACGAAGAAGGCAAGGGTGAAAAAGTTGAATGGCTAGCAGCAAGTGGTTAGATTTGGATGAGGAGAGAGTTGTGTTGGGACGTACGACGAGGGAGCTTAACGTTCCGTCCTCGACGACTTGTGTGCTGACGATGGCGTTGCCAACGAGGGCCCAGAAGGTGGCGGCGACGAGCCCGGCGTGTATGGCGGTGATGGCGGTGAGGGCGGTGGAGCCTTGTTGGAGGAAGGCGCCGGTGTCGATGAGTTGGAAGGGGAGGGTGAGGAGGTAGAGGACGAGGAAGATGCGGAACTCGACGCGACCTGGAAAAGAGGTGTGAGAAGAGAAGGGGAAGAGTTGATCGAGTAGAGAGGATTTGCGCGGAAATCGGGAGGTCGGAAGGGAAGAGAACGCACCGACGGCGGCTCTCCTGCGCGTGGTCCAGAAGATGAGGAGAAGCAGGAGGAGGATGCTCAGGGCGGAGGCGATGATGTTGGCGATGTTGGCGAGGGAACCGTCGTGGCCGACGAGGGGGATGCCGCATTCTGGGTTGACACCGACTGGGGCGGAGCCGGCGTCGGCGGAGGGCGGGGTGAGGACGGAAGCATTGTGGGTATGTAGCTGCGCGCGGGTCAGACTCTGCCTGAGCTCGTCGTCGTCGAGCACGGACCTGGCGGTAGAACAAGTTGCACCACGGATAGGACGGCACCTGGCGGCAGAGGGGCTCAAAGTCCCCAAAGTGGGTCATCCCCGCTGGCTGAAGGTGAAAGAGATCTAGAGAAACGGTGTCCTGCGATGAACGTGAGCGTTCGCATTCACAACAACGCCCACGAGGCAACCGCGAGCAGCCGACGACGACGCCCGCGCCCGCGATCAGCCCTCCCTTCCCGCGCTCTCACCTGGCGATCGTCCTGGTATACTACACCTCCTCGTCGTCGTCCTCGTCGTCCTCGTCGTCAGCGTTGGCCAGGGAGAGAGAGAGAGAGGCGAGGGCGATAATCGACGCAGAGACGCCGATGATGAGTTACCGGCGCCTCTTGGCCTTTCCTCCTCCCTCGTCCCACCCGCACCTTGACTGTCTGCTCTCCCGTGTCCTCTGTCTGCGCATGCCTTCGCTGCACTGGCTCATTACAAGCACTTTTGTTGACCGCTCATCTCCCCCGCGCCCGCGCCCGCTCTCCTTCCAACTAGAACCTCTTTCTCTCGTCCTCCTTTGCAGGCAAGCACGGCCTCTTGCACCAGTTCCTCCCTCTCAGATTCCCCCGTGAGCAACTCCCGACCTGCTTTCTCCCGCCCTCTTCAAGACCACATGGCAAGCCACCGCCGTTGACACAGACCGCCCCTTCCGCCAGGCCGAGTCTGCCACCGGAAGGCAGCGGGCGCCTTTTAGGCGTAGGTGTTACCGCGGATGCGATTTTCCGATGGCCCGGGCATGATTCGTTGCTGCACCGAAGTCGAGCTCACCGTGTCTATAGTACTTAATGAGCAGTTTCAGGACACCGAACGACATTCATTGCCCTTGTGTGCATGCCGGGACATTCTCGCTTCGCTCCCATGCACGAGCACAATATGTACATTGTGAACGGTCGGGAGACCTATTCAACCCTGCCGTGCAAGGGGCTACGTGCGGGTGCGAGTCCCCGCGCGCACGCAGCCGTGCAACGCCAAATTGAAAGACTATTGCCACAGTGCACGTGCAGCTTCGCTCGTGCTCTTCATGAGCTCCAGGAGATCTTTCATAGGCATATTCAAGTCTCCTGCGATCAACTTCCAGTTGTGACCCCTCAAGAGCCATTGGGGCGACATGCCATAGAGCTTCACCAGATCGGGACTGTGCAGCAGGTCCTAGCGTCCGCCTACTGTGAGCTGACCCCTTCTACTGCGCGCGCGCGCACACATCGACGTACCGTCAAATCCTGAACGTCGTACGTTACGTCCTCATACACGTTCTCAGGGCGTATGGCGATGAACGTGAAGTCCTCCGTGTCAAAGCGCCCGCGCTTGGTGGTGTGCTGGATGAGTTCGGTCGTCGCCTGGATGAAAATCTGGAGCCGCCTGTCCTCGTAAATGGTGGGCTCCGCGTCCCAGAGGAGGGTCGGCAGCTCCGCGTCCTCGTCCCCCGCCTGGCGACAGCCGGCGGGGACGAACACGTCCCACTGCTCATAGGACTCCAGCTCGGCGCCGGTCGGGCCATACTCCCAGTGCCGTTTGAATGCTACGCACGGCGGTTCTCAGCAGAGCGTACGGCGATGTGAGCACACAGAGGTCCGCGACTGACCTGAAAGGCGGACCAGCCTCGTCCTCAGCTCCGGTGCGGCTTCCCGCCGCATATAGTCATAATGGGCCAGTGCCTCGTCCGTGAACCGGTTGCCGCGCCGCTCGGATTCGAACAGGCTGGAGCTCATTTGCGCAAGCATTGCTTCTATGTCGATGCCTTCACCAGTGGGCACACTGTCGGGGAGAAAGTCGCCATCGGGGGGACACGACAGTCCGAGCCCTTCTTCCAGGTATCGTCGAAGGGCAGGCCGCTTGATGAGGAAACCCGTGCGGTGGGTGATCTTTCGGTTCTGCACTTGGGCTTCGGACATTGTTCTGCAGAATACAACTTGAATCGAGGGCGAGAGTGTGGCGGGAGATGATGGAGAACAGAACACAGAGGCGATGGGCTCGCGCTGCCTTATACTCGCTCTCGCCTGGGTGGCTGTGCTAGACAGCCGTAATGATAACACAGGCGCATCGATGCTACACCGCCGATGTTCCGTCCAGGTCACAATTAGGTACGCCTCGGGGAATAGGATAACTTTTGTCAACAGTTGTTGATCCGAGGCCAGCCTCGTTGTAATCGTTGCTCGAAACCCGCTACATGGATACCCTCCGGAACCGAAGGAAAGAGATGGGAGGTGTCTGCGATGGGGATCGCGATGATTGGCCTCCACGCCGCATGCTACCGTTATGACAGAGACGGCACGCGGTGGGTTCTTGAGAACGCTAAATCTTCCTGGCACTCTATTCCCGAGTTCAAGACGTGGATGAAGATGGCGCAAGACTATGCATACGGTAGGCTGCAAGGGTAGCTCCAGATAGAATCACAGGCTAGTACCAGTCGATACCAATATCGCGTACAGACTGTAGATATCGTCAATTGTCTTGAGTCGCAGAAATTACATTGTATGAGTATAGCTACGAACTTGAATCACCATCCATGTATTGCGCTGCTCTGTTACAAGCGCTGTGCGGTCGTTGTGTGATCTTAGTGGGTTCTCCCGTGCCAAACAATCTGGCTATGCAAACGTTGTGCGTCTTTGCAAAGCTGATATGCATAGCCCCCAATGAGCACGCACGATGCGATACTATCCGTGCAGTCGCCTCAGGTGGTCCTAGAGTTGACAGCTGCCACCAGCGGCATAGCATCGTTCCATTCGGTCGCGTTGCACCCGGAAGAACTAGCGTGTGCAACAGATACAACAACAACAGCTACGACGACAACAACAGCAGCACAGCGCGAGCACGACCGGCCCCGGAACCATAACTTAGGTGAGTAGGTAGATTAAGCAATAAGTAGAAGTGAATAGCATAGGACATGGTGTGAGCACGGACGTGGATTTGGGAGGTCCTGCCGGGATGCACTTTGTCCGGTCCCTGTTTGTCCTCGCCGCCGTGACTACACAAAGTCCGCCTTGTGCAGGTTGTGCCTCAGCACCCCATCGCGCACTGCGACCGCACCGTCAGCCACGTCCGCAGTGAGAAAGGGGGGACGCACCGGCCGCGAGCGTCGACGTCGTCGCCTTGGTGTTGATCGCCGTCGTGACGTACCCGTAGAAGGGCCGGCGCGGCTGCGGCGAGTACTCCCGGTGCTGGTCCTTGAACTTCTGGTGCAGGTCTGCTCGCGCGCACACGGGTCAGCTGCGCCCGCTCCGACGGCCAGACGGGACGTACACTGCGCGAGGACGGGCGCCGAGTTCTCGCGCTCGCCGAAGCTGGGGAGGTACTTGCGCACGGGCGTCCCGCCCCGCAGCTTCTTCTCCAGCAGGTCGTACTTGTTCAGGAACACTGCCCGCGGCTCGTCAGCACCGGCGGACCGCGCGCAGAGGGAGAACGCGGGGACGCACGGACGATGATGCAGCGGGCGAGGAGCTTGGACTGGACGATCGCCTTCCAGAGCAGGAACGAGTCCTCGAGCCGGTTCACCCGCCGGTCCTCCTGTAGCAGCTCGTCAAAGCACGAGATCGGGGCGAGGAACAGGATCGCATTCGCGTCGTCAAAGTACGGGAACCACGCCGCCCGCTGACGGCCGACGGACGTGAGCCGCGTTCTCTGGGATAGAGGCGGAGGAGGACGTACCGAGGTCCGCGAGCCGCCGACGTCGTAGATCATCCATTCGCGCGCGACGTCGTTCGTCGCGAGGGCCGAGACGCCTATGCACGTCCCCGTCAGCTCCCGAGAGACGAGTGAGCACGAGGGACACACCGGTCCGCTCCATGACGAGCTTGTGCTCCTGCACGCCGAGGGTGCGCAAGCGCGCCCGTACGATGTCGTCGTCGGACGGCTCATAGTTGCGGGCCGCGATGCGCTCAATGTCATCCAAAAAGCTGTCGCGCGCCCGTCAGCGCACGCGCCAAACGAGCCAGGGCGACTCACAAACCGGGCGCCTGCTCCATCCGGACCCTCCGCCGGCGGAGTGTCTCGCGCACGACGCCGTCCGCCCAGAGCGCGCGCATGTCCTCGGCGCAGCTCGCGATGATCTCCGCCGCGTCCGCGAGCCGCGCGGCCGCGTGCTGCTGCGCGCCGCCCTCGTCCGCGCCCGCCTGCGGCTGGTGCCGGCCGCCGGGCACGGCGGCGCGGAGCGCGTCGCGCCAGGACGCGTGCGACCGCACGTAGAACTCGTCCGAGCGCGTCCGGCGGCGGGGCGGGGTGCCCGCGCCGTCGAGCCACGGCGCCGCGTCCTGGTGCGCCCCGCCTCCTGTTGGGTCCGGCGCGAGCTCGTCCGTGCCCGCGCCGATGAGCGCCTTGAGGTCGGCCTCGACGCGGCGGAGGGGTAGGAGCCGGAGCTTGAGGAGCGCGTGCGTGTTCGTGAACCGGAGCGGGGCGTCCTTCTGGCTCGCACCGGTGGGCGGGCTCTGGGCGTCGGCGCCGTTGGCGGGTGGGGGAGGGCGGAGGAGGGAGGGTCGAGCCGGGCTTGGACCGCGACCGGTCGGAGGAAGGGAGAGGTGGCGGGGGAGGAGGGGTGGGGCGCGTTGGCCATTTCGTGGGAGAGGACGTCGAGGATGGAGTTTATGGAGCGGACGAGGTTGAGGTGGATGACGGCGCGCCAGGAGGCACGCTCGGCCTGCCATGCGTTGGGCGCAAAGGCGAGCTGAAAGTCTGGACGGTGTGCGGTCAGCGGGCGGACGGTGTGGATGCAGCACTTGCGTACTCTTCAGTGTGGTGGATTTGCCTGCAAGCGTTCGTGGTCAGCGTGGGGCGCTCAGGGAGGGCAGCGACGGGGAGAGAGTGCAGCCCGAACATTGCACGCGGGTGCGGGGAGGAGAATGAGACGGACCGCTCTCGCTCTGGCCGAGGAGAAGGAGCTTGAAGGCGGCCGACTGTCGCTTCCATGCCGCGCGGTCCTGCCTGAGCCTCTCGTCGATTTCGTCGCTGATCCGCTTCGCCTCGTCCTCGCGCCTCAGCCGGTCCTCGCGTTCTCCCGGCGTCTCGCCCGGCGGGGGGGCGAGGGCGGCGGAGAGGGGGTCGTCCGGGTCGGTAGCGTGGCGAGCGGGCTGCATCGGGCGGTGCGGACGAGGGAGGAGGGAAGAGGGAGGAGGGGGAGACGAGGGTCGAGAGGGGAGGGTCGAGTGAGAGAGGTGGAAAAGGCGATGGCGGAGGATATAGAGAGTGGGAAGAGAAGAGCGGTCGGGCGGGCAGAGCACGTACAGCTTCTCGCCGTCTGATCTTCCTGGGCGCGAGCGTTGGGAGTGGGCGCGACGCCTGCCGCCCACACCAGCTCCAGCGTCGGCGGCGGCGGCGGCGGGGACGGCGGCGGCGGGGACGGGGGCGGGGGCGGGGCGGGACGGGCGGGCGGGGCGTGCGCGCCGGCGGCCCGAGCTCGCCTTCGGACCCGTGCTGTTAGGCCCAGAGCGAGGCACGAGCAGTGGGCCTAACGAGTGCTTACTAAGCGTGCGTACGGATATGGAAGAGAGCGAATTAGGCGCTGGGCGCTAGTCGCTTTTCGCTCTCTTCCACCACGTCTTCAGCTTGTCGGCGTTCTCTTTTGAGACAATCTTCGCTGAGTAAACTCGTTACCGCTTTCATACACTTATGGCTGGCGAAGGAAACAACGGAGCACCTCCCGAGGGGATGGTGAGACCCAATTTGGGCGCATACAGTCAGCGGGACAGAGCGCTCGAGGATCTAGGCGCGGGCGGAGATAGCGCACGGCTTGATCTGACCACCATCGGGGGTCGGGTAGCCGAAAACGAGGCGCGCGCGTGTCGCAACGCGCTGCGGGTCGTGAGAAGGGAGGCCGGCGAAGAAGACGTGGAACCAGACGAAGAGCTACTGGAACTGGAGGTGGTTGGACAGGACTTAGGTGGGGAGCGCACCGAACCGCGCATTCAATCTTCGGCGCCCACCGAGGAGTTTTCGGGGCCTGCGAGCGTCGCGGAAGCTACAGCGCTCGCGACCCTACAGGCGGCACCGTTCAATGCGTTCATGCTCGCGATGAAGCAGGAGGGTGAGCTCAAAGAGAAAGCCCTCGAGTACTTGCAAAACATCGCTTCGGGGAAGAAGAAGTCGGACAAGCACTCAGGGTTGCTGAAGGAGGGACCCGATCTGCCTCCGGATCAGAGGGGAAGGCGTAGTCGGGTCGATAGAAGATTGATCACCCTCTTGAAGTTAGGTTTCCACCTTCCCCTCACTCTGTGCACCAACGAAGCTTTGGAGATCGTTCGGGCGACGCCGGGGCGCCTCCAGTGCAAGACACAGAGCGACATCGACGGCAACAAGGTGATCGTGGTGGACCCGACGGTCGGGTGGCGGGAGGAGCTTACGCTGACGCCGGAGGAGTGGCGGGACGCTTGGACGAACTTTCTTCAGATCTTGCCGGAGGTAGTCCCACCTGAGGCGGTCGCGCGGTTCCAGAGGCACCATACCTACCTGGTGCAACAGACTAGCTTCCACACCCTCTTCCCTGCAATTCTCCGCTTCGACATCGGCATTCGTCACGACTACTTCTGGGGCGGCGAATGCACCCCTTTCCACCCGGGAGACACCGAGTACGTCACAGATCTGATGAGGATCTGCAGTACCATATCCATGGAGCGCTCGATCGGCTATCAAAGCCAAGACGCCGGGGGAGGAAGCGGAGGAGCGCGTTATCACCCTTACCAGCAGATCCAAGGCGATCGGGGAGGCACGGGTTTCCACAACCGGCGCGGAGGTCGCGGCGGTGGAGGAGGCGGGTCCGGAGGGGGCGGCTTCCAAGCCAATGCGCAGCGGCCCTTTGGGGCAGGCAGGGGACAAGCAACCGGCGGGTCTCTCTGCCTCATCTGTGGTCAAGCCGGTCACCGCGCGGATGGGTGTACGCGTACTCGCCTCCCCAATGGGAACAAGGTGTTCGCCACCTTTGCGAACAACCAGCTCGTCATCATCGCGGGCGGGAACCCGCTCTGCATGTCTTGGAACGCCACCGGGAGAACCCCGTGCACCAACTTCCGATGCCCCGGCGCGAACGGGGGTCACAGGTGCTCGTTCTGCGGGGCCACGGGTCATCACGCCGGTAGTCGCCGGTGCCTCTGAGCGAGGTCGAATCATAACAACCTATCGCGCGGAGGCCTTTGAAGAGGAGCTGCGGAGGTGGAAATTGTGGGAGGTGTTCGGGGACCTTCCGACGAGGTTGCGGGGAGGTTTCCCCATTGGGAACATGGAGCCATTGACGAAGACGTTCACACCGGAGAACCACAAGGGAGGGAAGGACAATATGAAATTCATCGAGGAGTACGTGAAGGAGCAGGTAACCCTGGGCCACATGACAGGCCCGTACTCGCGGAGGCGGGTAGAGGAGATCTTGGGATCTCACTTTCGATCATCCCCGCTTTCCGTCGTCGAGAAGGCGGGTTCGGTGGGGAAATGGAGACTGATCCAGAACTGCTCGTTCCCCGACGAACGTGGGGTGTCGGTCAACGATATGATCGAGTCGGACGACTTTCCAACGGAGTGGGGCACGGCGGCAGAGGTCGCGGAGATAGTGAGTTACAATTCGATTAGGGCATAAGTACAGGTCGCGCGCGATAGCAGCCAGAGGTGGGGAACGTCGGTACGCGCACTACGACGTTGGGCGTAGTGCGCGCACCGAGGGTTACGGGTACAGCGCAGAGGTGAGCGCGGGGGTACGGAAACGAAAGAAGGCGTCGTACAGAGGTACGCGCAACAGAGGGACGTCGTGCAGAGGCACGCGAGCGAGAAGGGAGGCGTGCAGAGGCACGCGCGAGGTAAAAGAGGCGTGCAGAGGCACGCGCGCGAGAAAGGAGTCGTGCAGAGGCACGCGCGCGCGGGGAGCGTCGTGCAGAGGCACGCGCGAGAGTGGAGCGTCGTGCAGAGGCACGCGCGCGAGGGGAGCGCCGTGCAGAGGCACGCGCGCGAGGGGAGCGCCGTGCAGAGGCACGCGCGCGGGGTGTGTCGTGCAGAGGCACGCGCGCGCGCGGGGCGTCGTGCAGAGGCACGCGCGCGCGCGGGGCGTCGTGCAGAGGCACGCGCGCGCGCGGGGCGTCGTGCAGAGGCACGCGCGCGCGGGGAGCGTCGTGCAGAGGCACGCGCGCGAGGGGAGCGCCGTGCAGAGGCACGCGCGCGCGGTGTGTCGTGCAGAGGCACGCGCGCGCGCGGGGCGTCGTGCAGAGGCACGCGCGCGCGCGGAGCGTCGTGCAGAGGCACGCGCGCGCGCGGAGCGTCGTGCAGAGGCACGCGCGCGTGGAGCGTCGCGTAGAGGCACGCGTGCGGGCAGAGTGTCGAGGCACGCGCGCAAGCGGAGTGTCGGGCAGAGGCATGCGCGTGTTATAGGTAGGTGCACACGAGAGGGGAATAGAGACTCGAGAGCGATTTTCATCAGGCGCATAAGAGCAATCAGTGGGCGCGAGGCGCGTAGGGTCGCGCGAGTCGTATCGAGTGGAGAAGGGTTTTTTGAGCGGGGGCGAGACATAGCTCGGGAGAGCAGAAGCTCACATGAGTTGTTCTTATTGTAGGTGGCTACCGCACCGCCGGGCGCGCAGATGGCGACCTTGGACATAGACTCCGCTTTCCGACGGATCCCCATATGGCCGGCGCACAAACCGTATCTCGTCATCCAAGCTAGGCCGGACCAGTTCTTCATCGATCATGTGTGTTGCTTCGGAATCGCGTCGGGACCGGGTCTGCAAGGAGCGGTCATGGACCCCTTCGTCGCGTTGCTCGATGCGAGGGGGTGGGGTCCGAACAAGAAGTGGGTGGACGACCTGAACAACATGCGGTTCCCGACTGGGGTGGGACCAGCAGGGGAGTGGCTCTACGCTCACTCGGTCGACGACATCTTCGAGCTAGCCGAGCGCCTAGGGGTGCCGTTGCATCAAGAGAAGTGGACCAGGCACGCGCCCACGGGCGTGTATGCGGGATTCGTCTGGGACCTGCCGAACAAGACAGTCGCACTCGCCGAGAACAAGCGGAAGAAGTACGTGGATCGCTTGGACGCCGCTCTCGCAGACGCGAAAGACGGCGCGGGGCGCGTTGATCTCAAGTCCATGCAAAAACTCAACGGTACGCTCTCCCATTGCACATTCGTGTACGTTTCGGGGAGGTCGTATCTCGCGGGGCTTTCATCCTTCATCGCGTCGTTCGCGAATGAGTACGCGGGGCGGTACCCACCAAAGTCGGTCGTCTCAGACCTTAAATGGTGGCGCGCGATCCTCGCGAAGCCGAGCATTCGGCGTCCGCTAGTACCGCGAGGGGAGATACGCGATCTCGACATGTGGGTGGACGCGTCGTCCGACTGGGGTATCGGGATAATCTTGGGTAATGAGTGGGACGCGTGGAAGTGGGCGGCGCCATATGGGGTCTGGCACTCTCAAGGTCGGGATATAGGCTGGGCGGAGATGGTGGCGATCGAGCTGCTCATGAGAAGACTCGAAGAACTGGGATGGGAAAACGCGGATTTCCTCATCCACAGCGACAATGAAGGGGTCATTAAAGCGTTTCGGAGGGGGCGGAGTCGCAATTGGCAGGTTAACTTATCTATTCGCCGCACAGAGCTCCTCTGCCTCGCGCGGAACATGTTCGCACACCCAGAATACGTCAACACAAAGGTCAACAGGGCCGATCCGGTGTCACGCGGCGCACCGGACCCCGCGTTGAAGCGTTTTCGGAGCGGTTTTGAGATGCCGAAGGAGCTGAGACCGTACTTGACTCATGTCTAGTACACCCATGGAAACGCCCTATCAATCGGGTGCGGTGACTGGCGGAGAAGTGGAGTCGGCGGTCCGGGTCGGGACCATCGCATCAACACTCTCGTCGCGAACGCTCAGTCAGCGCAAACCACGTCGACCTCAACATCAAAATAGATTCGCGGCATCCCCGCTTAGACCTGTCGTGTTGGCGGACGACCGCATCACACAGTGGACCTCTCCGTACGCGATTCGCTTCCGGCAAGAACTCGATTCTTTCATTTCCCCTTCAGCATCGTCTCGTCTCTTTCTCATCATCTCAAAGGGTCTCGATATTCGAACTAGGAAAAACTACGGCGCGGGACTTCTCAGGTTCACGCAGTTCTGTGACGACCTTCGTATTCCGGAAGCGGCGCGCATGCCGGCGCCTGAACCTTTGGTGGCAGCCTTCGTCGCGCGACACGCGGGGAGCGTTCGGCTCGACACGATAGGCAATTGGCTGGCGGGACTAGCGGTGTGGCACGCCATCAACGGCGCAAAGTGGCCGAGTGGGAACATGCTTGCATACGCCAAGAGAGGCGCGAAGAAGTTGGAACCTCAGCCATTAGCGAAGCGGCCTCCGGTAACGCTCGAGCACATGCACGCTTTGTTCACGGGGTTGAATCTTTCGAACACATTCGACGCGGCGGTGTTTGCTGTCGCTTGTTCCGCATTCTGGGGATGCCGGAGGTACGCATTACGTTCGCGCATCGGTGTTATTTACTCTAACAGGTTGTAGATTGGGAGAATTGGTCATTCCGTCTAGGTTCGGCTTTGACGCCGGAAAGCATGTGACAGTGGACGTGGAAGTAGGTGTGCGAACGCTACCAAGCAACGTTCGTTATGCAGTATTCCACATCCCGTGGACGAAGACCACGAAGCGGGACGGCACAAACATCATTCTCACGGAAAACTCTGATCCCACGGACCCGGTCACCGCCCTCCTGCATCATCGAATCGTCAACCACGGTCTTCCGCCCGGAGCACCGTTGTTCGCGTTCGAGACGAACGAATCGTCGGGGGGATGGGCACCGATGACGCGCGACTGGTTTCTTAACCGGTGTAACGGCGTGTGGATGGAAGCGGGCCTAGGAAAACTAACAGGGCATTGCTTCCGCATCGGTGGAGCGACGGAGCTGTTGTTGCGGGGCACCCATCCTGACATCGTGGCGACGCAAGGAGGCTGGAAGTCCAAGGCGTTTCTGGAGTATTGGAGGAAGATTGAGTCGATTTTACCTTTGTTCATTTCGAAGTCTTTTGATCGGTCTCGGGTCCAGCTTTTGTCGAACACCATGGACGAATTTCGGCGTAGAAACGTTATGTCATCCCAGGAATAGTTGTATTTATATCCTTACGGTTCAGAGCTCGCTTTGTGTGGGGTGAGTCGGGCGCGCGCGCGCACTCGCGCAGGGGCGCGAGGCGAGTGAGCCCGACTGTGGTGCTTCGCTCTTGGGGGCGAGTCGGTCTCGCCACCTCGCGCTCGAGCGGGAGTCTTCCGGCTTTCGCGTTACCTCGCGGGAAACGTCTGGTTTGAGCAGCGCGCGGTCTGCCTCCGCATGGAGAGCGACCAAGCGCACCAGGCAGCAGCGAGGCGCGTCCAAGAGACGCGACGCGTAGGTCCCGTGCCCGCGTGGGTCACGTGACCAGCCCGGAGGATTTCCGTCTCCCCCCACACCCGGAGATTAGCACTAAACTTGAACTTAAGAAGCGCTGAGCGAGAAACGGGTTGTAGTTCAAGTTTTGGATTCAGTTCCCCTCTCGGTCCTAAGGGAGCACGCCATTAGGAAGCGACACGGCACTCGTACGCTACGCCCGCGTCCGGTGCCAGGCGTTCGCAGGTGGTCCCTCTCAACTGTCGTCGTTGCCAACGTTAGCAGTCGCCTGTTCCTCTCTGCCGCCTCCTCCCATGCCCCCGTGCCTGACCCCTCCCCTCTCAATTTACAGCCATCAGTTCCGACCGCTCTGGTATCGCGCCAGCTTGCCCGATTCCAACGGAGCTAGCATTCTGTTCCTGAGGTGCACAACGACCAGGGCGACCACGCACGCATTTGACTATGCCCCTATGTGCAACACTTCGAGCACGGGCACCGCACGTATCCCCGAAGGTCCATCGAATACGCACATGAATCCACAAATTCATCTCAAAGCACCGCACCTGGTATCACAAATAAAACGGTATCCCATACACCACCGGCGCCGCCCCCGTCAGATACTTGAGCTTGCAGCTCTCCCTCGCCTGCGCGACGGCCCGCACGACCGACGTCCGCTCCCGCCCGCCCTCGCCCTCGGCCTCCTCCGCCCCCCACGCCCGCACGGCGTCCGCGTTCAGGTGGAGGTCGTCAAACACCGACTGCGAGAACTTGTCGATGTCCCGGTCCGTCACGTCCCACAGGTTCGCGACCAACGTCGGGCTGTCCCCCCGCACGCATCATCATCAGCATCACCGAGTGCAACGATGGTCAGAAAAAAAAAAAGAAAGGGACGCACCAGCCGGCGAGCATGTAGTGGTTAGGCGTGCCCGTCCGGTCAAAGTCGCCCATGTACTTTAGCACGCCGGACGAGCACCCCCAGAGCATCGTCGCCGCGCACCGTGGCAGGTGCCGGATCTTGTGCGAGCGGATGTACTGCTCCGCCCCGCCGTGCCCAAAGTATCTGTTCCCCCCTCCCACATCAGCACCCCCGACCGAGCCACGAAAACAGGACAAAGACGGCGACGTACATGACCAAGTCGCGGTTCGTGAGCGCGTCCACGAACTGCTGCTCGCTCGGCGCCCGCCCGACGACCCCGTCCCAGCCCACCGCGCGCATCTCCCCCAGCCAGCGCCCGAACCGGCCCTCGGTCCCCCGCAGGTCCCCGCTCGGGTTGAGCACGACGAACGTGCGGCGGGGGTCGACCGCCGCCCGGTCCACCCGCCCCGCCTGCGGCCGGCCGTCCTCCCACTTGCGCCAGTGCGCGAACTCGAGCCGGTCGAGCACAAACCCCACGCTCGGCACCCGGCTCACGCTCCGCCCCCGCAGCACCGGCAGCGACTCCCACGGCAGCCCCTGCACGTTCTTGTCCAGCACGAGAAAGATGTGGTCGTCGTCCCCGTCGGCACTGCCCGTGGCCGGCCGCGCGTGCGTCTTGAGCCGCGCCGCGTGCTCCTCCAGTGCGGTCCGCAGCTCGACCACGACCTGGTCCATGTCGACCTCGGAGATCGCGACGGGCACGCCGTGGAACTGGTACAGGTCCAGGATGAAGTACACGAGGTCCTCCAGCTCCTCGTCGCGGCAGTCCGGCGCCAGGGTGGAGAAGCACTCGAGCAGCCCGTCGTCCAGCCCGAGCCGGGACTTGGGCTTCTTCTCGTGAAACACGAGGCTGCCCTTGAACACCGAGTCCAGCCGCGTCCGGAGCGCCGTGAGATCTTCAGGCAGGACGTCCGGCGCCGGTATGAAGATCGTCTTCGAGCGCTCGGTCAGAACGCTATCTCATCACGCAGGCTCACACACACACCTTGAACGCGCCGAGCCAGCAGAACTCGATGTCCCCCAGGAGCTGGCGCAGCCGCTCGTCGAGCTCAGACCGGGTCTTCCACCACGCCATCCGCGCATCCCGGTCGTCCTTCTTCACCCCCGCCGCCTGCCGCGTGCCCTCGTCGCTCAAGCGGATGATCTCCCGGAGCTCTTCGATCGCGTCCTCGTACGTCAGGTTCTCGTCCTCCTGGCCCTCCCGCCGGCCCTTCAGCGGCAGGCAGAAGATGAGCGGCTTGCGCCCCGCGCGCTGGCGCGTGACGAACATCGTGTGCCGGTCCTCGGTCACGCTCACATTCACCACCGTCCAGTGCGGCGGAAGCTGGTCCACCTCGTTCACGGACATCTTCGCGGCGTCGAAGCATTGGGCTTCGTACCGCTTCGCGACCGCCTCCCAGTACGTTTTGAGGTCGACGTCGTCCATCGGCTCGTCGTCGTCCGAATCGGAAAGGATCGAGTGGCTGAAGCGGGAGATCTGTCTCGTTTTGGGCTGTGGGGGAAGAGGGGACCCGTTCGGGGTAATGAGCGGCCACTGCAGGTCGTCCATCGCGTTCATGTTCAGGAACTTGTGCCGGATGACGTCCAGCATCTCGCGGCGCAGTGTGGTCACCGTCGAGATGTCTGTTCCATGTCAACACTGAGTATGTGTCGAGGCGCCGCGACTACTCACCTAGAAGCTGAGCGGCCAGTACAGGCGTTTGGACGTCCCCGCGTCCCAGACTCGTCCGGAAAGTCCTGATCAATGCGAGGCAAATGGCAGCCTCGCGTACGGCAGAAACATGACCGCGACGAGCGATATACCCTATGTGCTCCCAGAATAGCTTCTCCGCGGTAGCTAGCGTCTCAAGCATGTCCTGCGAGGCAGGCGAAGGTACGACATCGCCAGACATTCCCATCGGAATGGTCATTGCTACACGGCGGTTCAGCAACTGAGCCCGTTTCGTCCTGTGTAGCACTTACCGGACTCCGCAAGCGAGCTGAGGAACATGTCGGCGCGGAAGCGAGAGTACACCTCATCGAGGGTGAGCTTGGCTCGAAGGGCGATCTCTTCCGCCTGCGTAACAGTCAGTCAAACAGACACAGCCAACCAGTTTGTCCGGCAGACCTTGGCTTCGGCATTTTGGGGCAATTTTGCGAAGCGCTGCAGGAGGTTGTTGTACTCCTCGCCGACCTCGTGCAGAAGGGTGACTGGATCACTCAAGTCAGCGCCTGTCCGGATTGAGTGGCAGCGACAGCAAGTACGCACTATGATGTCTCAACAACCGCGCGAGCAGCGTCGGTGCCAGTACGCTCTCCGCCATCGACGTCTGAGCGTTTGCGGCTCGCGGGGACGCCACCAAGCTTTTCCGCGCTCTACGGGTGAGGTGCGTGAGTACGTTCAACATCTCCTTGACACGACACGCCACTCACCCACTGCCGCCATCCAAAGTCGCGAACACGCCCCCGAGCTCATCCAACAAGCTCATCGCCTCCTCATACAACGCCTGCGCGCCCTTCTTGTCCGCACTGAGCTGGCTGTACCGCCCCTGCAAGCTCCGAATCTCCGCCGCATCCGGGCCCTTGAGGTGCACGACCAGCGCCGCGGCCTGCATGAGCGCCGCGTGGCCCTCTTGGAGCTGGCCGAGGTGAATCTGCAGTCCGCCCTGCTGCGCAAGCGCGCGGCTGACCATGACCGGCGCGTGCAGCGCCTCGGCGAGGTCCCGGGTCTGCTGCGCGAAGAACTCGGCCTCGCGCGCGGACCCACGCGCCTCGTACGCCTGCGAGAGCGCAAGGAGCGTCGAGAGCAGGCCCTCGGCGAGCCGCCAGCCCGAGGAGTCGCGGAACGCCTGCGCTCGGCTCGCGGCGGGGGAGAGCACCTTCGGCTCTTGCATCTGGGAGACGGCGGCGGCGTCGTTTGCTGGCTTTGGGACCTCGAACGGGTTGTCCTCCTGTGATGGCTGCTTGGGCACAGATGGCTGTAGGCGAGACAGTGTGTCTATCGCGCGGTTCCATAACCGGAGAGCTTGGAGGAGTCCCTCTAGGGAGGATGAAGGGTCGTCCTGGGATCCATGTTAGCGAATACGCTTCTCTTTAGAATCCCCAATGGACTGACCCTCGCGTCTTGAATAGCGGCATACGACAGTGCAGCTTCCGCAGCCCGCTCGAGCAATGCGGCGCGCGCTCGTATGCGTTGCACAGTCAGTAGCCCCTTCTCCTCAACGATGAAGTCTGCGGCTGCCGACACGGCATCGCAATAGGTCATAGAGCTATCCGGACTTGCATCAGTATCGCACCGGTTTGCGGGCACTCGCAGCATGACTCACGCCTTCAGTACTTCGCCGGTCAAAGCCTGCGCTTCCGCAAATCGTAGAAGGAACAGGATGACAATCTCTTGGGACAGCGTTCCGCTCCGGATGGCGGGGAGGAGGTGAGCTAGGACATTCACGGACTTCTCCGGACGCCCTAGCTTGACATACTCGTGCGCCGTGTCGATCGTCAGCGAGACGTACACTTTGCATGAGGAACAGTGAGTATGGTGTCTGCCGCAATAGCATATGCACCGACCTTCAGACATTACACCAGTATGGCGCTCGGTCAAACGCCGCGCAGCGTTGAGGAGTTTAATGCGGGCGAGGACATGACCAACTAGTCCGACCAAGTGCGATACCATCTCTATTGATACGTTCAACGATCATATCCCGTGAAGTTGTGAACTATGCAAGTGACTCACGAATGAGCTTCACGAGCCGCCCGAAGTCATCAAAGTCCATCTTGCCCTGTATCGTCGTTGCCGCACTCTTGGACGGGCTCACCGATGCCGTGTTGAGCGAAACAGGATCAAGTGCTATGTCGATAATGGCATGAGCAGAAGTCTCAGCAGACAGCAAAGAATAAGGCTCGCCTCGTCGTTTCCTAGGAGTCACAGGCGCAGCGATCGCCGTCTTCGCCGTCCTTGTCCTCGTACTCGCCGTTCTCGCCTTGCTCACCGTCGACGTCGCAGCAGCGGCTCGCGTCGTCCTCATCGTTCTCCTCCCCTTCTCCGCCTGAGGCGCCGTCTCCTGTTCCCTCTCCCTCTCCCGCGGGGACTTTCCCAACGATTGTCTCGGCGCCGCAGGAGGGATCATCCCCTTCAGCACCTTGCACGCCTCCTCCACATGTCCGACAAGTACTGACGACAGCGCAGAGTCGCGCGCTTTGTGTGCGTGAGCCGCTAGCCAGAGATAGGCGGACACGAGAAGTTCGGGCGCGAAGCGTGCGAGCGACCCATCCCGTGCGACGTTCTACGCGTCCCGGTTAGCCTGCACAGCAGACAACATAATGCATAGCAGGACATACCTCCGCACTCAACAGCGCTTGAATTTCTTCCCCCAACTCCCCCGCCATCTCATACCCGCCCTGCCCCGGCTCGCCGCAATACCCCAACTCCAGCCTCCTCATCAGCACCCGCGCCCTGCGCACCGCCCACCCTTTGCGCTCGTACAGCCGCGCCGCGCTGTCCAGCACCGCATCCAGCACCGCCCCGACGCCCTGCTTCCACCTGCACTCCTCCAGGCTGCACAGCTGCCGCTCCATCAGCACGCCCGCGACCGCCGCCTGCGCTTGCTCGTCCTCCGCGCCCGCGGCGAAGGCGGGCCAGGCGGCGACGGGGATGGCCTCGGGCGCGTGGAAGAGCTCGCACGCGGCCATGTACGTGACACGGTCGACGAGTGCGGCGAGGTGCTTGAGCGGCTGCGACGCGTCGAGGAGCGTAGCCGGCGGCGTCTTGGCCGCGAGCTCGGCCACGGCATGACGCGCGAACGGGAACGCAGCGATGCTTTTCGTGAACGCTTCGAATGCCAACTGTGGAACGTGTCAATGCAAGTCCTAGGAGGTTGCTGGGAGGTGCTCACTTGTCGATCCCCCGTCTTCGCGTGGCACACCCCAAGGAGCTCCCATCGCCTGTACGCCTGCTCCTCCAGCTGTTTCCAAACTTCTTTCTTTCCGTCGTCCTCTTCAGCTCCGCCTCCAACGCGCAAAGCCGCACGATAGTCGGCGAGAGCGCGCTCCGATAGCTTGCACGTCTCGTCAAGGAAGGGCACCGCATGTGAGATTCGGCCGCTCTGGTGGAGCTGGACCGCGAAGTTGTAGTACGCGCCCGCGACGCAGCGCGTGTAATTCGCCAGCTGTGTACCGGAGAGGGGAGTCGTCGACGCCTCCGTAGCTGCGGCCGCTTGCGCGCACGCGTTCGAGACTAGCGCGGCTGCACGCGCGAGGTATGTACGGGCAAGGGCGTACGTGTCGGGGTTGTTGAGAACGAACGCCGTCCTCGCAAGCGCAAAGAGGCTCTCAGCGCCGCCGGTGACGATGTTCGATGTGTAGAGCTCTCGCTATGCAACGGATGAGTGGCTGTGATTGTGCGCGCATGTAAACGGTACAAACCTGCTCGCACAGTACGTCGACAATTTGCTCCAAAATCGCCCGAGCGCAGGCCCGTACCTCCGCGGGGTGGTTCGACTCGCCGGACGAGGGCGCCTCCACAATCTTCACGACAGCGCGCCGCAGTCTCTCCACGCCCCGCTTCACGCGATCGTGGTCGTCACCAGTCTCTGACAATGAGAGTCCGCATCGTCCGAGCGCGCTGGATGCATCCTGCAACTTCGACACGATGTCCGTCGCATGATCTAGTGCGTTTTTTTAGCACCATGAGAGGAACGCGACGCAACACGCAGACGTACCCTGCCACGCTTCGAACACAGCCAGCGCCTTGGCGAGAATGGTACACAGCGCAGACGTCTCGATTACTGCGCGTTCCTTCCCCGACTGGGGTTCACTGCCAGTGCCTTGAGTGAGCCTGGTGATTCGTTCAAGGGTACGCAAATCTCCGGCCTGGATGGTCAATGTCAGCTTGCACGCGGAGCGTATATACAGAGCAGGACGCACCTGCTTCGCAAATCTCCCCCAGTACTCGCAGAACCGTGCGAACGCAATGCCCGACATGAACTCTGCTCGGTCGTCCCTCTTCTGGACAAAAGCAACCAGACGCGCAGATCCATCCAAGACGGTCTGTGCTCCTTCCATGGGGTCCACGTCCGTCTTTGCAAAGGTAGCAGTATACTTTAACGCCTGCTCCCAGAAAGTGTTAGGCGCAATGACAGACGGACGAGTGTGTGCAAGACATAAGAGCGAGTATATCCGTAGCGAGTATGAGGGGCGAGGAGCGACAGCAGGGCGTGCAGCAAAACGAGAAGTGATAGAGTACGCTCGCGTCAGGATGTTGTCGTACTGCTTGTCCGGTAGCTGAGCAAGCGCAGTTGTCCAGGTCAATAGCGTTGAGTACGCTGAGTCGTGCAGGATAGCCAAGAGGACAGGGAGATCGGTCGTAGTATGTAATGTCACAGTAAGCGCGTGCAAGAGGTAGCTTGAGATGAGATATAGATGGAGCTCTTGGATAGGGCCGTCATGCAGCGGAAGAGAGAGCAAGTCGTGTAAAGGAGGAGACGGCGCGAGGGGGGGTGCGTCCGGGTGGTACAGACCAACGAGAGGAGCACGCATGTCTTGCAGTACTCCAGACGCGGCTTGACACTAAAATTGGCGTCAACATCCGACACACTGCAGAGCAGAGGAGCACGCACCATCTCGAGACTGACGAGCTTGCCTACGACACTGGACGCGGCGCGCTCGACGTCGACTTCTCCAGTACTCAGCTCACGGAGTACACCCAGCTCCTTCCGGGCGGTGGTAGCATGCTTTACAGCAGCTGTCGCGGTAGTCCTGTCGGACTTGGCCTCTGTGGCCTTCCAGCCAGACTCGACGATGGCAGACAGGCCCTTGGACGCCGAATTGACGGCGCGCATAGCATCGGCCTTGCGCTGCGCAGACGAAACCTCCGTCGCCCGTGCCTTCCCCTTGGGATCGGATATGTTGAGTTTCGAGGCTAGCTTGTCTGCGAGGTCGTCTGGCGAAACATTGGCCGCCGCTTTCGCGGACTTTGTGGATGATGCGGCCCGAGTGGACCGAGTGGTGGTGGTGCGTGTCTTGTTTGAGGGAAGCATGTCGTTGAGTAGACGCAGCCAAGGAGGATAGCCCAGTGGTATAGAAAGCGGCGGTGGCAGACACGGGAGCCGGTGATGAAGGAGAGATGGAGGAAGAGGCGTGGCCCAGGAAGCGAACCACGCGTAACCCCACGTGACCGTGCAGAACACTCAAGCCGGACGCGTCAACAGCGCCAAATAACGCGCCCTTCTCCCTGCCACCACCGCAATGGCCGTCCCTCCCCAGCCCCAGTCCTCAACCGGTCCACACGACGAACAGCAGTACCTCGACCTCATCCGCACCGTCCTCGACACCGGTGCGACCCGTCCTGATCGCACGGGCACGGGCACAATCTCCGTCTTTGCGCCTCAGAACCTCCGCTTCTCCCTCGCAGACGACACACTCCCCCTCCTCACCACAAAACGCACATTCCTACGCGGTATCACAGAAGAGCTTCTCTGGTTCATACGCGGCTGTACAGACTCAAAGGAGCTCTCCGCAAAGGGAATCAAAATCTGGGATGGGAACGGCTCGAAGGAGTTCCTCGCCAAACGCGGTCTCGCCCATAGGCGCGAGGGCGACCTCGGCCCCGTGTATGGTTTCCAGTGGAGGTACTTTGGCGCGCAGTACGAAGACTGCGACGCAGACTACAAGGGCAAAGGTGTCGATCAGCTGCAAGAGTGCATCGACAAGATCAAGCACAACCCTACCGACCGGCGCATCATCCTGAGCGCATGGAATCCTGCAGGTACGCTTCCCTCTCCTCTCGCACCCCCCCTCGCTCACACACGACATGCAGACATCCCTCAGATGGCCCTCCCCCCATGCCACATGATGTGCCAATTCTACGTCCACCTCCCTCCCGCCGACGAGCCGTCCGCGAAGCCCAAGCTGTCCTGCCTCATGTACCAGCGCTCCGCCGACCTCGGGCTCGGTATCCCCTTCAACATCGCGTCCTACGCGCTCCTCACCCACATGGTCGCCCACGTCACCGACACCGACCCGCACGAGCTCATCATCCAGCTCGGGGACGCGCACGTCTACCGCGACCACGTCGACGCGCTCAAGACCCAGCTCGAGCGCGAGCCGCGCCCGTTTCCGAAGATCAGGTGGCCGCGCAAGGTGGTGAGCATCGATGACTTCCGGAGCGAGGACTTCGTGGTCGAGGGGTACGACCCACACCCGAGCATCGCGATGAAGATGAGCGTAT
Source organism: Trametes elegans (assembly GCA_022606155.1). NCBI lineage: Eukaryota > Fungi > Basidiomycota > Agaricomycetes > Polyporales > Polyporaceae > Trametes > Trametes elegans. Next base: position 1,754,614 of record JABYQO010000003.1, on the reverse strand, counting down.
AGAATTATATCTAGATCAGCACACCCAGGATGTATGTATGTTGTCATTGTCGCTCTCTCTGGCTTGTAGGAATTCGATCGGTGGGTTGGCCGGTGTTGTTAGCTGCCTACTCCCTTACACATGTGGTAATGTGGCAAATGTATATCGCTCCCCTTGAATAACGCTAGGAGGCCATGGGTATGTTCTTCGAGCGTTCAGATGCGCTGTCTCTTCTCGCGGGCTTTTTCGAACGCGGCGAGCACTTGCGGGTGGTCCAGGATGTTGTTCAGCACTCCGCTGTCTGTCTCGTCGCTTACCAGTGCCTTGAGCTTTGGTGGCGGAAGGACTTCAGGGTGGCCAACGATCCAATCGCTGATGGCACAGGTGTAAATGTCCGAACGCACCCAAAGCAGACGACCACGCACACAATAGCCTGTTCCTGCACCTGCGCATCTTGCACACGCTGCACACGCCTCAGCAGTCGCGCCCAGCTCGCGCGCGCCCACAGCTCCGAGCGCGGGCCGGGCACAGGCGCGCCATTCTCCTCGACGTCGCCAAACGCATCCGCGAAGAGCGACAGCGCCTCCTGCTCCCGCGCGGGCTCCTTGTGGATCGCAACGGCGAGGTAGAGCTCGGGCGCGACGTCCCGCTTCCCGCCCTTGACCTTCGCGTACCGCACGACCTCGCGCAGGTACGGCTCCGCCTCCTCGATCCGGCACGGCGACGAGTACTGGAGAAGGTGCGCGAGTCAACACCACGCTCGGCCGCCCGTGCGCGCGCGCGGGGTTGGGGACAGGACGGTGCGTGGGAGGCCTGTACCCGACGGCGCTCACTCACCCGGTAGAACTGCGCGAGCTGCCAGTAGCACTTGTCGAGGTAGGCCGCGACGCGCTGCGCGACCTGCTCTGCGGTCGTGTCCTGCGTCTTGAGCACGCCGAGCGTGCGCCGCTGCTGCTCGGAGCCCTCCCGGACCTCCGCGATGTGCGCGCGGAGGGTGTCGACAGCGCTACGTTGCTGCTGTGAGTCGAAGTACTCCTCGAATGCGACTCGGAAGTTGCTGGTGAGAAAGTGCTTGGGCGGCATGTGTAGCTGGGTGGTGGTGTGGAGGAGGCGTCGAGCGCTACCCAAGGGCACTCGGTCGCTTTCCGCACAACGACCATCGTCTTCCGTGCTCGCTCTCAAGTCCACACTACCATTCACAGGTGCTCACCGATGACTCTCGCGCATGCCTGGCACTGCAGTCTCAGTCTGCGAGGTGTCCGAGTCAGTAGCCTCAAGTCAAGGGACTTTCCCTGCCATCCCTCTTGCCTGGATATGTCACTCCAAAACGGACCCCGTTCAAGGCCTAATGGTCTAGAAGTATGATACTCGCTTTGGGTGTTCACTGATTGCGAGTGGTCCTGGGTTCAATTCCCAGTTAGGCCCTTTTTTATTCCCATCCTCCTCCCACGTGCACCTTTGACTACGACCGCCATGAACCTCATAGCATCTTGCGTGCACTCGGTAAGCAGGACAGGGATGTGCCGACTTTGGTCAGACCCATGGTCAGACCCCCGGACAGTTGGGTCCGACCTCAAAAGGTCTGACCTTGGGTCTGAGTCAAGGCGTGACTACAATCAGACCTGGACCCACCAGTCCTCCGCCGCGTATGATGCGTAGAAAATACGAGGAAACCCGGCAGACATCGGTGATGACGACATTGGGTTTTACAATCACGTGAAATGATCACGTGCTGACCCTTGACGTTTTGGGACCCTCGGTCGGACCCCTGGTCTGACTCCCGGACCCAAGTCAAGGGGTCAGTGAGTCAAGTTCTGACCCGCCCATCTCTGAAGCAGGACGCTTACACCAGCTCCCCGCTGTCAGCCTGGCTCTCGCACGTGCGGTACCCGACATGGACGTGCACCGGATGGTACTGTCGCCGCCATTTTGGAGACTACATCCACCAAATGGTCCTAGCTCCGGCAGACATCGCCCAGCAAGACATTGCGGACTACAGTGTCTACGTCTCCCGACTGCCGAACAGCTGCGATGTCGTCTCTATCGCTCTCGTCCTGGCGCTCAGATGAAGGGATATGTACGTGGGACATGTCGTCGACGACATCAAGGGCCGGCTGGACACAGACGAAGAGCCCTGATGGTACAAGTGCATCGACGTGGGGCCGCAGCCTTTCACGCCGGTATCGTTACGGGCCAGTGTCACATGTTTTCTCGATGATACTAAGACAAAAGGATAATGTGCAGTAGGGTACAAAATGGTACGTCGCCACATCACCACGCCTGGTGTCCGCCGCTGACGAGAAAGCTAGACATAGGATCGTATCAGTAACCGCATGAACGAAGGTCAGGAAGAGGGACACGCACTCGCTACCTGTGCAGTACGAGCTCGCGTCGCTCGCAAGCCACACCGTCGCCCCGCGCAGCTCGTCGGGCCTGGCGATGCGGCCCATCGGGTTGTTGCTCGACCACCGGTCCAACAGCTGCGGGTTCTTCGCAAGGAACTGCCCGGTCATGCTGCAGGGCATCTACATCAGTACACTACCCATCTTGATCTCGTTTGTGCCGCCCTACCTGGTGTTGACGTAGCCGGGGCTGATCGTGTTAACACGGATCTTCTGAGGGGCGAGCTCGCATGCCATGCTCCGGGCCATCTGGAGCACAGCGGCCTTTGACGTGTTGTACGACACCCAAGGGTGGCCCTGTACGCACACAAGCATGTGAGCTGTTGCTCCTCACCTGTGGTAAGGAATCGAGCAACATACCGGGTTCGCGCCGTGACCGCTGATACTGCCGATCAGGATGATACTGCCTCCCTTGCCGAACTTGGCCATCTGCTGCCCAGCAGCCTGCGCGGTGAACAGCACACCATCGACGTTCACCGCATGGACCTAGGGGACGACCGCGTCAGGACCGGCACGGGATGCTTCACGACCGCGAAGGCGCTCACGTCTCTGAACTGCTTCGCGGGGTACGTGAGACAGGGCGTGTCGCCCTTGAGGATGCCTGCGGCAGCGACGCCGAGGTCCAGACGACCCTCCCTGCTCCCAATCGTCTCGCCAATCTTCCAGATGGCCTCCTACACGGCGCTCCGTCCGTCAGCGCACCGATCCCGTCTCCCACCCCGGTCGAACGAACGTACCTGGTCGGTCACGTCCGCGCTGATGTACTCGAGGCGGGGCTTCTGCTTGAGTCCCTCCATCCTGCCGAGGTACTCCTGCACCTTCGCGAACTCCTCCCCGGACTCCTTCGGGAGATCGAGGCAGTAGACGACACGCGCGCCCGCCTCGGCGACCGCGAGCGCCATCTCAAGCCCGATCCCACGGTTCGCGCCCGTGACGAGCGCGACGCGGTCCGCGAGCGAGAACTCGTCCGTGAAGATCGTGGGCGTCACCCCTGCGCAAACCACACACGTCAGTCAGCACCCGTCTAGCCTCGCAATCGGTGGAGGGGACGTACGCGACTTTGGGGGAGACTGGAGCGCCGCGGCGACGCCGACCGGGCCGTACGGCGGGTGCGGCCCGGCCGCGCGCTCCTTGTCGTACACGGCAGTGCGCACCGCGCGGCTCGTCGAGAAGTGGTTGCGGCCGAGGCTCGCCCTGGCGGTGGCGGCGGCAGCGGGTGCGGTGCGGGACGCGAGCGTGCGCGAGAACATGGTCGGGCCTGAAAAGGACGAGAGTCGGTGGGGAAGAAATGCGAGAAGAGTGGGCAGGCCGAGCGGCGAGGTGGGGCACGAAGTCCTCGGGGTGCTTCGCGTCGGTTTATATACCCGCAGCGGTGCTCGTGCACGGCGGGGCGGCGGGCCTCCCGTCTGCGCAGGCGGGTGGGTAAGCGATGGTTAGGAGGTCATGGACGGCCGTGGCCCGTCACGAGTGCGGCGGTTTGGGTGGTGGATGCAGCGGCCGGGGTCGTCTGAACGTCCGTTACATCATTGTCTCACAGCGATTATGGGCTTACGATGGAGGCGTGGCGGCAGCTGGGCGCGGGCTGCAGCGGTGCGCAAACGCCTCTCTCGTAACCGTTCTACGCCCCCGAAGCCGTGTCTTAGCCCGTGCGGGGATCCCGGCGCTAGTGGCTGCAGGGTGGTCACCGGACGTCGCGGTGCGGCTCGTAGCGTCGGACGCGACTGTGAAGGTCAACCAAACATTCACCGCTCGCAGCTCGTCAGCACCAACCCCGATCGCACTCTGGCCTTCCCGCTCTCGGGCCAAGGTACTGCGGGAACCTGGTTGCCTGTCGTCTGACCCATTCGGTACACCATGCCTCCTTCCAGCCGCCGTACCTCTCGACGGCACCGGGTCACAGGGACCTGTGGGGACGCCGTCGGAGATACGACCTCCTAACCACCATCGCCCCATGACTGCCGCTTATCAGCGAGCATTAGAGGCGAGCTAAACATATGGCGAGGAACGGGGGTAGGGACATAACCTTGTGTACAACATGCTCTCGAATTCGTCATACGTTGAAAGGAAGTACATATCCTCGGACAGCGACGACCTCACGGATCGGCTTTACCATGCCCGATGCCCGCTGTCCACGATGATACCCGGCGTACCAGTTGCTCAGAGACAACAGACAGCGTACCCGATCCCAGTGCAGAACGAGCTCGCGTCGCTCGCAAGCCAAGAGGGCACGCCACGCACATCGCGCTGCGCCCCGTAGGGTTTGCCTCTGATTCCTCGAGCCTCTCCAAGCGACCCTGGACCGCTTTGTACATCGACAGGCACATGCTGCAGGACATATGCAGAGCGCTTGTTAGACAGAACGCTGCAAGATGCGAAGAGAACGCCGGGCGCACATGGTTCTTGGGCAGCCTGGATTGATGCAGTTCACTCCCACTCCGTGGGTGGTACGCTGGAGCACGTCCGCCTTCGTCGCGTCGGAGGGTTGCTTGCATACTGGAGCGATCGGACAGGGCCTGGATACGTCGACTGAACGTGAGCCATTCAACACTGGCACCTCCTTGCACACTGCCATGGTGCGCCTACGCGGATGGCCCTCGGAGCGAGGATGTTGCTGCCCCATTGTTCATGAACCGTGCCATCTGCTGCGCGGCAGCCCGCACTGTGCATGTAGCGCCGCATAGGTTGGCATTGATCACCTAGCGGGCGAGGTCAATGTGAGCCGTGGAGATGTGAAGTCTGGCGTACCGCACAAAAAACCCCTTTGAAGCCGTCAATCCCTCTAGCATCGTCGCCGACAGTAGCGGTGCTGTCAATATACCCGTCGAGGCGACCTCTCTGCCTCCAATAATCTCGCCCAACGTCCACATTTTCGCCTACAAGCACTCGATTGATCAGGGCCAGGCCGCTCGAGCGCCGCGAGAGTGGCACGGGCTCACCTGGTCATCGATGTCTGCACTGACGGACTCCAGCCCTACCTCCCCGCGATTGTCCTGCAGCCGAGCGGCGTGATCGCGACCCTCCGCGCGCGATCACGCCCTCCAATCCAGGTCCACGATTTGCTCCAGTCACGAGGGCGACGCGGTGTGCGGGGGAGGACCCGCGCCCAAAGAGCGCCGACAACCCCGTCTGCTGGGTAGGAATCAAGACGTCCGCACGGCGCAAGCGGCCAGAGGCTGGATCGTGCGTACGTGCATGTCGACCGAAGAGGCATCAGCGCCCCGAGTACGGTGGCGCCCTTGCGGGCCCGAACTCTCTTGAGAGCGGGTTGCGAGCGAGCCCTGCGCGTGCCACCGCGCCTGGCTATCCTCCCGACGGGTTCGGTCGCGCGTCGTATGCGAGACGGAAGCCGGGGGAAATACACAGATCGCGCGGAACGCTACGCAGCGGCGTCTTCCCTCCAGGCCCCCGAGGCAGGATGCGTTCTTCTGGGGTAGGGCGCAAACGTGGCCGGTCCGTCTGGATATGTGCCGTGCAGAACGGTTATACTGGCGTCCATGCGCCAACCAAGGCGCATGCTTTAACAGCTCGTTAACCCGAGTGCCCACCGGACGAAAGCGCCAGCGCTGCACGAGATATGATCCACGGCGCACACTGAGTAATACGCCGACGACGCAAAGCCCGAGGCGTCAAGCTGAACCATGGCGGCGGCAGCCCGTCTCTGATACTCAGGACGCCTACTGTGCAGATGATGTGTAGACGGTGGGCGAACCAGGAGATGAGACGTACAGTCAGGGAACAAGGAGGCAAGTGCTGTTCATCGTTGCGTTCACGGTCAGCAGCGCACGGCGCATCTCCTTGCGTCAATCACATACCATTCTGAGTCGAACAGCGAGGGATTGAACCGTCCATGTGGAACGACGGCGGCGTACCAGGGGGTTGGGATATCGAGGCTCATACAGACTCGTGCTAAATGGGATCACAATAAGCGGGACAGGGTCTCACGACCGGCGTAACTATAATCTAATGGCCTCGGCTTTGAGAGGTGAAAGCCTCATCGATTCCAGTCAAATCTGCCGCAAGAGAGATATTGCAAACTGCGTAACCCATTTCGTCGAATCCCAACCTCGCGAACCACGCCCTCAGTGACGGACTACCATGCGCGATGTCCACCATCGATACGGATGCTATGCGGAGAAGATGTTGATGAGAGCAGGCGCGCGAAGGGAATGAGCCGACGTACTCGGTGCCGGTGCAGAACGAGCTCGCGTCGCTCGCGAGCCATGAGAGCACGCCGCGCACCTCGTGCGGCGCCGCCGTGCGTCCCATCGGGTTCGCGTCTTCGAGTGCCTTGGCGACATCCGGGAACGCGTCGTAGAAAGGGAGGGCCATGCTGCAGCACCCATGAACACATCTCTGCGAGACGCGAGGAGAAGACAAGGAACGCACGGGGTCCGGAAGATGCCTGGGCTGATGGAGTTCACTCTGATGCCGTGCGGGGCGAGCTCGCACGCGAAACTACGTGCCATCTGGAGCACGCCGGCTTTGGCCATGTCGTACGGGAGGCTGGACAGTGCCTGAGAATGCGGAGCGTGTGTGAGCGATTCGCGACTTCCGATCGCAATGAGGAGGGACCCACGCGGACGACCCCGTGGCCTGCGATGCTGGAGACGACGATGATGGTGCCCCCTTTATTGAACCGTATCATCTGCTGCGCGGCAGCTTGCGCCGTGTATGCGGCTCCGCACAGGTTGACACCGAGCACCTAACGAAGTCAAGGAATGTGTCGGAGTCAGACTGGATCGCGAACTCTACCTTTTCCATGGGCCCTGCAGAAACGTTTATTGACTTGGCGACGTCTCCGACAAGACCAGCGCTCGCGACACAGATGTCGAGACGGCCCTCCCTGTCACCAATGGTCTCGCCGAGCGTCCACATTTTCTCCTAGTACGCCGACCCACCTCGGATCTCAGCGAATGTGCGATAAGCAGGAGGATATGGAGATGCGACCGACCTGGTCGCTGACGTCCGCGCAGACGTACTCCAGTCTACCCTCGCCGCGTTTGTGCTCCAAGCGCGCAGCGTAGTCGCGAACCTTTGCCCATTGCGCACTGGGAGCGGAGGCGATGTCCACGCAGTACACCGCGCGCGCGCCTGCCTCGACGAAGGCGAGCGCACCCTCGAGGCCGAGCCCGCCGTTAGCGCCGGTGACGAGGGCGACGCGGTCTGCGAGGGAGAACTCGCGTTCGAACAGCGTCGAGGACGCTGTCCGGGCGACGAGTCGGTGTGAGCTATCTCGGACGTAAGCGAGGTACGGGGCGGTACGTACGAGTCAAAGGGGCGTCGGCGTCCTGTAACGCCCTTGCGACCCCGAAACTCTCGTGTGCGGACGGTTTGGAGTAGTTCCTGCGCGCGCAACGGTGCGCAGAGGGCGAGGTGGTTGGTCGGAAATGTGCGTGTTCCAGGCGGTGCGCTGGCGAACTGATGCGGAGTGCTTTCAGGGCTATCCGAATCATTGTCCACTACCGCGGGGTGATTGCGGCGGACAACTGACCGCGGCCGGGTGGGTATATACGCCCAGCACATACGCGCCGGTATTCGAGGGCGAATCGGAGAGCGCGAGAGATCGTCGACTCCGGTGGCCATCGGGCGAAGGATGGATGGAGGGCAGTGCGAGCCGGCGATGGAAGCCTTGCGCAGCGTCCAGCTGACCTGAACGGTACGAGTGAGCAAGTAACCCTGCCTTGAGGACTGGTACCAGCCACGGGAGCATGCGGTGCTCCAACAAGTGCCGCAAACTGCCCGGATCCGTCTTGTGAGAGCAGGTCCTCTCCTCAGGCCAGGCAGACCCGGATTCGCAAGCCAATCCCACCGCTGTCTGCTTCCACGTCCGACTCGGACTGCAAGAAGGTACAGGGCGTACAAGACATCCCTCTTCCAGCATGCGCGGTGTGCGGACGGTGACCATGCGCCCTATTCCTTCGGCGCTGGCCCGTCCGCCTCAAACCCATCGCCACGACGCTCTCATTTCCTCTAGAACCGCTCGGGGCTTGATCGAATGGCTCATTCCACACTCGATCGTCTCTGGCTCGTCTCCGTCGCCATCGTCTTCCATTTCTTGTACATCACGATCGTTTTCGACTGTCACTTCCCTAGTACCATCTCATCCGGCGAGTACCCACAGCATGCGCTCCAAAACCCACCCGCGAAAAGGCTCGTGCTCGTCGTAGGTACGCCAACACATCCCGGGTCCATGCGTGCGCACTCACCCATACGCGTTCTCACAGCTGACGGGTTGCGAGCCGACTTGCTTTTCGCAAAGAGCGCCTTCCCAACGCTTCCTCAGGCACCTCACCTCGTCGCCCCATACTTGCGGTCCGTCGTCGAGCACAGAGGCGCTTTTGGCATATCCCATACCGGCATCCCCACTGAGAGCAGACACGGCCACGCGGCAATCCTCGGTGTGTATCTCATGTCCACGAGTCCTCCGATACATCGCCTCACAGTCCCGTCCACAGCTGGATTATACGAGGACGTTTCCGGGATGACAAAGGTATGTGACTATCAAATTTTCTCGCCATACCTCCAACTAACCATAACCGTTGCAAGGGTTGGAACGGTGAACCGGTGGGGTTTTGCTATTGGGACATGAGCTCAATCGGCACACTGAGCAGCTCTCAAGGTGAATTTTGATACCGTCTTCAACCAATCTACATCAACGTTCGCTTTCGGCTCCTCCGACATCCTCTCCATGTTTGCACACACCGAGAGCCCTGGAAAGGTCGGAACGTGGGGTTACAGCGAAATACAAACCGACTCTGAGAGAGGTCAGCATGGAGAACAGTCGTGTCTGTCTATCTCTCGCGGCGGCACCATTGATTCACATAGCACATAGATGCTACTGCATTGGACACGTGGGTGATGGACCATCTTCGCAACCTGTTCCAAAATGCAACAACAAACTCGACGCTTGACGCCCGGCTTCGCCGAGATAAGACGTTCTTTTTCCTGCACCTAGGGGGACTCGATACCGCCGGACATTTCCACCGGCCGCACTCGAAGGTGCGCAGTCTCCTTCGACGTCCGGAGCGTGTCGTAGAATTGTTCACTACCATTCCTACAGGAGTACATGCGTGGCATTCAAGTAGTGGACGACATCGTCGAGCAAACAGAGCAGCTCTTCAACGAGTTCTATGCCGACAGCGAGTCCGCGTTCGTCTTCACTGCCGATCACGGCATGTCCCGGATAGGCACGCACGGCGACGGCCGTGCGTACTGCACCTCTCTCGCTACATTCTTTACCTGACACACCGCAGACCCAGACAACGCATACACCCCGCTGATAGCGTGGGGGAAAGGCGTCCGTGGACCTCTTCCCGACAGTACGCCATCTTCGCATGATGCGTACTCGGAGCCCTGGGGCTTGTCGCACCTCCTCCGGGTGGACGTCGCGCAGGTTGACGTATGCGTGCTGCTCGCTTCGCTGGTCGGAGTCAACATGCCGGTCAACTCCGTTGGAGTACTGCCGGGCTTGGAACCGGCCAAGCCTGGATACCTTCGCGATGAAGAAACACAAGTGCGCGCTGGGCTGGTGAACGCAAAGGTATGCTGCTCCCGGGAGGGGCCTTGTCATCAGTGTGTGTCCTCAGCTGTCCTGCACTGTAGGTACTGCTTGAGCAGTATCGCATCAGGCATTGTACGTCATCGTCCTCGTCCGCTGTGAGCTTCAGCACCTGACCCATTCTGAAGTGGACAGCGCCACGAGCTCGATCTTCAATGAACAATACTTCTCGACCGTGAAACGCGTGCAGGATCGCGGGGCGGCCAGCGACTCGGAGCTTTCAGTAATTCAAGAGCTCATCGCCGAGAACATGCTCCTCGAAGCACGGCTACGTACCAAACGCTTCATAGAGAACACCCTCGACAGCCTACAACATCTGCAAAGGTACGTTTTGACGCGCTCCCTTGCGAGCGCCGACAGTCAACCAGCATGTCTATCAAGGTACGAGCAACTTACGATACGCGGTATCGCAATCGCGGCATACCTCGGCTGGATGGGTCTCGTACTTGTGTCTACCCTACTGCCACCTTCCTCGACTCGGCCCACCCACATTGGTTCTCAGAACTATCTGATACATGTCTTGGCGATTGTGATACTGGTGTTTCTCTGGGCACGCTTCGCGGCGCAACGCGTACCGACATCATACTACTATCATGCCATCTTCCCCTGCTACTTCTGGGACCAAACCGTTTCGCGTGCACTAGCTATAGATCTCCCGATTCTGGTTAACGAACTCTCTTCTGCCTGGATTTGCACTTTGTTCCGCACGGTTGTTACTCTCGTAGCGATGCAGGTGATGGTGGTGCGTGCCGATCTGTCGACTCACTGCAAGCTCTCTCCCGCGCTCACGGTACCCTGAACAGAGAGGCTACAAGTACCCGGGGATATGGAGCGCCTTTCTCGTCGCGAGCGCCATGTGGCCACTCTTCAGATGGTCCAGAGAGCTCATCCTAAGGCGTCGACGTCTGCTCTCCGCGTCCATAACATGTACCCTAGTCACGGCCGTCTTCCCGCTGCTAGGCAACCACCCGGAGGAGAGCTTGGCCACAATGTCAGTTGACTTCCAAGACTTTGGGCGATGCGAACGTCGTGACGTTCTCGCTGACTTCGTGGCTGTAGCTCCATGGGTGGGGTTGCCATGTTCGCCGTGGGAGTCGCCGGGTACTACACAATAGAGTACCGCGATCCACAGGAGCGCGCCCGTTTCAGAACCGTCACCGCCTTGCTTGTACGTTTTCTCGCTCCCACAAGTACCCAACGCTGAGCCGTCATAGCTATGCGAGCTTGGACTAGGTATGATCTTCATGAACTTCGTCGGTCGTACCTTGAGTGCCAGGAATCCGGTCCCTCGCGCCTTCCGCTTCATCGGCTGGGGCACATTCGGTGAGCATCCCCGTCCGCGTCTTTATTCCCACACCCGTTCTATTTAGCACAATTTCGCACAGTGCTCGCGACAATCACCCCATTCGTCCTCCGCGTGCCTTCGAGCAACCCACATGGACGGTTGCTGAGTTTCTTTCTCGGCCCGGGAATTGTATTCGTTTGGCTCTCGATCCGTACCGAAGGGCTTTTCTATACCGCGTACTCGCTTACTGTGTACCTCTGGGCCGAGGTCGAAGCAGCACTGCGCTCGCATGAACAGAATACCGCGACCCGAGGACCGGCGAGCAGGTCTTGCATCCGATGGGACGACGTCCGCATCGCGGTGTTCTTCCTGTACTTCGTCCAGATCGCTTTCTTCGGTGCCGGAAAGTGAGTCCACGCCCACCGTTTCCTGGCACTCTGCCACTGACGCGCCATCCATAGCGACGCGTCCATATCGTGAGCAACGCCGACTTTGCTGGGAATCACCGCCTCTAACCACCGCGCCAGCGCGTTCTACCTCGCCCCGGTCTATCGGCTGGTCCCGACCTTCAACATCCGTCTCATGACAAGGCTGCTGGTACGAGCCTGTGACATCGCCCCAAACCTCAGGCGGTCATTCTGTTCGTTCCTGCGCAGCTCCTCAAGACTGCCACGCCATACGTCGTCTTCGGCATCGCGCTCTCCATCCTCAACGCGCGCCTCGGCCTCCCACGCTTCAGGTTCCTCGCGCTCGCGCTCGGCATCGCAGACGGTGAGTTGCGTCCGCGCGGTGTCCGCTTGGACTCGGCACTTGACGGCCGTGATGCAGTGGCGACGCTTTCGTTCTTCCTGGATGTCTCCAACACCGCCTCGTGGCAGGAGATCGGCCGGACGGTCAGCGCGTTCTGCATCAGCTCGTCCTTGCTCGTTTGTGCTGCTGGCACCGGCGCCATCGGAGAGCTCGTCACGGCCGGACAGCCGCGTGGTTCCACAAACCATCCGTCAGGGGAAGGAGAGCATCAGGGGAGAAACGCTGAACACTGATGAGGTGCGCACGACGATGTCGTTGTCATGAAAGAGCTCAGAAATCAAGGCAAACACAGACGTAGTTTCACAGCTTATCAATACAACGGATACGCTTCATCCCACCCTGCCGTGCACCTGCAGGCTGCAACTTACCACGCGGTATGGCCCCCACTGAGCGCGACACTGATCGGATGACTCGTCAGGGTGCGTCGACGCATCGGCAGCGCAGAGACAACGTACTTGCTCCCAGTGTAGTACGAGCTCGCGTCGCTCGCGAGCCAGGCGACTGTGCCACGCAGTTCGTCCGTCTGAGCGATGCGCTTCAACGGGTTGCCGACCGACATCGCGGTGCCGAGCGCGGGGTTCGCGTCCAAGACCGCCTTCTGCAACCTGAGAGTGCGGCACGGAGGTGAGCCGGCGAGATTTCACGCGGGGCCGCAGTGGCGACGTACGGCGTGTTGAAGAACCCGGGGCTGATCGAGTTGACGCGAATGCCGTCCTGCGCGAAGTCGCACGCGAGGCCCCGCGTCATTTGCACCACCCCGGCCTTCGTGATGCTGTACGGGAGGATCTTCAGGCCCTGGATGTCCGACCCTTGAGCAACCGCGTCCGTCCACGCAGACGCTGACAGCACGTAAGCGTACCGGGATGTATACATGGGCCGCGAGGCTGGCGACGAGGATGATGCTCCCGCCGGTCTTGAAACGGACCATCTGCCGCGCGGCAGCTTGTGCGGTGTACAGCACACCGCCCACGTTCACCTCGAACACCTTGCCCCAGACTGTCAGCACCAGACGGACGCAACGCCCGAACGCGCCAAGGGAAACCTCACGTCTTTCAGCTGGGACGGGGTCACGTCCAGGGGATCGACCGCGGGACCGACGATGCCCGCAGCCGCGAAGCACACGTCGAGCCGGCCTTCCTTGTCCCCGATCAGCGCGCCGATCTCGAGCAGCCTTTGCTGTGGGACCCACAAGCCGCGGCGTGAGCGAGCGATGGCCACATCCCGCGCCCGGGCCCATCAGAGTCACACACGCACCTGATCGCGGACGTCGGCGTGGACGTACTCGAACCTGCTCCCGCCCCCGCCCCCGCCCCCGCCCACCCCGAGGCGCGCCGCGTACTCCTTCGCCTCCGTCCACGCCTCGCCGGGCGTGGGCGTGACGTCGACGGTGTACACCGCGCGCGCGCCTGCCTCGGCGAGCGCGAGCGCGGCTTCGAGCCCGAGCCCGCTGTTGCCGCCCGTGACAAGCGCGACACGGTCTTTGAGGGAGAACTTCTGGCTCAGGATTGTCGGCGGTGCTGAGAGGCGGGACCCGTCAGTCAATCGCTCTGTGCATCCGCAAGGGGACGGCGCGCTCACGAATGTCGGAGCAAACTCGCGCGGTGGTGGAGAGTAGCGCGACCCGTCGCCCTGACGGTCGGTGAGGGACACTCAGGTTCGGGCGGGGTCCCTTCGGGCTCGCAGCCCGTCTGGCAGACGTGCAGGTAGAGGCTGTCGCGAATCGAGAGAACATGGTATGAAGGTCGAGGCGAGGGCAATGGCTGCGTTGGTGTACAAACTCCACTAGGGAACGTATTTATACGGCATGGCTGGGGTGTGTATGGAGGCCACAAGCGTGAGCGTGCTCAGCTGCGGTCATACCGCCTTGGATTCGCAACGCATTGTAGCTCCTGTCCGATGATCAGGTCTCAGGACGTGAAGATGCACAGCGTGGACCTAAGGCCTGAACGGTACTCGGATGCGTGAGTGGGGGCATATGGACGCATAGTATCGCACGGTTCCGCTCGGGGGCCGTGTGTTGGCGCTAGAGAGTGGCCCTAGTGCTCTGAGCGCAGGGGCGATCATGAAACCAGAAGACGATCAATGATAACTTAGCGTCGGTGAGAGGTATGAGTGACGGAGGTCATCTTGCAGGACCGTACCCCTGGTCCTCAATCGCTCAGTACAGGCGTCGCATTTGCATTGTGGACACATCAACATCTCGACACCAGCACAGTATCAGCCGTGCTAATAGGTGCAGCCGGAGGTTATCCACCGATACCGCTCAACGCGGAGCCGTTCTCCATCAACCAGCATCAAACACGAATCTGAGCGACGGTGTTTCGTTACGCAAGCCACTACATGCGAGGACATATGAGACCAACAGAACATCTGCGTAGAATGGGACATATATTTTTTACGCACAGGTGCAGTGCACCCGGCGTGCTACTACCAGGCGAGGTGACCGCCGTCTACCACCATGCTGCGCAACGTTATCATCAGCGGTCAGTATGTGCTCGCTGCAGTATAGCACTCACTTGGCTCCAGTACAGAACGAACTCGCGTCGCTCGCGAGGAACGTGACGAGCCCGCGCAGCTCCTGCGGAACCGCACTGCGTCCCATTGGGTTGGACGCCTCTATCGACCTGCCGAGTTCAGGATAGGTCTCGTAGAAAATACGGATCATCCTGTGAGAACGGTTTCAGACGGACAGAGCAGACATCAGATAGGATTGAGGAGGCGTACTTTGTCTTGAAGAGCCCAGGACTGATGGAATTCACCCTGATGCCCTGAGGTGCGAGCTCACAAGCAAAGCTCCGGGCCATTTGGAGCACGCCTGCCTTGGTGAGCTCGTAGGGCATACCAGATACCCCCTGGACGCGTTGGAAATAGATGATTTGAGGGTCAGTGATCTGAACTAGGCACAAAATATCTAGGAGCTTTACACGTAGGATTACTTGGCCCGCAACGCTCGACACAAGAATTATGCTCCCGCCACTCTTGAAGCGCACCATCTGCTGAGCAGCAGCTTGTGCGGTGTACACGGAACCGCACAAGTTCACGCGAAGCACCTGGTCATTCACCTGAGCGCCAGAATCGCGGTCATTTACAAACCAAAGTCCCCACCTCTTGGAGGTTATCCGCCGAAACCGTTAACCCAGTCGCAACTGCGCCCGTGATACCGGCGCCGGTGAAGCACACATCGAAGCGACCCTCCCTGTTCCCGATTGTCTCACCAAGCTTCCACATGGCCTCCTATGCAGACGTTTGTTGTTGTTGTGATCAGCGACATAGCGGCGCGGTCGGACGGCGACGAACCTGATCGCGAACATCCGTGCTGACATATTCCAGACGCCCTTCTCCGCGCTTATCTTTCATGCGAGAGACATAGTCCTTGACCGACTTCCACTCATTCCCAGGAACCGGGGCGATGTCCGCACAATACACTGCTCGCGCACCGGCCTCGATGAAAGCCATGGCAGTTTCCAGACCGAGCCCGCTATTACCGCCCGTCACAAGGGCGACTTTGTCTCTCAGCGAGAATTCCTGTTCGAGCAGCGACGGCGACGCTGTGTGCAAAGTTCTTCACGGGTGAGTGTCGTATCTGCAGCAACGGACGAACGTGTGGGGGATGTGTCTTGGAGAGCCCTCGCCACACCGAACGCGGCTGTTGGACGCTGGACGAGCGTTCTGCGAGCGCACGACCTCAGGGAAAACTCAGGTCTCGGATGAGACCGATGCCGAGGAGGTCCCCTGAGCGATAGCAAGAGGCTCTGGGTAAACGTTGGAGAGGGCATGGTGGAAGGAACGCGGCGCTACTCGCCTAGATATGGGCACGATCCTTTAGTGTTTCAAACCCACCTGTCAGAGACGGACAAGCGTGAGACCGTAACCGGTAAGGAACTTGAGAAGACCCACTCGTGAGAGCCCGATGTCTGACGTTTCGTGCGTTGAGAAACGAGGCTGCCGGGTCCGCTAAGCGGCGGCTGACTGAAGTTGCAGCATTACTTTCCAATGGGTCAAGGGCCCATCTGTAAGTTCCCGCGAATGCGCTGCACGCTCAACATAACGGCAATGTACAGACGCAGATAGTAGTACGTACACGCTACCCCAGTCAGGAATCAGCTGCGTTGGCGCTGTACCATTGATTCCTACAGCGTCAAGCTTAGGTTGGACGCTTGAGCCGAAACCGGCGTTCCATCATGGGGAAGCAGGCTACGCAATAACGATGAGAACCTAAACGCCGCCTGAGGTAGCATAAGCACGCACCTGAGCATCGGCGCCTCGCACACCAACTTGGAATGGATCAGCGCTATACTTTGCGAGAGGTCCGAGTACAACGCGTACGGTTGCGAGCAGCTGTCGCGATCCGTGAGTAGTTCGGAGGTCCGGGAAACAAGGAAATGCTATAAGCCGGTTGAGCAGCTAGCATGAACTCGGATCTCAGCACTCCGTTTCGCTAGCCACGTCTCTGACCACCGTAGTTGGGGGCAATCAAGCTGTAGACTTGATTGACGGAATTGCGAGTGGAGTCGGGGTAGTACTGCACGGAGGAGATCAGTCGTAGCCGTCAGAGGCGGTGCAGCGTTCAACCACGCATCCCACGTGGCCAGCGACAATGTATTCGCGCTATCGTAGCCGGGTGCCAGTTGACAACTTGCCCAGTTCTTTGCCCACCAATTGGAGCTCGCGCGCGAATGTCCGACCACAGCCATATTCACTGGCCGTAACTCCGAAATCAACTCTGGCAGAATTCTGTTCGCCCCAGGCACAAGCGACGGTATCTGAGACTAGCCGAGTGCTCTGCAGGATTCTAGCGCATCCGACCGTCCCGCAAGGGAATTGAACATCACACTTCACACGCTATAGTACTAGGTACATATCAGAGGGTGGATGTGGTCAGAACAGTCATGATGCGTCGATGATACCCCCTCCGATACTACTACAACAAGTTGTGTTCGTCACGAGTATTTACCATGCGAGATCCCCACCGTCAACGCCGATACTTCACAACAAATCCATGAGCAACGGGGCACATGACAGAAAAGAAGGGTCACGTACTTTGTCCCCGTGCAGTACGAGCTGGCCTCGCTCGCAAGCCAAGTCGCCACGCCGCGGAGCTCGTGCGACCCACCCATCCGCCCGAGCGGATTCCTCGCGTTCAATGTCTCGACCAGTACCGGAGCCGAATCCAGCACAGGCAGTACCATACTGTGCAAAAATCATCCAGAAGTAGCGCTAGTAGATGACGCGTGAGACGTACCCAGTCTTGACGAACCCCGGGCTGATCGAGTTCACGCGTATGCCCTGCGGCGCTAGCTCGCACGCGAGACTGCGCGCCATCTGCAGTACACCACCCTTCGAGACCTCGTAAGAGAAGCTGCCAATGCCCTGCGCAAGTCGAATACTAGTCAATCAAGTCGCCCATCATGGGAGAGATTAACTCACGCGGAGGGTGACATGCCCGGCGATACTCGAGACGAGGATAATGCTTCCGCCATTCCCGAAGCGCACCATCTGCTGTCCTGCCGCCTGTGCGGCATATAGCGAGCCGTACAGATTCACGTCGAGCACCTAATAGCGCGTGAGAGCGTGCATTGCACAGGACCGGCCCCCGACGTACCTTGTGCAAGGTCTCCTTCGAAACCGTGAGACCGCTCCCAAACGCCCCCGAAACCCCAGCGCCCGTGAAGCAGACGTCGAGCCGGCCTTCCCTATCCCCGATGGTCTCTCCCAGTCTATGTATCTTCTCCTGCACGCACCACCGCCAGCGTCATTGCTTGCCTCCCAGATAGTGCAAGCATGTCCACTTGCCTGGTCCGTGACGTCTATACCGAAGTATTCCAGCCGGCCCTCTCCGCGTTTGTCCTTAATGCGGGAGGCGTACTCTTGGACCTTGGTAAACTGAGCGCCGGGGGCGGCCGCGAGGTCCACGCAATACACGGCTCGCGCCCCAGCTTCGACGAAAGCGAGCGCGGTCTCGAGCCCGAGGCCGCCGTTCCCGCCCGTGACGAGGGCAACCTTGTCCATGAGGGAGAACTCGCGGTCGAACAGCGTCTGAGATGCTGTGTGTCACGGACGCGACCGTGAGTAGGTGCTAGGCAGGGCCAACAAGACTCGGACGTACGAGATGGTGAGGAGTCCTGGAGAGCTTTGGCGACCCCGACAGGGTCAACAGCAGGTCGGGCATACGTCCTGCGAGGCGAGCTGGCGAATGGTGCTGACCGCGGGCACTTGCGTGCCGCGTTGAGGGCGGGGAGAACAGCGCGAGCTGAGCTGCGAGTGAACATGTCGGGTGGATGCTCGACGGGTGTACTTAGTAGTACTCGGTCTTAGGGTTGTGAGTGCACACATCGCGGCTAGAGGAGTATTTAAACTGTGCCCCTTACTGTACTCTGGGAAGGGCTTGCACAAGGTGGGCTGATGCCCGTGAGAACGCCTGCACAAACGCCTCGCATGGGGACGTCGGCACCGATATCTCATGGACACCGTCGGGGGCCGCGATGACTTGTCATTCTGCGACTCGTAGTGCGAATCCGAGCTCTCTACACGGAGAAAACGACCTAACCGTATGAGCACTGCGATCAATTTCAAATGTGCATATACTCACAGGATTTCCTCGGGATCAACTGGTGGAAGCAAATCCGATCCTGAGTCGGTGGGCATCACACGCCAGTGCTTCTTGTCCGACGACTCATTCACAAATGCGGTATCTACGTTGCCCGAACAGAATACTGTAGAACTTGAGCACGGTACACCCATCACACATCCCATCTCGGTTATGAGGAAAAACGATAATGCCCGTGATTGTCATCAGAACATTGTTACTCGGAGCACCAACTAACACTGTGGGCTTGTTTCAGTGACGACTTACATTGACAGATACATAGAACACAGAAGGATTTACAGAATTACGACGGGGGGTGAACTATTTCACCACGCATGATGACCTCCGGTGATCATGATACTGCATGATGATTGGCCATCAGCATCAGAAACGCCCTGCGCAGCGATACACAGACTGGACTAGTACTCACTCGCTCCCCGTGCAGAACGAACTCGCATCGCTCGCAAGCCACACGGCGGCGCCCCTCAACTCCCGTGCTTCGCCCAGCCGCCCGAGTGGGTTGAGCTGCCCCCATTCCTCCGCGAACTCCGGGCGTGCGTCCAAGTACGGCTGCATGAACCTGCTCAAACGTGCATCGAGCGACTAATCAGGCGCACGTTCGGCGAACGGACGGCCGCGGCGGACGTACTTTGTGCGTATGAACCCGGGGCTGATCGAGTTGACCCGTATGCCTTCCGAACCGAGCTCGCAAGCAAGGCTGCGCGCCATTTGAGGAAGCGCGGCCTTCGAAGTGTGATATTGAACCAACGGGTGCCCCTTTGCCGACCGGTCTAGCCGTATATCGAAGATGAACAGAAAGCCGACCCACCCTGAAAGCGTTGTACCCAGCGATACTCGCGAGGAGGATGATGCTCCCGCCTTGACCGAACCGCCTCATCTGGAGACCCGCGGCTTGCGCGGTGAACAGCGCCCCTTTGACGTTAGTGTCCAACACCTATATGGCGAGGAGATGTCAGAGAACACCAAACCGCAATACGGAATGGCTGAAGTATACCTCCTGAATGGCCTCTTCCGATAACTCTAGGCAGTCCGCGGGGTTGGAGAGAATTCCGGCAGCAGCCAGGCAAACATCCAGACGGCCTTCCTTGTCGGCAATCGTCTCACCCACCACCCGTATTCCCTTCTACGCTCACCCGTTCAGCTGTATACACCAACCTGAACAGATTACTGACTTACCTGGTTACGCACGTCGGCGCTGATATATTCCAGCCGCCCTTCGCCTGCTTTGTCTTGGATCCGGGCAGCGTAATCGCGAACTGCTGTCCATTCGGCAGTCGGATGTTCAGGTAGGTCAATACAGTACACGGCGCGTGCCCCTGCTTCGACCATCGCGAGGGAGGATTCAAGCGCGATCCGCCCGTTTCCACCGGTCACGAGCACTACTCGATCCTTCAGGGAGAAATCCCGAGCGAAGAGCGTCGTGGTGGGCCCTGAATGAAAAATAGACTCAGCATCTGGTACAGGCAGGGACTGCACAGATCTCATACGTGTGTCCAGGGTGTCTTCGAGCGCTCGGGCGACGCCGGCCTGACTCCGTGGGGTCGGAGTCTCCGACGACAGTTGTTTGGCAACTCGTGGGGCCGCATGAACGGATGCCAAACTCCTCCCATACACTCGAGTACGCGGGTACAAGAGCGTGGTCGAGAGCGCCGACGACGAGCGTGCGGAGCGTTGGGCGAGTGCTGCGGCAAACATGGTGCTGTCGGTTGTGTATCGTCCATGGGTCTGAGGCCGTCATATACCCGCAGCTGTCTCATAGACGGAGGCTTGTATATGATGGGATCGGTGATGTCGATTGACATCAGGAGACTATGTGGATGCAAAGGAGTGCTAGTCTTAGTCTTACAGCACCGAATCCTGATGGACGCGTCTTCCGAGCTGACCGCGGAGCGGATGTCCGCTTCAATGGCCACACGTAAACGTGTCCGTCGGGTGCACGGAGAAGCGTCATGCAGGACCAGGAGACGCACCGCTTGCTGCAGCCCGAAGGACTCAGGGCACCGCTCCAGAATGGCCCAAGATGCCACAGGATGTGGTCATCGTCATCGAAGCGGAGGTATACCATGAGCTAGAACGGTCGCGGGAGCTGTTTCGCCTCTGGATGGGTCCGAAATGAACGTCGAGCAATACCGTCGCCAACGCCGTGATTGTTTGTGCGCGGAGAGGCAAGGTGCTTGGTGTCCTCGTGGTACGCCGAGCACGAGACAGGAGCTATATCAGTACAAAACTGGGCACGCCGTTCTCAATAATGAAGATGGAGATGAAAAGGCTCACTAGACGACCTCACCGCAACCATGCGCTATCGTGGCAGGTACTGGACTTGGCCGAGAGTGTGAGATGATGAACGGCGAGATAGTTTCCAAGGATACCCCGGCACTGGCAGACATCATGGCTACTTCACACCATTTGTAGGCTGAAGATGGTGATCACAACATCCCATTCGAAAGCCGCATGGTACTGGCGTTGAGAGAAGAGGTCGTTCGCGACGACTCCGAAACACGAGTTGTTGACGCGGTGTGACTCCTCACGTGATCAGTGACACGGCGCCCCACGCCCAGGACTCGTTGTATGCAAACGCCTCTTGTCCTGCCTCGCCATGTTCACCATGCAGGCGACCAGCAGCGCCAGCGTGGCACCCAAAGTCGTCGACGCTCTGCGGGAGCTCACCTGGCATCCTACCAATGGCAAAAAATCGAACCCAACACAAAAGAAGGCTTCGCTGCTGGAATGGAACATCCTGCACGCCTTCACGGACGTGCAGAAGGCTTCGTTGCTTCCGGCCCCCAACAGCCTCGACGGCGACATCAGGGCCATACTCGAGGGACACCTTGGCCACCTCATCACCTCAGCTTGGGAGGTGATGCAAGTCAGGGAGCACTACTCATGTGAGTCTGAGCTCGAGTATATTCTCGCCACCGAGTTCTCGGCCATCTGTCGAGGCCTTCCCTATCCGCCACCAAACTTCACCTGGGGGCCTGTCATCGACGAGGCAGTCACCACGAAACTCGGTTGCACGGCGGGCTACCAGGGCGACAACACCGGGATCAAATTCGACATCGCCATGTTCCTCGAGACAAAGCAAGAGTCCACTCAAGGCGAAGAGGAGTGGACTAACTGGGTGTTCTGCCTTGCCGAGGTGAAGACGGAGGCTGCGATCCAGGCGAAGATCAACAGGATCGAGTACCTCTGTCGCAAGGATGTCAGAATCGAAGTGGGACCCAATGTCACACTACCCCCGGCAGATCGCGCTCTGTTGCAGGTAGGTCCCGAGTTGAATGACCATGACCAAAACTCACTAGTTTCACAGGTCTTCGCGCGGCTCAAGGTCCTTGAATGCCCAGGTGGTTTGCTGATGGGGGACAACACTGTATACATTGTCGAAAGGCAAGGGGGAGTGCTGGTACTTGATGGGCCAAGGTACCGTTTCCCGGGGCCTGGCCAGGTTGCATTCACCCCGGAGGATGCATGATTCTCATGGCGACAATGTATAAGGTGAGTCAACAGTTAGTAAACTCTGCAATGATTAGCAGTTTCAAATATTTTACAGCGGAAGGCAAACATGGTGCTGGCGGAGCAGCAAGAGAATAACCGCAAGCTTCAGTCGCGCGTGCCTGTGGCGTTGAGCACAGCGAGCGCCACCTCATCCTGGTCATGGGAAAAGGTCCTGGACAAGGTTCTCGGCCCGAGCTGGAGGCGTGATTGGGATGAGCTCTGCCTCGCCACTTGCCGGCGGCTGCGAGTCCATTGGCCCTATGGTCGCGTGGCCGTGTACGATCGCAGCGGGGCCCCATTGAGCGGACAGATTCCCGCATCCCCCTGGTGGGGAACGGTTCAACATCTGGGATGGTATCTTGTCGACACTGTCGATGTTCACGTTCATGAGGCGATTGGCGGAGGATTTGTCACGATCGCATGGCGCGGCACTGTTGGAGTGACATCCGTCGTCCTCAAGACCAATCTATACATTGAGGACATGACCGATGAGCGGCCCGTTGCAAAGGAGTGGTCAAGGCTGTGCGAACAAGTACCATCCAACCCGCAGGAGGCGACCGCGCTGCCCATTCCGGCATATCACGGGTGGTTCGTCGGCGTGGAAGCCGACATCATTGCCATGACCTACCATGGGCAGTCCCTCGACGAGATTGACGATGCTGATGGTCATCTCCAGTGAGTCCAGATATGAGATAATCACAAATGATTGTGCTAACAATGAGCTTAGGGATGCATACAAGCGAGCACTGGATGTGCTGCGAAATGCGGGGATTGAGCCGAATGACATTGCCCCCCGGAACGCGGTTTACGACGGCAGTGTGGTGAGATGCATCGACTTTGTGTAAACAGTTTCCCTGTATGCACCCGAAAGTTGCCGTTGATGTATGGCCCCGGTTTTCGGATGACCTGCCTCTATCATGTACTACATATTGTGCTTGTTATCATGTACAATATGTTATGTCATGCTTGTTATCTATATCAGGGTTAGGCTGAGCCTCTATCTAACATTACTACAATAACAATTATGTTGGTATGGGTAACTGGAAGACCATCCCCACTGGAACTGACATCAAGGGTGGACTGAAAGGCTGAGCATGGCAAAAAGACAGCTTGCGGCAACTATGATGAACAAATGCCTGGACATGCGTTGGCTGGGCGGAGCTCTGCTCCTTCAAACAAAAATTTTTCGCACAGGCAGGAAGAGGCAAATGTCAAGGACATTCACGCGATGTGTTCCAACTGCGACCTGCCGCGCTTTGCGCCGAGTTTTGCTAGTGGTCTGCAGAGGTCAGGGACATTCGCCCTATATGTCGGTTGCTGAGGCAGCGCCTGAGAGTCAAAAACGAATGCCAAAAACATTTGCACTGATGGGCACCACAGTCAACGGAGGCATGTATCGGACGTCGTTGTTTCTCATCGAAGATCACCGCGTGGACACGCAGGACCCGAATGTCCATGACATTCGCTTGTGGATCCGCACTTGCTTGCCGTGGAAATGACCGCATGGATCGCCTCGCGCCACGCGAATGTCTATGACATTCGTTCTTCTGGCTCACAATTGCATCCCTCATGTACACCGATGGTGGAAGATAGCACATACATACCCTAAAAGATTATGGGTTAATGAGGATCCAAGTAGTGGATAGACTGACACTTGCAAACCTTGCTTCCCCGTGAAATTGCCAAGCCAGCCGCGCGCAACGAACTGATTCACTCGGCGTGAAAAGCGATGCAACGAGTCTTGTGTATATACTATACTTGAGTAACTAGTCTGGATGCGATAGAGCGATGCGCACATAATACAAAACGAGTTCTACGACGCGCGACGTACCATAACCAAGCAGATCCACCCTGCCCTTACGTGCCTACATTCTCATGTATTACCGCATTACCATCCTCCCCTCCCAATCACCGAGCCGGACAGGCGGACTTACAACGGCCGCCAGCCCTCGCCCGCAGGGAGCTTCAGGTCATCCCTCTCAAGGAGCATCCGCCGGCCGTCATCGACGACCGCGACGTCCACCCCGCCCTCCCTCCACCGCCTCGCCCTCTCCTCGACGCGCTCCCTCTCCCGCTCACTGTCCTCCCCGGTATCATCATGATCCAAACTGCTGTCGTCGCCCCCATACTCGCCCTTCCACCCGCGGCCCCTCGCCTCCGGCAGCCCGCGCAACCCCAACCTGGGGTCGTCCCCGCCCCCGCCCTGGTCCTCGCGCTCCGCACCGTCGACGTCGTCGATGAGGCGCGCCTCGCCCTCGGCACGCATCCAGCGCGGCCCGTGCGGCCCGTGCTGCACGAACCCGCGACGCGAGAACGCGCCCTCAGCCTTGAAGCGCGCGGCGTCGAGCGCGGGCTGCGCGCGCAGCTGCAGGTTCGAGATCGTCTTCTGCAGGCTCCCGATCGCCGAGTCCGTGAACGCCGAGTCGCGCGAGCGGTCCCTGCCCTCACCCCGGTCCCGGTCCCGGTCGCGCTGCCGGTCGCGCTCGCGGTTCGAAGAGAGGGAGAGGTGCCGTGAGAGCGACATGTTCGTCGACGACGACGGCGGCACGGGCGGGTTCGCGAAGGGGGACTCGAACACCTGGGATGTGGGCGTGAGCTGCACGCTCTCTGGCCGCTTCCGGCGTGGGGGAGGGGGCACTGGGGGTGGCGAGGGCTGGTGCATCGACTTGGAGCGGACAACGCGTGGCGAGGGCGTGGTCGAAGACACGGGCCGATCCGAGTCTGCGCTGGTCACGGACTTGCGATCCGGGTGCATCGGCGGCGGCTCAGGCGGCAGGTCCGTGAGCGGCCGTGGTGGCGTGCGCGAAGGCGAGTTATTCTGTGAGGCGAAGCGTCGTGCTGGGGGGATGGGGGGAGTTCGGAGTTCAGTGTACCACGCCTGAACGGCGAGAGGGTCGCGGTTGCAACCTGCTCAAACGAGCGTGTGGTTCCTGTGGTCGATGCCGGGGGACTCAGGTTCCGCCTAGGAGGCAGCGAGGGCACACGCCTGTGCATCGTCGGCCGTTCCGTCAAGCCAGTGTGCGTCATCGGCCGTTCCGCAGAGCTTGTAGCAGAGGCAGCAGATGATGTCGATGCGCTGCCAGGCCCTGCGCTCTCCTTGACTGGGCTTCTGCTGCGCACACGCCTGTCAAGCGTACCTGAGCTGCTCTTGAGGACCTCCATGACGCGTTCTTGTTCCAGCCTTTGCTCCGCCTTCTTCAAACTCTGCGCAATGCGCGTCGCGTGGAGGGACTGCTGAATCAGGACGTTCGGCGTGCTCGACGAGACACTCCTCGCGGGGAGCGCAGGGACTGGAGGTGGGACTTCACGACTTGGCTGGGCATGTGGCGTTGCGCCCATTGATGCATGGCGCGGGGGAGGCAAGACAGGTGGTTTGCGGGGAGGGAGAGGGGGTATCTTTGCATCCTGGTTAGGCACAGATGGGCGGGCACCTGGACATGTAGCGGTGCTTGCTGGTGCAGACTGTGGCGGAGCATCCTGCGAGCCTCTACGATTGAGGAACGGGTTGTTAGGTTTCGGAGGGACAGAGGGCGGAGGCGGGCGTCCGGATGCGTGTGCAGAGGAAGGGGGGGCACCTGGAGGAACGGGGTGGGAGTTGGGTGGGCTGGTCGAGATGAATGGGTTGTGGTCAGGAGAGGGAGGCTCAGGGGAAGCGTGGATGGGCTGCGAGTGTGAGGCGGGCAATATTCTGGCATGCTGTTGTCCGAGCGGAGATGGCGATCGGGAGACCAGTTCGTCCGGATGCGCTGGGGAGAAGCCTGTCAGCGACTAATGAACGGAGACGCTTCCGAGAGCCGAAGAGAGCACGACGATCTTGACGTCAATGAAGCGGCAACGTTGGGCTCGAGGGAGAGACAGTCCGACGGAGAGCGGTTGGATTGCTGGACGAGGCATGGCCAACGTCTGTAAGAGTGGACGTACAGATACCGGATCCCACGAGGGGTCCGGACAAATACAGAGCCCATCGCGAGGTGTTAAGCTTAGACTTGGCATGAGAATACGTGTCTTGAGTCTGCCTTCAAAGACAGAACTTGTGGAGAGACCATGCACCACGACAAAGCTTGTGATTCTCGGTATGCAAGACGAGGGCGACATACCTTGGACAAAAACCAGGCTGGAGTCAACCTCTTTCCCGCCCAGCACGTGTGAGACGAGCCGAAGTGCGGCGAAGAACTGGCCACCGGTCAAGGCGTCTGCTGGACCGAGGTCAGGACAGAAAAGCCGGAGGATCTGTGGCGGGATAAGACAGAGCCCATACGGGACGCATGCAGACGCACCTTGTCTAGAACATGCAACGGAATAGCGGGATAGCGACCGCGGAGCCATGCGCGAGCCTCGCGCGCGCCGACTGAGAGTTTGTCGTAGTCCGGGACGGAGGCCTGGTTGGGGTCGTAGTCGACGATGTCATGGATGGAGGAGGTGTAGGTCGTGAACTCGGCATCATTGAGGGCAGAGACGTGGAGGGTGAGCGGGCGTGACATTGGGCATGCCGTGGTCGTCGTCGTGCGCAGAGGGCGTGGGCGTGGACTCAGCGAGGGACGGACGTCGGGCTGCGGCTGAGGCAGACGCGGCAGAGAGACGCGAGGCGGAGGCGCGCTCGGCGCCGCACAGCTTGGCCCGCTCGCGTTCCCCCGCAGGCGCCCGCCGGACTTGCCTCCGGTTGACCCCACGTCCCCCGACGCGCTCCCGACGCACACCACGCCCGCGAGCGTGTCCAAACCGTGCCCGACGACGACGGGAAACTCAGGCCTGTGTCTCACTCGGTGCTCGCTCGCCTTTGCGCGCGGCAGCCGTTCACTGCGCGTCAGCAAACGTTAGTCCACGATCCACCCGGACACACGAGCAGGCAGCATGAGTTGGTACGTACATATCCACATTACGTCCCAATCCATCCTCTCTGCCCTCGCGTCTCGAACCGACACTCAGGATGACACCGCGACCTCGCACACCTCATAGCCTGAGCATGCTGGTTGCCACCACCCCTATGCCTCCTCAATCTACCTACGCTGACGCCATCAGACTTGACTCACGACACCAAGACGTGTACGCGCAATGCTTGATCCCGTACCCGGATGATTCTACGACGAGTACGGCCTTTCGTGACCTTATATCTTGCCCAAGCGCGAAGCCACTTCGACGCTGCGAGTGGTTCGTCTCAAATCGTTCTCAGCAGACGGAGGCATCGCTGACTAACCTTTGACTTGACAACCTGCAGGCTACGACACCCGAAGTGACGGACCTGCACAACAGAGTCTGATGGCCGTCGTGTTCACTTCATCATCTCCGAACTTCGACTCTTTCAACATCAGCCATTCAACATCTCGATCTGGTGGCTTGTCAGACTATGCCTCGTGCGGAGTATCGTTTATTGACGCGGGGCTATAGCGAGGGCAGGGATAGCAGATGCCACCCTCCGATGCTCCCACAATACTCTACAGCCCTGCGGCATGCTGTCCTTCGCGCTGCGGATAACTCTGAACCCTCCCAGACCCTTCCACGTCTTCGACCGCTTACCGGAAGAGCTATCCGAGCAGAGCCCCGCTATACTGTCGACGCTTCAGAAGCCCTGACCATGATGGAAATGGCGTCACAATTTCCACTCCATCTCAACCGCTACGACTTCTTGCGACCTGCGGACGACTCGGAGGTTCCAGCGTTTGAGCTCATAGCAACCCTGACCTTCTCGGGCTCTGAAGAGTTCCGTGTACGTACAACCCGGTGCAGCAATATGATTCCTACACCCCCCTGCGCATATCCATAGCCGCGGATTCCAAGGATCTCAACACGGTCGGTAGGAACGCCCCTCAAGCACCGCCGCTAGACTGACTCACCTTCCCGGAGCACAAGATCCCAGAGCCTCCATCATGATGTTGTAGAGCTAAGCGGCAAGATGGGGTTCTTTCCAAACCGTCGTCTGACTGTTCGCAGCCACCGCGTAGGGACGTATGTGTATACCACCCTCCCGTGCAGCCCACGCGGACGTCTCATCCCGCTTACACCGTAGCACCTCCCCTCAGCGACACGCTGACAGACGCGTGCAGTCGCCCTGCTTAGTCACGCGCAGCATCTCCCGCTGCCGCGCGCGGCGCCCAAGAAAGCCGCGCCGGCGATGGGATCACGCCTCCGTGCCTCGCTGCCTCGTTCCTTCTCCTTCGAAGCGCGCGATCGGGCTGGCGTTCAGTATACACTCGCTCGCTATACCATACTGGGACACACGGCCCCTGGTAGAACGTTCTCCCGCCCGCGGCGATGCCGCGGCGCCCGTGTGGCCTCTCTGCGAGCCCACTGCGGTCCGCCCTCACCTTCTCGCGTCCTCTCGCAACGACCGCAATGCGCACGCGTACACACCGGACTTGTCGGACTCCGGGCTCGAGGTTCTGGCCCCTCACGGTTCGCTTGCCGAACCCGCACAGCGTGGACGTGCCGCCACACGCTGGCTGGCCTCTCCTGCGAACAGCGCTATCGATCTGCGATGATTCTCCAGAGCCCAGCTCGCCGCCGTCAGATATTGCGGTCAGAAGGATCTCGAGCGTCGTCGACACGCGAGGCGAGAGATTTCCGGCGCGCGATGGGCAGGCACTCGGATCCGCCCGCGGCTCGCGGCAGAACGTCGCGCACTCCGTTTCTCCTCGAGAGAACGGTGGAGCATGAACCCCGCCCGGCGCCGACCGCAGCTGACCAGAGCGCGACCGCGGCGCCCACATGGCCATGCACATCACACCGCACCGCACCGCACCGCACCGCGCCCGCCCGCTCGAGTTCGGGTTACAGGAGAAGTGTTCCCGGCGCTCGAGGTCTGTGCCTGGCTCGCCCGTGTATACGCAGAGTCTCAGGACGGCTCCCAAGCGCACTCCCGTCGCCAGCCAGTACATACGAGGCTAGCGGCAGAGCCATGAGCGGCCAGTATCGATGCAGCATGCCCGATCATCAACCCCCGTACACTCCGCGGCGCCACATGAAGTCAGCGGCAGTCACCCGACATACACGGAGGGTGGACGGGCGATTGCTAGAACGAAGCCATCGTCCTCGACGCCCTCGTTGATGGTGCGCTGGGCAGCGAGATGATTGGCCGTTGGGGGCCGTGCAGGGACCGCGTTCGAGACCAATTTCTAATGGTGTAATTGAGATCTGCCAAGTGGGCGTGCCGTGCAGCAGTGGCCGGTCTTGGTGCGGTTGTGGCTCTGGTACCGTGGCGGGACTAGATGTGCGGCCGAGTCGCAGCGATGAACTGTATATTCCATTGGTCAAGACGCTGGCTGCGGCCCATACATGTCGCCGATCTAGCGGTATTCTGCGTCGTGCCTTCCACAGAGATATTTCTATGGCCGGTCGGGACTTCACCCAGGGCAACGTCAGGAGCGTTCCTGGACCTCGCTCATTGACTGGTACTTACTTAGACGTAGCACACATCTCAACAAGCAACTTTCGATGTTCTAGAGCCGTCTCGCCGTTCCCGGTCTTCTCTTTCGGGTCTCATGAGGCCTGTCCGACGTGAAGAGCACGGCCGCCACAAGTTGTTGACTAGTAACTTCGATTCTCCATCTGTCTCGCAGTCGATCCAAATACCTGGATTTCCCCAAAGTTCTGGTCTGCTGTATCGTTTTCCATCTCCAGACCCACTCCAACTTGAGGAGCCACAGCGGAGATCGGGAAATGACAAGTACGGTGGGACAGCTGTGTGCGCGACAGTAGTAGGAACCCAGCACATGGCCGAGCACGTACTTGGGATCGACGCTCACACATTCATCCGCCGACTGGTTTTTAGCATGAGCTCACAGCGGCGGAATATTGTTACAGTCCAGGTTACATACCGAGCCGACGAGGGAATAGTGTTACAGCCCACAAATCGGGGTATCGCTCATCCTACCTACAGCGCGTCGCTAGCCAAAGTCCGAGGAGAACTACCAGACGCTCTGCGTGTGCTGCGGGCCGGGACTGGAGGGAATGCTCTGCGGCATCGTCGTCGGCCGCGGCGCTTCCCTGACCGGCTCCATCTCCTTCCTGTACTCGATCTTCTCCACCCGCACTTCGCCCTCTATCAGCTGGTATACGTACGTGACCACCACCGGGCCCTGGATGTCCATCAGCGCGAAGGACGGCGTGGGGTCGCTGGAGCGCGTTTGCGTGAGTGGACCTGATGCTCGGCGGGTGCCCGCGACGGAACGTACCCGTTGTAAGTGCCGATCCACGCGCCGCTGGCAGATCCCGGGTTGACGAAGAATCTGCCGTCATACTCCACCGCTTGGAACCTGGCGAGGGTGTTGGGCGCTGCCTACCGAAGTGGGGACGCGCGACTCACGTATGTGTGTGGCCAGACACAAGAACGTCTACGTCAAGTTGCCGCGCAATTGCGTTGAGGGAGTCTAGGTCTCCCGTTGGGACGGACTGGTGCCCGTGGATGACACCAATGCGGATAGGCAGATGTGCGACAGTGGCGGACAGAGGAAAGGAGCTCTAGCGGTTGAAGACGTTTGAAAGCCGTCCCAGTGATGCTAGAAGGTACCACACCTCATCATAATCCCCTCTCACTACGTGCACATCCGGTGAGACAGTCCGCAGGTACTCGTATGTTTCGCGGTCGCAGACATTGCCAGTGCAGAGGATTTGCTGGATTTTGCCAGGCACCAGCAGCTTCTTGAACTTCGCAGGGAGGTCGTGAATCCTGTGAGGAATGTGCAGATCGCCTATCACGAGTACCAGGACCATCGTAGCAGCTGGGATGTGGTGGACGAGCGAGAGCAAGAGCGGCGAGCCTGGCAGCGACTCGGGGTCGGACGCGAACTTGGCGCGCACACGCGGTGTGCCTGCCGGCCACGTGGCACGATGTCATCGGCGCCTGTGTGTCCCGACTGCCGGGCGCGTTCGTACTTCTTGACTTGTTTGTCCTCCTTCGTCCATCCACAGCTCCCATCGTCCAGGTTTCCGCCATCCCTACCGCTGAAAACCGCAACGATGTCTCAGAGCCTGGTTGAGGAATGCACGCCGCTCAAGCGCAACTACGACGCTTGCTTCAATGCGTGGTTCGAGGGCTACTTGGAGCCAGCTGTGTCGGCGGGCGCGAATGCAGAGCAACGGACGAAATTCGCACAAGAAAAGGCAGCAGAGTTTGAGAGCTCATGTGGAAAGATATGGCAGGAGTATCGTGCTTGCGTTCAGGTAAGCCCGGTCCTGGACGCTAGTCTGTCAATCTGTCTACATCCTCTGTCCTGCTGCAGAAAGCGGTTAAGGACAAGGGACTCGATGTTCTTTTAGACCAAGCGCGAACCGAAAACCCACTAAAAGAGCCTCCTCAAGAAGGCACCACAAGATAGCCCGATGTACCGGTGTCTCACATTGTCGTAGGGTGACTGCTCCTCATTCAAGTTTCCGAAGCTCATACCCGTGTTAAGTCGGCCCCACTTCCCTACTCCTATCGTCCACTACATCAGGCAAGTACCACCATGTAGAGCTATGTCCTGGTCTCTGACCGCTTGTTTAGGTTCTCCGTAATGTTGCTGGCAACCAACCGAATTACACGCGGACCTGCATGATTGGTGGTCGGCCTTTGTATGATGTTCTGCCTTCGATTCTGACAGAAGCGTCGTCGGCTCGTTCTCCATGCGACGAGGTACGCCGTTCCTCCCAGTTTTGCCCTCCTCCCTCCAAGGTGCGTCGTTTATCGAGGTGCGCGTTTGTCGGAAATGAAAAACATGCGTGTACTATGCGAGAGTATACAAAATGATAAGGGCGAGTTACGTGTGTCCTCACCGCGTGTCTCGCTAAGTATAATGTCTCTAAGCACTCTCGAAGTCCGGATTCGCCAACAGGGCTAGAACGCCGGGAGGCACAACGTGCACTCCGCAGAAGCAGCGATATCGCCTGCCTCGTGTGCGTCTATGTTCATCCGGCATTCCGGAGGCAAAACTTGCGAATAGACGTTCCCTCTTGATGCGAACCCCAAATGAGCCTGATCGTTGACTGCGCGCTGGTCAGTCGTCTCAGTTTGACAAGTGTTCCCCAGACTTGACATCGTTAGACATCGGTACCGCCGGGTCTGCCCGCTAAAGCCATTTGGGCCCGTCTGTCTGACTTGTGACGCACCCTGCAAATCTGGTTTCACAACACCCGGGCTGGCACAGCCGGCTCTTTTGGGGTGGTGCCTGGAGAGGAAAGGACGGGCATCTCTCTCCTCCGCGACCGGAGAACGACTCCGGTCGTCGCGCGCTTCAGCACTGAGCACACCAGCGACCAGAGCGGCCCGCGCGCGGCGACCTGCGGCGACCCACTGGCGACCCAGCCTGTCTGGGGGGTTTGTGGGTCCATCGTCCCGCTTCGGTATAGCTCCATTCCACCAGCCTCGACCTCCTCTGCCATCACCCCCTCGTGCGTCGGGACCCGCGTCGTCTCCGTCGGGACAGGCATAGTCTCCGCACCCGACAGTCGGAGGAGCGGGATGGTCGCAGCGGTTGCCAGTGGCCGTCCTTTCTCCCACTCCCAGGTCCCCCGTGGCCTGCTTCGACACGCAACGGAAAGGGGCTGGCGGGCTGGCTGGAGTGCCGCCCACGGGCATGCGTGCCCCCCGTTCACTGTTCGACCTAGCTGCTCCCGGTTAGATGATGCACTGGGACTTGCAGGGTCGTGAGGCGGGGAACCGCCCGGTGTATTGAGCGCGTCCTTGCAGCGCTGCGGCGCGCGGCCGGGCAAGCCACCGTCTTCCGAGCGAAGCACATGCCCGCGCCGGTACGCTATCTGCCCAGGATGCCCGTCCTCGTTCCTGGGGGCGCGCGGGGAACTCCTCGAGACGCCCTCTGCATCGAGCGCAAGGGGGAGGGACCCACGACGGGCGCGAGTGACGGCACGCGGGCCACACCCACGCCCGAGATCTGGGCGACCGAAACCGCAACGCTATCATCTGACGCCGTCGACTCGCCGCGGGCGGGAGAAGCGCGCCGACGAGACGAACGCGCCGCGACATTCGCGCAACGGCGCGCCGACGCACCGGCGACCGTCCGCCCAGTCTCATCGTCCAGTTCACCGACGTGTCTTAGCCTGAGCCGCGGCCACGCGGCCGAGGGGCCCTCGCCTCCCCCGCGTCCGCCGTCCGGCTGGCGGCTGGCGGCCCAAGCCCCCGTCCGAGTAAAGTACCGAGTCCGTAAGTGCTCACGCTGCCGCACCCGTCATCAGGCCCCCCTCGTCGCCGCCTCGCTCGGTCGGGTAAGTGCCAACTCTATCCCATCATGCGCGTCGGGAGCCGTGCGCGCTTCTGCCGCCGCGTCTCCCTGCCCTCTCCTCACGTGCGGTCCGCGCGAAGATCCCCCTGCCCCAGCCGGCTGGTTCTGTGGTAGCGGCGCCCAGGGCCGCGTCGGCTGCTGCAGTGAGAGGCACGGCGCGGCGGCGCGCGGCGTGCAGCGCGCCCGCGGCTGCGTATGGCGTGCCAGCGATGCTCCGCGGGCCTTGAACGTACGTCTGATGCGAATGCGTGAAGTACGTAGGTCGGTCCGACCGACGACTACACAGTTTCCCGTGTGCGCATGGGTGCGGCTGAAGGGAGCCTCTTCGTCGCAGCGGCCAGTTTGATATGCTGAGACCTGGTGGTAGTGACTCACATGTACGGAGAATGGCTCTCGCATCGGAGGAGGGTAGCGGAGGTTGACATAAGACATCGGCATTATGTTCAGACGTTGTACAGACAACAGTCCCGAGCACGTATGTACAGCTAAACTAACAGGATATAATCCATATCTGCGGGAGGACGAGCGTGCGAGAGCGAGACAATTGCGGGGAATAAGGATACAGGTAACAATACGAATCGTGACACTGACAGACGGGCCGGCGGGCTGCGGGCGAACAACACACGGAAGAGATGAACAGGGAGCCAGGGGGAACGGCGGCACAACAGCGTGCCCCGTGGAGAGTCCGAGAAAACCAAAGACCGAGTGATGGGACGAAGCGGACACCGGTGAGACCCAGAGGAAAACGGCGCGGCGGGCGAGAGGGACGAGGAAGGTGAAGGGGGGGGGGGGGGGGGGGGGGGGGGGGGGGGGGGGGGGGGGGGGGGGGGGGGAAGGGGCGCGCCGTCGAGTTCAGGATACGCACGGGGCTCGAGCCACTAGGGTATGCTGGCAGGAGGCTCCGGGATGCGGAAGCGCTTAGCGCCAGCCGCCTACGACGCCATCCCGGCGGCAACCGTCGTGGTATACAACATTTCGGGCTCGACGCTGTCCTGCAGCCCGGGCATGTGCCCCTGCGCCGCGTACTGATACTGCAGGAGGGAGGGAGGGTATTGTTGCATGGAGTAGTACATCGCATGTGGGTGGGCGTGGGTGTATCTGCGGGCGCCGCGTCAGCTGTGGGACGCCAGCGCGGCAAGCGGCGGGGCTTACTGGACAGGTCCGCCGTGTACGGCAGCGCCGTCCGCAGACGACATGGGCGGGAGTTGGGGAAGGGCGATCTGGGGCGCAGGGTCGGCGGTGGCGGCGGCGAAGTCGATCAGCATCTCGTCATGCTGGAACATCTGCGCATCGCAGGCCGCAGGGTAGCCCGTCGGCTGCAGCTCCTCGGGAGCCAGAAACGCGGGCGACCCTGTGCAGCGCACAGGCCGCGGGGCGTGCACGGCGGACGGTAGCGGGGCCAGTTCCTGATGGAAGTACATGGGCGACACGTCCTGAGGCGGGTATGCGTGCATGTCGCTCCCGACCACGTACGATGGCGAGTCGTAGTAGTCCGCGACGCCGCTGTCGACGTACGAGTCCGGGGGGCTGTCGTACCCGTACGCGGCGTGCGGGCTGTAGGGCGAGTCGTCCCATGTCGGGCAGTACTCGGCCGCGGAGGAGGATGAGTCGGACGTGCTCGCGCTGTCCGGGTAGAGCAGGTCGGGCGTGGAGGGCCCGCACTCCTCGAGCTTCACCGGCCGCGGCGCGACGAGCTGCACGCCGCCCGGAGAGGGACAGTCTGCCTCCGGGGAGGAGTAGTCGGCGTCGTCGGACGGTTCGTCCGACGACTCTCGCTCCCGTGGGGAGTCTTGAGGACGGGGTCGGCCAGAGCTGCGAGCAGGTCGCGGGTCCTCCTCGACGTACTCGCAGAGGTATCCGCGCGCGAGGCAGCGGGTGCACGTCGGACGGGTTCCACTGCACTGTAGCGGAGGGCACGGGGTCAGAACGCGTCCGCAAGGGAAGGTATGTGCTCCATACCTTGGCTTTGCGTTGGCGGCACTTGTTGCATGCCTTCTGGGTGCGCCTGTTCTTGAGCGGGGTGGGCGAGCGGAGGAAGATGCACGCGCCCTCGGGGCCGGGGAGGGTGCCGGCCTTGTACCGGTAGTATTCGTGGCCCCACGGTACGTCGTACGGGATGAGGTGCCAGTTGTCGTCGGCCGCCACCGGGACGTCGAGAGAGCAACCTGGACGCGGTTCTGTGGGCATGTACGGCGAGGCGGGGCGGGGGAGGGACGGCCCGCTGGTGCTCAGGATGTGAGCGTGAGGGCGATCTGTACAGTGTTCGAACATGATGGTGAGGGAGTCCTCGGCCAGCGCTCTATGTAGGTCGGCAGACATCTGTATGGACAACTGTGTGCGGCACGTGTGAAGAGTGAAGCGGCGGATAGAGCAGTCAGGCACCGGTACGGACGCGGTGGGGGACGGCGGGGAATGTGGGCGGAGGCCGACGTCGGCGAGGGCGAGGTGTGGGGGCGACGGGGCAGGGACTAACGGACGGGATGCGAGAGGCCATGGGCGGACTCGCGAAAGGTACTTAAGCATTCGAACCCGGCGCGTGTGGGCGTTGGCGCGGCGGCGGGGGGCTCAGCGCTCAGCCTGGCTAATGCGGGTGGGCGTCTGCGGGGAATCGGGTGGGGATCTTCTGCGGCGAATCAGGAGAGGGATCGGGAGGAGAATGTTCTGCCGCTCTTTCCCTCGCAGTCGTCACCTCCCCATCAACAGAAACTATCACCAGTCGCGCTCGGTGGCGCTCCCGCATCGCAGATCGAGATCCGCCCACGCAAACCTAGTTCCTCCCCTCCCTTTATTCTTCCGTCCCGCCCCTCCCCCGTGCCGCCTATGGACCGCGCGCAGCGGACGACAATCGTCTCTTGACCCGCCTCTGCCCCCACCAAGCGGCGAACAATGTGCTTTCGCCCGCTCAGCACGCCACGCACCCGCTATCGTCCTCACGACACAAAAGCACACCCGTTTCCTCCGCACTGCACAGCGCGGCGTAAGCGAACGGCCCAGGCTTCTCCGGTTCGGGCCCAACTGCTCGGGCGCAAATGTGCCGCTCTGGCAGGCCAGGTCCAGCAGAACAGAAACACGGCAAAAAACTGACTACGCAAGCCCGCAAGCGTGCCAGAGTCAAAGTGAATCATGATCAGCCCTCCTTATCCTCCTTCTCAGCCATGCCGAATATGTCCATTGTCCGGCGCCTGGACGACGACGACCAACGGTCGGCAACATAACACCAGCGACGCCTAATAAGAGCCCGCCCTGGCCCAGCACCACGCCGCCACCGAGGAACGGGATGTCGTGACACACGCTCGCTGACGCGCCAGAGCAAGACCGAGCCTCTGTCCATAGCGCGTTGGGGATCGCGACCGTGACAGTCCGACGGCGACAGCGATCGTTGCAAATGCCTATACAGCCTTATAGAGAGCCTCGACAACTACTGAACGCTCTCGATAACGTGTCGATCGCATTCGGACGTCCGACGTTCTGTTTAGCCCTGCCTCACGTGTGGCAATATACGCCACTAAGTGGTGGGCGGCATGCGAGTGCGGGGGCGACCTGGGGCCCGCCGCGCCCGCCTCCCACCAGCTCGTCGGCTCGCGGGCTCGCGACGGCAGCTTCAGGACGGTTAGATTGAGGGCCTCCTCCTGCGCGCGGCGCGCGTGGCCGCCACCGGTCAGGGCCTCTCGTTGGCCCTCCTCGGCCGCGGACTGCTTGATTCCTCACGCAGCGCCCATCCACTGGCCGGGCCAGGGACCGTGCCACCGCGATAGCCTAGGATAGGCTTTCCCGCGCGCCTTTGCCCCCGGCGTAGCGTGCGCCATGTTGCGCCCGGGTGTTGCACCTCCGGCTGCGCCGTGCGATCCGCTGGCGCGCCGTTAGATATCGTGGCTCGATCACACCCAGTCGTCGGCGGCCGAAGATTACGGGAATCCTCGGTGGGGTGGATGCCCGTATGGGCAGTCGGTGCCTGCAGATGAGGCATGGATTCATACGCGGGCGGCGCGGCTTGCGTAGTAGGCCATACGGCGGCGGGCCGCGCGCGCACAATAGTTCGGACGTGCGGACGATAATTTAGACGGTGTCCAGATGCTACAAGATTGCGTTGCGGAGGGCGGATGGTACTGAGACAGACGATGGAGGCGATGGAGGGAAACGACGGCGAGGAAAGGCATCCAAGAGATGGGAGGCGATAACGACAATGGCTTCACGTCGTCGCAGGGTCGTGCAAGACGGCTAGCAGATAGCGTTCGTCTGGGGACAATGGAGCGGTAAGCGACCGGAGCCTCCTCCGCCATTGTTCCTCAGGCGGTGGTGATATATGACACACCTGGGGAGATCATAATTTCATGCCTCTTTGTTCGTATCCTCATGAATCGTATGTCATCCTGGACCGCGCGCGTAAACACTGGTCCGATGCTAACCGAAGACGATGGACGTACACCCTCGTTATGGCCGCCACTGACGTCCTCGAGCCCCGTCTGCACGCTCTGCACTATCCGCGCAATCGCACTCGCATACTTCTTGCCCTGCTCGCCCTCGAACACGACCCCAGAATGGCGGATGATCGTCACGGGCTGTCCTCTGGAGAGTAGCATGTAGCCCAGGACGGAGCGGTGGGATGTGAGAAGAGTGAGTGTCTGCTCAAGTTCAGGAGGGGTGACGTGAGCCTGCGAGGCCGAAGTGGGTGTCGCATGAGGGTCAGCCATCGTCTGTGTCGCCAGCATCGAGGACGGTGGCAAGCAAGACGAGTCTGTGCCTGACGAACGCGTCCCTGGACGACGGGTGCGCTTACGTAAAAGCGAGCGCTTGGTGCCACTGCCAGGTGAGTGCTCTATCGTTGGGCCCTGCCCTCCTTCCTCCATCCGACGCACCCGTACGAGCTACGACTCCTTCTGATAGTCAGCCATCCCTTGAAACCCGCTCGACGCAGGGAGACACTCACAAGAGCGCGGGTGGTCGCAAGCATCATTCTGCGCAGAAAGAACATTTTCCGGCCGCACGGCGCCCTTCTCAGTCGAAGGCGGCCCGCTCCTCCCTCGCCCTCATGCCCTGAGGGCCTCTCAGACTCGCGCCCGCCCGCCGTGGGCCCGTGGGCGGCGACCGGTGACCTGGCAGGGCGGGAGGCGGGAGCGCACCTGAGCTCTGAGTCCCGACACCCGACGACCCGCGTCCGTCCACTGCAATAACGACCAGCCATCCATCTCCCTGGCCATCTGGGATCGCCGCCCCTAGGTCGCACGCCTTCCGCGCTGGAACGCCCCCGTTTCCAGTCCCAAGTCGGAGCCCGGGCCAGAGCCCGCTGTCGGGGACGCGGGGGCGCAGAACCCCCCGCGCGCCCCTCCTGCCGCCGCCTCCGCCCCCGCGTTCTCAAGCCCAGCGCTTCTCCCACCGGAGCGCACCCGCACACCGTCAGGCGTCCAGGACTCGGTATCACGGGCTGTCATCCAGTGCGGTTCCTCGCCCGTGCCGGCTGCCAGGCTAGCGCTGCCGGCCCAGAGGTTGGGCCCCGGGTCGCACCGTCCATCCAGGAACGCAGGGGCCTCTGTCATAGCCTGCGCCAATGCGCCGTACGACATCCAGGGGCACGCGGCAGCCCGAGCGACCCTGGGACGGACGACTCACCTCTCTCGCCAGTTCGCCAGGTCGCGTCGATCGCCCCTTGGCCGCGGGCCGGAAGGCGCAGAGTCAGCAACGGGCACGTTGGGACCACGGCTACCGCGGGGCGTCTGCCACGATGTTCGCCCCGTTCGCCATGGCTGAGTGCTGATACGCGTGCAAACACTCGGAGTGCTTGCGTGCGACCGGGGTGAGCGCCGATCCGCGCATGCCCTGCCCTTTGCTCCCGAGTCCCGAGCCCCGCCCCGCTCTGGGATGCCGGGTGGGCGAGGACGTGGGGAGGGGGGCCGCTCACCGTGCTCCGATGCGGAAACGTCATCCCGGGAGAGTAGCATACGAGCGTCGCATCGGGATCTACAGTATAAGTTAAGCAGCTTACATACTAGAGCGTGTACAATAGGATAGCAGTGTCCGTGAACGAACGACCTCTCCCCTCCCTCATCTCGGCTTCCAGAACGGCCCGCCGCCGCCGCCGTCGTAGTCGTCCAGCTCGACTGGCCGGGGAGCGTGCTGTGTCCTCTTCGGCGCCGCGAACTGGCTGCGGACGCCGTGCTGGACGCCTTTTGGGGGCGCGGCGGGGGGCGCGGATGGCGTGCGCCGGTGTGTGGGCGCGTGTGGGGGCTCCTCGTCAATCCGCCCGAGCGGGGACTGTCCGTCCGGCGAGAACGTGCGGTGCGGCGCGCCGTCGTGCTCGTGCTCGAGCTCGAGCACAAGGTCGAGCTCGAGGATGTAGTGGCCCTCCTTCCAGCGCTCGGGGCCGTCGTGCGCGCGGAGGAACTTCCAGCCGAGGTAGGACTCGCACGAGTTGCAGACGAACTCCTGGATCGTGTACGCGCCCGAGTCCATGAGGAGGATAGAGGGGGGGTCGAGGACGACGTTGTTGCTGTTGGTGTCGAGGCATGTCGCATGATCAGCTGCGGCACGCGCGGGATGAGAGGACGAGCGGAGACGTACGCCGAGGTGAAGAGGGCAGCCTTGCCGGCGTGTCCGCGGAACGCCTGGTGGACGGGCGCCGGGGTGAGTGGCGGGGGTTGGAAGATGGAAGGAGGAGAGCGTAGTTGGAGACACACCCTGGAGACGACCTGGCTGGAATGCGCGATGCGGGCGGAGCACTGGGCGCAGACGAGAAAGCAGGGCGGGCGAGGATGTGCAGGGTCGACGGAGGGCATGGTGGAGTCTGGCATGGCCGGCGTGGCAGACTGGGACGGCGCGAGCTTTAGGGAGGATGGGGACGGAGAAGAGTGCAGTCGCGTCCGCCGTGCGCGTACCACGAACGGCCCAGGCTGCCAGTGCATTTCCGACCAGATGTTTTCACACAGCGCGGAGGCCCGGCGCAACGGTACGCATCATTCCCCCCTCTTTGGGCCGAGCTGGGTGTTCTGCCAGCTTTTGCGCCCAGCCTGCCTCCGCTGGCCTGCAGAGAGCCTCTAACGGCCGTGTCGGGCGCCGCGCAGGCAGCAAGGTCGACATCAAGCCGCTGTCTCCGCTCTCAGCTCTCAGCGAGCAGAGCAGCACCGCTTGGAGCCCTCACCCGTTTGATCTCCCGCCCGGGATCACCCAGAGCTAAATGCTGTGCCCCCGCCCCTGATATGGGCATATCTCCCAAAAATAACAATAACTGCATCTGGTCTGGTCGGTGTGGACCGCCAACGAGGGCTCGGTGCAGCCGTATCTC
Source organism: Trametes elegans (assembly GCA_022606155.1). Taxonomy (NCBI): domain Eukaryota; kingdom Fungi; phylum Basidiomycota; class Agaricomycetes; order Polyporales; family Polyporaceae; genus Trametes; species Trametes elegans. The sequence goes on along the minus strand of JABYQO010000003.1, from coordinate 1,713,995 downwards.
GAATGCTCCCACCCCGCCTCGGATTCGTGCGCAGCGACCGGGTGGACGGCGTCGAGCAAGGAGAGCAGCGCTCGCCGCATCTGCCTCGTGCGGCGTCTTCCGGGCGGATGTGAACACGAACCACGACGCCTGCCCGAACTGGATGATGACTCCCTCCCGCGCCCCATCAAGATACGTTATCTCTCGTTCGTACACCCGTCCTCTCTCCCTCCACCGTCTGCACACGCCGTGCAAAAAACATACCGGCTCCCGTTTCTCTCACACCGCCTTCGAATGACTAACAGACGCGTCTTCACCAGCCGCAATGTGGTGCTCAGCGACGGACAGCCTCGACCAGCCACAGTGATAGCAGACGTCAGCACGGGCAAGATAGTCGACATCCTCCACGGGCTCTTTCCCCGCAGCAGCTTCCCCGACGTTGACGATGCCAATTGGATAGATGCCGGCCACAAACACATCCTCCCTGGCATCGTGGAGTCAGTTTCCCCGTCCGTCCTGCCCCGTCCGTATTTTATTTCTGACCCTCCGCGTCATCCGCCCTCCTAGCCCCCACGTCCACCTCAACGAGCCCGGTCGCACCGACTGGGAGGGCTTCTGGACGGGCACCCGCGCAGCCGCATCGGGCGGTGTCACCACCCTCGTCGACATGCCCCTCAACTCCATCCCGCCCACCACGACCGTCGAGAACCTCGAGCAGAAGCGTGCCGCCGCCCGCGGGCAGTGCTGGACCGACGTCGCCTTCTGGGGTGGCGTCGTGCCCGGAAACAAAGTACGTGCCTCCACACGCACGCGCAGAGCCCCGCGTCAGACCGCTGTGCTCACCCGCACCGCCTGCGCCAGGCCCACCTGAAGCCGCTCGTCGCGGCCGGGGTCAAAGGCTTCAAGTGCTTCCTCATCGAGAGCGGCGTCGACGTACGTGTCCCGCGACTCGGCTCAGGGCGCACCGCTCAATATATCCGCAGGAATTCCCATGCGTGGCCGAAGACGACCTCCGTGCGGCGATGGACGAGCTCAAGGTGCGCGCCCGCCCCTCGTTTACACCCGGGCCCCTGAAATAGCCCGCTTCTCAGCACACGTCCACCGTGCTCTGCTTCCACGCCGAGCTCGACACCGCCGCCGCCGCCGCCGCCGGCGGACACGGCGCGCCTGCGACAAACGACAGCGACACGCCGGCCGACCCGACTCTCTACTCGACCTTCCTCGCCTCGCGCCCACCACAGCTAGAGGTGGACGCGCTCGCGCTCATCACGCGCCTGCACCGCGACTACCCCTCGCTCCGGCTGCACATCGTCCACCTCTCCGCCGCAGACGCGCTCCCGCTCGTGCGCGCCGCCAAGGCCGCCGGGCTCCCGCTCACGGCCGAGACGTGCTTCCACTACCTCACCTTGGCCGCGGACGACGTCCCGCGCGGGCGGCCCGAGTTCAAGTGCTGCCCGCCGATTCGCCCCGCCGCGAACCGCGCCGCGCTCTGGGCCGCGCTCGCCGACGGCACGCTCGACTGCGTCGTCAGCGACCACAGCCCGTGCGTCGCCGCGCTCAAGCACGTCCCCGGCGCCCCCGGCGACCTCCTCGCCGCCTGGGGCGGGATCAGCACGCTCGGGCTCGGCCTCAGCCTCCTCTGGACCGACGCGCGCGCGCGCGGCGTGCCCCTCGCGCGCGTCGTCGACTGGCTCTGCGTGCGCACCGCGCAGCACGCGGGGCTCGCCGCGCGCAAGGGCCAGCTCGCCGTCGGGCTCGACGCCGATCTCGTCCTCTGGGACCCGGACGCGCAGTTCGAGGTGCGTGCGCGTCCCCTCCGCCGCCCCCGCCGCCGCTCCCCACCGGTTCTCGCGCTGAATGCTCACCGTCCCCGCGACGCGCGCGCGCGCGCGTGCACCCGGGCAGGTCACGAGGGAGTCGCTCAACTTCAAGAACAAGCTCACGCCGTACGAGGGCCGCACGCTCTTCGGCAAGGTCGAGAAGACGTTCCTCCGCGGGCGGCTCGTCTACGACGGCACGGCGGAGGACGGGTTCGGCGGGCTCGCGCCCACGGGCGAGCTCCTGTAGTCTGTAGCAGGCAGTAGTAGCAACGGCAGCCTGAGGCGGATCTCTCGAAAACACTGCTGCGGGTGCGCAGGATCTGCAGTCGGCTTTCGTGGGTGCCCCGTCGTCAGGCGACGGCACCGCCGCCAGGCTCTCCCGACCGCCCCGGGTGGCTCGCGCACCAGCACTTTCTCTCGTGGAGCGCGGGCGCGGCGGACATGGGAACCCGGCCGCACGTAGACGTACATACCGACGTCTATGGCAGAACATGGCAGGGCGCAGCACAAATAGCGTTCAGGGTGCACATGAAGACGATGAGTCGCCGGGAACCGTGAGGGCGCCCCCTCCCCGAACCTCTGCTCGCCTCCGTCACTTCCATGGCCGTTCGCTTCACACGGACGGCCTGCCCGTCGCTGGGCGCCGATCCGTCCCAGTGCAGGACATGCATGCGGCGGCAGTCATGCGGCGCAGAAATGTCTCGCGTTGGCAGCAACACAAATCGATGAGGAGCCAGTACAGTACACAATACAACATGGCAGCAAGAGTCACGACTAGCAGGTATGGTATGTAGATCGCCGGGCGCCGGGCGCCCCTTCATGTCTCCTCTCCGCCCCTCCCGTTGATCAGAGGATGTTGTCGACCTCCTCCGCCTCCTCGTCCTCCGACGAGTCCATGATGCTGTCGCGCGTGACGTCCCCGTCCAGCAGGTCGTCGATGTCCGCGTCGACGATCGCCTCCTGTTTCGCGCGCGACGGCTCCGCGGCAGCCCCCCTGCCCACATCCGGGACGCAGCGGTCAATCCCTCGCCGCACCGGTAAAAAAGGCTACAACGACGACGCACCGCTTCGCTCCACGCGTCTTCGACTTCGGGACGGGGGTCGCCTCCCCATCGTCCTCTCCGTCCCCTTCCCCTTCCTCTTCCTCTTCTTCGTCCTCGTCGTCATCGGAACTGATCACGATCGGCTCGAACGCCTTGCTCACCGCCTTCTTGGACTTCTCCGCGCTGCACAACACGTCCACGGGCATCGTCAACGCCGGTGCCTCGGTCTAGTAGTAATCCACACCACGCACGCATTCCGCCTCGGCATCGCCCGCGTCGGCGCCGGCGCCGGCGACGCTCTCGACGTCTCTGTCCGCGCGTCGTCGTCCGACTCGTCACTTGATTCCGACAGACGGCGGCGCCTGCTTGTCGCGCGATCAGCCAATACGGTATAAGACCCAATGACGAGAACGACGGCGGGGGACGCACTTGGCCTTGCCCTTGTTGTGCCGCGGCGACGGCGGAGGGCTGCGATCGCCCGAAGTCGCAGCGCTCGTCGTCGTCTCCGTCGTGACGCTCAGCGACCGCCTACAAGGTGCGTCAGCGTCTCGCGTCTCGGGGCACGCAGCAGCAGCGCGAGCGAAGACGCACCGCTTCCGGCCCTTCCTGGGCGGCTCGTCGTCGTCGTCCACGTCGGGGATGATGTCGTCTAGGAAGTCGAAGAGCTCGCGGAGCTCCTCGAGCTTCCGGAACTCGTCCTCGCTGAAGTTCTCGAGCTGCTTCTCGTACTTCTTCGAGAGCGCCGCGTCGAACTTGATCAGCGCGTTCTTCGCCGCCGTGTCCCGCGGCGGCCGGCGCTGCGCGCGGTGGGCGTCGCGGACGTGAGTACCATGACGTATGGCAGAGACGTGAGATGCGCGATGCTACTGCGTACCGTGCGCAGGTTCGTCAGAAGCAGCTTCAGCAGGCGGACTTTGTCGTCATCCGCCTCTTCAGGCAAGTACAGCTTGCTGAACATTTGGCACAGCGCCTTCTTGTCGTCCTCTGCAGATATAGCTTGAGAACGTGTGGCAACTACACCTGCAAGGAAGTTCTCACTGTCGTAATCAGCACTGAAGAGAGCCTTGACGATGTCGATAGCAAAGTCCAGATGAATCGGATCCTTGTCGGCGTCTTTCCGCAAGCCCTTGGCGGCTTCCCTGGAGAGCGGTGATGAGTTCCAGCGCAATGCACGGGGTGAAACCGCGCGGCGAACTTAGCGCGGATAGGATCCGTCCAGTCGACAAACATCAGCGCGACCTGCGCCGGCGTCACCATGTCTTCCTCGCCGTCCCACTCGTGATACGCCTTGGTCAGCCGCTCATACATAGGGACAAAGATCTGCGTGCGAGCACGGCAGGTCAGAACGCAGCCATCCAGGCAGAGGGAGTAAGGAAACGCACCTTGCGCATCCGCTGCTGGTTCGCGGCAGACGAGTACGCGTAGACGGGGAAGAAGTACGACAAGCACTGGCGCAGCTCCTGGTTCCCCGCCGTCTCGGGCGAGATGAAGACAAGGACGAGGGTCTGGAGCACGCGCTCGTCCGTGACCAGGCCGGAGAGCATGAGCTTCGCGATGCCGACGACGAGGAGCGCCTGCACGCGCTCGATCTCCTCCGCCTCGAGCAGCTGCAGTAGGAAGTCGATGATCTTGTCCCCGTTCGGGCTGTCCGGCCCCAGGAACGCGCCCTCGTGCACCATGAGGATGTCGAAGATGATCTGCAGCACGCGTGTCTTGAGCACCTCCGGCGCGGACTGCACTTGACTCAGGAAGAGCTGGAAGGAGCTTAGGGCCATGCGCTAGAGGAGATGCCGTGAATGGGTCAGAGTGTGGCGAGGAGTATTCGTGGATGGTGTCAGACGTACCCGCGCGATGAGACAACAGAGGCCCAGACTGATGAGGCCCTTCTCGCGGAGGGCCATCTCGCGCCGCTTAACCGCAGGGATGATCAGCTCGCCGAGGATACCCTCCAGCGTAGAGTTCTCCTCGAAGGTCTGTTAAAAGCCCGTGAGCATCTGCGACACAAGATCCAGGAAAGGGACATACACCGTTGACACGCTCGAGCATCCCGATACACAATGCCAGACACCTCAGGTCCACTGCGTCAGCCCTTTCCTTCTCCTCCCGGCTCATCTCTGAGACCGGTTTGAGCAACTGCGCTACCCTCGCCGGACGCCTCGGCGAGCCCGTCTCGGTCTCGGTGTCGTCGATGTCGCCCTTCACGCCGCCCTCCGCATCAGGCTCGGGCTCGCTCGGGTCCCGCAGCTCATGCACGACCTCGACGACGACGCGGATGAGGTCGCGCTCGTTGGGGGACAGTATGCGGAGGACGTCGAGGCAGCGCGCGAGGAGCGCCTCGGGCAGCACGTCCTGCGAGAGCATGTTCTGCACGAGCTGGAACATCTTCCGGCGCCCGATTTCATCGCCGTAGTCGAGGTTGACGGCGAGCCGGAGGAGCTCGCCGAGCGCGAACTCGCGGTCCATGCGCGCCTCCTCGCGCCGCACGCGCTCGTCCTCGTCCAGCCCCGCGTGCTCCTCGAGCCACGCCTCGTCGTTGCGGAACTGCTGCACGAGCGCGTTGTATGCGTCAGAGATCCGGAACGCCATCATTGTCACGACGGGCAGCGTCGCGTCGAGCTTCAGGTTGTCTTGCTTGGCGATGCACTTGTCGACGAAGACCCGCGCGAGGAACGCACGCTCGGGCGTGATGGGTGACCAGTAATCGTCTACATCGGGGGTTAGCAGACGGATCGGGAGGGACGACATGCTGATGACTCGCCTGGGAAATCAATGTGCTCGTAAATGTCGATACGGTTGTCCAGCACGTTCGAAAGCGCGTCCTCCGCAATCGTATCCTCGGTGAGGTCGAACAGCTTCAGGAACGCGACCATGTCCTCCACGATGCCCTCTGACTTGACCTCCTCTTCTTTCTTGGGCCCGTCCGCACGAACCACATCAACCCATGCTCCCAGCAAGTTCCGAGCGGCTGCTCGGACGCTTTCCTCGCGGTCGCCCAGGCCATTGCGCACGATCATCTCGCGCTGAGCAATAGTCAATGCGCGGGGATGGGTGAAGCCGACGTTGGATGCTGGTGATTTGTCTGGATTGCAATCGAGGACATTGGAGTAAACGAGCTTGCGGATCGTGGGATCCACATCGCGCGAGCGGGCAAGAAGCGCATGGAGAGTTTGGGGGCTGGGTGGGATGTTGACAAGAGCCGCGCGCCGTACCTCCCTGCAGAATTGTGGGCCATGAATATCAGTACTCGGGGAGGTCAATCGCGAGTCGGGATGGCGGGGGTATGCACCAGGTGTACCAGTCTTACCCATTACGTGAGTTACACCCGACTACATACCTGCATAGGACTTAAGAGCAGCCGTGCAGCCTGCCATTGAAGTCTCGACCCGCTTGGACTCCTTGTACTGGTCCACCTGCCACACACCCTACCTGCGCAGTCTCAACGTGATGTACCACTTACGAGGAGGTATCATAGGCCATGGCGTCAATGATGGTATCGAGGATAGTAGACTCGCCCTCTGCGAGTTCGGAGGGGTCCTCGGAGAAGGACAGTTTGGAAAGCGCGATCACAGTCTGCGTGCGGACGGTGGGTTCTTTGTCTCGGAGGCGATCAAGCAGGGTCGCTCGGAGCTCGGTGTAAAGGTCCTCGCTGTGGACAGTTAGCGCAGCCAGGCACCAAAGAACATTTCGACGCACTCTATCTCACCGAGGTGAGAGATGGTGTCTGCAATACATTGTATCACGCGGAAGCGGACGACCTTGTCCTTGGCAGTACAGCCCTTGAGGAGGAAGTGGACGAGGTGAGACAGGAAGCGTTCCGAGGTTGTATCCTCGTCCTCATCCAGTTCATTCTTCTTGCGCTCCTCCAAGTCTGCAACAGATCGGTGTTGGAAAGCGTGCGGTAAAGGCCTGTACTCACTTTTCTCTGTGATGAACTTGGTATAGCCTGCAGTGAACTTGACGATCCTATCCGCCACAGTGGTGCCTTTCTTGAGGGGAAGGACACGAGTGAGCATGTCCATGAATATGTCTTGAAAGACACGTTCTCCGGTGAGTTTGAGACTCCTCCCGTTCTGGACCGACTCTGTGATAGCGGCGGCATCTGTGTGTAGTTTGTATAGAGCCACGAAGTTCTTCTGGTGGTTAGCAGCGGTAGTCTGGGCCTGATCGAATATCTTTGGGAGAGCAGTCGTGAGCGACTGAAGGTCAAAGGGAGCCGGGGTGCAAGCAGGCATTCTGCCGACGCCTGAGAGTCAAGACGGGCGGGGACAGAGCGCGGTGGGAAGAGAGAGTGGCGAGGCTGAACAAGTTCGACCGGGGCGCGTCGCGAGTGGGGGGGAGCGTGACGCGCTGGGCACGTGAACGCGTAGGTGTGACGGCCTCGTGACTGCCGCGAGCCCACCGCGTTTCTGGGGACGCTCACGGAGTTGGAGCCACAGCAGACGGAGGGCAGGGAGCGGACGATGTCGACGATCTCCTGCAGCCGCACCACGCTCGGCAAGCTCTCCTCGCTCTCGTCACGACATCGACATGGCCTCTTCACAACATACCCAGCACGCCCGTCGCACCCCCACACACACCCAGAGCCAGAGCCAGAGCCAGCCTCCCCCGCTCGCCCTCCAACCAGCGAGCAGCCAGCCAGTGCTGGATGAGCCCGGGCATGGCCAAGTCGCCCCCTATCTCACCCACGTCGTCACCCACCACGGCCAGCTCACGCTCATCCCACCCCAGAACGCGGGCAGGATCAGGAAGACAAGGTCGAAGAAGAAGAGACAACTTTCGAGCAGGGACAGGAGGTTGGAAGACGAAGAGCCTCGCTTCACCACCGCCGTCCCGGCTTCCTCTTCGCGCAAGCTACACCCAGCGCCCGCACACGTCCGCACTCGCAAGCATGCCATCTCTGCTCCTTCTCCCACCACCCCAACAGGCGGTCGCAGATACGATCCTGTCCCCGACGGTACGTATCCACCACTCCCCTTCGTCTCGGTGTAAGACGCAGTGGAATGGAAACTGCACTCCCAGGAATGGCTCATTGTGCAAAGTTCTTCCAGTAGTATATGTGCTGTTATTAGTTGGAGTCTTCGCATGTCCCACCCTGTACCGAAATGGGACCAACGTCTGGCGACGGGACCGCACATTGCTCACGCTCCCCTACAGATCAGTCGATCCCCGACTATCCCCCTCCCTCGTTTGAGGATGCGATCGCCTCTCCGCCTGTGCCTCCTAACCTCGCTTCCATACCCTCTTCCCCAAACCCTAGTACTCAGCCTAATGCTTCTTCCAACGCACGCGCTCCATCTGGACACCCGTACCTCACTCATGCAGCGGCTGTGTCCTCGGCAACGCTTATAACTGGCTCTTCCCTGTATCCAGATTCTGCTGCAACGTCTCACGTATCCCTCGCAAGGTCGCTCGACTCTCATAGAGCTTCTGAGACTCAGAACCAGCTTCTTCATCTTTCGTCCCCTTCGACAACCACCCTCTTGTCGCCGACTGCGACTCAATCGACCTCTCTGTCCGAAATGTCTCTTCTCCGACCTCCACGTGCTAGGCCTGTCCAATCATCTCCTCTCGCTCAGCATAACGCATACGCAACGCCTTCCAGTCCAGTCCGTCTGACGTCGCCTTCCACAACCACCCTGGTCTCCTCTGCTACGGCTGTCCGTGATTCTCCAACCAAATCACAGACGTCCTTTGCGGTTCAACCATCGCTTTCTCAGCGCGCTCCTTCTCCCGAACAGGACGAAGAACCCGAAAGCCCGCTTGTTGAACCGCTAAGTCCGCTAATCCCACTTGCATCCCCACATCCCCGCTACCGGGGATCAGTCTCCACCGTCTCTGACGTCGTGGAGGAACTCTCACTTGAGCCCTATCAACGGTGGTCTGCAGACCGCCGACTGGGCCTTTCTCTCGAGCAGCGCGTCCAGCGCGAGTTTGAACGCCGAAACACCAAAGAGGCAAAGGAGGCATTCGGAATGGCGGCTCGCTCTCCCGAGTCGCAGGAAGCTGGCCCCTCTGGTACACCCAGTAGCTCGATTCCGTCGACGCCGCCCAGTAGTCCAGGTCCGTACGCTCGCAGGTGCTCCCATTGCGGCTCTGTCCGCCCACGAGAGTGCGGCGACACCCAGACGATTGATGAGGATAGCGATGAGGACGAGCAGGATGACGAGGACGATTTGCATTACAACACTTCGCGGCACAGCAGCCCTCTTCCACGGGGAGTGGGCCAGTCGCCGTACCTCCATCCCGCTGCGCCGGGGAAGGCGCACTCTCATACCCAATCGCGCGCACGTTTCCACTCGCATTCCCCTGAAACCGGGAGCCCCCCATCTTCCCCGCTGTCGCCAAGCATGTCCATCTTCAAAATGCCTAGCGCGTGGGCGAGCAGTGTCACGCTTTCCCTAGCTAATGCGTTAGGACCTCACAAAGTTACATCGTCTTCGGCCTCTACTACTCCAGCTTCGAGCCCGAGTTCTGGCTCCGGGCCCAATTCACCTCCAGGCTCGGGGCTGAAGCGTAAAGAGAGCTTCGGGGTGAAACGTCTATTCGGCTCGCTCAAGGGGAAAGAACGCGAGAGGGAACGTGAGCGAGAGCGCGAATACGCGCATCTACCCGCACCCTCATCGTCCGTCTCCTCATCCGAGTCTTCTGTGGAGTCCGTGGACGGGTGGGAAGTGGTAGGCGGCGAGTGTTCCAGCCTGGTCTCTTCTAGCCATAGCACCGCTCCCACCTCGCCAGCTCGCTCAATGCCTGAAGCTTCCTCCCCCACATCTGAGAATGCACGCCACGGGGCCTTCCTCACCCGGTCTCTACGTCCACGCCCTACCACTCTTCCGCTGCCCGGGTCCCCGACGACGCCCACCTCGCCCTCACCCATCGTCTCCCCAGTATCGCCCGTCACACAACCCGTAAGTGCGACAGCCGCGCGCCCATACCTCCCGGAGAAGTCGCCCCTCCGACTCATCGCGAGCGCGAACCACCTTCGCCAAACCCACGCCCAAGCCCAGGCGCTAAACTCTCCCGTCGCGTCCTCCCCGCTCTCCGCCATGCAGCGCGACCGCACGACGCGCCGTTCGCCGTCGATCATCTGGAAAGCGCCTGCGAGCGCAAGCCCCGGAGCGGGCGGACAGAGCGGGCCGAACTCGCCAGTACAGAAGTCGCCACTCTCACATGCAGCACAGACGCCTCAGTTTCTGCCTCGGCAGCCTCAGCCTCAGTTACAACCGCAGATACAGTACCAGCCACGGCCAGCGTCGCCTGCGGGCCCTCGTGCATCACCCGTGGCGGCCCCTACCACCCCTCAGCGCGTTGCAGAGTCGCTTTCGCCTCTCTCACGCAGCTCGCCCGCTATGTCCTGCGAGCCTGTTAGCTCCTCTCCCATCTCCGCTGTGTCTTCTCCAGGTGTACTTGCTTCACCCGCTTTGCCTCAGTCAGCTGCACAACTCCATCGCCGTCGCGAGGTTACACCGACCCCTGTGCACCACCGCGTCTTGCTTGCTTGCGACACTGATGTTTCTACGCACCCCCACGATGCCCATATCGTTTTGGATGAGAACGACACGACAACATCAGTCGGGACGGGCGTGGGCGAGGTCGGCGAGCCAGGGAGCGTCCCGGAGAGCCTGTCCATCGAGCAACTCATCGACCGAGCCCCCCAGGCGCAAGCCCCGCCTACCAGTATCACCCCGACCTTGACACCGACGACGCCTTCTCGTCCACTGAGGCCCTCAGGAACTCCCGGGTCGACGCCCACCACTCCCACCTTCGGTCCTGGGCTCAGCGCGAATTCAAGCCAGCACTACCGCGGGCGGCCACTTCCACAGTTACCTGCAGAGCGCGAAGGAGAACAGCCGGTAAAGCGCGTCCCGGATGGGTTCCCTGTCATCCGTGTACCGGACGCGTCCGGCAGTGAGGAGCCGCCACCGCCCCCTCCCCGCACACCCTCCCCATCTCCATCTGTGCCTTCCTCCTCAGACGAGCAGACCCCGAGGTCCACAATGACAGCGGAATCGGCTCCCGTAACCGCCGCGCCTGTCCCAGGTCACGCATCGCTCCCGCTGCCCGCACCACTCCGAATGGAGCGCACCGAGTCGGGCGGGAGCGTGCTTGAGGACGCGCGCGCCGCCGCGGAGGGCCCGCGCGCGGAGTTCCTGCAGGTCACGGACCTAGACATGCTCGCGGCGCGCATCGTCGAGGGCGGGCAGGACGGGCGGAACTACGAGGTGCGTGCGCTCCTCACGCTGTGTCTTCCCTGAACTCACTCGTCGTGCACCACATGCAGGACCTCCTCCTCGTGCAAGAGATCATGGGGCCCGCCACCGCGCCGCCAAACCCGACGGCCACGCACGAGGCCGCGCGCGCCGCTGGGGCGGCGCCGGTGAAGGCGCCTGTGCCGTACATAGGCGCGGTGGAGGTGCAGCGCCGGCGCGTGCTCAAGGACGGGCGCGTGAAGCTCAAGCTGTCCCTCCTGGGCGTCGCCGTCGACCGCTGCGGGATCTGTCTCTCCCAGTTCAGGCGTGCGGAGCGCGGCGCGCTCACTCCCGTCTGCCGGCATTCGTGAGTGTCCTCCTCATCGTCTGTCCGTCTCTGTACAGCGCTGAGAGACCACCGCTTTGCGTGGCGCAGGTTCCACGAAGCATGCTTGAGCCGCTGGCTGCACGCAGCGGGGGTGTGCCCGATATGTCGCATGGCGCTCTCCATGGACGACTAACCTGTCGGCATTCATGCGGCATGGGCTCGACGGCTGGCCGAACACTCTGGGACGCTCTTTGCGGTTGCTTGCATCTTCGACCTGACATGGGTTTACCTTTGCATTGCAAGTGATGTGTAGAAACTGTAGCGTTATGCTGTAATCTGCTTGGATATACGTGTTTGTGGGTTCGTGTTTCTGAAGCTGCTCCGGCCGAGGGCTCTGGTCTGCATGCATGCTGCCTCCGCTCGGTGGTCCGGAATGGTCCACAAATGTCATTGACTGAGGTGTGTCGTTTTAATTCCTCTCCTCTACCTTCTCCGTGTTACTACAAGGTGCCAATCGAGCCAACGCCATCGATTGGATCGAACGGGAACGAGGGCCGCTCTACTCGACGTTCACGACGATGTGGTTCACGTTAAATTCCGGGATCTTCACAGCCTGTCCAGCCCCGCAACCCAGTCATTCGTGAGCACACACCACTCCCGGGCTGAACAATGCACACTCACCCCGACCGCCTGCAGGTGCGCGAGGCTGAGGGCGCTCGGGCCCGAGACACCGCTCGGGACGACGAACGTGAAGTCCTGGTGGAGGCCCTTGCGCGGCGCGGCGGGGTCGTACGCGGGGCTGAACGCGCCGCCGAACACGATCTGCCCGACCCCGTCCGCGGCGGGGTCGAAGCCCGCGCAGCTCCCGCCCGCGCTCGCGCTCGCGCACGTGCGGAAGCCGAGCAGGATCGCGACCTGCACGTCGTCCGTCGCCGCGCCCTTGGTGGGCGCAGCATGAGGCGGGTCAGCGAGGGGCGGGGTGCGTACGGGAGGGAGGGGCGTACGTCCTGGTGCACCTCGATGACGATCTCGCTCCCGGCGGCGATGGTGCTGTTCGCGGCGGGGGAGACGATGGTCGCTTGCTGGGCGAGCACCGAAAGCGCGAGGGACGCGAGGGCGAGAACGCTCTTCATGTTTGTTCCTGTGGGTGCTGAGTGCGAACTTGGCTGTGTCTGGAAGCGACTTGTCGTGCAGTCTTATCCCCCTCACACCCGCTTTATACTGGTGCACTCGGAGTTCGGAGTGAGCTTCGCATTTCTCAGACCTACAAAGCTTGCTCGAGCGCCCTTCCCATTTCCTGGACGAATTTAGAGAATTCCTGGTGTGTTGGCAGCTCCGACCGGCCTTGCGAGCATAAATGAAGGCCTTCCCGCACGGCGTCGGTCTCCGACGCAACTCGTCAGTGCGTCTCATTCGGACAAGGACATCCTCGCCGCAAAAATCAGAAGACGTTGTACAGCGTGTGGCAGCGGTGTTTCGCCGGAGAGGTCTGACCTGACCGGCGAAGAGTATATATCTGGCTCTGTGCGGTGTCAGCCGCACCGGAGTTAGGCTGTCTGCTGTTTGAAGCGTCAATTGCCGGGACACGCTGTTGAGCATGTACCGTTGTGTTACAACACCCCACGAACAGCACAGTGCTTCCATTGTCGGGACGGGTCTTGCAAGTCGAACCCTAGCACCATGCATGATCGTCGCTGTCCTGGGAGGTTGAGTCCAAACCTCGCCAGTTGACTTCCGATGCCGTACGAGCGATTGGGAACCACGCCAACCAGTACGGGAACTAGTAGAAGAGTGTTCAATGCTTTACGATATACAGGCACAGGCCGCTATGGGAATCACTGTTGTACAATCGATATGTGCACGATCTGTGAGCCCATAATTACCACGCAATCCGAGCCACGATAGACTGCATGGACCTTTGTTAGCATGGTAAAACGCGGGAATATCGAGAATAGACGAACACTAGGATATGTCCTGACAATCAGCTTCCTGAGCTCGTCCATCATCAGGATGCCCAGCGCGAAGGCGAATGGGATGCCCCAGTACATTCCGGGTATCGGCGCGGTGTCGAAGACGTCCTGGAAGCCGCGGCCGTACAGATTCACCACGGCGATGAGCGCGGTAGCGACCATGCCGAGAGGCACGAAGAGGTTGCGGCGCGGACCCCAGAGGGGATTGGACTGAAATATAGATACGCGCCGGTTGCGGACCGCGAGGAGGTCGCCGTACTGCATGAACACAAGTGAGACATAGCTAGAAAATGTGATGATGGTCAGTTACATAGGCGGGCGAGCTGGAGTCAACGCACTAGATACATTGTCCAACGTTCACGAAGTGCGTGAGCTGGTCGATAGTGAACCCCTTGTACCCGTCTTGCCACTTGTTGTACACGAGGATGACATCGTAGAAGCCCAATCCTTGCTGGCTCATGAACAAGAACCACATCGCCATCGCGCACGGCCACATCATCAAACCGATGAACTTGGAGTACACATCGTCAGCCAATGAGGCCATACACAACTCAGCCTGACTTACAAGGTATACTTGAACAAAGAACTGCCAATTTGTAAGTCTGTCCGTCCTCGCGTTGCGGGGCTTGCGAAGCATGAGGTCTGGTTCAATCCATGAGCATTCCCCAGAGCCCTTTCCGAATTCAAGCAGCTCCGTACCTGCTTCAGGCTGCTCGAACATAAGCGAGATCGACATCACCACGTCGTTCGTGATGCAGAAGCAGACTTGCAAGTAGGAGCTCAGGGCGAGCTGCATGCCGAGGAAGACGTTGCAAAACACTGGAATGAACTCGGAGTACGTCCCCGCCTTCGCATAAGGTCAGAATCTCTCAAGTCCCGTTGTAACCTGCAGTACATACCGGCATCAGGTATATTATGACCTTCTTGAGGTTGTCGAAGACGAGACGGCCCATCTCGATGGCCACGACAATAGAGCTCAAGTCGTTGTTCAGAAGTATCATGGCGGCTACGATGCGGTGAGTGGAATGCGGAATTTGATGCAGAAATTACGAACCAGCTTCCTTGGCCACATCGCTGCCGCTGCCCATAGCGACACCGATGTCACTAGCCTTGAGAGCGGGAGCATCGTTTACGCCGTCACCAGTAACCGCCACGATGTTGTCCCCTCTGGCCTTCGTCTGCTCGACAATCTTCAGCTTCTGCTCAGGCGTCGTCCGTGCGAAGACGATCTCCGTGTAGTTGCCGATGACCGAATTCCAGTCCGCCTCTTCCAAGGTCTCGATGTCGTCACCGGTCAGGACCAGCGCGCGTTCGCCATCCTCTTCCCTAGGCTTGATGAGGGGCGCCTTCAGGCCCTCGAAGCGGTGCATGTCGGCCGAGGTGCGCATATCTTTCAGGGTGTCGACCTTCTCCTCCGTGACAATACCGACCTAGAGAACGTCGTGTGAGTGGAGAAGTACACAAATCAAAAGCGAACGTACCTGACGAGCGATCGCGAGCGCGGTGAGTTTGAAGTCGCCCGTGACCATGAACACCCTGACACCAGCCCGCCGGATGATCTTCACCGCGTCCGCGACGTCCCCCCGCGGCGGATCCCTGATGCCAACGAGACCGACGAGCGTCAGCCCGCGCAGATTGTCGTACATGAGCTCCTCCATCTCGTTCGCCGACGTCCCCGGCTTGACCCGGACATCGTCCAGTGAGCGGCTGCAGAGCGCGAGAACGCGCTGACCCTCGCTGCTCCAGCGCTCCTGCAGGGAATGGATCGAAGCGCGTGCGTCCTGCGTGAACGGTATGGAAGCCCCGTCCGCGCGGAGGACGCTCGTACACTTCGGAAAGAGGACGTCCGGGGCGCCCTTGACGAGCATGGACGTGGCCGGCTCCGCACCACGCCGCTCGACAACGGTCAGCATCCACTTGTTCTTCGAGTTGAACGGGATCTTGAAGAGCTTCTCGTAGGAAGCGAGAAGCCTAGAAGTGTCGACGCTAAGAGAGGGGATGCTGAGGTCCTCTGCGAAGCGGAGCACAGCGGTGTCTGTAGCGTCGCCTTTCACTTGGCGGTCCTGCACGGGCAGATGAACGGTAGCGGAGTCGAACTTCGCGCCGTTGCAGAGACGGGCTACCATGTGAAGTGATTTGAGGGCAGGTGGGGCCGTGGTGGAGTCCTCGAGAGAAAACCGCTCCCGAATCTCGTCTATCCCGAACTCGCTGTCGAGGAATGCGACGTTCTGGACCGACTGTTGTGAAAGACTTGAGCTCATGAACGACATGGCAAGCTCAGATTGTCCCTCACCATCTTTCCAACAGTGAGCGTACCCGTCTTATCCGAGCACAGGACAGACATGCATCCCAGAGTCTCGATGGTTGCGAGGTTCTTGACTAGCACGTTGCGCTTCGCCATCCGCTTGGCCACAATGGTCAGGGATAGTGCCACGCAAACAGGTAGTCCCTGAATAGCTGTTAGACTAAACCCCACACACGGCGATACGCTCGTCAACGCACCTGGGGCACAAACGCTGTCAAGCATCCGATTGAATTCACAATGGCTCCGCTAGCGGTCTCGAAGCCCGGAAAGCTCGTCCGGAGCCAAGCTGCCCACGCGATCAACGAGATGCAGAACAGCCCAAGCGCGAGCGTGGAGATGATCTTCGTGAAGAACCACACCTCCTTTTGGACCGTTGTAAGCTTTAGCTTGTTCGTGCCCGACATTGCGACGATGCGGCCCATGACGGACTTGTCCCCGATGGCGAAGGCGACACCGGTGCAGCTGCCCTGCACGACGAACGTGGACGTGAGGGCGAGGTTGCGCGTCTCGAGTGCGTTCTCGGAGGTGATGTCCACAGTGCCGGGGATCATGTCGCTAGATGTAGCGACTGAGTGAGCGTGTATGTGAGGTGCGAACGTGAGGGCATATACCTCTCGCCAGTGAGCAGGGAACGGTCAAACCTGAGGTCGCTAGAGACTTGCACAAGGCGGAGATCGGCGGGGACCCGGTCGCCCATGGACAGCGTGACAACGTCGCCCACTACGAGATCTTCAGCGGCTATACTTTGGTGCTCGCCATTACGGATGACGGATGCCTCCTCTGCAATGAGCGTCTTGATAGAGTTCATGATTCGCGACGCATGCCAGTCGACGAGGGCATAGAAAGTAGCAGAGATGATGATGACGAGCAACTGCGAGGCATGGCTTGAGTACGCGGCAACCCCCAGCAGCTAGGGTATTGCAAGCATACCAGCAGCACGGCCACACCGAGGTTGAATGCCGCAGGATCGAGGCCCCCCAGCGGCTCGTACGACAGCTGTCGAAGAAGCGGATGAGGACGAGGTCTGGGCTGGTATCTGGGAAAACGTACGATGGTAACGATGAACGCAATCCACATCAGGAAGTTGAACCCGCCGAAGACGTAGTTGAGTGCCTTCTTCCAGTACTGCGTCGGCGGAGGCGTTATCACATTCTTGCCCGCCTTCGAGCGACGCAGAAGGGCGTCACCCTCCAGTCCAAGCGTCGGAGATGTCGAGAACCGGGTATAGACCTCTTCCACAGACAGACGGTGGACGTCTATCTGCCGGATCGCGGAGGCTGGGTCGCCGGCCTTGGCCTCCCCGCGCTTCTGTTTCCCCTCGACGAGAGAGTCGACATGGAGGGAAAGGGTGCGATACCTGTGGGTGAGTGTTGGAGAGTGAACAGACACAGAGAAAATGGGGCATGTACTGAATTTGCACCTCATGCCCTCTCTCGAGGGGAACCCCGGTGCGCGGGGAGGGCGCCATCTCCTTGTGAGAACCTGAGGTATCTGACATGCGGGAGAGAGAGAGAGGTGGCAGAAAATCGCGCACCTGAGGTCTCTCCTTTTAAGCCGCACGTCTGCTCTTATCGCGGGTGGCAGCTGCATGATGGAAAGGCAGGGCGCATCGCATACACCCGAGTGCGCTCTTTACGCCATTCCTCGTAGTGGGTATGGCGTCTTGGGACGGACATGGACGCATGGGCGGCGGTTCGAGTGCGCAGCTTGTCCGATGTCCGCCATCGGCGGCGAAGACGTGAGCCCCTGAACGAAGTAGGTTCGAGAGGCGCTTCGCCGCGGCAGATCGCCCGCAGGGGCTTTCCTCAACGAACACCCAGCAACTGCATGACATCTGTGAGCGCAAGCCTGCATCGCCTCGGAAACTGGGGACGGAAAGCAACGCACTTGGGATTGTGCTAGTGGTTCTGGAGAATGTGTGCGCGGGCCTGCGCTGTTTTCGCCATTCACCTTCGCTCTGTGCGCACGTTCACAGCTTGGATCCGAACAGTCCCGGCGTTCTCTTATCGCCTTGACGTGAACTTGAAAAGAACTTGCGGATGGTTTGAACAACCCGATCATCCGGCAACTGGCCCTGGGTGTCTGTCCGTATCCGTTGCGACGGTCTCGCCAGTCTCGTGCCGCCATCTGTCTTGCCACCGTCGAGTTCCAGCCTGCTAGGAGGCGAGCACTGGCACCTCAGAGCAGCAGCACATGCAGCTGAGTGGTGCCTGAACAGATCGATGCGCCATTTCCTTTCTCAACGACCACAGGAGCACACCAAGAAGTCGTAGCTAGTGGCCCATACGTCTATGTCGATACCAGAGAATTGAGCAACATCATTGATTGGCGCCCTGATTGGCACGAAACAGTACTTACCGTGGGGGAGAAGGATCGTGTGGCCAAATTCCGGCCGTGTTATGTCGGTGCGATGTGTAGAGGTACAGTGATCGTGCCCCCCGTCACGTGCATGTTCTAGCAATAAATCCCGATGTATGGTGTAGCTGCCTAGATGTATAAATAGTGCATTGTATATCACTCCTAAAGCACTCTTTGTACATCTAGGCAGCTACACCATACATTGGGATTGATTGCACATGCACGTGACAGGGGGTGGGGCACGACTTTTGGCCGTCACTGTATTTACTGAGGGAGCGGTGCAGAGGTTCAAGAGTCACAAGAATTCGAGTGGCGAGTTGCACCGACCCAGACTAAAAGTTCCCAGAGCCAACAAGTCGAGAGCCTCAGACTTACGAGAGAGTATTGGCCTGGAGGGTCCATGCGGTGCTAACACGATGCATAGTCCAGCGGCAAGTCAGACTATGAATCCCCTTGCTACCGTCCACTCGAGCACACACAGAGCCAAAAAAATTGTGTCAAGACCTCCTCGCGGTGAGTTGGTTCCAAGACAAGCTGACGCGTTCACCATGAGTTGGAAAGGTTCATGGAGCCAACCGTTGAAACGACTAGCGACAAGCGGCGAGTCGGTGACGAATTGATGCGCCTTTGCCCCAAAATGGCAACACCCCGCCGATCACTCTCACGTGGGAAGAGCGGCATCCTGCCGTCTGGCACCGTCCACCGTCCCTCGTCCCTCGTCCACCGTCCACTTCCAGCCATGGCGGCCACGCCGACCAGTGCTAATAGCTCCTCTTCATCCTCCTCTGGAGACGATGATGAACCCATTGGATATAAGGCCATCTTTGGGAACGATGGAAAGAAGAAGCCAATCCCCAAATGGTTGCCGGTTGCGCTCGTACGTCCTGTCCAAGAGGCTCGATGAGGGCGAGTCGTTCATTTTAGATGCTAGCTCGCGTTCTCCACAGCAGCTATGGCCATCCCTATTGTCATGCTGCGTCGACATCGTGCATCTACACTGGGCAAGGCGCTTGCCGATACGCCGCCACCACCTACTCGCAAGTTCACCTCCAAAGGCGGGATGCCTATAGCGAACCCGAGCGCGACTTCTCTACCTCCCTCTCAGTCGTACCTACCTTCATCATCATCTACCTCTGGCGCGGTGAGGGTCGAAGACAACTTCAACGGTGCATTGCACTGCGCGAAAGCGTTCGGCATCGCGACATTACTCGTCGGAGTGGGTGCCACGACCACGGTGTGGGGTGTCAGGACGTACATGGGTGTTGAAACGGTGGGCAGCAATAGTTTGCACGTGGGGCGTCTCACTGATGCGTCTGTTCGGCATGTCGCAGACCCAGGAGTTCGCCGACAGGATGCGGGTAGCAGTCCTCAACCGGTTACCAGCCCTGTCCGCCCGGATACACCGGCCTCCAGCGCCGGATGAAGGAGACCTCGCGACGTTGAGCGAGTCCCTCTCCGACCCAACTACCACATCCCTGTCCTTGTCCCACACAGACGCTGAGGACTGGAACTGGCCTGAGGCGGAACGCCGGCTGAAGGAGGCCTTCGAGAAGGACGGGTTTACCGGATGGGCTGCTGCCGCACTTCGCGAGCTTGAAGCTGAGGGACGACTCGAGCGGAGTAAGAGAGGGCATGTCTAGCATCCACTACGCCAATACATCGTGGTTATGGTATGGACGGCGCATGTCGAACCGAACACCGGGTGCGTGCAGTGCGTGTTGTCCGTTTGATCGAGCCGGGGCTCGGGTGTCCACTGTCCGTCGGACTCCGTCCGTTAAGTCCGAGGCGGAAGACTCGCTCATTCTGACGGCGCACGCCTCACCATGCGATCTCTGGCCCACACGACACCCAGATTTGGCGCTCATTCGGACAGGAATCAAGAACTGGGCGGTACATGCGTTGCAGTCCCTGCATATCTATCACCCATACGCAACGCGCCTTGGCATCGCTGATGCAGGTCGTGCACTCTACCCACCGCGCGCGTCAGGATTTACGAACGCATTACATTGAACAATCATCCTATCATTGCGCGTGCGTCCGTCTGCTTCTCGAAGAGTGAGTAGGCTCACTGTTCATGCCGATTAGGCTCATCGTTATCCCGGCGTTACTCGCGTATTCCTTAGCAGCTTAGCCCAACTTCTCGTCGACCGTGTTTATAGCAACGCGCGTCTGTCTGGCAACGCAACAGAACAAAATCACTTAGTACAGCGACTCGGACACACCACGGGCATGGGATCTGCTGGCAAATGACGATATGGTCTACTAAGTACGAACTACCGAAGCATCGAACCATGTGGCGTATGAATCTGATGATGAAGAGTGGACGCATCGTTTCGCCGAGTGCCCTTCTCGGCGGTGATCGCACAATTGTCCAGTTCTCCGTGGTCACCAGTGGTCGCGCGACCCCGCCTACCATCCCTACGGCACTGATAGAAGACCCTCACACCGCCGGCTTCGCTACGACCGCGGTGTGGCACTGCAGGTATGGGGATCTGGGTACGGGCGTCGAGATAACGTCGTTCTGCTCGCTCATGTTGTCATCGGACAGAACAACGAAGCGGCGCCTTGGCATTGACATACCGCCAGAGGAGTTGCGTGACACTCATCGGGCGCAGTCTCTTTGCGAGTCTTGCCATGCGGTCAGGTTCTGTGGGCCGCATGGTCTGCGTGTCCTATGATAATGTTATTGGTACCTTACAACGAAAAATACATTAGTTAGCCCCAACTCACTAGATTGTCAAACGACACTATCACTCATGTACTTCTCCTGTTTGCAGGTTGATGTCAGTATCGCGAGGGAACATCTGGCGGATCGCTGCATTGCAGTTCCATGGTGAATGATCAGCATGCTCGCCATCGCACCGAGAATGCCTCCGCGCGAGAAGATTTGTTGTGTCTTCGGTTGCAGCTCCGTGATGTCCGCAACAGCCCTGCTCCCGCCATTGAGCACTTGATGCTCGACATCCTACATGGGCTGCAGCCATGCGGTCCATCCTCCAGCAGCATGTCTCCCCCTCGGGACATCTGTGGGGGGTAACGCCGGACGCGATAGCAAATTGGTATAAAAGCTATTCTTCACGCTCCTTCAGCCCTCCAGGCAAGTCGTCCCCGTCTTCGCTACAGACAGACCTTTACCAGTCTCGGTCTTGACCCCCCGCCCTCGTGCACACCCCGCATCGCCCACGGACCCCGAACCCGCCACATTCTTGCACTATGTTCGCTTTCAAGAAGGTCTTCGCATCCGTCTTCCTCGCGGTGCTCTGCGCAACCACCGCGAGTGCTGTCCCGTACCCCCCGAGCGCGAAGTACGCGACCCACCGCACTCGCGAGATCAGCCGGGACCTCAAGATCGAGGCTTACAACCCCGAGTCCACTTACGAGGTACATCTCTCCTGATGCAGATTTCGAGGATTGCTCATCGCCGCGTCTTGACAGACTTTCGGGGAGGGTATCGACCACCCTCTGTCTAAGCGCGCCGACGCTTCCTTCGAAGACGCGGCGGCTGCCTTTGTGCAGTCCCGAGTCGGCGTCGACTCGGACGCGGTGCACGTCCGCTCCTCCTTCGAGGGCGAGGCGGCGAAGCACGTCTACATCAAGCAGAAGCTCAACGGCATCCCCTTCGCGAACGCGGTCGCCAATGTCGCCTTCAACGCCGAAGGCAAGGTCGTCGCCTTCGGCAGCTCGTTCGTTAAGCCGCCCGCGAGCAAGAAGGTCGCCCCATCTGAGCCTGCCGTCAAGGTCGAGGACGCGATTGCCACAGCGGAGGCGCAGCTCAGCGGCAAGCACGACACCGAGAACTTCCCGGAGCCGACGCTCGAGTACTTCGCCAAGGACGACGGATCCGTCGCCCTTACCCACGTCTTCCAGGTTCGCAACGAGGAGGCCGGCACCTGGTACGAGGCTTTCGTCGACGCTCAGAGCGGCGACCTCGTCTCTGTCACCGACTTTGTCAGCAAGGCTTCCGTGAGTACCTCGTATCGGTGCTCTAAGCCCTAGTGACGCTCATTATATTGCTTTACCAACAGTACCTTGTTCTCCCCATCTGGAACGAGGTCCCCGCTGATGGCTTCCAGACCCTCACCGACCCTCAAGATACCACCGCTTCTCCCCAGGGCTGGCACAGTGACGGCACGACCAAAACTACCAGCACCGCCGGCAACAACGCGATTGCGTACAAGCGCAGCCAGAGCTCGACGACCTCTCAGTCCAGCTCCGGGCTCGTCTTCAACTACCCCGCAAACACGAACGCGGCGCCGACGACGACGGCAAACGTCGATGCGGCGCGCGTGAACGCGTTCTATGTCGTGAACACCATCCACGACATCACGTACAAGTACGGCTTCACCGAGGCCGCGTACAACTTCCAAAACAACAACTTTGGCAAGGGCGGCAAAGGCAACGACCGCGTCACCGTCTCTGTCCAGGACTCGGCCGGCACGGACAACGCCGACTTCTCCACACCGCCCGACGGCCAGAGCGGCGCGATGCGCATGTTCCTCTGGGATTACACAAACCCCGAGCGCGATGGCGCCTTGGAAAACGACATTGTCTCGCACGAGAACACTCATGGTCTCACCAACCGCCTCACCGGCGGCGGCACTGGCCGTTGCCTCCAGTCCACCGAGGCTGGCGGTCTTGGTGAAGGCTGGTCCGATGCTTTCGCTGAGTGCGTTTCTCTCCCATTCGCTCCCCATGCTGGCGACTGACATACGATCTCGCAGCTGGCTCCACAAGACCGACTCGAGCGTCCCGGACTTCGTGTTGGGCCAGTACGTGATCGACGACAGCGCCGGCATCCGCTCGCACCCGTACTCGACCTCCGCGTCGGTGAACCCGCTCCGGTACTCGTCCGTCAAGACGCGGAACGAGGTGCACAACATCGGCGAGGTCTGGGCGAACATCCTGCACAACGTGTACGCCGCGCTCGTGGAGGCGCACGGCTTCTCGGACACGGCCCGCACGGACGCGTCCGGGTCCGAAGGCAACGTCGTGTACCTCCACCTCTTTGTCGACGCGCTCTCGCTCCAGCCGTGCAACCCGACGTTCGTCACCGCGCGCGACGCGTGGATCCAGGCGGACCAGAACCGCTACAAGGGCGCGAACAAGTGCACGCTCTGGAACGCGTTCGCGAGCCGCGGCCTCGGCGTCAAGGCAGCCAACCACAACGACGACACCTCAGTGCCCTCCGGCTGCTAGGTGTTCACGTATACCGCGGCAGGGGCAGTATAGGCACCGCCCCGTCTGCAACCTATTCGCCTTACATATACGAGTAGATCTTGTGGACATTAGACCTGAGAAGTATTTACTCCTGTTGTATCAACACAGCGACCACAGGTCACTGCAGAGCCATGGGGAGGATGCGACACCACAAAATGATGATCTGATATTTGGTCGCACATTCGAACCGCCAGGCCCTCTCCGCCTCTCGGGGACTTCGACGCAGGTCTCTCCTGAGGCTCCGCAAAACCTTCTCTTCCCGGCTTGTAGTACACACAGAGGGTATTCAGTGCCTCCTTCCTGCACGTAGACTGCGCAGCGCTGCGTGCTACCACTCTGAGCTGCTTCTGGGCATCCTACATACTGTAGTTTCTAGGTAACGGAGAACTGTGAGTACGCCCTTGAGCTCAAGATAGATCCCGTTTGGGGCGGTAGCCGACGACAGTCTGGAATCATCATGTTTGCAACGTTCGAATGTTTCCTGCGTCGCAATGTAGGCGTGTCCATTGTTCTCCGGTGACGAAGAGTCAATGTGCAATCACTGCGAAGGATTGAAGCGCCCGTCTATTGTACTTCACTAGCGCTCGGTGCCGAGCGGCTTGTGCGTAGACAAAGGCCGCATAGGGGGAGGAATTGCTTCCGCATTCCGGTCTCAATAGCCCTTCTCTCTGTTCCTCACTCCACTACGATCGTTGGGGTGAAGACGTGTACAAGCAGTTCAGAAGAACAGCAAGCTCGTACGTACCCAGTGCCCACTACTATTACCCATGACTTCAAGTTGATGGTTGCATTGCCAGTGTTCGCGTAGGAGTACAAAGTTAAGCACTTGGATTCCTGACACGAAACCAGGGCTCCGACACCGTACCCTGGTTAGAAGAGCACCGTATAACGCTGGCATTTACCATTGTAGGTCCAACAGTGATCCACCCGCGTACATGAACTACAACAAGTCTATGATTAGATGAAGCCCATCTCTGCGACCGAGAGGGTACCCGCCGAGATATGGCTCTTCATCCTGGAACTTGTGCCCGCCACCGCGGATCTCCATAGCCTGAGTTTCACCTGCCGAAAGCTCTACGACCTCTCGGTCCGCGCTCTTCATCGGGATCTTATATGGACGGACCCCACTCATGTCTCTTGGAGTCTTCCTGTCTGGAATTCTAACCCTGGAATGGACGTGGCCGTCCGCTCGCTAGTGCTTGGTGTATCTACGCTGTGGCCAGACTCGCGCGCCCTCCCTCTGGTCGGCGTGAACGGCACCGTGACAGACACCAGCTCTATATCCACGGGCTCGGCACTGAACGTCATCTATGGACATACGCTGTATTACTATGACCTGTGGAAGACCTGTCGTGGCGGATTCGCATCGCCCGATTTGCACGATGCGATGATGTCGCGCATCCAAACATTCTCCAACATCTCCTCGCTCACCTTCTACAACATGCTCATCTACGACCTGCATTTACAACTCATCCATTCGTTTACTCACCTACGCAGCTTGAGCTTCGAGCTCTGCATATTCACAGAGAGGGATACCCCTCTCCCGACCCACCACCCCAATTTGCCCATCACCGAGTTGACGATGCTAAACATGCGTCCTCACGTCCTCCAGAGCAATCCTCACCACGTCGTGCCTCCCCAAAGCGACCTCACCCACGTCATGTCGCTCGCCTCGGCGCCTCATCTTCGGAAGCTTACCGTGGACTCGACCGCCGACGTGTTCAAGTTCATATATAAGGTATGGCCCCAGGGGCTCCCTATCCCCCCAGGGATGGGATGGGCGATCCCCGCTGGGCTAGAGGACGTGTTCGTCGTCTGCCGACGGCTCTACACGGACAAGGTGCAGCCGTCGCTCAACTCGGGCGAGAGCACCTTGCCGGAAACGTACCTCAACCAGTTCGCCGTCCGGGCACACAGCCTCCGCACGCTCTCCGCGCCGCTCTTCGGGCCACAGGACATGCTGATCGAGACGGACGCGCTCCCGGGCACGCTCAAGCGCTTCGCCGCACCCGTCGGGGCCGCAATGATCGTCGCGGAAGCGTGCGAGCTGGAGGCGTTGGGCGTACTCAAGTGTGGATTGGGGAGCAGGGAGACGATCAACGCGCTTGAGACCATCTCCTCGGGCCGCCCTGGGCTGAAGATGCTCATGATCGAGCTCCGGGCATGGGACGACGAGGTAGTGCCCGCCATCGCCGATCTGTTCTCGGACTTGCGTCGGCTGAAGATCCTCTACGAGGGAGAAGTGCGGCCGTCCGAGGTAAGTCACTTCAACGCCCCTTCGTCCCTCGGCAATGTGTGACCGGCTCCACAGGACAGCCTTGTGATGCTTGCGCCAGAGTTCCTCGTGAAGATGCCGCACCTGCACACGATTCAGCTATACGCGCAGCCAGGCCAGACGGACACGAAGCCGCACTACCCCGAGTGCTTATACGACGACTCGTACGCGTCGATCGAGGAGGAGCTGCGGAACATGGTCATTCCTTACAACAGGTTCTGTCCGAACCTACGAAAGGTGCAGTTCTGCTCGGG
Source organism: Trametes elegans (assembly GCA_022606155.1). NCBI lineage: Eukaryota > Fungi > Basidiomycota > Agaricomycetes > Polyporales > Polyporaceae > Trametes > Trametes elegans. The sequence continues at coordinate 1,688,260 of JABYQO010000003.1, read as the reverse complement.
GTACATTATGACGCGGAGATTCGACGGCGCGCCGTGGGAGCTCGAGCGGGTGCGTCGCCTGGAGGTGACTGATGACCTGAGCTTCTGAAGGATGGTAGGGCCTGAAGTTATGCTGCTGATGAGTAGCACTTGTATCCTGTAGTCGCTCCAACATGTAGCCTTGAATGTACGTAGTGAATCATTGCGTAAACAAGACGGTCTAGACCAGACGCGGTTATGTCGTGAAGCCGTCAGCAGAGGTTACCGGATGATGGTTCGCGGGAGGGTGGGGGGAACACGATCACGTGACATACGCGAGAAGCGGTGGAGTGGCGAAGTTGAACATTGACGCCGAGGTGATTGGTTGTTCTTGTCCAAGTCGTCCATGTCGCCTGTGCCCGCCTCGCTTCTCTAACCCCCTCTCCATCCCATTCCTCCACAGCGGCGACACACAACACCTCGACACCACCTCACCCACCACGACGATGTGGTCCAAAATCAGCAGCGCCCTCAAGCGCCCCGAGACACCCGCCCAGGACACCGACCACGACGACAACCTCAAGCCGCCCTCCGTCCTCTCCGCCGTCTTCAACCATCACCCGAACCTCTCAAACTTCCACGAACCCTCTGAGGTACCCTTTCCAACCCCTAGTCCGCCAGCATCGCCGTCCAAGAACGGTCGCCGCGGCATCTTCAGGCGCACACCCAAGACGGGATCCGATGATAACGGCCCCCCGCTCTCCATCAAGCTTTCCATCCCCCACCTGAAGAAAGTAAAGTCGTCCATACAGCCTAACTCTGCCAGTGAGTTTTCCTCCCTCCCTGTCTGCCAGCACGTGTCGCCATTGTTACGAACATGCGGAGGGCCGCTGCCTGGGAACCCGTTTGCCGACACCTTCACCTCCGCTCGGTGCGCGCAATGATGCACCCGCGCCTATCCGGGCGTGATGTCAACTCATTATTGCATACGTGAGCGTGTTCGAGGACCCGAACACGGTCGTGTCAAGCATACATCCTGCATTCCGCATCATGCAACCTGTTTTCTTCGGTCCATGCATAGGGCACGCACTCTGACTTCACGCACGAGACCCCCGTCCACACGCAGCGCATACCATGCATCACTCTGTTCCATTTTTAGTGGGGTGGGCAAGCCGGTCCTTAACCCGCCCGTTGACGTCCATGATTCTGAGATGATCCTCCTTTCCAACCTCACCTGGCTGTATGCCGGTGATCGTTCGCGTTCTTCCGTCTTTGTGTGCGCGTCATATGTCCTTGATACTGACCTCCTTGCTTCATTAGGCTCTGACGCCTCTTCTAGTCGTGCTTCGATAGAGTCAAGCCAGCCGCGTCAATCACAGGACTCAATATCTGTCCGCTCGCCTGAAGTCGCCCGTGGTCCCATCACCCCGACAGCCGACAAGTTCAACTCGCTCCGTTCGATACTCCGCGATGGGCACACGCCCGGAACAGGGCAGAGTGTCCGCTTCTTCTCCCGCGACGCCTACAAGTTCATAAGCCCTGACATCTCTGCGGCGAGTGCATCAGGCAGCGAACCCGAACAGGCATCATTCGGCGCCCGGATCAAGGCCAGTAGCAGCACGCCTGTACGGCCAACCGTGCAGGATGTGTTCTCACCACCACAATCCTCGATAATGAAACCCCTTCCGCCACCTAACACCTCGAACATCTTCGACCTCTCGCAGGACATCGACGTGCCTCCTATACCCATCGACAAGGATACACCCTTGCTCGATTCCGCCATCGAACTACCTTCAGACGCGGACACTGATGGCACCGTTCTCCGCCCGGAGATTGATGGAGAGTTCCGTTCGAGTACACCGTGCAACCGGCCGCCGTCTGGTATGCACGACCGCAGCCATTCCTTCAGCTTCGGCCAGACTGTCTTCCACTCGCTTGCAAGCGGTGGCCGCGACTCTCCGGCGTCTTCTTCCGCTAACTCGTCCGGTTCATTCTCACGCGGATCTCTCAGGATCAAGGGGAACCGTAATCGCGCGTACAGCGACACTGTTTTCCACTCCTTCGCGCCGGCCTCCACTCCCAAGGAGCCTGCTCTTCCCGAAGCGGACATTGATGACCGATCTTCTAGTGCTCTGGTGCTATACACAACACCTGAATCTCCTGAGAAGGAGAAGGACCCGTTCGGTGCTAACGCCAAGGCATACTATATTCCCCCTACACCTCCCTCGTCAGCACCCGTACATGGTCGCAAGGCCTCGCGCGAGGAAGATCTCATCCTGTCCTTGCGAACACAGCTCGCATTACAGACCGAGCTCTGTGCGCAATATGAGGTCGATCTTGGCGCGCGAGATGAGCTCATGCGCATGGTCCAATCCCGCCTCGAGGACACCGAGCGGGAATGCGAACGACGCAAGAACGTGATCAGGAGCTGGCGAAAACGCGTTGCCGACCTCGAACGCTGTGTTCACGCCCTCCAAGATGAAGTCGACCGGAGCCGGGAGGAGAGCGTCGAGCGGAGCGTCATGGATGAAGCGAGTGGCCAGGCCTTGCGCTCGCTCCACCGTCGTATCGAGGAGCTCGAGCGCGAGAAGGTCGCGTCCGACAAGCGCGAGCAACGCACGGCAGAAGAGCTCAAGGAGACCAAGGCTGCGCTCGACAGTGCGAAAGAGGAGCTCGAGCGCCGCGACGAATCCGAACGCGAGCTCAAGGCCGGCATTGCCAGCGCGCGGGAACAGATGGAGCTAATGGACGTGAGCATGGAGGCCGAAGCCGCTGAGCGTTCGCGCGCGTTCTCCACCGCGGCATGGGAGGAGGAGCGCAAGGCACTCACCGCTGCGAACGAAGCCCTACGCGCAGACCAGCTCGCGGTACAGACCCAGCTTGCCGACGCGCGCGAAGAGGCCGTCAATGCCAACGGCGAGCTTGCTGTGCTCAAGGCTGAGCTCGAGGCGCAGTGGCGCAGCACGGAGGCCCAGACTGAGCGCATCGCGGAGCTCGAGCGCGAGCGGGACGAGATGCGTGGCGAGGTGGAGGCGCTCAACTCGCGCATTGGTGAGATGGAGGGTGAGTGGGCGCAGGCGGAGAACAGGAAGAATGAAGTTGAGGCAGAGGTGCAAGACCTCTGGACGGCCAAGGAGGAGCTCGAGAGGGAGCGCGGAGAGGTAAGCTGCTTTCGTGGCCTGTATCGGAGCAAGGGCTAACAGGGCTTCACAGCTTGAAGAGCAGCTGCGTTCTGAGCAAGAGCACTCGGAGGAGCTTACGCGTGCATTGCGTGAACGTGAGGACAAGGTCACTGCGCTCGAGCACGAGCAGAAGTTCGCCCAAGAGCGCGTCACACGTCTCGAGACGCGCCTGCGCGAGCGCGAGGCGGAGCTCGCCGAGCTCACGAAGAAGCGGTCCGAGCAGGAGAACGACGCGGAGACGGCGCAGAGCGAGATCGCGAAGATGAAGCGCGAGCACGCGCGGATCGTGAACGACCAAAGCCGCACGCTCCAGGACGTCGTCGCGCGGGAGGTCGAGGCACGCGCCGCGATGGAATCGATGGTGCGCGAGAAGGCCGAGACGGATGTGCAGCTCAACAGCCTCAAGGAGCGTGCGACCGCGCTCACCGCAGAGGTGGAGCGCCTCCGCCGGCAGGTACACGAGCTGCAGCAGGAGAGCGCGGACAAGGAGATGAAGATGATGCAGCTCTCGAAGCAGCGTGCGCAGGACAAGGAGGACCTCAACGGGCTCAACATCGCCCTGGACTCGAAGCAGCAGGAGCTCGAGCTGGTGAGTGACGTCTCGATATTTGCCCGACTTGGGGCGGGTTTGCTGACTTTCGCCTGCAGCTCAAGAGGCGTCTCAGTGTCCGCGGTACGGCGGGCGCAACTCCTGCCCCTGCTTCCAAGGTGCAGCCGCATCGTCGCGAGTCGTCTATCTTCGGCACACCCAGCGTCGCCGGCTCCAGGCCCCCTTCAGTTGTGTCCGATTCGGGCAGCACCGCGAAGGATCGCCGCATGTCCGAGACACCCTCGACCGCGACGAAGTCCACGCTCGGGAGGAGCATCCGCGCCAACGGTCCTGTGGGTACCTCTGGCTCCGTCGCAGCGGCGAAGCGTCAGTTTGAAGGCGCTATGGGCCCTCCCCCTTCTCGCAGCACGTCCACCGCTACACCCTCGCGCATCCCGTCCGGCCCCTCCGCGCGCTCGACACCCAGCACTATCAAGGCGCCCGCGCACCAGCGCCGCATGTCTGCGTCAGTGCTTGACCCGTCGAAGCTCCGTAAATCGACGTCAAGCAAAGAAAAGCTAGAGAAGCTTGAGAAGCTGCCATCCGTGCCGTCCACGAGCGAGCCAGACGAGAAGGAGAACTCGGCGCCATCGTCGCGGTCGAGCACCGCGAGTCTAAGCTCGACGAGTTCCACCGCGTCTGCGACGAAAGCGACCCGCCGGGTGAGCGCGGTGCCCGCGTAAACCCGATGTGGACAACTTGCTTTGCGCATCAGTGAGAAGAGGACGAAGCACGGAGTGAGGAGGGGGAGGTAACGAGGGCCGTCGGCGGCCGGCGGACGGTGTTGCATTGAGTATGTTCCGCGAAGGTCGAAGGTCGCCCGCATCCCATTTGTGTATTGATACATCTTGCATCTCATCCTCGCATCTTTTACTCTGCCCTACGGACAACATACTCACCCATCCCCATCCCCACCCCCACCCTCCCACCCCATCATCTACACCCACAACGCACCGGAAGTATCCGCGTCCGCGTCCATCCTTCTATCTGCTTCCGTCTCGCATCCCGCTTCCTGTTCCCCATGCATGCATCTGACTATCTCTCGCCTTGAAATTATGCAGTTATGTACTTCGCTTTCGCTGTGTACCTGATATCGCTGCCTGCTTTCTTCCCCCCGTCTCCTCGCCCCGCCTCGCCTCGTTCCGCCTCCTTTCATACTCTACCCCTCAGATCTTCCCAGTTCCGAGCTCGTCATCGTTCGTCCCACATACATATCTTGCCCGGCCGAGCCTGTGTCGGCGCGGCCGCTGTGCGCTATACGGTTACCCTGGTCAATGTCCATTGTCGATCTGATGCAGCAATCACTATCTATTGCGTATGCGTTAAGTTATCCGATACATATACACGAGTATCCGCGGACTGTTCCTACATCTCACAACACGACTGTGCTGACGAAAACATGCATGCACTGGATGGACAGACATACTGAACAGATTCTTCTACATGTGCTATAGATACAACTGAGTAGTGGGAGAGAGGTATAGGGATCGTCAGTTCACATCCGTCCAAATCGAGTCCAGATAAACAATGCAAGAAAGCGATCGCGACTACTCGGTGAGGTCCGCGTTGACGAGGTCCCACCCGTCCTCCTCCTCGACGATCCGCTCCGCCTTCCTCACCTCCTTCCCGCTCGTCCCGCGGGCCCGCGCGCGCGCAGGCGTCGCCGCCGTCGCCTGCAGCAGCTGGCTAAAGTCGAGCGCGAACGCGGGCGGCGTCGGCGGGGGGAGGGGCGGGCGTGCGTGCGTCGCGTGGGCGCGGCGGCCGAGCTCGGGCGAGCAGCACACCGCCCAGAGCACGCCGAGCGCGTCGCCCGCGTGCGCGAGAGGCACGTCGACGGCCTGCGTGTGCGCGAGGTAGCAGACGTCGTAGAGGAGCATCGCGAGCGCGGTCGTGAACGCGCCGCCGGGCGCGGCGGGCGGGGGTGCGCTCTCCGCGAGCTGCGAGTCGGCGAGGGTGGTCGACTCGGAGAGCGCGGAGCCGGAGGCGCGCCGGGTGTGTGGGGGCGATGTGGGCGTTGTGCTGGAGGGTGTGGTGGAGGAGCGGTGGGAGGTCGGTCGGGCGGACGAAGAGCTGGAGCTAGACGAGGACGCGGGGGCAGGGGCGGAGGAGACGTGTAATGGCTGTTTGGTAGACCACCTTGAGCAGATGGTCAGCGCCAATCGCGCATATATAGGTAGAAATGAACGAACCTTGCCCAGCCGCCGCTCTCCCCGCCGCGGATGGCACCTATCCAGGGGATGCCTACGCCCAGCAGGCCAGATCCCTTTGTCGGCCCTGTCGGAGGCGTGCTCGACCGGCTCCATACGATCTCAAACGGTAGCTTGATCCCGAGGTAGAACGCGAGCAGAGTCACGAAATGGATTGTGTGTGTGAGCACCGCGTTAATGTGGTCCGGCGGATATCCTGAATTGTCGTCAGTAAAACGCCTAGATCGGGAGTGCACACCAGAACTACTCACGTCTGATATCCCCAGGGACAGGCAAGACGAGCCCGCCGATCGTCCACTCGCCCTTTGTCCCCGCCTTCCCTCCCAGGGGCGGGCGGCCGCCAACTTCGACCACGCTGAACACCTCGACCAGCTCCTGCACGAGCCCCGAGCGCGCCCGCGCTATTGTGTCCTCGAGCGCCGCGAGCTGCGCCTCCATCTCCTCGATCTGACGCGCGAGCGGGTCGACCCCGCGCGTCTGTACCTGCGTCCCGTACGGCACGCTCCCCGGCACGGGCCCCGAGACGGTGCGGCCGTGGCCCGGGCCGGCGAATACGGACGGTCGTGCGTAGCTCTGCGGCGGGGTGGTCGAGGTGAGCGCGAAAGGGGAGCGCGCCGCCTGCGGGGAGGTTGAGGTAAAGTAGCCGGTGCTGACGGGCCGCGAGGATGATGCGAGCGAGCGGGGGACGGGGGGCGCGTTCGAGGGCGAGAGTGTAGGCGAGTGCGAGGATATAGAGGATGCTGGGCGGCTCGTGCGCCCGGCCTGGGGCGACGCAGATATGGGCGCGTGTGGGGGAGAGGCAGAGGTCGAGGGCGTTGAGGGATGGTGGTGTTTGAAGGTCGAATTGGCGATTGCCAACGTCCGTCTTCGACTCGCGAGTGTGTTCCTCAGCGTTTGGACGCGTTCGCGCACTGATCGACAGTCAGGACCCTTGAAAGGCGAAAGAGAGAAGAACATACGCTGCTCGTTTGTGGCGCGGACCTGGTTCACACCGTCCCAGATTTCCTGCACGCGCTCCTCGCGCCCTTTGAGCTCAGCTCTCCGGAAACGTGCAGGGTCTACGACAGTGCTGAGGGCCTTCTGTGCTGCGGCTATGTGGGCATCTCGGTCTGCCGCAGCTTGCTGGGTTTGTAAGCGGTAGGTGAGTAGGCTGCGAGAGAACGAATCGCCGACATAATGAGCTCGTACACGGTCAAGCAAAGAAAAAGAGAAGCGCACTGTTGTTTAAGACAATTGTCGCAGTAGAACTGACGCTGCCTGAGTTCGCAATTCGGGCACTCCATGCACGATCCGGAGATCGTGGGACGACGGGTGAGAAGAGGTTCCTTGCAGCCGGGTTCAACAACTCAGACAGAATGCGGAGAGCCGCACAAATGAGAGACAAGAACCAGCGGAGTTGTGATGAATTGGAGCAGCAAGCGTTTCGGAGCGAACTGTTCGGAGGAGATGCGGCGGAGGACAAGGTAGCGGCGTCCCCGCTTTGTCACGCTGCTCGCCGGTGCCGCGTGCAGTCACACCGAGTCACAACAGTACGCGCACGTAACGCGACGCGCCCGGACGCGTCCCTGCCAGGCGCCACCGAGTCCCGCACGCCCAAAACATCCTGGTCGTATCGTGGATGTACGAATACCACAGATTCCATGCATATAAGAATTCCGCAAGAGCGAGCATTGCCGTCCTATAAAAATGGGTATGAGAATGTATCGGCATACTAACAGGCATAGTAGGTGGCAACTTCGAAGGAGCCCGGGTGCTACGTTCGTGCGCAAGACGAGTGTCCAAGTCCATGACGACTATCAGCTTTACTACTCGTACATCAAGCAACGTGTTGCGCATATTTCGGCAGGCAAGCATGCTCGTGTTCACACACGTTTTCATGATTTCACCCTTCTGACTTCATACTTGACCCTCTCAGCGTCCTTGACTAGGACGATCACCTTCCCTGCGCCGTCCTCCCAGTGGTCCAGCCGACGCAGCTTGGGACACTTCCACGCGAGCACCGACGCGACCTCGTCGTTCTTGCGGACACGACTCCGGTCGGAAAGAGACAGTGCGGCGTTGTCTGCGAACGCAACCTCGTAGAAGAGGCGCACACCGTGGAATGTGGTCAGCTCTCCGAAATGCGCAAGTACGTTCGCCCACTCGGTCTGTGTGGGAGGCCACATTAGTGCACTAACCCATCAACATATCACGAGGAGACTCACGAAGTTGGAGGATATGTTGGCAGCTTGCCTATTGGATGCCCCAGCGTTACCCCCTACCGCGCCCTCCTTCTTCCCCAGCTCGAGCCAGGTGAGACGCGGGGCGCACTCGGCGAGCTTCTTGACGTCCTCCATGTCGTTCCACCCAGCAAGCTCCAGCCGCCGGACGGTCTGACCACCGTACAACCTCAGGTTCTCCAGGAATACGCTGTCCCTGGTTGACCCGCTCAGGCGCACGCCTTTCAGGGTCTCCAGCGGTCTGCCCTTCTGAGCACTGACAGGGCACGCCAGTAGCGCGCTCGCTAGGTCCCTACTAGCCTTGAGCTCTCTGAGGCGCGGCAAGCACCCCGCCGGGAACTTGAAGGTCGCTAGTGCGCCGCCGCCGGCCTGTCCACCTGCGCCGAACGCCAGATCCAGATGCAAAACCTCGAGGTTGACATGCGCAAGCAAGAACGCCGCGGCCGCGTCCAGCCCCGCAGCGGGCGTGCACCAGAGGTTCGTGAGCGTGAGGCTGCGGAGGTGCGCCCAGCGGCCGCACAGGAGGAAGTCGTCCGCGACGGGGTTGAAGAACCCGGGCGCGCGGCGGGGCACGTAGCTGATAGCGAGAGACTCCAGGTTGGGACAACTGTGGAGCATGCCCGCGATGCGCGCGAGGTCGGGCTCGCGCGACGCACCGAACGCGCTCTTCGTACCGTGGAAGCCCGCCTTCTTCACGTCGTGCAGCTGCAGGACAGGGCCATGTTTAGTGAGATGCCACGACGACGGGCGAAAGACGGGGTCGTACCACGAGCTGCTTGCGCTTTTCAGCCGTCCCCCCTTCAGGTCCCTCCCTTTCGGAGGGAGCATGGAAGACGATGTTGTCGTACACCTCCACCTCCTCCAGACTGCCGCATCGGACGAGCGCGGGCCAGACGCTCTCGAACGCAACGAGCGAATGGTTGCACCCCCACTTGATCGACCGGAGCGCGGTCATGCGCGCCAGCGCCGCGAGCACGAATCGCGCGTGCTTCGCATGCAACCCCAGCTCGTCGTCCGTCGACTCCAGGTCGGTATCCGTGAGCGTAATCCCGGCCGGAACAACCTCCGCGCCCGCCGGCGCGCGCTCGTCGAGCACCTCCACCCTGCGCACGTTCCGCGCGAGCGCGCGGTGCACCGCGAGGTGGTGCCACACGCGCACCGCGCTCGCGCGGCAGCGCACGAGCCTGTACTCGGCGTGGCGCGGGACGACGACGTCGCGCATGCGGCGGCACGTCGCGGCGAGCGCGCCGAGGTCGCTGCGCGCGTCGACGAAGAACGCGATCCCGTCCAGGATCTCCGTGGGGAGCCGCACGAGCGTCCGCCGGGGCGCCGCGCCGCACGTGCACGCGGGCGCGGGCGCGGGCGGCACGAACGGCTCGACGAGCGCGAGGAGGTGCACCGCGAGCCGCTGCTCGTCCGGCGCGAGCTTGTACGCGCACCCGCCGACTCGCGAGGGGAGCGAGGAGAGCAGCCGGCGGAGCGCGGAGAGCGCGCCGAACGGGTCCGCGCGCGAGTACGCGTGCGGGTCGGTGTCGACCGGGTGCTGGTACAGCGCGCGCGGCGCCTTGAGCGCGCCCTTGGTCTTCGATCCCGCGCGTGGGCCGCGCGGGGGCGCGTTTGAGGGAGGTTGGGCGCTGCCTTTGGCTTTCGAGGCCGAGTTTGACGTCGACGATGCGGTCGGGCGGGTGAGGCCTGTGCTGCGCGGTGCCCGCGGGGGCCCGGTCCTGACAGAGGCGGTCGACATATTGTCGAACGAGTGACGAGCGCGTCCAGCCAGACTGCGTCTGAATGACTGGACGTGTGCAGCGGGGTACCGCTGGCTGACGGACAGAGAGGGGAAGGCAGATTGGGGACACCTGCGGGACACCGAGAGATGGATGAGCAGGCGCCACCAACTCTCGGGACCGCGCCGTGTGCTCGCATCTCGCCGATGACTCCAGTCGCATCGCCTGCCTGGACCAGCTCAACTTGCAGCCCGCGCGCCAGAGAAGACCCAGTAGAACGATCTCCGCGAGATCTGATCACATTTGATGATAGCCCGAGCACGTCAGACAACCCCCACCGCCAAATTGTTGAAAGATGAGTGTTTCGACAGAATCACCGTACATATGTGCCCACATCTTCCCCGTTGAGTCACGGCACAAGAAGCGTAGCAGTTCGCTGTATTACGTAGGCACACCCGGGTAACGTCAAGAAACCATTATAGCGTGGAGGACATCGCGAAAAGCGCCGGGTACACACTCCCTCTACTCGCGCGACATGTGTGTATGTATGTATCAGGTCTGTTTGCTATCTGCCTGTCCGTCCGTCTGGGGCCGTGAGGTATGTATATCATATTGTACATCCGCGCAGTGTGCTGCGTCCGAGGCACATGCCGCCGCGGTATCATGAACATAACATCCAGTCGTGTCAAAAAAGTCGTCGATATCCATCCGATACAAGGTGAGGGAAACACAAGAACAGGGGCCCGAGGGCCGGCGAGGGCGTGGGCTGAGGCTGACTCGCCCGGCCCCTGCGGTATCGAGGGCACGCGTTATCGCGGGCGCCCTATCACTCGCGCACCAACGGCGGCTCCGAGAGGTCCTCGCGGTCGGACACGCTCCCCTTCTCGAGGCTGTCGGCGCGGACGGGGGCGGGGGGCGGCGCCTCGCCGTGCTCGGCCTGCTCGCGCTTGACGTCGTCGACGTAGACGACGTGCTCGTCCGCGTAGTTGCTCTCCTTCACCGTCCGGAGCACGAGCCACGCGAGCGGGAACGACACGAGCATGAGCAGCCATGACGCGAGGTGCTCGTTCAGGAACGGCGTCTTCACCGCGTCCATCCCGAACGAGCCTGCCGCGCCCGCGGACTGCAGCGCCTTATACAGCCCCGCGTACCGCGCGAGCGTGAACGGGTCGTTCGTCAGCGCGGACATGATCCAGTACGCGAGCGCCTGGTAGCATGCGTCGGAGAAGTAGACTGAACGGCGCGCTCTCAGTGGTCACTTCAGCGGACGACAAGAGAGATGGTCTCACAGAAGAAGTACAGTGCGCCCTTGCCCTTGTAGTTCGCGTCGTGATAGTTGATTCGGTTGCTGTCGTTGAGGTCCGCACGGGTGAAAGTGACCTGCCACGCAAGAGCGACCGACCACACGAGGATGACCAGGACCGCGACGGTCGCGAGGCCGAGGTAGCCGCGGGTGCGACGCTTGAAGTACTTGAGGTCGAAGACGCAGTAGCCGATCAGGAGGGCACCGACGATGGCACCTGCACCCTCGAGAGTCGCGTTCAGCGCACGGGTGGGTCCGTCGAATCGCGCCGTGTTGACCGCGCCCTGGTACGCGTAGAAGTAGTTGGAGGCGAAGAACATGGGCACGAGGGCTTCAAGTATTCGCAGTGAGACAGCATCACAGCGAGAGTGAGAAGGGAAACATACCGAGCATACGCCAATCCTTGAGCAGGCGTGCTATGCCAACAGCTTCCTCGTGAGGCTTCGAGACGGCCTCAAGCTTGACAATGGTGCCGTCAGAGCGGATGACCTGGTTTGGCGGCAAAATCAAGAATGCCGATGCGACACCGACAAAGATGATCACTAGGAACGCCTGGCCCAGACCCCAGTCCCGTCAGCAAAGTCTACACGAACGCAACTAGACCGGGACGACTCACGATGTAGGTCGAGGTTGAGACCGCGGAGAGACCGCCGTCCTTGATGTTGATGGCCAGAGCAATGATAGAGCCGATGAAGGACCCGAAGTTGAAGAGGGCCCAAAAGACGGCAAACGCTTTCCCCTTGTCCTTCTCCAGCGGGTAGGACATCATGATCGCACCTTGTGCCGACCATAGCAGCGCTGCAGACACACCGAGGATGGCGCCCGCGAAGATCACGAACCATCCCGTGCCTTGTGTCTGGTAACTGTGGATCAAATGTCAGCCTGGAGTTCCACCTGAACTGCTCCCACATGACCGTGTCAAGGAAGCGTGCCGGTGACGGTCGGAGGCACGTCAGAAGCCGGTCACAGGTGTGCTTCAGGACAGGCGCCCCGGCACTCCGAGACCGCTCTGCGATGTAGCCACACGGACCCAAGCACGGAGACAGCCTCCAGCCCGCCCGAGACCGGAATTGAGGTGCACGACGTGCTCCATACGGAATGACCGATACATACCACCACAGGGAACCAACGTAGAGCGCGTAACCGAGGGTGCCAATGAACAGCGTCAACCGGGGGCCAAGTACTGCAGGACACGGTTCAGGTCGACATTCGATGAGGCACACCCGGCAAAAAGACGCACTGTTCGCGATACCACCACTAACGAGACCGGTGATGGCAAAGCAACCGTAGAGGACACCTTGAGAGGTGTCGGAGAGGGTGATGTCGCTGAGGCCTCCAGCACCCAAGTTGGAGACGGCTGAGAACATGCCCACTGTGGCGAAGCTGCACGAACACGAACGGGTCAGATACCAGGCCCGCATGAGAGCCCTGTACGCACCAAGTGATGCCAACCAGCACGACTTGGGCCATAGGCGTTCTGCAGCCAGTACGCGTTCATTGGAAACACACGCAAGACGGTGCGAGCAGGACGTACGTGTACCACGCGGGGAACTTGAACTCGACCATGGCTGCCTGTGGAAGCTGCCGGGGAGGGAAGTACGCTGTGGGGGCGAGCGCGCGTGGACGGTGTGGACCGGAGGAACTTATAGCATGGCGGAGGGCGGGGGCTGGAGAAGTTCCTGTTTCGAGGAGACGATAAGACGGATATGGGCTGGGGCATGCGTGTCCACATGGTCCGCCCAGATGGCTTTGATGCATTCGAGAGCGCACACGATCGACCAATGCTCTCTGCTGACCTCTCCCAACTCTATTCGTGCTCACATGACCCTCCGCCCACGCTTTCTCCCCCACTTCGCCGTCGTACACGCCGTCTTTCCCCGCCAGTTGGGCATACCGTCCTGCATTCTCTGCCACTCCATGCCACTCATCGCCATGGCCAGTCGAGACGAACCTGCGCACGTACCTATCTCAGCCTCGAGGAATGCACAGCGCTCTCCGAACCAGATAACGATATGCACCCGCCGGCAGCGGAGGTCGTTCTCAGGCTCCACACAGCGCGAACGCGTCCAGATCATCCAAGCCATATGCAAACACGAGCGCGAACCTTGCACTTAATGCATTCGACGATACGCTGTCAATCATGCGCTCCAAATGAGAAGCGCTCCCCACACATTGCCCCCGCGCACGCGAAGACCATGCACACAGAACAAACCATCAGCATCTGGCTCTCGCACCCGCGTCGTGAAACAGCTTCCATCGCCGGTGCTCGCGACGGTGCAAAGTGCCCAATCTTACACTTCGCGGGCGGACAGGAGGCCCCGAGCGCGGAGCACTTGCACGGCCAGAGCGCACCGCCTCACGGGCGCGCGGCTGCAAGCTCGGCCTATCGTGTGAGAAGGCGATAAACCGCCGCGCGCCCATTCGAGGCTGGGTGGGCTCAGGCTGAGCCGGTCTACTAACCGCTGGACTTGGGGGCCGTCGAAGGCTCTGGGAGAACGCCCGCCTGGCCCGTGGCCCAGCGCAGGCGGTCGGTGGCAGTACTGCCGCAAGTTTAGGCAAGAGACCTGGCGAGGCACGAGATCTTCCGTTGCAAATGCCCGATGCGTATCAAGGCACACCACCATTGCCATCAATCGCCACAACTTATAGACTCACCTGGAGGCTCGCGCGGTAGCTGCGGTGCTCTTGAATTCCGGCGGTGGTGTTCACGCTGGTCCAGGTGCGCTTGCGACTGCGATCGCGTTCAGGTCCAGCGCACGGATGGCGCCGGGGCGGCGAGTGGTGAGCGATAAACACGAGCATGCCTCCGTCCCGGCGAGCATCACGGGTGCACAGTCGTGGCTGATTCGGCGGTTCTCAATTTGTTCGGCAGGCTAAGTCGCAGCATGGCGGCGTGTGCAGGTGGTCCTCTTGTCAGTTCCAGTCTTCCAAACAGACAGGTTGACCGGCGCACCTGGTGATCCCTCCGCATGCGCATGATTCCTACGCCGCTCTTGGCAAACATCGACTGATACCGCGAGACGGAGGGCGCGGATGGATAAGAGGGCAGGCATACTGTGGTTTACCCGGAGAAAACGACGTCAAAAGGGTCGGTATATGCCGTGTCCTTCGTACTGAAGATCATCCGCCAGGTTTGGCGTCGTAAATGATCACAGAGAATCTGAGGGGTTGGTCAACAGGAAAGAGCACTGGACAAGATCATCGATGAACCGCGAAGGTTTTCCTGTCCGACCAGGAGACGGAATTTGTCAATATGACGCGTAACGCACGTGATCGCGTCTGTAGAGTCGTTCACTTTGTGTGTCGGTTCCGAATCGTACTCGGATGAGCAGCGTAGGAGGTAATGTGTCTTCCGGTTGGTATGGCGCTATGGATACAATCGTCGCGTGCTTCTATCCTTAATTCCCGCCCAACTACGATGCGAGGCCCTTCAGACGACCTTTGACCCACACGTCCGCCAACGGGACCGCCCACACGTCGTCCCGCGTCCCATGCTTCTTCCAATCGAGAACCAAGTCCTTCGCCTCGACAGGGGGCACGCTCTTATTCTTCGTCCCGACCGTCACATGCAGCCGCTCGCGCACTTCCTCAGGCAGCCCTGCCACGAACGCCGCCGCCGCGGGGTCCGCCTCGCCCGGGTCGTCCACGTCGAGCGTCAGGTCGCATACCGTCACCGCCATCACGCGCGCGTTGCCCACGACGTGCCCGAGCCGGAAGCGCAGCAGCGGCGCGTGCGCGAGCGCGGCCACCGCGCCGCACCGATCCCACAGCTCGCGATCGGCGGGAAGCGACTTGGAGTGCACGACGGTGACGTGCGGCCGCGACGCGACGCGCTTTTCCTGCGTAAGCGCTGTCCAAAACTCCTTTCCTGCTGGCGGCGCGTCCGCAGTGGAAAGCGCGGCGCCGACAACCCGTTGGAGGTCGACCTCTGCGAGGATGCCGTAATAGCGCGGGGGTTGAGGTTCCTTCTTCTTCTTTCCCTGCGCCTGCACGGCCTTGTCTTCTTCGTCCTCTTTCCCCTTGGCCTTCCCCTTTTGCGTTGGCTCCTTCTGCTTGGCCTTGCTGCCCTTGCGTGCCGGCTCGTATGCCCGTGCCTTAGCGAGCGCCTCGCCCATTCTCTCCTGGTCCGGCTGGGGCAGCCCGAGGTACTTCACGCACGCGGCGACAGCCCGCGCGAGCGCGTCCTCCAGGTTCTCTTCGACGTCCATCGGAACGACGACGTCCGCCTCGGAGTCCGCGAGCTCCTCCGCGCTGTTGAGAAACATCCACAGAACCTGCTCGTGCGACCGGCCTTGCGGGTCTGCGACGAGCGACTGGTGCTTGTCGCCCCGCTGCACGATCCGGTCCCCGCAGATCCGGTGGATCGTGGACGGGGGCAGGTCGAAGGACCAGTTCAGCGCGAGCAGCCGTGCGGGCGGGTCGAACTCCTTCGCGAGCTCCCGCAGCTGGTCCCGGTGCTGTCTCAGGTGGTTGTTCCTGGCCGCGTGCGTCCGCCCGTCAGCAACTGCGCCAAAGGGACAGAAGAGGGCCTGGCGGGCGTGGTTGCGGACACTCACTTATCGGCGATAACCACGTCGTGATTTTCCAGTGCTTCCTTCACGTTTTTGATGAAGATAGGTGCCGCCCGCTTCGCCTGGATGTCGTCGCTCTGGACGTGGCCGAAGCCAAACAGATAAGATAGAGCGACGGCGACCGACGTCTTCCCTGTGCGCGCAGACGATATCAGCACGGGTCGGATAGCGAGAAGACGATAGCCCTTGAGTCGGGATGGAGTTACGAACCTATGCCGGGGATCGCCACAGGGACGATGATGACCTTGCCGCCTCTCAGATCGACATCCTTCTGCATGCCAGTTTCCTCAGGGACCTTCTCGGCCTCCTTCTGTGCTTGCTGGCCCTGAGTGCTCGCGAGCCAGCGCAGGAACCGCTCACGGGTGGCGATAATCCCGCGTCCCCGCGAGTATTCTTTGAACTGGCTCCTGTCGCGCTTTATCTCGTCGCACACCCACCGCACGTACAGCTTCGTCTCCGGACGGCGGAGCTTGCTCTTCGGGACGTTCGTGGGGCTTGGGCCCTTGGATAGGAGCACCTTTGTCGCCTCGCGCCAGTCGCGGTACATCATGTACGGCTCGTCGAACTTCACCTTGAAGAAGAACGACGACCCGAGCGGGTACGGGCTCGCCGACGCCGGCTTGCCGCCCTTCGTCGGCGGCTCCGTCACGTGCGTGCGCACGACGAAGCCCTCGAGCGCCTCGCCGTTCCACTTGCCCGTCCGGCCGACCTCGTCGGTAAACGCGCGCACGGCCGGGATGCTGTCGAGCACCGTCGATGGCGTCTTGATGAATCCCCACTCTTGCGCGAACGCGTCGACGACGTCCTGGGGCTGTGTCGCGAAGCGTCGTGTGCATGCGTTCAGGCCGTGGAGATGCAGTCCGGTCTTCTCGGGGCCATAGGGCAGGACGTGCTCTTCGAAAGAGTCATCGCAGAGCTGCGTTCGGTGTCAGAACGAGCGTGGAACCTCAGGAGTAAAGTTACTTGCCTCAGCGACGGCGGTCCAGTTCTTTTGCCAGAGGGTGCGGGCGAGCTGCTCTTCGGTCTTGCTTGCTGCAGCGAGGTGCTTCCGCAGCCATCGCTCGCCGACTTGAGCGTGGCTCTCCCCATTGGCGTTGGGAGCAGGTCCGAGGGAATGCTTAGAGGTTACTAGCAGTTTCGTCGGAGTGAGTGCTGCAATGAATATAATGCATCCGTTGGACTTCAAGGTGAGGGCATAAGGAGGAGCCGTATGCGACTCCAGTGAATCCCACTGAAAGTGGCGAGTCAGCCGAAGTGTCTTTTCCGCACGAAATACTCATGTTCGCCAAGTTCGACGCGTCCAAAACGTGAGACCACCACAGAAAATGGCGTATGACACACACCCTTGACCTCACGCGATACGATCATCCGACAAGTAGAAGACTTACCCTCGTCCAGGGAACCTCACCGATATTAAAGAACTTGTCGTACCCGCGCGCGACGATGCGGTGCCTAACTTTTCCGGACGCATCCTTGATGTCCTGCGTGAACAGACCGCGCGCGAGGGTCGGGAAGGGCGACGGAATGTCGTAGTATTTGAACTCGTTCATCTTCCAGCTCTTGACCGTGATGCTAGGATCGGCCGGCGCTTGGTACGTCGACGCCCTGATCAGCTTCGGGGACCTCTCCGAGATCCGCTGGAGCTCCTCGACCAGGGCGGAGTCCTCATCGTCGACGCTGAGGGACGAGAAGAGCTTCTGGAGCCCGTCCGCGGGCTCTGGTGCCTCTGCGCCAGCTACGGGAGGTGGCGAGTTTGGCTCAGGCGGTGAGGCCATTTTGAGTTTCTGCTTGTGTTTCGCGAACAGCAGAGTCTGTGTAGCTAAGGATCTGCGGGGAGGTAAGACGACACGGAATTTGTGCGCGTGTACACGCGTGCAAGGAACAATGCCTTGTGTGGGGAGGAGAGAAATGCGAGAGACGAGTGCGCGCAGAATGATGGAAAGAGCTGGAAAGACGATGGCGAGGCGCGATACTCAAGTGACTCGGACTGGGAGACAAACGGCGATTGTCGTCGGTGGTCCAGAGAATCAAGGCGTCATGGCCGGCGATGAGCTCAATTCTGTGGTGCCAAGAGGTACGGTGCAAGTCGCGTTGGCTGCCAGCCTGGTAAGTACAGCCTGGAGTGATCGCTGCAACTGCGGCAGAGCGCGTCTCTTCCCACTCTTTCCTCTGACCACCATCTCGGTCCATTATGGGCTGGTCGTCTCTCTGAGCTTCGGGTATCCCTATGCTCCATGGTTCTTTGGATCGATGCCTATCTGGTGACTCACGCTCTCTGGGGTTTCCTGGGTTCTCGCCTACGTTCATGCAACTACTTTCCGTGTGATGAAGAAAACGTGTTAGTTGTACTAGGGACGCGCTACGTCTATGGCCGGGTGTTGCCCGTGTAGGCGAGGCAAGACATAATGGGTCGGCGAAAGCAAGGTGCATGTGTGGTGCGTGTCCGGCTTTCATCGGTGGCACGCATGGTTTTGCTAATGCCGAACTCAGACACGCTACTTCAGCTACGGCCGTACTATGGCATCCCCTCGTGCTCATGTGGTGTCGACGAGTTAAAATACATCATGCTGTTTCAAGGTACATCTCGTGCACGGATTGTGTGGTGTGACGAATCCTCCGCGGACCTAAATCAATGTGACACACCGGGCACAACGAAACAACAAGCTCTGGGGGCTACTCTTCGACTTATCCAGCTGTCAGCCACGTCGTGCAACCTTTCCGCCGTCTTCTCTCCGGAGTTGTCAGCGCCACCCGCGCCAATTGTGGTTGACCTGGTGCTGCGTCGGGTCGACGGACTGATGCCGACATGTGTGAAAGAAGACAGATGGTTTCAGGAACAACTGATAAATCTACAAATCAGCCTGCAAATTTGTCCGGTGCAGTCTCTGAACTGCGCTTGTCTCTGGCTTGCATTGAGCTGACATTGTGGCCCAGCATACCGAAGTATATCGTTTTGGGACCTGCGAGTCGTCTGGCACCGAGCATGAAAGCACCATTGCAACGTCGTGTGTTCCTACCCCTCACGGGTTAATGGGCGGTTTGTCCGTCGCGACTTCGTCATGGAAACGTCCCGAACCAGGACACATTGGACGCCCACACTGCCGCAATGCACTACGAATCAGCACCGCTCCGAACGGGGCGTTCTTCTTCCGCAGGCTACAAATAGGACGTGGATTGCGGCGGCGGGCGCAAAGCACCCAGTCTCACAGCTGCAGCTAGCTTCCTTGCCTGCTTGCCTAGCATCGGTCTGCAGTCGTCGACACCATGACGGAGATCCAGAAACCTGACTCGGGTCTACTGTGGTTTAGACCCATGCCTGTTCGATTCTTCGTCGACGAGAAGAACAAGAGACGCTTCCATCTGTACGCTCCCTTCTGCCATACTGACCGCAGGCTGCGAAGGACTGATCGCAACAGCCAATCCGCCACAGGGCACGAGGCAATAACAACAATACCTCGGTGTAACAGCCTGCCTCATCGGTCAGTTTCGTTGTTCTCCTGTGCATCTGCACGATTGTGTAAATCATGCACCTTGCAGCCCAACGACGATCGGCAATAGGTGGGAGGCCTGCATTCATCCCGAAGGACGACTCTATTTTCGCTACCAGGTCTGTACGCCGAGCTGGTCGGTCCCGTTGCCGCTGGCTGACCAATGTCGTAGAACTTCCTTACGAACGCATATCTCTATGATGACGACACACTTGTAGATAACATGAATCTCGCGGTCGAGTTGATCGAGCAACGTCTCGTACGAGAGCGGCAACTGCACACGGACGTCCCTCGAAACATCGAAATCGTCATCCATATCATCGCCGACGAGGAACAGGATAGCAAGGACAAACTCCTGTGCTACTACATTTGCGACCTCGACAAGCGGGAGGTCCTTTGGCTTACAGAACAAGAGGTCGAGTACCTTGTTGACGTTGAGGGCCACCCTGTCTATGATCATGAACACCTTCGTACGTGCCCTTGCACAGTTGTTGACTAGGTCCTATACTAATGATGGCATTATCGGCAGAGTACGCGTATGCAATGTCATTCTGGTTCGCGTAGTTCAAACATGCGGTCCACAGTATAACTGACATATTTGTTGGCCCGCAGGATCCATATTCAGATGTTTCCGCATGAGCGACCGTCTCCGCCTGCAGACCAGGTCCTCGGTGAGCTACAGAAGGATCTCCGTTACCTGGCTTTTGGTGGGTGTCTCCGAGCCGGCTTCTGTATACCATGCTCACGCTGTAGAACGGTGCAGATGGCGAGATATCAAAGGCATCGACCGCCCACTTCCGGGTGATGGACGTGGATTACCATCAGGCGAGGAAATTCGTCAACGAGATTCAACACGAAGGAAGTCAGTAGACCTCTACTTGTTCCTTCGTGTGAACGCGGAGTTTAAATCTTCCTGTGCAGATGATTTTCTCTCCTCACACGACATGGCGATAGTCGGTATGTCTGACGCGCCGATCCAGTCAGTTGCGGCTTTCTGACATCTAGAATAGCAAAACTGAAGGGCTTACTCGGTATGCGGTCGTAGATGTAGAACTCGACGTTTACTACGTTGCTGATATGTAATCTCAGCGTACCATCACTTCCATAACTACCACCAAACAAAGTGGGTGAGGTTAAGTGCAAAATCCGGCGTCCACGAGGACCTCGAAACGATGACTCAACGTTCAACAACTTTCAAACTGCTCTCCTGGTTTTTCTTCGCTACCCCGGCTGCATACATCAAGCTCTTGGACGAAGTCTGGGTTGACAACGCAGTCAACTACCGGGCGTGGCAGCAGTTCATTAGCGAGCTGCAGGATGACTGGGTATCGTCCATCACTCCGGTGCGTCCTCTCGCTCTCATTTCATTGCGTCGCTTGGTACCCAACGTGACGGGCACAGTCTACAGTGCTGCTCACCACCAACGTCGGGTTCCTCGCCATCAAGAGTATCGACGAGGGCGGCGATTCCGCGGGCCAAGTCCTGAGCTACCTGTCGACGTTCCTAACCATAGGGAACATCGTCGCCTGCGCGATACTCACACGCCAGCTGCAACCCGCTCTGGACCTCGGTGTCGACAGCGCTGTTAGTTTCCGCCATCGCCTGCATGTGCTTAGGCTGCAATCATTGACATTTGTCCCGATATCCAGGCGACGTATCTGGAGCAACGCGCCTCCGGGCGATTGCGCGTCGAGCTGCTGGCGACGATCCTAAGCGTGCCAACTGTTATGTTCGTCTGGAGGTGAGCGCAGCCAATGCCCACCCGCGTTCCCGCCTGTCTTCCACTGACAATTGCACTACTTATTCTCGACTCAGCCTGATCGCGTTTTCAGCCGCGTTGCTCTCGGTCTGCGTCAATCGGACGTCCATCCCCACAACGGTTCTCAGCGCACTCACTGTCGTTCTCGTCATTGGGCTCCTCGTTTTGGTGTGGAGCAACCGCGGACGACCGCCCTCGGGGCCGCCTGCGCCGACGCCGCTCCCGTCGGTAAGTCGCGTTATCCAACAGCTTATGAGGGACATGTGTGTTGACATCCCGTGCAGAAACGATCGTGGATATCCCGTTTTCTACACAGCCTTCTCTGGCGACCGTCATTGGCAGCCGAGAAGTCGACTTCGACGGTGGACTTGAAGCCCAACGTGTGAGTGGCGGCAGCCGCAGGCCACCTCGGCTTATTCGAGTCCTCTTTGTCTAAAACGTCGTCCGGGTAACATATCGTGCAGATGAGAACTAGATGGACCTCGTAGCTTCACGGATTCTACTTATGTCGTGCTTTGAGAACACATGTACGCAAGTACATATGCATCGGGAGAGTTGTTGTGATGGTGTACAGTACAGTTTCTGTCGATTCGAACTCCAGACATGTATGGTCATCGTGAAGCAATACGTGAATGACGACCATCCTCGTGGTACCAGTGGCTATAGCAGCAGCCACAGCTGTGCCACAGCCCATAATAAGTAGTACTTCCAAAGTAGTCCCGTAGCGCGTGTCGATGTGCTTGAGCGCGCCTACGCGTCTTGTCTCCATCCTCTGCTCCAGTCCCTGCGTATTGTACCCTTTCCTCCTTGATATCCTGGGTGTTCCTGACCTGAATTGCCTGATCTCTCTGTGTCTGTCAACCTCACCTGAACTAGGGGGACCTGATATCGCGCGTCCCACGACCCGTATACGACACCACTCTCCTTCCTGTAGGCTCGGGCTACTTGACTGTTGACACCCTACAAGGCTTAGGCGACAGTATGGACGACGAGACTGCTGAAATTGAGCTGGTATGCGTGTGCCTCAGTCGCAGAGAATATCCAGCGTAACAGGCGTTTGGCAGCTCGAGCAGAACCTCAACAAGACACGGCAGATCTCGCAGAGGATGACTTGTGAGTTGCTCTGACTGAGCATACCAGGCATGGGTTGCCTACCTCCCTAGCCATCCTCTCCAGCTTCGACACCCGCCTCGTGAAGCTCGAGAAGTCCATTTTGCCTCTGTACAACTCGACGCAGGTGCTCACACGACGAGCGAACAGTACGTGCATGCGCTCTTCGTTTGAAGCCGTACCCGTAACCATGCACAGACATCGAAAGTGCGCTGCAGAAGATCGACGAGATTGCGAGTTATCATGAAGGCGTCGCTGCTGAAGAGGCCGCCATCCTGCGCGGGTCGGTATCTATGTAGGTTATGCGCGTACGCATACTAACGCGCCCTATTGCAGCCCCCAGCCGAACCAGCTCAGCGCATACACTGAGGTGCTGGAACGTATGAACGTCAGCGTCGCATTCAACAGCACCGACTCCAGGGACAAGGTGGGATCGCCCCACGCTGTGCATCCACACATATTCACTTGGCATAACACAGGCTCGTTTGGTAGAGACCGGAGCGAAGAAGCTGATACAGCTATACACAAAGCTTGTTGCGGAGGGCTCCTCCGGTGTCCCTCCAGGAGGCGCAGAGTTCAGTTCCGTTCCGTTCCCAGCGTCGCTAATGGGGACGTTGAAGCCACTCGTAACATTCCTACGCACCCTCCCGCTCCCCGCTACACATCCCTCGCATCCCGCCGCGGCCGGTATTCAGTCCGCTCTCAAGGACGCGCAGAAAGGTTATGGTGACATGCGTGGCGCGTGGGTTCGCAAATGCCTCGAGACGTTCGGAAAGCGAGTGGTTGACAGGGCGGAGACGATCGACGGCGTCGCTGCAGGCAGAGAGGTCGGTAAATGGACAGAGAACATGCTTGCGGTTGCAGACGTATGCCTCTTCCACGTTCCTGCCATTCCTATCTGTACTGACTAGGCGGCACCCATCAGGAGGAATACAACCTGCTGCTCGAGCTCGCCCCTCTAACCACACCTGCCGCTATCAGCACGACTTACGCCGCGCTCATCTCGCCTCTCACGAACCTCTTCACCTCAACGCTTGGCTCGCTTGGTTCGCTCATCAAGCGCAACCTGAACAAGAACACCTTCCTCGCCTTGTCTGCATACTCGTCCCTCACAGCCCTACAGCCTAGATGGAACGGAATCATGTCGCGTCGAGCGGACCGAAGAGAGAACGAGCTCAAGGAAGGACTACACTCGATACGCGCATCATGTCTACGCAGCTTCCCCGAGTTCCTGGCAGACATCCGCTTGGCCGGTCTGGGAGGGAAGAGCGGTGAGGTCGGAACTGGCCTTGCTGACTTCACGCTTTCGGTAAAAGAAACCGCTCTACCGTTACGGCATCATACTGAAGGGTCTGTCTCCAGAGTGTGCAGTACCTCGAAAGGATACCGGCAGTGCAGGATGCTGCGGCATCGGCACTTCTGACTTTGGGCGACGGCAATTGGAGAATGGGCGAGGGAAAACAGATCGGGAAAACCAAGTCTACCGATGTCGACGAGCAGACCGTGCTCGAACACTTCACGTGTACGTGCGCTCTTCACAGTTCGCTCGCATAGCTCTAATACCGTGCATGCAGACGACGTCGTGAACGCCACTGTCCAAAGCCTGCTCTCTCTCTCGCGCATGAACAAGCGGCCCGCCTTCGGCGCGATCTTCCTGCTCAACAACATCTCATACCTGCGCACGCACCTGCTCGTCCGCCCGCGCACGGACGTGCCCGCGATCCTCTCCCGGCCGGCGAAAGAGGTGCTCAACTCCAACTTCCGCACCGCCAAGGCGGGCTACTTCGACGCGAACTTTTCGCCGCTCCTACAGACGCTCATTGACGAGAAGGACAAGGGGAAGAGCGCGACCAAGGAGAAGTTCACGCGCTTCTTCGACCTTCTCGACGAAGTCACTGAGCGCCACGCCATGGCGCGCGTCCTCCAGGACGACCCCGACGGGCGTGCTACCGTCGCGGACGAGGCCGTCAAGCTTGTTGTTCCCTCCCTCCAACGCTTCATCCAGCGCAACCTCGGAAAGGAGTTCAGCAAGAGTGAGTCAATGCGACTGCAGCGTATGTGTTACCTGCTGATGTCCTGTTTGTCTTGTAGATCCGCAGAAATGTAAGCTTTGGAACGTGCATGTGCGCTGAGATGTGAGCTCATGATCTCTTGCAGATATCAAGATGTCTCCCGAGGACGTCGAGACCTTGATAAAGAGCTTCTACGGGTACGTACATGTCCTGTAATGTCCAGACTGCGTGCTGATGGATCGACAGTGGTGGAGGAAGCAGTATCCCACAATCAACCCAAGCGCCCGAAAAGCTCACAAATGTTCTTCTCCAACAAGCCGGCTGGGGCTGGTGATCGTCTCAACTGGTCGATGATGTTGTATCTCACAACGATGAATACCACTTCGGCATGTTGTACAGTATCCTGAGTTATGCACCCAGCACGCTGCTTCCTTAGCGCCAGTAGTTCTCGCCATACCACAGCATCAGCTCTTGTTCGGGTTGGATCTCCTTCTCTGTCGAGAGATGTCAGAACGCCATCTCTCAACACCTGGCTGGCTACATGCCTGCAAAGAAAAGAATTCTTGGTTGCCCTCCCACTATCTTGACTGTGGCACGATAACGCCTTGGGTGAGGAATTATCTCACCAAGGGAAGTCCGGGCTACCACTCACTTATGGCAGTCACATTTGCCTTCTGCTGATCCATCGGGTCGTTCAGGCACCTCATTGGATTCCCCACGGTGGCGGCATCAAAGCCGCATGGTGTCCCTGGTATATCAAACACATAGTTGAGCTTTCTGTATTTGTTGACAACTTCCCGGGCTTGCTCGATTCTGCAATACATGGCAGTTGAGCACGGAAGGAATGGACGGCACGAGTAGGAACCTCACTGCGCTGCTTGATCGTCATCAGGAGTGTCTGGAGTTTTCTCTGCAACATACTCTGTGTGGAGTGTTAGCGTTAAGTGTGACCGGAAGGCGTCGAGACCCTTGACTGACCTCCAACAAGTGAGTCTTTGTGGATCTTGGTTTGCGCAAAGGTTCCTAGCCCCCAGGACCCGAGTTGAACAGATACATTCTAAGCTGCACAGTTAGCGAATGGCTTCGTTCTGTAACAGCATGACGACAAGGACTGCTTACCGCCACACGGCCCTTCTGGGCATGCATGTTGTGGCATACATGCTGATTATGTTTCCTATTCTTTCCTATCAAAGCGAGCAACAGTCAGCAGAGTGCCCGTGGAAACTGATTGTCGAGACTCACTCCTCTTGCTGTGAGAAAACGATGATTGAGCACACTGCAGCGCACTCGCAGCACAGGGCAGTTAACTCACCTGCTACTTTTGCAAAGCTCAGGATCACATTCAAAGGCGACGTCTGTCTCTGCCAAATCCTCCGGCATCGAACTCGCCTCAGGATGGACACATGGGCAGTCTCGATTGAATCTGCAACCTGTCAATTCACATTCTGCAGTACAGCCCTTGCGCTGTTCGGGGCAGACTGCGTAGGCAAGGTTCATCACAAACTCTACGGGCGGCAGCGTGTTCACTCACAGGACTTGGCGCACCTGCACCTCCGATCACAATTCCTTCTAGCAATGAGACACACACAGTGCACCACACGGCAGGAGCCAGCGTGGTTGCAGTATCCTGGGCTGTACGAAGAGGCACTCTTCAGTCGATAGTGGCATTTAGCTGATATACATTGCAGTGCATACTCCACTGCACCTTCAGCTGGGTCGGCTGCTTGCTCGGGAATATACTCGACACCATCGGGGAACAGGAAACACCTGTGGTGGAAGACCTGGGTACTCGTCAGCGCAGTTGACTGAGGGGCAGGTACTGAGCGCAGCCTGACGTTGGTGCAAGTCGATCTGACTAGCGGCGCCAACGCGCAGGGCCGTTTGTCAGGGAAGAGCTTAAGGATGTCGCAGATGTCCTGATCTATGGCCGCCTCCTGCAGGGGATTGTCCTGATCATGCATCAGCAACGAACGAGACCGTCCTGCGGACTCGGACTCACGAGGAAATACTGCAGTTCGAGGCTAGAGCAGCACTGCTCCTTGCATCCCTTCTTGATGTCTTCATGCATCTCTTCGTTGCTTTCTTCGGGTGCGGCGAGGACCACGGGATGGGAACCTATACCTACGCACGCGTGAATTACGGCCGCTAGTATATGAAGACTGCAGGCCTACCATGTGTCATACACTTTGCCGTATTGCATGTGAGGCTTCTGCAGAATACGGTGGTCATCGTGTTGACCGCTGCGAGTAATCCAAGTCCATCAGACGTCGTGGGCGGTGGCCGTAGAGAATCTTTCCCCCAACCGCAGATGTCTCTGGGTACATCACAGTCAGTAGGGAGTATGGCGCACTCCCGGTACTGAATCCTCTCACCGCTTTCGAAGAGACAATTCCACTGTGGCGCGCGAGGGGAGGAAGCGCGGCTTGAAGCGCTCGAGCCAGTCCGGCTCAAGTCCGGCAGCGTCGACACGCAAGTAAGCATCCGCCGCAATGAGGTTGACTAGCGGAAGATCACAGGTGAGCCTGCGCTTTGTTTCGGGCATGTCCAAGGCTTACGGTCCACGTCATACCAATTGCTCTGCCAGGCGAGCTCCGGGTACAGTTCAGTGTAGGTCTTGACGTGCTCGGCAAAGGCCGGTTCGTCGGCGTACGGGATAAAAGCGAGAACGCGCGGGTCACCATCATAGAGAATAGTGTCAATAGCTGGTGTGCAGCTCTCGTACTTTGGATACGCGAATGAGGCCACCTCGGCCATTTGAATGTCGCATTGCACTTTGAGCTCCTTGCCGAAGGGAGACTCGGCAGAGAACACGAAGGTCTTGTCGTGTGTTTCCAGAGAGTCTACCTGCATTTCCTGGTCGTCCGAATCGTCCTTCTGCGTCTGCATGTGCATGGCGGCCGGGCGCTTAGGGACGGTGGCTGCGAGAGACGTGAGAAGCTGAGCGCATCGCTGAGGCTCCTCGGCATAGAAATCCGTCCAAGCATCCCTGTACACATCTTCAATGAGAGCAGATATCTCGCGTTCCTCTTGAAGGCGTGCTTGAAGGCGTCGCGCGTACTCGTCCCGCTGAAGTTGGAGAGCCTGTTCTGTGTCCGAGTCTTCGTGCTCCATCGCGGGGAGTGTCCCTGACATCGCGGCGTGCTGCCACGTTTCGTCACAGACACGAGCCAGCGATGAGGTCTTTATTTCTGGATGGCAACACTGGCTGCAGACTATGCGGGTGGCTGAGACGGTGGCCGAGAGTGCTGCATGAGCACGAACGAGTACTAGAGTAGTGATCGGCAGCGATCGAGGACTGCGGTAGATAGGCGCCCACGGTCCACGTCTCCGTTACCCCCGCGGCCGCAAGACAGGTCCTCAAGATCCAGCAACGCAACGAATAACGCACCCTTTCGAACGAGAATTCGCGCACTCATGTCAATCTTCATTTACGAATTCGTGAGCCATGGTGCAACGTTCGACACGCGTTGATATCGAGGATGGACGTGTCTGGCGAGCTTAGCTTGATCACACAGCTTCTCGCACGCTATGGAGTCTCCAGCTAGTGCCAAGATGTAGAGCATACCAATGTTCCGGCAACGCAAAAGCAGCACCCAGCGAAATCTCCAGTCTGTAGACAATTGAGCTGCATTCAGCACGACGAGCGAGACGATGGGATGACGCCAGGACGGATCAAAGATTTGAGCGCCAACTCTCCGCTTCAGAGGACCGAGTCACGGAGGGTCACACACCCGTCACCGGTGCGGTAACGCGGGACGGCGGAGTGAGCAGCGACGACGACGACCGACCCTCCGCAGGCGACGAGCAGCTGCAGCTATGGCCGAGAGACTCAACCCCAACATGCTCTTCGCCAACTTCAACCAGGACTTCACGTGAGTGAGTCCTTCGCCCTGACACGCATCCCCCCACTCATCTCCGTAGGTGTATATCCGTCGGCACGCGGAAGGGCTACAGCATCACCAATTGCGACCCCTTCGGGCGGGTATACACCATGAGTATGTGCTTATCACTGCCATAGATGACCGTAACTGAAGTTGTGTTAGATGATGGCGCGCGAGGGATCGTGGAGATGCTGTTTTGCACGTCGCTGCTCGCGTTGGTCGGTGCAGCGGACCATCCTTACCTGAGCCCGCGAAAGCTCCAGATCGTGAATACCAAGGTGCGTGCACCCACCCCGGGCTTACCATTCCCGCTCTCTGTAAGATAGCGCGACTCTTCTGGCTGCGTAACTGTCACGGATCTCGACTCACCAAGTACGCTACTGGTTCTAACTGTTTCCTACGGACAGCGACAATCCATGATCTGCGAACTCCTGTTCCCCTCCTCAATCCTTGCAGTCAAGATGAACCGAAAGACTCTAGTGATCGTTCTCGAGGTCGAAATATACATATACGACATCTCGAATATGAAACTACTACATGTTATCGAAACAACTCCCAACCCGAATGGTGAGTGCCTCTGCATGCCATGTGCCCGTTCCATTGCCCATCCAATTTCCTATGCAGCCATCGTCGCTCTTTCACCTTCAGCCGACAACTCATATCTCGCATACCCCTCACCTGTACCTTCACCCGCGCTCGCCCAGGCGTCCGCCGCCCAACAGCCCGCACCGGCCTCCGCCGCGCCCTCGACAGGCGACGTCCTCCTCTTCTCCACACGCTCCCTCACCGTCGCGAACGTCATACAGGCGCACAAGTCGCCGATCTCCTTCCTCTCCATCAACTCCTCCGGCACCATGCTCGCCACCGCGTCCGAGAAGGGCACCGTCATCCGCGTCTGGAGCATCCCCGGCGCAGAGAAGCTCTACCAGTTCCGGCGGGGCACGCGCGAGGCGCGTATATACTCCATCAACTTCAACCTCGTCTCCACACTGCTCGTCGTCAGCTCCGCGCACGACACCGTACATATATTTAAGCTCGGCCAGGGGCGCGGCTCGGGCGCGGGCAGCACGCAGTCGCCATCGAGCCCGTCGGGTTCTATCGATAGTCGAGAAGGGTCGCAGGGCTTGGATGGGGGATACGACGCGTACGTGGACAAGAAGAAGGGGACCAGTGTGTCGTACGGGTTCCCCTTTGGTTTCCCGGGCTGGTATGACTGACTGACCGATTACGTTGTGGTGCTTAGGTCTGCATTGCGTCGGAAATCCTTGCATTTAACCAAGAACCTCACGTCGTCAGTGGGCGGCTACCTGCCAAACACGCTGACGGAGATGTGGGAGCCCTCGCGAGATTTCGCGTTTCTGCGGTTACCGACCAGCGGCGCGCGGTGTATCGCCGCACTTAGCGGGTATGTCCCTCCTCGATCCCAATAATGTATGACGCTTATCGCCTCGGTGAAGCACAATGCCGCAAGTGATGGTCATCTCGTCAGAAGGCTACTTCTACTCGTACAACATCGACCTTGAGAACGGCGGCGAGTGCTCGTTAACGAAGCAGTACAGGTTCGTTTCCGCGTTCGTCACACGCCGGCCGCTCTGATTCACCACCACGATATACATAGTCTACTGGATTCGAACGACGAGAAGAACGACTAGGACACGACGTCCGGGACGGCGTAGACGGGGCGCGCCCACCACACCCCGCACAACGCGGGATTTTGTCCCCCGCCCCGGTCTCTCGTTCTGGACACGGACGCCCGAGGCGTGCTCGGCCGCTCGCCGGCCTTCGCCTTCCGCTGCTCGCCTGCCACTCGCTCACGACCCTGACGATACCGCGGAGCTATCTTACATGTAATACTAAGTGCACATCATCCCTGTCGTATGTCTGGTGGGATATCTGGAATGTCATCGACCTCGTCTTTGTGTCACCCGCTGCGCATCGCGCGTCCCGCGCACCGCCAAGTGGCCGCCGGCGTGCTTTGCCAGCCATGGGCGCAGATGCATGCACCGGGGGGTGAACGAGTTAGTTATGTGAAGTGCTACGTACAGTATGTACCAAACAACAGCGAACCGCATGAGAGGTGCTATCCAACAACGCGAGGCCCTCGGTCGGCGAGGACCCGATCCATCCGTCATACACGACACTCCCTCTACACTCCACACCGCAGCGCCCCGTCCGGGTATTATCCTCAACCACCGCCCCGCGCTCCGCCGCCCGTCCTCACTCGTCGCCCCGCCGCGCGAGGAACACGCCCATGTCGCTCTTCGTGCGCTCGATCCCGCGCAGGCCCACGCTCGGGAACGCCGCGCCCGCGTCGGGGTGCGGCGCGTGCCCGCCGAGCGCGCCCGGGAAGCCCTCGAAGCCGTCCGCGGGCGTGAACACGCGCGGCGCGGGCTCGGAGGGGGGCGGAGAGACGAGCGACGCGGTCTGCGAAGCCGTCGCGGACGGCGACGAGCCCGAGCCCGAGCCTGTGACGGAGGCGGACGTCGGTTCGGCCCGGGTTGACCTGCGCCTGTGCTTCTTCTTTTGCTTGTTCTGCGCGCCGTTGACGGGCGCGGGAGCACCAGGCGAGGGCGGAACGCCGTCCGACTGGGTATAAGGCGAGAGCGGGGACGTCTGGGGTTGGTACTGCTGCTGCTGCTGCTGCGCGAGGAACTGGTGGTTGTACGGCGTGGCGAACGCGTACGAGTCCGAGCCCGTCCTGCGCGTCCCGCTCGAGCGCGTGTCGCTCGTCGTCTGCGTTCCGCCGCTCCCGCCCGCGCGCGCCTTGCTGCCGTGCCGCGGCCGGCGCGTGTACGACTCCGCGCCAAAGTCCGCGCCGTCCGCGTCCCCGTCACGGCCCGCGGACTCGGCCTCGGCGGCGAGCGCGGCGTCCGCGTCGAACGGGCGGGCGAGCTGGCCCTGCGCGAACGGCCCAAAGTCCTGCGAGTCCGAGACGGAGAGCGAGAGCGAGCCCGAGCCCGAGCCGAGGCTGGGGGAGAACGGCGCACCGCCAAATGGGGGCGCGGGGCCGCTGCCCTGCGGGACCACGCAAACACGCCGTCGTCAGATTTCATTACGCTTCGGGGCGCACTGATGGGCGGGATGCCGCCGGGGAGGGCTGATTCGCACGCACCTGGAAGCCCTCGAACTCCTCGTCCCCGTTCGCGTGCTGGAGCGCGAGCGCGTGCGCCATCGCGGCGCGCTTCAGCTCCCGCCGCTCCCGCCTCACCCGCCTGCGCTCCTCCTTCCGCCGGCGCTCCTCTTCTTCGCGCGCCACCGCCTCTGCATGCCGCGCCGCGCTCAGCGCCTGGATCGCGTCCGCGTCGAGCGGCGCAGCATCCGAGTCGAGCGTGTCCGTCGAGATCGTCCTCGGGCGGCGGCTCTCCCCGTCCGCGTTCGGGCCCTCGCCTTCATCATCCGACGGCGGGAGCTGGATCGCGGGCGCGCGGCCGAAGAGGTCGAAGCCGAAGACGCGGATGTGCTTCGGCGCGCCCGCGGCGCGCTTCGTCTTCTTCCGCCTGTCCTTTGCGCCGCGGCGGCGGCGGTTGCGGCCAGGGTTGGAGTGCAGGGAGAGCGTCTCTGCGTCGTCGGAGGCGTCGGCGAGCAGCCCCTCGAGCTCGTCCGGGCGCGCACGGGGCGGGGGGATGATGCCGTGCGTGAGGGCGCCGGAGAGGGTGTGCCCGGGGCGCGGCCGCGGTGTTTGGTTGTCCTCAGCGTCGGAGGGGCCGTCTGCGGACTTGAGGCAGGGGAGACAGGAGGAGAGGGCGGCCTGGAAGGTGTCTGACCAGGAAAAGTGCTCGTATGGCATGTCGTTTGTGGATCTGGGTGTGGGAGTCTGCGCGTGGCGGAACGCGTAGAGTGTGCGCAGTGGCTGGTCAGGGTATGAAAGAAGGCTCAGAGGGGAGTGCGGAGGTAGCGCAGGCGGGTGGGCATGAGCGTGGCAGGGGAGCGTAAGGACGACGGTCGATCGCACGAGGCTGCCCCGCGAGCAGACGCCAAACAACAGCCAAATCACGCCGTCCGGTATCCTCCACAAGCAACACCCGACTGCATGCACACGCCATATATATGTTTTCTCCCTTGATCTCCGCACAGCTCTGTAGTCAACCATGACCCCTCAGCAATGACCACCTGTAATATACACCTCCACACTGCGCAACATCCTACGCAGCCTGCCCAGCACATATAGCCTCACGTACCCAAGCACACTGAGTGGTGTGGTGTTGCCCAGGAATGCAAAGACTTGCAAGACCGGACTGGACGAACATGCATTCTGGCGTGCGCCGGGAGGAAGGCGGTTGACCACTGTCTGAACGTTCTGAATTGTGTGAGGACGGATCTTGCGGAGAATGATTTGTCCACGTACCCTATACGTCTCAACGGGGCTCACAAGCCTACAGACACACGCCGAGTCCCGTCATCATGGTGGCACAATACTGCTAGACATGCTTAGCAAGCGGACACTCGGTGTTCGGTCTACAGAAAATATAGTACACACATGCAATCACAAAAGCCCTGCACTGGCCCAGCAAAAACAACCCTCCCGGCGTATAGTCAGAGTCCCTCTTCAGCCCTCTTCAGGACCGCCTTCAGCATTGCGCGAGCTCCCGCCCGGCGTCGCCTGGTGCTGCAACACAACACGTCCTCAGCCTCCGCCCTCCCACCAGGCCTCCACCACCTCCCAAACACACGCACTCACCTGCCGGAGCTTCGCGAGGTGTATCTTGAGCGTCTCCGCGTAGTTCTCGAACCCGAGCGTGGCCATCGCGTACAGGATGTCCTCCCCGCCGATCGTCTTGCGCTTCTCCATCTGGCACTTCTCCGCCGCCTCGGACGTGATGAACGAGATGAACTCGGACACGCACTCCTGCACGCACTCCTTCGCCTCCTTCGAGATCTTCGCCGTCGCCGGCACCGCGCCCTTCATGATCCGCGACACGTTCGCGATCTGCGCGCGCGCGCGCGTGGAGGGAGCAGGGGGCAGCAGGGCGAGAAAGTGCGGGTGAGCGGTGCGCGCGGACGGGCGTACGGACGCGAAGAGAGACGTACGGGAAGGAAGCGGTCCTGCTCGCGGTACTCGCCCACCTCTTGCTCGGTGATGGGCGGGGGCGTCGGCGCGTCGGGCGCTGGCTGGGGGACAACGCCCGAGCCATCGTCCTGCGGGGCGATGTGCGGGGGTGCGAACTCGGACATGGCGCTGGCCGAAGCCGTCTTGCAGGGGCTAGGAAGAGGTATGCACACCAGCAGCTGTCGTGGGCACGAATACGCAGACAGGGCGCAGAAGTCGTCGTCGTTCAAACCATCGTCCGCGGTCTGCTGCACAGCGGCCAGAGACAGGCCTGGGAGGCGGCACGTGCTATGACGTCCACTCGGCGTTCCCGCGACATTGCAGCGACAACATCGCACGGGCATCGCACAAGTTGAGTTGGGTACATACGCACAAAACATATTTAGCCTCGGATGTTGTCTGTGGGTGAAGCATACGTATGGCGAGATCTACGACAGTCACCACCAGTAGAACAATTCGCGGACGATGCCAAGTGGTACACTTCGACACATGCATATTCGTTATGCGCCGGACGTGTGTATGTAGCTATTCCTCCATCCGTTATAACCCTGCGGATAAACTTGCCAAGCATTCATCAGATACATTGGAGACATATTCCCCAACATGGTCGCCGAAGGCCTGAGTAACAAGCTACCGACAGCCCCACGGTCCGGCATCTGCATACCCAGAGGGGTGCATGACGTCCCATAACCTGCCTAATCCACGGTTCAGCATCGTCCATGGGATTGGACGAGAACGACGTACCTCAACCTTCCTCTTTCCTCGCTCTCCCACATACATATAGTTGCAAATCCGTCAAGCAGCAAGCTCACACCTCCACACCCCGCACACCTGATGACCACAGCACCCAACCCCGCATACCTCATCCGCACCGCCTCGCTCGCGCCCTCTGCGCTCGCGCACCGCACGCACCCGATCGTGCCCACGAACCACCGCGACACCGTCTCGCTCGGGGACAGCACCGGGCTCGCGCACACGGCCGTGCACCTCTGCCGCCTGCCGCCCGGCGCGACGAGCACAACGCCGCACTGGCACACGCACGACGACGAGTGGTGCTTCATCCTCGACGACGGCGGCGACGGCGTCCTCCTCGTCTGGGAGCCCGCGGAGGGGGCAGGCGCGTGCGCGCAGGGGCAGGGCGTGCCGCGGGAGGAGAGGCTGAAGACGGGCGACTTCTTGGGGTTCAAGGCGGGAGAGCCGCGCGCGCATGCGCTCAGGGCGGGCGGGGGTGAGGTGAGGTACCTGGTGGGCGGCAGCCGGCAGCCGATGGATTCCACGGTCTATCCGCTCGAGGGCAAACGGCTCGTCGTGGACAGGTCCCAGGGGAGTACTCAGGCGTGGAAAGTGGATGAGAAAGACATACAGGCGGTTGGTACCAAGCCGCCTCCAGTCGTTTAGTGATGTATCGCAGACAAAGCCAGCTATGAGACTCTGATGTGGGATCCTTCCTTGGCAGTACCGTAAGTCACCACCTCTCCCAGTCCGCGAGCCAAGGATCAGTGAGCACCAAAAAGTAAAATTTCCAGATCATACTATTCGCGAAGACGGCCATAGTGCACGGTACAGACTGGACAAGACAAGTGTGCGTGCGAGAGGGAAGGGAGGGGAACACGTGTGAAGCAGCGGCAAGGGATGCGTAGCGTGACGGTCCGTCACGCTACGCGCTCACGACGCGGCTTCGACGCGTCGTACGCGTCACATCTTTCGTCACCACCACCATGAACGTTCCCGCCCCACCGCCGACCGTCCCTTCAGTGCTTCTCCCAGAGCTGCTAGGCTTTATTCCACAGTTCCTCCTCGACGATATCATTAACATTGCCAACGATGAAGCCAAGCAGAGCGTCGACGCGATGGAGCAGTTCCTGCAGCGCTGGGCAGACGCGCGCGCGGAGAAGGCAGCGGAATGGGACCCGACGCAGGAGATAGAGCAGGGCTTGGTGTCGTTTCAGACACTGCTTGAGTCGCATGTCGACGTTGCGTTTGATTTTTTTGAGGCGTGGTCGATGCGGAACATCTTCGCCATCCCCGCGGACTTGCCCATTGTCGCGCCCCATCAAGCCGGCCTGAACCTCGACCATCCACCAGAGAAGGAGGCAGAGCTCCTCGCGGAGATCGACGAGCTCCGGAGGAAAGTGCACGCGGTACGTCCTACACACCTCACTCACCGCCTCACTCCCTCACAGCCCGCGAACAGCAACGCAAGCTGAAGAGGCTCTACACGCGTGCGGTGCGCAAGTCCTCGAAAGACGTCGAGCACGCGCGCGAGCGGCTCGAGCGGCTCGCCTTCCTTCGCGCGCCGCAGATGCAGGCCCTGCTCGCGCTCCCCGCGGAATTCCACGCCATGTTCGACAACGTCGCCGCGCTCCCGCCGCTCGACGCGTCCGCCGCGGCGCTCGAGCCTGGCGTCGTGCCCGAGCCGGGCAAGCGGCCATGGGAGACGAGCAAGACCGGGTACCTCAACTGGGCCGTCGAGCAGCTCATGCAGCGCGCGAAAGAGCGCGCCAGGTCTGAGCCGGGCGGGGGCGCGTTTAGCGAGGGCAGCTCGGCGGTCAGTGCCGCCGCGGCGTCGGCGTACGAGATCGGGGACGCGCAGGACGCTAAGGCGCTCTTGGAGCGGCTGGGAGGGGGAGGAGTGCCGAGCTCGAAAGAAAAAGGGAAGAGTGTCAACCACATGGATACGAGTTGAAAGGGATAACGCCAGCAAAGTCTTCCATGGGCCGTAGGGGTTTGTACAAAGCACTCTGGATTCGGAGGTGGTGGCTGTGTGTCGCTTTCGGTATCGTTCAGAATGTTGTAACAGTATGGATATATGCATCGGGACCAGGATCGATCTATCGTGTACAATGGCATTGATGGTAGATTATGCATTGCATTCAAATCTGGTTCGCCTGTTCCGCTCGGTCACGAGATAGGCTCTCGCGTAAAGCTTCAAGGTCGGTGAATGGTGGTCAACAAAGTGTGACATAATATCGTCACACCGTTCACATTGTTGGCGCTTATTTGTCAAGTTCAGCTTGTCTCCAACTTCATCGAACTACAGTTTTGTAGCCGCTGTTTCCAATGACACACCAGTTGGCTTGCTCGTTCGAAGCAGCTCAGTACTTTAGGTTAGAACCTGCATCCGCTGTATTGACTAGTATGTCTGATCAGCCGACGAAGCAGGCTCACGCTTGTCGTACAGCGGAACGCAACGTGGCATGGAATGTAAGCTTGTCCGCTCTGAAACGTTTCTTCCCTTCATGTTCTGACATATTCTAGTTGATATCTCTGCATGAACTGAACAGTAGCGAGCCGGGCTCATGTTGCTCCACGTGCAATCGCCAGCAGTTGGCCTCGTGACGTGCTCCAGCAGACCACGCTAGTGTTGCATTCTGCCGTGGGCCCAGCACCACCTCGCTGAAGTCTGCGGCGCAAAGGTCACAACCCCCCATCCCGTAAAGGAACTCCGTCCCGTTCACTTCCTCCATCGAGGCGCTTTTCTGTGCCTGTCCCGCGGCCCCGACGCAAGCGACAAGGCACGGCATCCCACCCGCGGTTGACAGCTCGGGAGAGGCACCATTCCAGGCGTACTACTTCAAGGTATATTGCGGCGGAACGCTCTATATGGCAAGGCGGCGGGGCGTCGGTATCCCGAGCTGACTGCGGGCCTCATGCAAAGTAGGGCGACATATGAACATCCGATACCCTAAGCCGAGGCCTTGGACGCGCGTCGGTAGCCTGAGTTGACGGTGATACGACGATTCGGACATGTTCTGCTCACATTTTCCCTGGAAGCTACCCGCTTTGTAGGTCTGCCAACACGGTCCGATAGCGGATCCGCCGGCCCATGTGAATCATCGAGAAAACCGGCTTCTTGTCGAATCCTGCGTGAAGGTCACAACCTCCCGATCGTTGGAGCTCAGCTCCAATTTGTTGGGACATCCAAGGTGTGTGCGTAGACATGATGCATTCTGGGCGGAGGTGTGTCTCACGCTCGTGACCAGGTAGTTCTCGGTGTTGCGTGCCATGGCGCATGGCACCCGCTTCGCAAAACTGTCATGATATGCAGTGACTGTTTCAACGGACTCCCTATGTTGCGATTTCAACCCGGCCTGATTGCAACGGCGGTCCAGGAATCGTCGCCGATCGGACCAGGGCCGCCCTGCAATCGCTGTGGGCCTAGCTGGGCCGCACCATCGGCCAATCCGCGCGTTTCAATCTGGTCTTGCGATGGCGGAAGGTCCCGAAGTGAGGTCGCGGAAGTATCTCACCTCCCCGATCGGTATCTGCAGTGGGCGAGATTCAAAGATCGGTCCGCTGTGTCCACGGATACTCCTCCTGGTGGAAGGAGCTTCTGGAGTAACCCGTACGTCCATGGTGTCGGCTGTTGGTCTGTTCAGGCGACATTCTGATCTCTGCCCAATTTTCAGGCTGCAATACAACGCGGAAGTTCGTTACAATGCGGAAGTTCGTTCTGCCCGTGCAGGCCCTGCTCGTAGGGCGGCTGAGTGCAACGCCGTGCTTGCCCTTCCGCTATCCGCCCTCAACGCCCTTTCTCTGGGTGGAGAGAAGCAGCGGAATGCCCTTCTCGGCCAGGGGTCCAGAACGACTTACGCCCCCGAGCGGATAAGTCTCCACGATGATATATGCACCCGCCTTTTTGCCCACGACCCCTCACCAATTCGTTCGCACCTCATCTTAGACACCCTCGCTTCCTCGCCTTTGGCATCACCCTTCGCTCGCTCTTCCCCCCTCCACGATGTCTGTGCCCCTCGAGTTCCTCAACGATCTCCCGCCTCCGCCTGCAGGACAGTCTCTGGGCGACCAGATCGCGGCCACTGTCACCGACAATGGCCGTGTAACTACTCTTCTTGACTGTCTGGCGACGACCGACCGCGCTGCACTCTTCTCCCCCGACATGACGCGCCCCCCTCTTACCCACGCTATGCTTCACGACTACGTCAAGAACTTCGCACTACCCACGTCCGGCCTTCATGAACGACTTGGCCCTAACGACCGCATCATGATTGCGCTACCCACCGGTGCGGAAAACGCTGTCGCCATCATGGCTATCGCCAGCTACCACACCGGCGCGCCCGTCAACTTCAACTGCACGGCAGGTGAGTTGGCGGAGGACGCGCACCGACTGAAGGCGAAGGCGGTCGTCACAACGAAGGAAGCGGCAGGCCGTCTAGAGCTTCGCAAGCTCCGGGAGGAACTCGGTGCGGAGATCATTTTCCTCCATCCACGCAATCTCGGTCCTGCCGGTTTCTTCGACCTGTCGGTCATGACCGATAGCGAGGACGAGGACGAGTGGGACCAGATCATCTACGAGTTCCCTCCTCCGTCAAAACTGCATACCCTCGATGACCAGTCGCTGGTCCTTCATACCTCCGGTACCAGTGGGAAGAAAAAGGTGAGCTTCCCGTGAAATCGGCCATAAAACCGCTGACGTTGTGCGGCAGGTGGTTCCTTATAACCTTCGCTGCCTAATCGTCGGCACCTGCTGTGTAGCTAAATCTTGGGATCTGTCCACGGAGGATGTAAACAGTGAGTTCCCGTGTCGAACGTCACCCCTTTATCCATTATTGACTCTTTTCTCCAGTGAACATGATGCCCCTGTTCCATGTCGGGGGTATTATCCGTAACCTGTGGGCCCCGATGTTTTCGGGCGGCTCCGCTATCATGTGCGCTGGTTTCGACGACGTGTCCTTCTGGCCTATCGTCATGGAACGTGGTGCGACTTGGTGAGTTCCCTGGCCAAAATCGTCCAGAAACTGTCGTTGAGATCGATTTAGGTACTACGCGGCGCCGACGATGCATCACGCCATCCTCAGTTCGCGACCTTCTCACGTCCACCCATCCACTGACACCCGCATTCGTATGATAGCGAACGCGGCCGGCGGGCTTCTCCCCTCGCTTGCGCAAGAGATGAAGGACACGTTCGGCGCCGTCATTCTGCCCTCATACGGCATGACGGAGTGCATGCCTATCGCATCTCCTCCCACCAACTACCGCCTTGAGCGTCCTGGATGCTCCGGCATTGCGTGCGGACCGTACATGTCCATTCGCGATCCCTTCAACCTCGAGCGCGAGATGCCCATCGGCTCGACCGGCGCGGTGTGCTTCCGCGGGCTTCCTGCGTTCAGTGGGTACGAGAAGGAGATCGGCAAGCCCCTCGACACTTCGTCCTTCTCGTCAGAGGGCTGGTTCGACGGTGGTGATGTCGGTTTCATGGACAGTGACGGCTACCTTTTCATCACCGGTCGTTCGAAGGAGATCATCAACAAGGGTGGCGAGGTCATCTCGCCCTTCGAGATCGAGGAGGCGATCACCGCTCTCGCCAAAGACCGCGTCAAGTCAACTATCGCCTTCTCCGTCGAGCACGACGTCCTGCAGGAGACCATCGGCGTCGTCATCGTCCCTCAGCCTGACCAGCCCCGTATCGGTCTCGGTGAGCTCCTTGACATCCTCAAGGTTCAGCTCCATCCGTCCAAGTGGCCGTTCGTCGTCGTCTACATGAACGATCTTCCCAAAAACAACGCCGGCAAGCCCCTCCGTATCAAGCTTGCACCCCGTCTCGGAATACCCGTCATGACGGACGACACGCCTGCTGTACTTCGCTACTTCGAAGCCACCGCGCCCGACAAGAACGTCCCCCTCTCCGAGCCCATCCCCTGCTCTCGCGTCGTTCCCGATGTCAAACTGCTCGAGGAGGAGTTGCTCAAGATTCCCGGCGTGCAGGAAGTCGACATCCGCATCTCGGACGAGGGAGCACCCGAGGCCCTCGTCTCCGTCACGCCAATCTCCGAGCTCGATTCCCACAAGCTGCAAGCCTTGCTCCTCACCCGCGTTCCCGGCTACAGCATGCCCGACCCGCTCTTTGTGTTCGAGAACCTCCTCGAGCGCAAGAAGGACGGTACCGTCGACTGGGAGTACATGGAGGCCGAGATCAAGCGCCGCAACGCGTCGAGTCTCTCGCCTCGTGCGCTGCTCGTTCGCGACATCGTTGCGGAGCTGCTGGACAAGGACGCGGGTACAATCGCCGGCGACAGCGACTTCTTCCTCATCGGCGGCAACTCGCTCCTCCTCGGGCGTCTTGCGCACCAGATTCGGAAGGACATGGGCGTGACGCTCAAAGTGTCTGACATCTTCACCAGCAGCACCATCAACGGAATCGCCGAGCTAATCGAGCAGGAGGCGTCGGGCGAGACCGTCGCCGGGCGGCGCGGTACCGCGTCGGAGAAGTCCGCCATCCACCGTTGCAGCATCAGCTCCAACGCGAGCACTGTGAGTACCCCACCTGGTTGCCCGCTCTGGGATTATCGCTGACGCCAACCTACAGCTGGTTGATTCGGAGAAGGGTCGTCCGCAGACACACCCTCTCGCACTCATCGTTCAGGCGTTGCCGGTGGTTGTCTTCCACCCGATGAAGACCGCGTTCACCTGGACGGCGCTGCTCTACATCCTCTCGCGCTTCAGCAACTTCGTCAGCGTCAGCTACTGGGAGCGTGTTGGAGCCCTGATCACCGCCATCATTGCCGCACGACTTCTCGCCCGCATCGTTTGTCCGATTACCGCCATCATCTTCAAGTGGGTCGTCATCGGCAGGTATAAGCCTGGGACGTACCGCTTCTGGAGCAACTATCACTTGCGTTGGTGGATCACCAACCAGTTCATTCGTATCGCCGGGCGCGGTATCTTCGCCATTCACCCCAAGCTTGAATTCCTCTATTTCCGGCTCATGGGTGCCCACATCGGCAAGAACGTCAAGATCGAGAAGTCTGCTCGTCTTGCGGAGTTCGACCTCTTGTACCTCGAGGATGGTTGCCGCATTGACAAGGCGCTAGTGCGTGGCTTCTGCGTAGAGCGCGACGGCTTCTTCCGCCTCGACCCCATCGTCGTCGGCAGGAACGCTGCGGTGAACACCTACACGAACATCAGTCCTGGTGCCATCATCCCCGAGAGCGCTGTGTACGGGCCGCACTCGTCTTCGTGGGACGAGCCGTCGCCGGACGATTACGACACTATCAACCGCACGGAGGTCCCGGAGCCGCACTGGTTCCTGAAGCTCTTCGTCGCTGGTCCTATCATTTTCGTCGTCCTCTTCATCTCTTACATTCCTTGGTTTGCCGCCCTCGCCGGGCTCCTCACGCAAACGATCGGCTCCGACGGCCTCAGCAGCCTGGAGGCGATCATCCGCTGGTTCTCGTCGCCCACCCGGATTGGCTGGCACGTCCTCGCACGTATCTGCCGCGAGCTCTTCCCGTCCGTCATCCAGGTCTTCCTCGGGATCATTGTCAAGCGCACTCTCGGCTTCCATCGCGAGATGCTCGTCGAGGAGATGTCGCAATGGACGCTCACTCGCCGCTACATTTACAACACCATCCTCAGCCAGCAGACGATCAAGTCCGCGTTCGACCTCATCGGCTCGCACTACGAGCTGACGTCGATCATCTTCCGCGGTATGGGCGCGAAGATCGGCAGGCGAGTGTACTGGCCCGGATCTGGGGTCTACTGCCCCGACCCGGAGCTCCTCGAGATTGGCGACAACGTCGTCTTCGGGTCGCGGTCGGAGATTTTCACGACGGACTCCATCGGCTCCGCCAAGATCACCATCGGCTCTGGCTCGATGATTGCAGACCGTGTCGTCCTCATGCCGGGCACCAAGGTCGGCAGGAAGGTAGTCATGGGCTCCGGCGCGTTGGGCAAGCGCAACGGCGACTACGGCGACGGCTCCGTCTGGATGGGCAACGATCGCGGCGAGGCGGTATGCTTCGGGAAGCCGAACAAGGACATCACCGACGAGGTGCAGTCGACGCCCTTCGGACGCGCCTTCTACGACCACCAAGCGTCGTACTTCGTCTACCCCTACTGGCTGCTCCTCATCATCTACTTTCTCATCGGCGCCTTCAGCGCCTCGTACTGGGCGATGGGCCCCGTCGCCGTCACGCAGATCGTGAACGCGATCCGGGTGTACCACCCCGGGCTGCGCCTCTTCAGCGGACGCCCCTCAGAGCTCTTCA
The DNA here is from genome assembly GCA_022606155.1 of Trametes elegans. Taxonomy (NCBI): domain Eukaryota; kingdom Fungi; phylum Basidiomycota; class Agaricomycetes; order Polyporales; family Polyporaceae; genus Trametes; species Trametes elegans. Next base: position 1,646,205 of record JABYQO010000003.1, on the reverse strand, counting down.
TCCTCTTCGGCCTCGTCGCGGCGTGCTTCATTTTCACGCTCAGCATCATGTCCGTTCTCATGCTTTTCTGGGTCATCGGCACCAAGTGGCTCATCATCGGCCGCCGGCGCGAGGGTCGATACGATTGGGACACAAGCTCGTACTGCCAGCGCTGGCAGCTGCACCTCACCGTCGCGCGTCCGCTTCACCGCGGCTTCGACAACGGCGGCATTCTCGGGGCGATCTCCGGCTCAGCGTATTTTGTGTGGTACCTTCGCGCACTCGGCGCAAAGATCGGGAGGGATTGCGCGATCTTTGCTGGTGGTAAGGTCGGGCTCATGACGGAGCCTGACCTTGTCGAGATGGGCGACCGCGTTGCGATCGACGACTGCTCCGTCGTCGCGCACATCAATTCGCGCGGAAACTTCTCGCTCAACAAGCTGCGCATCGCGTCTTCGTATGTACCTCCCTCCGCACCGCGCACGCACCCTGATGCTGATCATATGTCCGAATTGCAGGTCTGCGATGCGCGCAGGATCACGGCTGCTCTCGGGCGCGGCGATGGACGAGCACTCGATGCTCTGCGAGCACACGCTCCTCACCTCGGGCGAGACCGCGATGGCGGGCGCGGCGTACGCGGGGTGGCCCGCGCGCCAGCTCGACGACGTGTTCTTCCTCGAGCGCGTACCGTCGGGCATGTCGCAGAGCGGCGCACAGCCGCTCGCGCGGAGTTACTCCCGCATTGAGCACATCCGGCGCTCAATGACGCGCACGAGCTTCGTGCTCGACTCGTCGGGCAGCTCGACGCAGGAGAACGAGGTCGTGAACGAGAAGGATTTGACGTCCAAGACGGAACTGATGGTATAGAATTGTAAAGCTGTTTGTGTTTTGGATCCATTGGACTTTGTTTGGTTGTATCGAGTACTCCATGGTCAGCATCCTGCTTAGAATTTCTGTATCCTTCTCTTGTAGCATAGCGCGCTCTGACCAAGCAATTGAAAACCTTGAACACAATATCCCGCGTGAAGTGGCACCCTGCAGTTATAGACGTATGGGCTAGTATTGGTACACCTATAACTTGGCGACTGAACATAGATGTCGACGATCCATTTCTCCTATCTGCTCTCCCTACTTACTGCGAGCGTTGGCAAAGCGGGCCTTGTATCGCTCAGTGATGTAAGCCTGCAAAGAGGTCCTGTCAGTACGTTTTTAGCTGCGTTATACAAGTACGGCGGACCTCATCGAATGTCGCCTTGAAGCTTTCCCTGCTCAGCAAGTCGGTGAAGTACTTGCCGAACCGCGCGAAGCGCCCGATCCCCGAGGACAACGCCTCAAGCACCTTGGGTCCCTCTCCCTCCGGGTATCCGCCGAGGTCGTTTATGAGTGCAACACGGGCCCGAGCGAGGAACGGCGTGATGGCGACGTCCGCGATCGAGTACTGGCCGACGGCGAAGCCATGCGCGGGGAGGAGGCCCTGGAGGTACTCGACTGCCTTGTAGTAGTCCTCGAGCGGGCCCTTGCCCTGGGAGTACGCCTGCCATGCGGGGACGAGCTTGGTGGAGACGCCGTCGATGAAGAAGCGCGCCTTGGCGCGCAGGACGGGGTCGGTGGGGAGGAGGCCGGACTCGGGGAAGAGGTCGGCGACGAACTCGACGAGGACGAGCGACTCGGCGAGCTTCACGGACTCGGGCGAGGGCTGGTCCGGGGGCACCTCTGGGCCGCCGTACGCGATGGCGGGGACTTTGGAGGCCGGGTTGACCTTGGGCGCGTACCACTCGGGCTTGTTCTGCAGGTCGATCTGATACTTGACGTGCGGCGCTTTGGCTTCCTCGAGGGCGATCTCCGTCTACGCGTATGCACCTTAGCACTTTCAAGGCCGACATACCAGAAAAAGACCATACCCTCTGAGCGTATGGGCAGATCTGTGGGCGAGGATGAGTTGAGTTCCCTCATACGGACGCTGACCGATCCAGGGGGGGAGCACACCTTGGCGGTGTACAGGACGATTCTCTCCGGCATGATTGTGAACAAACGAGGGGTATGTAGGAATTGTCGGGTGCATACTTCGTCGTTTTATACGAGGGGCATTGAGTTCAGAACTGCGTCGTGCAGAGGTGAGATGGTGTCATCGACGCTGATAAAGCAACGACCCACATGTCCCCCCCTTCGGTGTACGGGACGAGCTCGCAGTCCATAATAAGCTCGTGTTGTTCACATCAATAGTCAACGCTTGTTGGCAACCTGCGTTGCGAGAACTCGGTGGGAGCCACGGCAATACCTGCACTTGCCCCCGGCCCGCCAGTCCGAGCTCATCTGGCGATTGGCGGCTGGCGAGGGACTGCCATTAATGTTCTAGACGCCCATAAAGGCCATACCGTCGATCACGACCTCGCCCGGCGCTAGTGTTCCCGCAGGGTCCGAGTCCGACTCGCCTCTTTCCTCTCCTCGCCCTGTTCTGATTCGCTCTCGACCGTCAGCAAGGCTCCATCTATTCTGTCCATCTTGCACATATATTGCTTGTATCTGCTCTTCTTACCTCTGCTGTTCGTCCCTCTGCTTGGATCATGCCCTCAAATTCGGCCCCGTCCGTCTACATGGACGTCGACCATAACGAAGATGTTCGCACTCCTTCGCGAACTGGTTCTTCGATATCGCCTTCCTCGCAGGTGAGTGCCCCGTTTTTTGAGAGCATATTGGGAACCGGGCGCAGCATGTATCCTACCGGGCTGCAGGCGCCTCGAGGATGTCTATGCAGCGTGTAGGGCGCGCTCAAATTACAGTGTTCTGCATCCCTGATACTCGGTGGGAAATTGCTCGACGCTGGTTTGAACGCGAACTACACGCACGACTTGCGCTGCACTACGCATTGAGGGGTTCCAAGACACTGTCGACATCCCCCCAGTGTCCCGGAGTCCCCCCGTAACTCAGGCACCGGTCCAGGTGCCTCACGACGCGCGCCGGCTCAGCTATATCAGGCCGGACGCATACACTTCCGGCACGGTGCACATGCCAGGACCCTCTCACACGATGTCAATAACACAACATTCAGTCGTTCTGTGAACGGGGACAGTTGGCTCAGCAAAGGTTGTACACCAATATCCATGCCGTGCGTTACGTTTCGAAACCTTGCGATCCAGCCCTTACCCACCTCGGCCCCAATATCGCGACCGAAATCGCTCTCGCTGAACTACACACCTGCTTTCGTTGGGTTTTCATCTAGGAGCCACATATTTGACGTTATGATATCTGCTGCCACAGGGGAACTTGCTGCTGGTCTAGTTCTGATCACGCGTTCCGGCCACGAATCGTCTCGCACAGATACCCGCTAAGTGTTCTACGGAGACTCCCGATAAATTCATGCAAAGATTGTAGTAGCATGGCAGTCCAGTTTGCAAGTCCTTTTGGGACGATGCGGATCCTGCTTCTGTTCGTTCGGTAACATGATTGTCCTAGGATTGTACTAACACCCATTGTGTACGTAGTCCACCAATTATACGGATCAGTTCACTGAAGACTTGAGTCTCATTATTGCTGAGTACGGTGAGCGGTGCGATTTATTAGCGCTACGATCATTGCACTAAGTCGGCAAAAGACGAGGAAGAGCCAGAGAGTATACGCTACCGCCCTGCAGATGGGCCTGAGGCATCTCACAAACGGAAACGAGACATACAGGATGAGCCTAGTGAGGCACCACCGCCGCAGGTCCTCAGGGCGACTCGAGACCAGGATGCCCATGCAAGCACTGAAGAGTCAAGGGACACCCTTGCGGAGATCGGGTCTAGCCACGCTTCCTCCAATGACCCCTTGCGCACGCTCAGAGGTACTGCTGGGGCCTCGTTCCCCTCTCGCATGAGCACCGGTAGCGGTAGTGTATTGGGTGGTCGGTGTACCAGGCTAGGTGATACTGGCCCGAGTACTACGAAAGGTACAGGTGCTGTAGCCAATTCTGCATTTGGCTCACACTGTCCTCTCCCTGCATGCAACGCTCCTGTTCTTCCCACTGCTGCCTCACTGCTGGCATTCAACTCTGCTTCATCATCCTCAGCAACCCCTGACACTTCTACACCCGCATTTGAGTTACCGCCAAGCTGGAGGACACCAGAACCAGTTGTAGTGGTATTGGTGCTTCGCTGCATCTTGGCGATAAGCATGCACTCACCCACGCCTATCTATGTAGGGTCATGCCAACCACTACCAGACGTGGGTGAACAGACTTCCATGGGGTGCACAATGGGAGTTTGCGCGCTACATCAACATGGGCTTCAAGTCATCAGACATGGACCCTGGAACCCTCTCACAGCTCTGTGGTTCTGGAAAGAATGTGGTCGCGGCCCCGGAAGTGAAGCGCTATGTCGAGCGCACGACGAAATCCATCGCCAACAAGGCGGATGGGGAAAAACCGGTCCCCGAGGCGGACATTGACGACGTTATGGACGAGTTTGCCTTGGCATATGCGCGCGAGCAATCCGTCAGGGTGCGTTGCCATAAGCTCACCTAGCCAGGATACTAACTGAGTCCCGGCGTTGTGGTAGCTCCCTTGGGATGAGCTTGACAGGGAGGAGAAAGTCCTGGGCGCGCATCCGCTCGGCGCGATCGGCTGCAATCACGAGGAGCTGTTCCGAGACTCCTCTGACCCAGACTGGTACGGCGGCCGCGTGCACTTCACCGCGCGCATGCAGAAGGACAAGAAGGGTGTGCTCCACCTCTACCTCGACCGGCCTGTCCTGGGCTCCTCGAACCGCTTCGCGCGCCGCTTTGGCTCGCGCCGCTTCGTGCGGGTGCGGGTACACAAAGACCTGATGATGAAAGCCGAGGGAGATGAACTCCGTGAATACTTTCAGCGGCCGTTCATCATTGGCGGTACCATCTTCCGCGCATTTTATGCAAAGGAGCAGAATGTCTTCTTGTTCAGGACTAATGAAGAGATTGTGAAGGTCGGAGATACCTTCACAATCAAAACACCCTCATGTCGTTCAAGGGATGAACTCTCCTTGGAAGAGTTCCTGAGGTGGCACAATGACCTGCACCTCAACTCTGAACAGGTTTGCAGCTTGTGTACCGGTTCACCCTCAAAATGTCACTGACCTGCATCGCAGACGATGGTCAAGTGGGCAGCACGCTTTGCTCTCGGCCTATCAAACTCCATCCCCGGTATCCGGCTACACCCTGACAATGTCCGGTTCCAGGATGATATCAGTTTGTCTCATTGGTTGTGTAGGACATGACTCTCTGGCTGACGTTCATCCCAGTCTGCGATACGTTCACCGGTCCTGGGAAGCCACCTAGCGAGATGCAAATGACAGATGGGTGCGGGTTCGCTAACCGGGCCGTCATGCGCCTCCTGAAGGCGAAATTCCCCACCTGGCAAGAGGAGCCCACCGCGATCCAGTGCCGCATCGGCGGCGCGAAGGGGCTGCTCCTCGTCCGCCACGACCTCTCCGCGAAGGAAGAGGAGCAGCCAACGGTATGGTTGCGCCCGTCGCAGCTCAAGATCAAGTACGCGCCGTGCGCGCTCTCGGAGCGCCTCCTCCTGCCGGACGCGGACCCGGCGCTGCTGACGATCGACGTGCTGCGTGCGTCGCGGATGAACACGCCCGTCCGGCTCTCGATCGAGACGATCACGAACCTGGCGGAGAACGGCGTGCCACACGACTGCTTCCGGCGGCTTTTCGAGGTGAATCTCAAGGAGCGCATCAACCAGCTGCTTCGGTACGAGCGCGCGGAGGACATGCCGCTGCTGTGGCACGCTGTCGCGCGCGAGGGCGGCGTGATGATGGCGCGCATGGCGCGCGAGGCGGCCGGCACCGCGCGCGCGGCGGGGTACGTCGCGGAGGACTATGACGCCGAGCTCGAGGAGGAGGACGAGGACGGGCTCGACGGGCTCGACAAGGCGCTCAATGACCAGAGCACGGCGTGGTGGGAGGACCCGATCAGCGGCTTGCCATCGAGCCTCGAGGAGACATGTTTGACCCTACTCGACTCAGGGTTCACGCCGAGTACGTGCCCCGTGCTGAAGGCGAAGCTGAAGGAGGTGGCGAAGAGGGTTGTGACAACCTTCCAGACACGTTACAAGTTCCAGGTGCCGATGTCATGTTCTGCATTTATCGTACCTGGTGAGTGTGAAATGTTTGCAAAGTGAGCTCCTGAGACATCTGACTGCACTCACACTGTTGGCAGATCCTTTTGGCGTGCTCGGTCCAAATGAGGTCCATGTGAAGTGCTCACGGCGCGCACTTCTCGACCCGGAAGGGAGGCAAACTGATATCGTGCTCGGGGATGTGCTAGTAAGCATGCTTGCTAGTATTGCACGGGGAAGTGGACTCATCCTACGATCATCAGGTCACCCGTCACCCCTGTAAAGTCCCCAGTGATGTGCAGAAGGTCAGCAAACCGGTTACACTGTAGGGCAAGATGTTCACCTCACCCTCATCTGACAGGTTAAGGCGGTCTTCAGCGACAAGTTGAGGAATTACTGCGATGTCATTGTCATATCCACGCGAAGTCATATGTATAAAGGCCAGTCCCTGAACCGTCATACAGCAAGTTTGACTGGCGGAGGTGAGCATTGTACACTGGAGGATGCTAAGAAGCTCACCATGACCCACAGGTGACTATGATGGTGACACCATGGAGGTGTACTGGGATCCCGACATTGTGGGTGCCTTCCAGGAGCCAGATCCTCGTGTCTACGCTGTTGAACCTCCAGAGGTTCAGCAATGCCTGGTCAAGAACACGCAGACAGTATCTGCATTTCTCGCTTGCGTCCCCCCCTCTGCTCCTATGGATTACAAGATTCATGCCATACAGACTTACCTGCTGGGTGCACTGAGGGGAAGATCTCAGGTTTCCACCTACTCAATTTGGTGGGAAAAGAGCACCTATAAGCTTGGCTACAACCACAGAGAGACAGTTTTTCTTGCATATATGTATGTCACACATTGGTCATGACTGATGTATATTGAAATCACCTTGTGCCAGGTTCTGCGCTGTTCTGGACGGGCTGAAAACTGGTGTAGCGGTGGATCCTGTGGCTTACAACAAGCACTACACAAAGTGGAACCGCGCCGGTGCCCTTTCATGGAAAGAAGAGCTCAAATCGGACTCCAATGAGAGGAACTATGACTCCAACCCAGTCATCAAGGTCAAGAGGTCCCAGTTCCAACCGCTGTTCATCATGGATAGCCTCCAAGCACATGTGTCATATGTGTGCAAGGAGCAGTTGGAAAGGATCGAGCGCAACCTCAACTCCAGCAGCCGTACCAGTCTGGATGCAGACCTCGGGCGACCATGGTTCGATGCTATGCATCGCGCGGAACATCTGTACAAGACCGGGCAGACAGCGCTCCGAGTCGAGCTGCAGAAAATTAAGGAGCATGTCGAGGCACAGTATGCGAAGGCCTCGGAGCGACGGAAGGTGGCCACGGTGATACACTCAAGCAGCAGTGGCATGGGTGACAAGGGCAAGGCACGGTTCACGAAGCTCCCAATTGAGCGACGACAGGACATCCTCCGCGAGCAGTCGAAGGAGTTCCACGCGGGGCCAATGAACCTGTACTGCTTTGACGACCCCGCTGCAATCAAGGCCTCATACGCATATGTGTATGACCACGAGACGACGAAGGAGAAGTGGTCGCGCTTCCCGTGGGACGTCGCCACGCGCTCGCTGTGCGAGATCAAGGCGAAGGCCCTCGGACGGTCGAAGACGTTGTCGGACGATTTCTACCGCTGGATGACAATCACTCCTGCATATCTGCGACACCAAACTCAGAAGGTCAACGGCCCTGCTTCTCGACCATAGGTGAGTACATACTATAGATATACATCATCTGTACTCACTTGCTTGTCTACTAGGATACTAGTAGTGCAAGAAGCTCCGAGTCCATGACTCTGTACGATGTTTGGCATGCACTCGGGGGCTGGTTTGGAATGTAACGTGATTGTTGTTGTTTCGTTAATACCCTTGTACAACGCTGCCCTTCATACCATGTCTGTTTCAATCCATCGTATTGCAGTTCTCAACCACGCTTTCCTGGAGGTCAGAAGTGGCCTCGCGAGAGCGACAGTGACCAAGGCTGAGACGCCCGTAGAATGCCTTCATAGGCGCCCGCCGAGCATAGGCGCGAAGGATGTCTTCGTTGGCGTCGAGCATCCCGAGTCCATCTTCATCGAGAACGATGTCGGTAGCCACTCAACGTCCGCTCAAAGGCTCTCGCATCTCCTCTTTCTACCCTGTCAAGTCTCTCCCGCCCATCTCCTCACTTGACAGCGCATTCCAATTGCAAGAATACATCTCGCTCCTCATTCGCCTTGACGTCCACAATGTAGACAAGATCGTCGCCATCCCTGGAAAGGACCAGAACGACAGCTCGGAGAACGGAGGTGCGAAGGGAGACGAAAAGGACACGGAAAAGGACGCCGCAGGCGGCGTGAATGTCGACCCCGCGTGCTGGGTCTACGAGCACCTCCGGTGAGCATGTGTTCGTGGCGGGTACGCCTGCTTTGCTTGCTCACGCCGCGCGAACCATGTCAGACGGGTTGCTCAAGACTTGTCCCACCCGTTGATCACAATGTTGCAGCAGGAGTGCACCCGCAGCTCATGTCCTGAGATGAAAGCTGGCGAATGGTTGTATTTGTGCGTCGCTCACGGAAACGAGGGCGCCATGGAGGTGCGTCAACCAGTTTCCCCCCCCTCCCGTAACCAGTGTCTGAAGCGCGTATCGTGCAGCAATGTTGTGCTATAGACTATATTCTACATACGCTTGACAGTGCAACCGCGCTGTTGAATTCTCCCCGCGCGTTCCCTTCACGGTATGCGACGTCCATCCAGTGAGAGCTTCTGGCATCTGACGTGTAGTCCTTTACACCGCAGACTCTCTGTTCCTGCTACGTCCCACCGCCACTTCACGTCCCTCTGCCGCCGTCTTGGCCGCATCTTCGCCCACGCCTACTTCCACCACCGCGAGGTCTTCGAGCAAGCCGAGGCAGAGTCCTCTCTATATGCGCGTTTCCTCGCGCTCGTCAAGTACTTCGACCTCGTCCCGCTCGAATTCCTCGTCATCCCTCCGCGCATGGAGAGCCGCGCCGACCCCGTCGAGCCACCCCGGCTCATGGGTGCGTCTCTCGAGCCCCGCAGGGACGCCCCTCAACGCGGCGAGGGCGGCGCTGGCGCGCCCGGGCCCTGGCCGGGTGCGCAAGACGGCGCGTTCCGCACGGGCCGCGGGAAGAGTCCGCCTGGGCCGGCGGGCCAGGCGCGCAACGATAGCCCGCGCAAGTTCGGGCGGGCGCGCACGGACACGATGGTGTACAGCGAGGCGTTCAGCGTCGCGGAGGAGCTCGCCAAGGGCGACCTGTCCGAGGTCGACATCGACCGCGAGATCGCGGCGGAGCGCGCGGCCGCTGCTGCCGCGGCGGAGTCGTATGCGCCCGAGACGGGCGCCGCACCCCCGGTTGAGCCGCCAGAGGCTGAGATTGCGGGCAGACATATCATCATTGTCCCCCCTCAAGTTTTTCCCCCGCCTCAGACAGCAGATGAGGAAAAGCAGGTTAAGGCGGAGGAACCCGAAACGACGGAGACTAAGCCAGAGACACAGCCGGAGATAGAGCCAGCCTCCAGCGAGCCGTCAACTGAGACGAAGGAGGAGTCACCTGCCCTGGCGCCTGAAGAGTCTCCAGAAGCACTGGCACAGTCTGCTGCCCCTACGGAGGAGGTGACGGCGCCTACACCTGAAGTTGCCGATGAAGCAGCTACGGCGGAAGCTGGTACAGAAGAGGCTGCCCCGGAGGAGAAGGAGGCGGCAGAAGGTGTGGAAGCGCCAGTAGCTGAGGACGCTCCACCGCCAGCCGCGGCTGCTGAAGAGGAACCTCATCCACCTGCCCTTCCCATTGAAGAGACGCCAGACGCTGCGCCCGAGACTACAACTGCGCCCGTATCAGAGGCGCCGGCAGATGCAGAAACACCGATTGAGGAGCATGTAGTGGTTCCGGCTCCGAATCCCGCTGAGGAGGAGCCCGCGAAAGACACATCAGAACCCGCCGCGCAGGAACCCGCCAAGGAAGAATCCGAGCCAGCTGTGGAGGACCCCACGACCGCCACCGTAGCAGCAGAAGTGCCAGCAAGTGCTGAGGAAGCCCCTGCACCTCCGGAGACGACGACGGAGCACACCAAGGAGGAGACCCATGCGGCGGACACGGAGTCCGAGTCGACGAAGGAGGGAGCCCCCGCGCCGAAGGAGGAAGCCCCCGCGCCGAAGGAGGAAGCCCCCGCGCCGGAGTCATGACAATGTCTCCCCCTCCCCCCCTTCTGGACGGATGGTCCTCGTGCCTGGTTGTATGTATACGATATACCCCCGCGTGTACTCGGGGGCCAATCCGAGCCTCTGAGTACGATTTTTGATGACATGGCATGCTATTCGATGCTTCGTGGATTGCTAGTGCGTTGGACGACGGACGGCAGCACAGATATGAAAGACAAGGTATCCTTCAACTTCAGTTTCAACGCTTGCATGCAGCCAGAGCGAGACGGTAACGGCGTTCCTATTCGTGTCATCTTGTGAATCTGACTCCGATTCGGTGCTGATAGGACTGACTTCACGAACGAAAAACACCTCATTATCTTGCTATCATCTCGGTCCCCTTGTCCCCCTTTTTTTCTGTGGATCGCAAGATGCCTTCGGCTTCATGGGTCCTCATGAGGGCATACCCTTGTGTCTTTCCCCTGTTCGTGTCTATCCTGGTTTAACACGACGCCTCGTCCATGGCCAGTGAATTAGCGTATACATATAGCCCGCCGGAGTTCATCATCAGGCTCCATCTGGGTGGTCCTGAACCACTGGGACCTCGCGAAATATGTTCAGGATTTCTTCGCGACGCATTCGGGCTCCGGATGATGCGCACTCCTCCCTTAATGGATCTCGACTCTCGGCAGGATGACGAGCTCGAGGGTCAAGTCCGCCGTCTCTATCGTCATGCCCTCGAAGTCTGCATTTGTATGTTCGCTTGGGCTCTATATTGTCACAACATGGGGACACAACCGTCCTAGCAGTTACCGACCGGCATGAAGCTAGGAAGCTAGGACCTCCGGGTCCTACGACGCGTTGCGTCCAAGCCCCGTGACCGCGTGAGATAGACTAACCCTAACCCACAGCGACTCAAGGTGATCGAGGCATTGGATCGAGATGAGATCCGTATTTTCCGCTTCCGCTTGCCCTGATGATGATTTTTGATTTTGACTTGGGGAGGAGGGACGGTGCGAGCAGCAAGTCTCGCTCGTACGCATCCTCGACGGCCTCCTTGGCGGCCCGGTGCTCGTAGTAGTGACCTGGACAGAGCAGAGTCATCCCGTGTGATGACAAGTGTCTGACTCGGACCAGTGCTTGCCTTTTGCGCGGGCCTGTGGTGCGTCTCTCAAACCCAGTCTCTGCCTTTTCCCCACGGCAGCTCTCCAGGCGCCCCCTAATCGCCGTATCTCTCCTGCAGACCCTAACGCTATACAACACCCATGGCCAAGATGAAACAAGAGCTCCCCGAGCCTGCAGACATCGAGATGGATGCGGTTTCGGTCGGTGAAAGCTCGTACGCCCAGAAAGACTGGCATTACTCCTACAAGTGGTCGAGGAAACTGCTCCAGTGGGGTCTTGAGACTCGAGGTATGTTCCTTGTTCAGCCTATTCCACCGCACAGCTAGGGTTCATATTGCTTTACAAGGTATTACTCCAGTCCCAATTCGCGAGAGGGTAGACACCCAGTACAGCAAGATCTTCTTCATATGGTTGTCCTGCAACTTCAATATTTTATCGTAGGTGCATTCATTACGTTCGTTTCGCCGGAGAGGCTTACCCCCGTCGATCAGCTTCTCCGCCGGCACTTTAGGCCCTGTAGCCTTTGGGCTAGGACTGAGAGACTCATGTCTGGTCATCCTCTTCTTCAACCTCCTGTGCAGTGCCCTACCCGCATATCTGTATGTATGTTGAACAACTTGCGCAGTAGAGTCTGACCGAGGCATCGCAGCACGACATGGGGACCTAAACTCGGCTTGCGCCAGATGTGTCAGGCGCGCTACAGCTTCGGGTGAGTGTCGTTCGAATAACTGTAGATGTCTATTAACCCTGCTCACCTTCTGCAGTTACTTTGGCGTCATCTTGCCAAGCGTCTTCAACCTGTGTTCTATGGTCGGTTTCTGTATATTAAACTGTATCCTGGGAGGCCAAACACTCTCCAGCATATCCGATGGTCGCCTGTCATGGAGGTACGCTTGCTCTGCTCGTTCCACGAATACATACGCTGACTCCACAGTAGTGTCGGCATTGTTGTTATCGCTATTATATCATTATTGGTCTCCTTCTGTGGTTACAAAGTACTCGGATGGTACAGTTTCTTCGATTGCCATCTTTGCATTCCACTCACGGGTCTGTCTTGCAGGTATGAACGCCTGGCGTGGATTCCTGTCTTAGTGGTCTATCTTGTAGCTCTTGGTGTCGGAGGAAAGCATATAGAGAACCCAACCCCGGTTGAGCCTGCGACTGCTCCGGCGATCCTCTCTTTCGCCGCCACGATTGCCGGGTTCGTCATCACATACAGCCCTTTGGCATCCGACTTTACGATTTACTACAAACACGATGTGCCGAGGTGGGTGACAGCCCGCCCAACAGTGGTTGAAGCACCGGTTGACAATCTCTCTAGCTGGAAGTTATTCGTCTACTCCTACCTAGGGTTCAATATTCCCATCGTGAGATCCTTAGACATATGTGAAGCCGTCAATTATTCGCTGATGCTCTGCTTCCCTCACAGATCCTCATCCAATGCCTCGGCGCAGCCGTTGTACTCTCCGCACCTTTCGTTCCCGCGTGGGAGGCAGGATATGGAGAGGGGAATGTCGGGGGGCTGATTGAAGCCATGCTACAACCTACTGGGAACTTCGGAAAATTCCTTACGGTGCTCATGGCGCTGAGCGTGACAGGGAACGTCGCACCGACGCTCTACTCGTTCTGCCTCAGCTTCCAGGTGTTCATCCCCGCGCTCAGCGTCATCCCTCGCTACATGTTCTCCATTCTTGCCACTGCCGTGTACGTCCCCCTCGTCCCTCTTACCCCCGCCGTTTTGCTCATCACCCATACTGGTGGCCGCCCTACGCCTCGCGCACCACAGCATCATCCCGGTCTCGATCGTCGGCGCGCATAAGTTCTACGACACGCTCACGAACTTCCTCGGGCTCATCGGCTACTGGGGCTCCGCGTTCGGCGCGATCGTGCTCGCGGAGCACCTCGCGATCCGCCGCGGCGACTTCGCCGCGTACGACCTCCGCTACTGGCGCGACCCGCGCCGGCTCCCAACGGGGCTCGCCGCGCTCAGCGCGTGCGCGCTTGCGTGTGCGCTCATCGTGCCGAGCATGGACCAGGTGTGGTTCGTCGGCCCGATTGCGCGTCATACGGGCGACATCGGCTTCGAGCTCGCGTTCTTCGCCACGGGCCTGTTCTATATCCCGCTGAGGTTCTTGGAGCTCAGGTACCGGCCGTTGGTGTGAAGGTGGGGAGGTGTCAAGTGGGATGGGAAGCAGGTTTGTGGGTCCATATAGAGAGATATATGGGAGTTCTAGGATAGACGGTAGAATGTATATGCGGAATATGGGGAAAAGGTCTACTGGTCGGGAATACAACGAAAAGCCGCTATGCCGCGGAAGGTGTATAGTACATTCGGAATGCCGAAGCATCAATCTGTACACTGCCATGCGAGTGCCAAATGGAGCGTGCTGGACGCTTGGAATCTGCTACAATGGTGTCCGCATATACACCACGCACTATCGTCCACCCATGGGTAGACATCGATCGGCCGGCCGCCGCGCAACGCGCACCATGCATGTCTGTTCTGCGGAGGAGGCCTACAGACCACGTGAGCAGAGTAGTCGACGACGACGGAGGCCGGGTACACGCACCTTCATTAGGGCAGACTTACACTGCACAACACCCTGTCCCTGGGAGGACAGAGCCTAGCGGTCGAGCGTCGCGGCGCAGGTGGAGGCGACTCTCATGAATCGTTGGGGGCGTGTCGCGGTCTCCCCAGCAGTCCCTCTCTCCCTGCCATGGCGCTCGGCCAGGCCCCTGACCCTCCACACCACCCCGGCCCAACGGCGCCCCAAACAGGACGCAGAGAGGCGGAGGGCTGCGCCGGTCCTCAGCTGGACAGCGGTGAAGGCAGGCCCATACAGCTCGTGCATATCGGCGTGTGTGCTTGCGGCGGCCGCTGCGGCAGATCCAGGCCCACGCGCGGCTCCTCCCTCACGTGGTCGTCCATCGGTGAGCACCCAGGCGAGCCGTCCTCTCCTTCTTCCCCGTCGGACAGGCTCCCCATCGCGCTCTCCTCGTCGGACGTGTATGGCCACTCGCGCACGGCGGCTTCAATGCAGAGCTGGAGTTCCATCGGCTTCGGGCGCGAGGCCGGCCGCGGCATCCACTGCATCGTCGCAGTGGTATCTTCAGACTCATCGCACGTCCAGACCGGGGACTTCTGGTGGGTCGCGCCGTAGCTCGGAAGGGTCTCATTCTGGAACCTAAACGAGATGCCCGATGATGTATTGCCCGATGATGTATTGCCAGAAAACGACAGCGCCGAGGACCACGTCTCGGGGGTCACAGCGCGCCCCTCCATGACGCGCAGGGTGATGAGGAGCGGCGGGATGGCCTGTGAGCAGGGCTTGGTGAGCATCCGCTCGCGATCAAATTACGAGCTACAGAACGTGACGGAAGCATACCTGGAGCTGGCCGAGCATAGGGAGGATGGCGTTCTGCAGCGGGCTCTGGGCAGCACATGCGATGATGCTCACGAGGGCGGTGATGGTGTACAAGGACGCGCTCTCGATGAGCATGGCGACGATCGACGTGTAGATTTCTGCCTGACGTTTCCCCAGCACGCTCGCGATCTCGCGCCGGACAGTGATTATCCGCCATACGATCGGGACGGTGAGCAAGACGTTGATCGAGAGCGACAAGGAGAGGTAGGCGAGGGAGGGTGCCGTCTCCGCGTTCGTCCACAGGTTCGTACCGAGCTTCCCGATGTCGTCGAGGAACGCACTGCCGACGACTGACGATGAGCGTTGCAGTGAGAAAGTGAGCGGTTGAACGCATGGACATGCTCACCGATGAGAGTTAGCATGGTTGTCACACAGCCCACAAGCACGTAGTAGGAACACCTAAAGAGCACGTAGAATCGGTACAGCTCAATGGTCGGGTAAGCATCGATGTCGGAGGTGCAGGAGAGAGTGGTAAGTACCAGCATCCCGTCTGCGAACCAATTCAGCACGATGTATCTGCAGTATTCCGTCAGTCGCGGCGCTTGACTCTTTGCTCTAACGGGATACTAACAGCATTGTCATCGCAAGATTGATTGGACGATGGGCTTGCGTGGTCAAGTACGCAAACGGGCCCCCCGGGTAGGTCCTATGTGCGATGAACGCGTCGTGGCTGATCCACGTCTGCAGACAGAGCCCCGTAGTCGCAAGGAGGAACAGGACACAGATGTAGGCGATGAGCCGCCAGTCACGCCTGCTCATCCTCCCCGCCCTTCCCAACTTACGCGAGTAAGTCGCATAGGCACGTAACAGCTGAACGAACAAGGTCAGATGAGCGCCTGGTAGTACCGATGTCAGAGTCGCGCGCGACGGGTTATAGGAACCGGCGCTTACCATAGGTCATAGTTGACAGAATGAGCCCTGCCATGTACGCGCTTCCGACCGACGCGTCCCAAGCACTGGAGAACGTTTCGGATGACATGGGAAAGCAGTCGAGTGGGCGAGAGCAGACGCGAATCGGAAGGCGATAGCGTAAAGGCCAGGGTACCACTCAACGACCTCCCTTTATATATGTTCGTACCGTAGAGCGAATACAGGTATCCTGTAGGCTTCTTGGAGCGGCTGTCGTTGCCGGAGAACTGGTACCTAATCGGGCGCTGGAGTCGGAGTCGGCCTCCCTTGCAGGAAACAGAACAATCATGCACCACAGATCGTCAGCCACAACACCGACCTACTGGTGGATGTACGTGCGACAATTGTACTTCCCATAAGATGTCCATCGGGGTGGAGAATATGTGACTGTAGCTACGAACGGACAATTGAGTTTCAACTAAGCCACCTAGTGTACTCGGCTGAAGCGCCCAGGAAAGGCTGGATATCTGGACATTCGGGCGCATGGGCTTCTGCAAGAACGTTCGATTCCCAGAGCAAGCGTCAGTGGTCTCTCATATAAGCTAGCTTCCCCTGCCAATAGTCTGCACGGCTTCTGTGGTACGCTTGACCCACATGTCCAGGATGTCGAGCTGCAGTGCTTCCGCGTGGCCATGCTCGTCATGTGGATCATGCGGAACACCTGGCGCATGGCTTGGTCATACAGCGTGTAACGGAGCGCCATAGCAACTACGTACCCGTTTTCCATTTCGCAATATGCGCCTCGAACGGTCCCAGCAATGACCGTTGTATACTTCTTAGCGAGTCGGCATCTCGCACACCAGTCTAGATGAGTGAAGGTATGAGTAGCATAGGACACAGTAGAACGAGGACGACGAACTCGGTTGGTCTGGTCTCGCTGGAGCAACACGTAGTAGAACCCGAGGCACTCGACCAGGCGCAAGGGCTCGGGCCCGTCCAGAAAGTCCTCAAGGCTGACTGTGTCGAGGATCTCCGGCGGGTCCGGGCGCAGGACGATCGGTCCAAATGTGGTGAGCAGGTACGGCGATGCGAAAATGTTGTCCTTCCCAGAGGACAGGCCCTCTAGGACTGCCTCCTTGAGCAAGCCAATTGCGGTAATCCGCATCTGCTGTGGCATTTCCTCCTCTGAGAGCAAATCCCGGAGAAGCTGAAAGCGTGCCGGTGGCGGTGAGAGCCCGAGGACAAGTGAGAGTATGCGGAAAGTGTAGTGCCGGATATCCGGATCCGCGTGGTTGCTGGCTAGATGGGGAAGCAGATGTACGAGGGGAATGATCAAATCCGTCTCCAGCTCGGTCCGAGGCGTCGTTGCCCGTAATGAGGATAGTGTCGTGATGAGAACTGAGAGCACTTCATCTAAGGCGATGTTCAGTTGGATGGACGACAGAATCGTTGGGAAGAACGCGTTTAGGACGGCAGGTGAAAACTCATACGAGTCGTGATGTGCGAGCAGTATGAACGTGGCGAGAGAGGGCCTGCGGCTACATGAGGCCGTGGAGACACCGATGCTGCGGAGAGCAGACTGGGCAAACTCAACATTCAGTCAAGAGACACATACGAAGAGCGACTTACCCATGTGGCGGTGAGAACGTCATCCGACGAACTCGAGGCAGGGACCTCCGATTGTGGTACGACCAACCGGCGGAAATGAGATGCAAATGCCCTTCGCGCTAACCCTGCTTGAAGGCTATTTGGGAACGCAGCCAGCCCGCTCTCGATAAGGCGCCGAAGAAGGTCCTACAGATGCATGCATAAAGGCTTGCGACGTGCGGAACAAAAGCGTACCCTTACGCTGGTCTCCTCGTCGGCGCCTTGACGCAGAGCTGATACCAGTCCGGCGACCGCCCCGATGACAGAACGGCCCTCGTCTGCGGTTGCATCGTGATTGAGGTCCGAGAACACCGCTTCAAGTTCGGAGAGCCGTGACTCGACTGTCGCCTTCGGAGCCTTTTTCCACTGCGGCAGTCGAGGTACAGCTACACGTCCGGTCCAAAGTCATCACCCCAAGTGCTATATATGTGAGAAGTGGCACTCGCTCTGCGAATACACCCGGATGAGACGGACGACTTGCGTTGCAGGTCTAGCGTTTCGAGGCTTGTCCTCGTCCTCGTCGGCGTCCCCTGATTGTAGCCGACGATGGAGGATCTCCACCGCTTCCTCGGCGGCCATGACGACCTCCTTCGCGCTGCACTCCCTGGCCATAAGATCCAGAATACCGTCCGCGCCCTGATCTGGGCTCCCTATAACAATCGGAATGACCGTCAACGGTTCCTAGGCTCAGATTCAGTACCGTCGCCGCTTCCTTTGTCGACGCCCCATCTCACGAATTCGGCCGCGCAGCCGCTCTCTTCCACGGCCCGCGCGATGTGCGCGAGGTCGTGCTTCGGTTCCCTGTCATTTACGGCGGTCGTGACGAGGCTCGTGAGCGCAATGCTCGTATCCTAAAAGGCTTCTCAGCTGTATATAAATGCGCAGCCAGACAATAGACGGGTGCGCTTGCGGCGCAGACGAGCTGAGCATACCTCATCGAGGTCGTCTGCGTCCAGTGACAGGCACTCTTTCAGAGTGCGCTTGCTCTGAGGGACATTTGCGGTCATTTTGGCTCGCCTGCAGCCGTGTGTGAAGTGCGCTCTGTAATCCTCGAGATCCAAGGACAATGGAGGAGGTAGTACGGGTTCAAGGTGTCGGAGTCCATTCTTATTCCCGCCACTTCTGTGGCGCCGCTGCAATCGGATGGGCGTCTGCAGCTCTGTTCATTCACTTCGGTCAAGCACCCCATTCAATACGAATCAGTGGGTGCAAGTTGAACCCACTGTCATGCTGCAGCTGGCAGTAGATGTGAAGTACAAGTAACGCGCCGTTTTTGCTAAAAAAATACAACGAGCGTGGCACCACAGCACGAACACAATCAACCAGCGCCCGCACTTCTCCACCACCGCACCAGTCCGTCCTCGCCGCCGCTCACGAACGCACCCGCCGTGCCATGAGCTGGCGGCTTGGGCCGCCAAGACACAGACCAGACTTCGCCGCTGTCCTGGACGGTCGATACCGCGGCGCGCGCGCCAAGATCCCAGACCTTGATCGTCTTGTCCGCAGACCTGCGCAGGGAAGAAGAACGTCAGCTACGAAGGTCTGGTTCTGCGCCGCGAAAGCAGTAGTGTGAATTGCACGTACCCGGATACTGCGAGGCGGCCATCCAGCGAGATGTCTGTGCTGAGAACCCAGGAGGAGTGCCCACTGAGCGTCGCCACCGCTCCCGACCCAGGCTTCCCAGATGGGGACACGCGGACGTCGTGCAGGATGAGTCGCTTGTCCTCAGAGGCAGAAAGGAGGAGCTACGGAAGTGTCTTCAGGAAGCGGTCATTATCTCGGAACGTGCCTGACGTACGTTCGAGTCCTCCGACCACGCCAGGGAACGCACAGCCATAGCGTGCGAGCTGTATGTTGTCTGGAGGGAGCTAGACGCAAGGTCGAAGATGTAGATCTGCCCTGACTCAGAGGACATGGCTACGCGGGCACCGTCCGGGCTCTGTGCACGTCGACCGGTCAGTCATACCTCCTAGCCGCGCTGCAAATCGAGACGAAGGCGGGAGCGGGCGGGTAGGAGCGGGGAAAGCTGGAAAGGACACCAACACCGCACGGACGCTACTGGTGACCCACATGTTTGCAATACATGCCAAACTTGCTCCGGCCGCTGTTGAGCGTCGCACGCCTCTGCCCGAACGAACCCGCTTCGGCGGAGTGGACGGTGACATTGCCGGAACCACCGGTGGACGCGTAAGTGCCGCCCCTGGGATTCAGTGATACTGACCACGCTGTCACAAAGTATCAGACGCAACGGTTTGCAAGAATAGGCAGATGCAGGTGATCCAGGGCGGACCGCGCCTAGGAGGGAAGCACAATGGACGCGACGTACAAGGTTCAGTCGCCTCCCCTCCACTGCGGGCGTAGCTCTCAAATGTGCCCTTCAACTCGCCGTCTTCAAGATCCCACAGGCATGTGAGTCCCTCGAGGGTGTTGTATAGCGCGTGCTTCCCCGTGGGGACTGTGCTGAGCGAGACGAGGCCGAGTGTATGCGGAGGGCGCGTGCGCGAGACCTGGCCTGATACCGAGTCCCACTGCTTGATCGAGCCGTCGGCTGAGATGCTCAGGACGGTGTCCGCGCCCGTCCAGGAGACTGCCCAGACCGCGTCCGAGTGCGCTGCACGGTGGGTTCATGTGAGAGCGTGTAGTGCGGCCGAGACGCGACGCGACATACGTTCCGCGCCGTCATGGGCATGTAGAAAAGCGAGACTCTAGAGGACCCAAGTCAGATCCAAGATGTCTGAGTGCATGCCAGGGTGCAGTACCATCGTCAAAACGCGCGCGAGGTTCAGCAATACAGCGACGATGAGCGGACTATATGCAAGTTACAAGTATTGATACAGGCAGACTGCAGTGAGGTCACCGCGCAGGACCCTGGGCGCCAAACCGACCACATACGGGCGCTAAATGTCCTCCCGCGATCGGAAGCTGTTTTCTGTCATCTGCGTTTCTGCGCCTCGGTCACGCAGTACGAGACAAACAGGGAGCGTAACTCGTGATACGGGACAGTGCTGCTGAACAGTGGCAGAGGCAACATATGTTGCGTGGGGAGTTCCAGCTGCGCGCTTGGCTACCGGGAGTAGCCGGCGGAGTTTCAACCCACACTTGAGGCCGCACAAAACCAAACCTTATTTTTTCCCTCTCATCAACGAACGCGGAAGAAGACATCGACCCTTGCTCCATCCTCAAAACCAAAAGTACGTCCCTGCATGTCGTGTATGAGGCACGCGATATTTACAAAGCGTGTTCTGTGCGTGTAGGATGTCTGACGCTTCTGATGAAATCCAAGTCGACGCCTCCGTCGAGGTCGAGGCTCCGGCTGAGGCTCCCAAGGGCAAGCTCTCCGTCGAGGACGCGCTCCAGGTTCGTGCAGCTCCTTGCACGGAGAACGGGCGAGGATGCACGAGCTCACATGCATTGCCACTGTAGCAAGTGCTGAAGAACGCCCTCGTTCACGACGGTCTTGCTCGTGGTCTGCGCGAGTGCGCCAAGGCGCTCGACAAGCGTCAGGCTCACCTGTGCGTCCTCGTCGAGACGTGCACAGAGGCCGAGTACATCAAGCTCATCGAGGCCCTCTGCGCCGAGCACAAGATCAACCTGATCAAGGTCTCCGACGCTAAGCTGCTCGGTACCTGGGCTGGTCTCTGCAAGATCGACCGTGAGGGCAACCCCCGCAAGGTCGTCGGCTGCTCGTGCGTCGTCGTCAAGGACTACGGTGTCGAGAGCGAGGGTCTTCACGTCCTCCTCGACTACTTCAAGAACCGCTAAGTGAGTGTCGGTCTTGTTCTGTGCTTGAGGATGACAGAACAGACTCCCTCGACGGAGAGCATCCGTGAGGAAAACTGTCTATCCGGAATCATTATAACTTTGTCTGAACTTCGAATGTGTTGCTATGTTTGGTGAAGCAGAGATGCTAATTGCCCTCCCATCGCAGATTATTCTCGGTTCCTTGTAGCTGTAGTCATGTCGCTCGCCAATGCCATCACGTTGTACGACCTTTTGGTGGTGTGATTTTGGTCAGAGGAGCATCTTTGTGCTCGCTCGGACATTGCTCCGAGCAGTGTTGCGTACGCCGATGTGTGCTCCGAAGGCGTTCTTGCTGTCTCTCATTGCGCGACATGTTTGACGGATTAACCACAGTGGTTCGACTCTTTGGTCAAGTGCAGCGCCCTGGCGAGGGACCATCACGGCTCGGCGTCTTTGCGGTGCACATTGTTGCGACGTCTGCAAAGAGGGAGAGCAACGGCTGCATATTCGTGTGCTCAAGCTGGGCAGCGGGACGTTTGGGAGCTGCATGGCTTGTGGATCGGGATCGTCGCGAGCGGGCCGGGGCCGGGGGAGTCTGAAGCGATCGGTGGGCTTGAGTTGCATCATGGGCGCTTGCGGGGGAATGTGGGGGAAACACATGCTACACGCCGATCTGCACGGATTCTGGTCCTCCATCGTCCCATTTGCCCTCTCTCGCCCTCGCCCAGCTCAGACGTTTCAGCGCTGCATGGGCCAGGGCTGATCAACCCGGGCTCTCGATACCTCGCTTTCTTGCTCCCTACCACCATCTCCCCCCCTCTGCTTCGCTGGCAAATCCACGAGCATGGCCATCCAGCTCCCCAACCTGGTCAACCCAGCCATGCTCGGCAAGTTGGATCCCAAGGCACGACGGTCGTTACTCGTCGCTCTCTTTACGCTCATGCTTCTGCGTGGACGGATCGCGGATTTGCCCAAGAGTATCTTCGCGAGGCTCAGGAACGTCACGGTGCGGCAGGAGGTCTCCCAGGAGGAGCTCGCGCGGGCCCTCCAACAGGTCTACGTCGACGAACCTGATGGCTCGAAGACGCTCCTCGTTCCACACAAGGGACACATATCCAAGGTGCGCTTCTCTGCGAACTCTCCATTCTGCGTGCGGTTCTGGACACCCGCATAGGTCACGATCAAGTCCACGCCCGCCTCTGTCATCGCGGAGAACGCGAAACGCTTCCCGCTCGTGCCCGCATCGCACAAGCCGAACCTCGACAAGACGTTCCTGCGCCAGCTCCTCGCCATCTTCCGCATAGCCATACCCTCGTGGCGCTCCAAAGAGGCCCTCATCCTGGTCTCACACTCGTTCTTCCTCGTCCTCCGCACCGTGCTAAGCGTCGCGGTTGCGCGGCTCGACGGGCGCATCGTGCGCGACCTTGTGAGCGCCGACGGATGGGGGTTCCTGAGGGGCCTTGGTTTCTGGTTCCTGCTGTCGGTGCCAAGCACGTACACAAATTCCATGGTAATGTCGCATTTCATATTGTTCTCTAGTGTCCATGGAGTTCGTGGCCCTCGTGCCCGCCGCTGCATGCTCACATATTAAGCGTGGGGGGCGGCAAGCACGCCCGCATGAGATTAGCGGAGGAACGAGCTGACAGAGCTGTACAACTGGGTCAGCTAGTGGACAACCAGATGTGAATGAGGGAACATCACCGTCCATGCCCCCCAAAAGTCTCTGCGGGTGTAGGCGTGCCTACCCAGAACGATAGGCCGACATCCCGGGAGTGGGCTCGACTTCGCGGTCCTGCAGTTCTGGATGCCAGACAGTCATACTCCGATTATTGCGAACGAAGCGGCTGACCAACCAGCTATTTCTGCAATAGATTCGACACCTACAAGCGAAACTCTCGCTGCGGATGCGCACGCGTCTCACGCGCTACACGGACGACTTGTACCTCTCTTCGGCCCCCGACCTGCGCTACTACCGCGTCCCGCTGGAAGGTGGCCTGGATGATGTGGACCAGTACATCACATCCGATATTGCTGCGTTCTGCGACGCGCTCGCAGGGATCTAGTGAGTGCACCCAATCTCACGCGTCAGACGCGCCGGGCTAATTGCCCTCGCACAACCAGCGGAAATGTGCTCAAGCCGTCGCTCGACCTTGTGCTGTTCACGTCGCAGCTGTCGCGTTCGCTGGGCATCCGGGGCACCGCAATGCTGTTCATGAACTACTATCTCACCGCGAGAATCCTCCGGGCTGTGACCCCCGCGTTCGGTCGGTTGGCCGCGGTGGAAGCGCGGCTGGAAGGCGAGTACAGGGCCGGCATGGGTCGGGTAGGTCGTGAGAGTGAAGAAGTCGCGTGAGCATCTCTAGGATGCTAGAGTATCCTTGGGTACTGACTGGTCCTCAATAGTTTCTACGGCGGCGGGCTGCGGGAACGCAACATCCTGTGGAGGGCGTACCTCAGACTCATCAAGCACGTCAACTCAATCTACAAGGTACATTTCGAGCTTCCCATGAGCACTTCACGGATCGCTCAACCGTCTACAGATCCGCATTGCGTACGAGTGGACGGAGGACTTCGTGATCAAGTACCTCTGGAGCGCAGCGGGGTACTGCCTTATCTCCATCCCCGTCTTCCTGACAAGACGGAGGCACGTCGGCGTGCAAGCTCCGGCTAAGCCGCGCGAGGGCGTTGACAACGAAGTCGCGAACCGCACAGAGAGTGAGCGCGTCACCGATCTAAGATGTATGGTGCGAGCGTGCTCACCACCCTACCCCAGCGTACATCTCCTCCAGGCGTCTCCTGCTCTCGCTCGCAGACGCTGGCGGGCGACTCATGTACGCATACAAGGACCTGCTCGAGCTCGCCGGGCTCACCACGCGGCTCTACACCCTCCTCTCGACCCTGCACAACCTCCCCCCGCTGCCCGTCCCGCCCTCCGCGGGCGAGCACGGGGACGTCGTCGCGCTCCGCAACGTCGACGTCGGCGTACCGACCACCGCGCCCGCGTTCGCCGCAAACGAGGATGCGTCCGCGTCAGAGACGGGCTCGAGCAAGGGCGCCGGCACCGTCCTTGTGCGCGGGCTCTCGCTCGAGCTTGTGCCCGGGGAGCACCTGATGATCACGGGCAGCAACGGCGTGGGCAAGACGGCGATCGCGCGCGTGCTCGCGGGCCTGTGGGCCGCACAAGGCGGGGGCGAGGTGCGCCGCCCGCTGGGGAAGAGCGGCGTGTTTGTCGTGCCGCAGCGCGCGTACATGGTCACGGGTACGCTGCTGGACCAGTGAGTGTCACGTACCCGCCTAAGGAGAGGAAGGGATTCTGAATATCGAGGTGCAGAATCATCTACCCGGACTCGTACCCCCAATTCGTCGCGTCCGGCAAGACGTACAAGGATCTCATGGAGATCCTGACCGCTGTGAACTTGGCGTACCTCCCGGCGCGCGAGGGCGGGTGGACGACGCGCAAGGAATGGAGAGACGTGCTGAGCGGCGGCGAGAAGCAAAGGGTATGCCTTTCTTCGCATGCTACACTGTCGCGCATCTCTGACGATGGTTGCAGATGGGCATGGCACGCGTGTTCTACCACCGCCCCAAGTTCGCTATCCTCGACGGTAAGCCAGCCCACGAACCCCACGCAGGGTCTGATCTCACGACTTCGTGTCCCCCAACAGAGTGCACGAGCGCGGTGTCGAGCGACGTCGAGGGCCGGATGTACGAGCACGCCAAGTCTCTCGGGATCACTCTCATCACCATCTCCCTCCGGTGAGCCCCCCCCTCCTCCCTCTCTTCTCTTCCTTGGCCAGGATCTAGACACTGACGGCGAGGCGGTGCAGCCCGGCGCTCATGCGGTACCACACGCAGCTCCTCACGGTCGCAGGCGACGGCACCGGGCGTTGGACGCTGAAGCGGATCGGGACCGCGGAGGAGCGCATGGATCTCGACCGCGAGATCGTATCGCTCGAGGGCCGGCTCGCCGAGGTCGCGCGCTGGGAGGCGCGCCTCCGCGAGCTCGAGCGCCTGCTCAGCGTCCAGGAGGCGTGATCGTGAGTCTCGAAGTCTGAGCTTGAACTCGTTCCTTGGCGCGCGTGGAAGATGGCAGGGGTTGGAGGGGGGGGGAAAGAGGAGGGAGGGAGTAAGTGCGAAGAACGATGGCTGGAAGGACATTGGCCCACCTATACAGCATACCCTACAGTACATATATCAGCCTAAGTTTGTGTGTACCCATCCTGGATATTGTACCCCTGTTGTTGGATAGCCATTCCGTATTTAACCTGCTGTATACAAGGCGAACTGCCTATCCTACGATTGTTGCTGCCCATGAGTGACTCTGGACGTTGATTGTGATAGGCAAGCAATCATGACAACAGGAAAGAAGTGATGGTAAGTACAGATCCGACAAGTACAACGAGAGGTCGCTACGCAACGCTTGATACATTCCACTCTGCCATTAGGATTAGGGATACAACGCTGGCTATTAAAATGGCCCTGAGGCATATACAACTATCGACGGGAATCTATCGTCACAACATACTCAGTACACATAGGGCGCAAAACCCGATCAACGAAACCATCGCCCCGTCCGATGCTCGTACAGCATCACCCGCGAAACGCACGGCAAAGACAACCAGAACACGGCGGCGACACCGACCTCAAAGGGACGGAAGGTCTCGATAGGCATGCGTCCGTCCCGACTCCCGAGGTGCGTTACGCGCATCCGCCGCCCGTGCGCGGGAGGATCGGTACGGCACACGCACGCGCCTCCAGGGCGGCGTCGTCCCGGAGCGGACAGTCCCGACGCCAACGTCTCCGGTAGGTGGAAGTGGCAACGGCAACGCTCGGGCTCGCGCCAGGAATAGGTACGAGAGCGTGCGGCAGTGGTACAGTAAGACCCGCTCAACGGTCGAGCGCGTGGCCCGCCACAAAAGCGGATCGCCTCGCCAAACGCCCGCCTGCCGACTGCCGCGGGCGTCACGCCGATTTGTCGCTGCATCTTGTGTTTCGCCCCCACGCGTCTGTCGGCCTAGTCGCTACGGACGGGAGACGCGGGGCGGGGCTGCCTGCGCCGCCGTGCGCCACTGTGCGTCCAACAGTCCTGCTCGAGTGTCTCAGCCACGCCACTGTCGCAGCCGGAAAACCGCGGATGAGCTGTGAGGTCCAGAGGGGTGGGTAGCGGGCGCGGGGCGTCAAGGCTGTGGAAAACAACGACAGAATCACAGTCACAGGATCGCGCACCCAGCGCTTCCGTACGCCTTTACATCGAAGTGCGTCAATGCGGCGACGGTCCGGTCACGTCGGCTTGGGCCTGCTCGCGAAGCTGCCGCGCGGCTGGGGTCAGCCCACTTCGACGTCTGTCTCGGTCTCGTCCGAGAACGTTGTGCCGACGACGACGGTGCTGAACTCGGGCATGTTGGACGTCCACCGCACGCGCCCTTCTGGCAGGAGGTTGATCCCGAGGCGGATGACCATCAGCGTCGGCGCGATCCCCTGCCGTTCACGTTAAATCTATCAGCTTGGCCCGGTTCGGAGGAGTGGGCAGGAAGTCGTGCGTACGTATACCTGAGCGGCCATCGACTCGAGTATGACGGTGACTGGGTGGTCGCACAGCAGGGAGATGAGTACCGCCGACTGCGCAATGCTGAGAAGCGCGCCAGCCTCAATGATGGATGCCGCCAGGGAGGAGACGAGGTCAGAGACAGACTTGAAGCTTTTCACCGCAGCGGACATGTGGTGGAGGCGATAGATTATCAGCGCCGTCACGTAGATGTCGACCACCAGGGACAGCGTGCAGAATGCGATGTCGAACGGGAGGAGCCGCGGCGCCATGAACGGTGAGTGAAACTCGTGCGCCGAGATCTGGATAGGGCCAACCATCGCGCACCCTACACAGAGAGCAGGAACCATAGCATCGGAGGGGGCGTGAGTAAACGGAGTAAATTCTCAGAGGACTGGTGGGACACGCACCGAATCCAACGATAGCCATGAGGAATGGTGCGACTACAATGAGCCATGCATAGTCCCACACCGCCCAGCAACGATGAATCTAACGATTGAAGTCTGAGTTGTGTTGAGGGAGGCTGCGGTCGAAAAAACTCACCATCATCAACTGCGAGAGAAAGCCAGAGACCTTGAGGAGCGCATCCGTACCCCGGAGGAGACCGCTCAACTCCGGACCTTTGGGTATGGAATGAGCAGACTGGACGAATGTCGAGTGAGCGTAAAAAACATGCGAGATCGGTATATGCGTACCGTCAAAGTGGAATATCTGTTCGTGGTGACAAGGCTGCAATGCTGCGGTTTGAAAAGCGCAATCAGTACGACGCCAACACTATGAACAGGTGGGGCTGACCGTCATGCAGGTCCCATACAGAACAACCAAAGCCATCACGGTGTGCCAATCGACCGGGAGCGGCCTTCTGTACACTAGGAGTAGGATCAGGGCGGCCGTGAATACGATGGTGTAAGTCCCTGTAGGGTAAATGAGACCAGACGGCATAAGAACAGGTTCAGGGCGGAGAACCGGTTCAGGGCGGAGAACCGGTTGCTACGCACCAAAGAGAACAATCTCGAGGGCGTCGCTGACGACCACCACGTACGCGCCGTCGGCTCTCAAGCCTTCGAGCATTGCGACGGTGAGGTCCGGGGCACGGTCACCGCCCGGCAGCAGGCGACGAGGCCAGCGGGGAAGGGCTTCACAGCGAGCAGCAAGGACCGACTGAGAGGGCAAAGGGAAAGGCGTGGGGAGAGACCATCGCGCTCGGACGCTGCTGGCTGCGTACTTATTTGACTGCCGGCCGCGAATGTATTGGGCGTTGGCGAAGCAGGACTCAATACGGTGCGCGCCCGATCTGAGCCCGATCTCGTTCACGTCACCACGTGGCCGACGACGCCGCTCAGGGGCCAATCACAGGCCGTGCGGGACAGCGAGCCCTAACCTCAACGTACTGGACCTCGAGATAGGACATTCCTGTGCCGGATCCATCCATACCGCGTGCAGTCTCAAGCCTGTATCATGTAAACAATGTCGAGTACTGACCGCATCTGCAGCCCTCAATGTGTATCAGCGAGCGAGTGTGGGCGGATGTGCGAACTAGACAGATAACATGACCGTGGGACTCGCGTAGATGGCCTGAGGGTCGTAATCCCGCATCTGATAAGATTCACACTCACTCCAGCTAAGACATGGACAGCGCAAACCGTCGACTCAACGCCATCCAGCGCGCTCTTGCCCCAAACGGTGGCTGGAAGCGGGTTCTCGTACTTCCTGATCACGCGCGGGTCGATGTCTCACCCGCGCCGGACGCGGCGCAGCCCACAAATATCGCAATCGAGGGCACCGTCGTCGGCCTCTTCCGCACTTTGCCCCGCTCCCTCGCCCTCATAATCTCTGCCGTTGGAACACCGCACGAGAAGACCGCGGACCATGTGCCAAAGTTCTCCTTGCTCGAGATTCTTCCACCGGCAGCAGTGGACGCGAGCGCGCCGGCAACTATCTCCATTCCGGACCTCTGGGCGATCGTATATACCCTCCACACCATCCTCCACACACAAGAGACTATCCCCATCGTCCTCTCCCCGGACATCCAAAACGCGGCCAAGCTGAGCGAGTACCTCCTCGTGTCTGGCCTCGCTCGCAAGCGACACACGCTCCCGAGCGACACCGCGACTGCGGCTGCCGAACCGGAGCACTTCCTCTTGCGCGAGACGTTCTGGCAGGGCGCCGGCACGGTCTCATACCACACACGCGGATGGCTTCGCGGGCAGTGCGCGCAACTAGCCGGCGCGCCGTTTCCGTACACTCAGTCTTTCACTCGCACGCCGCTCGTCATCGCCGCGCACCCGCTCCGCCCGCCCAAGCCGCGCCCGGGCGAGGTCATCTACCGCCGGTGGATCCCATCGCTCGGGCAGATGCTGGAGTTCACCTACTTTGATCTCGAGGGGCATGGGCCCGGGGTTGAATGCGAGGGGGAAAGCGGCGTGTCCCTGCATCTCGCCACCTTCCACCGCTGGCACAACTCCGACCATGTGAACCGGGGATGGGGCGAGCGCGGCCCTCTCGAGAAGCACCGCGCGTACGTGAGGGACCTCATGGCGGACCCATGCGTCCTTCCGGTGATGATGAGCTGGGATAGCGAGCTGATGGGATATGCCGAAATGGTGTACATCAAGGTGAGCGCTGAGCTTCCTCGTCCTTCTCTGGTTTCTGGTGTGCGCCCGTGCAAGAGCGGCGAAACCTCTCGTGCGCCGGGCCTGACGCTGACGCGCGCATACACAGGAAAACCATGTCGCACCATACGTGCCAGGGGGCGCGTGGGATTATGATCGAGGCCTGCATGTCCTCGTAGGCGAAGAGAAGTTCAGGGGCATCCATCGCTGTGCGTGTGCCTACTTCGCCAACGTTCTCTTGATGGCCGGGGCTGACAGATCGCGCTTCAGCGAAGGGATGGTTCGCGAATATCCATCACTTCTTGTTCCTCTCGGACCCTCGTACGGAGCGCGTCATCGGCGAGCCGAAGGCCGCGAATGCAGCGGTCATCAGACTCTCGGAGGCCGTAGGCATGAACGTCAATACGGTGAGCGTCCCCGCTGAGATGCTGGTATCTAACCGAGTGAACGTGGCTGATACCGAGGGTCGTAGATATTCGACTTCCCGTACAAGCGGTCGGCGTTGACCTGGCTGCCCCGGGACCGCTTCTTCAGGTACGACGTGTTAGCGTTTGCGGAAGACAAGGATGCCACTGCGCGGTAGTGAACTGGATACTCCTTATACCAAGTTAACGCTTTTGGGGCAATCGCTAATATGCGGACCATGAGCGATAGAGTAATCACCAAAAATGTATCTCGCGGATCTCTCACCATATATTCATCTAGCAAGAGCACCGCCCAGTGATTGGGCTTTCCACAGACCCTGGACGGTTTTTGCTCTCTGCGGCTTTGGCAGAGATTCCTTCGCTCTAGGTACGTACCTCACTCTTACCCTCCGCGACATCCCTGCGGCTCCAGCTTCGGCATGCAAGCCAAGGAAGTGCTCTGTCGAGTCCTTGATCAGACTACCACAGTTAGTCACTGCGGCATATCTACGACTGCCGGTTGTCGAGACCACCTCAAGGCGTGATTGCCTACGTTGTCGTAGGTGAGCGTTCTAGTGCCCCTGGTGTATCCCAAGATGCAGGTAGGAGACTTCATTGAGCAAAGATCGATATCCCTACGCTACAGGTGCGCGCGCGTAATGACTGCCATGGGTCCGACGGTCTCGGTGTTCGGCTGAGTGTGGGGCTGCGGGGACTACCCGAGGACGACGAGTGCTTTCGAAACCGTCGCATGTAAAGTTCATGATATTTGCTCTCGGGACGTTTCTGTCAGCGATAGCACACACGTCAACAGCCACGAGAACAGTTAGCCGGAAGCCTCTAGTCGGCATATGGGTGGCAACCCATGGCAAGTACCCACTTCATGGCCCGTGTTGTTGATAGCGCGTTCTTGGGGTACGCATCAACGACACACTGTACGCTGGAAGCGCTGTAACCACTTGTGCTCCAACCCTGCAGGATATTAGTATCTTAAGAGCGATTTTGGGAGCAGACACCCACATAGAACTCCGGACTTCCGGGAGGAACTCCGATGTCGCGTTCTCCCACCACATTTTTACTGCTGATTCTATTGAACTGGTCGCCGCTTCAGCCTACTGCTTACACACCCTACGAGCTGCTTTCATTTGCTCCAAGGCTCGTATAGAATGCTGAGGATGGCCTGATCTATTCTACTACTACTTCACGATGTGCGTACACCAGAGGAAATAGACGTCTGAGCGCAGTCGAGTCAATATGTGTGCACCAGCATGACAAACGCGCCCTCATATTGCGTCGGATGTCGGTGGATGTCGATGAGAACCAATGATCGTGGAGGAGTATTACTCGAGGGACCCCTCCCGCTTTTGGATATATAGCAGCTTGTGCTCTCAGGCTGTCGATGTCCTCATCGTTCGCCATTCGGGTTCGCCCTCGTCCTCTCAACCAGTTCTGGCCGTCTGCAGCACATCGTCTCCGACACCTCTCTGCAATTCCAGCCCGGATACTCACCCCTCCACGAGTAGTTCCAGGTCAAATCCTGACCTGGTATCACAGCATGGCGACTTCCCAGCTTCCAAAGACCATGCACGCAATCGGCGTGAACAAGACGGGCGACTTTGATGTTATCGAGAAGTTCGAGCTGCCCGTCCCGGTGCCCGAGCCAGCGCACGTCCTCGTGAAGGTGCGTGCATGCCACGAACCTGTTGGGCTTCCCGGGCGCGTTTGCTGATGGGCGATCCGATCTCGCGTTGTAGGTCCACTACGGTGGCGTCAACTTCATTGACACCTACTACCGGTGAGCATCTGTCGTTTTCTGCAGCACTCTGGACGCAGCAGACAGCTAGAATGCTTGGCTCGGATGCGGGCGCTCACTCCCTCCCAGGAAGGGTCTCTACCCGATCAAGTCCTTCCCCCAGCCACTCGGGACGGAGGCGGCGGGCGAAGTCGTCGCGCTGCCCACAGATGCAGGCGTCCTCGGGGACGAGGAATACAAGCTGCGTGGTTTCAAGGTCGGCGGTAAGGTCGCGGTGGTAAGCCCGTGTCGTGCTGCTTTACCTCGCCACCTTGAGTGCTCACGAACGTCCCCCAGACTAGATTCGGCGCATTCGCAGAGTACCTGAGCGTGCCGTGGACGAAGGTGTTCCCTCTTCCCGACGGGGTCTCCACCCGTACAGCGTCGGCTGCGATCACCCAAGGTGCGCCGGGACCCCTCCGTGTCGATTCCATAGCCAATCACTCCCTTGATGCTCTTGCGGCGGAGTACAGGCGGGACCGCGCTCACGTTCGTCACGGAGGCGTACAACGTCCAAAAGGGCGACGTCATCCTCGTACACACCGTCGCCGGCGGGCTCGGCCTGATCTTCGCACAGCTGATCAAGGCGCGCGGCGCGACTGTGATCGGAACGACCAGCTCGCCCGAGAAGGCGGCAGTCGCGAAGGAGCACGGCGCCGACCACGTCATTCTCTACACCCAGGAGGACACCGTGCAGCGCGTGCTGGAGCTCACCAACGGCGAGGGCGTGCACGCGATTTTCGATGGGGTGGGCAAGGATACGTGAGTGCACCATGCGAGCTGCCGATGCTAGGTGGACGCTGAGGGCCACGGCGTGCAGCTTCGAGGCTGACTTTAAGATGATCCGCCGCAAGGGCACGATCGTCTCCGTCGGGAACGCGTCGGGCGCAGTCCCGCCTTTCCCCCCACTTAAGCTCGTCGAGAAGAACGTCCGCCTGCTCCGCCCGACGTACGTTCTCGCTATCTGTGATCCATACCTCCATGTCCGTCTACTAACGCTCCTACCATTTCCAGATTCGGCAACTACATCTACACCCCCGAGGAGGGCCGACGCTACATTACAGAGCTGTTCAGCCTCGTCGCGAACGGCAAGCTCAAGATCCGCATTTACGCCGAATATCCATTCACCGCCGAGGGCGTGCAGCAGGCTCAGCGGGATCTCACTGGCGGAAAGACCATTGGTAAGCTGATCGTCAAGGTCGCCCCGGATGCTCAGCAATGATTTCCCGCTTGGGAGTGTGGAGAACCTGAATGTTAGTCAAGAAGGCGGGAGGTTTGCTCGAACGATGTGTTGTACTTCCAAGATGTACAGTATCAATGATGTTGCATGAGCACTTATGATACCTCCAATACTCATGGGACTAACACCCTAGCAACTGGTAAGTTCACACTCTCCGTGATGAGGGACAACAAAGAAAACAAAGAAAACGACAAAACATGAGTCGGCCCAGGTTCGAACTGAGGACCTTCTGTGTGTTAGACAGATGCGATAACCAACTACGCCACCGACCCGTAGTACTAAAGTCCAACGTATTGGTTGATAACCTAATTCTACAAAGGTTCGAGGTTCATGGATTTCCTCCGGAACCGAGACTACCGGCAGATTCTATGTATCTTGACACCGACGTGGATGTCTACTCATACTAGCCCTCCGTGTTGCAAGATCTGAAGCCCCACTTGTAGACCCACTGTAAGCATACAGGAAGTCGATGTGTTCAACAACCAATCACTCGTGCATTTGCTTCGACCAAGCTGACCTCGTGTACAGACTCATTAGCTCAAACATAGCCGCAAACCCACTGTGCAATGTGTCGTCCGCGGTACGTCCACAAGAGTGACCAGCCCAGACAGGTGAAGATAGCCTTCAAGAAAGGATGCCGATGCATCCTTTTTTTATAGGATACAAACAACAGAGGTAATACACGGTACATCAGAGCTCCAGACGCGTACATACCAGCCAATAACGAAGCCAAGCGAGTTACAGGTACTACAGACTATCAGTACATCGTAAGCCCTGGATCCCAGCACGTCATTCAGCAATCGCATTTCTCCGTGCGCACTGCTGCACGAACGGAACCCTCTCTGATCCCAAAGGACATCCTCAACCCTATGCAGCCCTCGTCGTCTCACGATCGTCCGTGATTTGTCCAGGGACGAGCCTCACCACTTCGGGATGCGTGTCCGTCCCCGCTCATTGCGTGACGAGTACGCGACCGGAGGTGGTGGAGGAAGTGGCCAGACAATCCCGTCGCGCCCAACAAAGTAGCCGGGATGCTTTCCCGGGCCGGGCACTGGGCTCGCGCCTCGGGACCCAACGCCGCGCCCTCGTCGGAACGTGCCAGGTACCTCCTCAGGTGCTGACGACTGCGCCGTTGTTGCGGGCGGCACGAAGGGGCGGGGGTCAAAGGACGCGCTAAGGGGAGGGGCTCCTATGTCCTTCCCGAACGACGCGTACCATTGTCGTCCGAGGTCCGCGAGCGACGGCGCGCTTCCTACGTCCGGAGGAGTGGTCGGCAGCTCGGGGGACGGGGGAGACGCGGTGTGCGAGCGCGAAGGGGAGACCGATGACATGGACGAGTCGTCCGAATCCCACCCCGCGGTGTCCGCCGCCCAGACCACAAGACCCGCCGGTTCGGGGTTGCACGATTGAGCCCCGCAATCCCCCACTAGAAATGTGGGGATCCCGGTCGCCGCACAGCTCGCGGCAGTGGCGGTGGCGGCAGCCCGTTTGCGAGGGAACTTGTATCCCGCGGGCGCGCACTCGGGAGGGGGGACTGGCCACAAGCTTCCGTCGCGCCCGACGAACCACCCGGTGGCGTATTCGTCGTCCGCTACCCCGTCCTCGTCGCCATCCTCCGAGTACGCGCTTGTCCCGTCCGTGTCCCAGCTCCGCTCTCCCAGGAAGTCGCTGGGCTTGCTCGACACGTTGGAGCCCATCGATGACCAGGAGCAGGTGTCAGAAGGCCGGGCGACGTCGAGAGCCCTGCTCGCTGAGGATAGGGCGGGTGGCGTCACCGCGTTTTGCATGGGCCGCCCCCAGTCGGGCGGGTTTGCAACGAGCTCCGGAGCGGGTGGCCAAGGTGGTGCTTGGTTCATGAGCGCGGGGTCGCTCATAGCCTCTTGGTGGTAGATGCCTTCCGCGTACTTAGCCATGATGCGCCCTTGGGCGAAGAGGTTTTGCATGTACAGCCCACCCGACTTCAGGTACTGTGGCTAGGTGAGTCAGATATCGTTGATAATATCAATAGGAGCACTCACGGCATCGTTGGTGGGCTGCGTGCCTTCCAGGTTGTGCTGGGGCGTGTCTTCGGATTCCTCCCAGCAGAGGATTGTGGCGAAGTCTGCCGCGGGGCGCTGTGGCGCAGGTGCGATGACGGGCAGGGAAGCGTGTACGGCTCTCGGAAGGGGTGGCGGGGATGCACGGGGCCCCAGAAATAGGAGCAGCGAGTTTGTGTCGGTGTTTACGTCCGTGAAGAGGTGCGAGGACATGATGGCGTCTCGGTTATGGGCGATGAGGACGGGCTGGGGGGCGCGAGGCAGTTTCAGGCGGGAGATCCGTGCGTTCTGGGGTAGAGCGAGAGCGAGGGTGTGCGTGCCACAGGATATCTGTGCAGGTGGAGGAGCAGGAGAAGGTGGCGGTCGGGTGCAGGAAGAGTTGGGTCCCTCTTGGATAGCTTATAAGGCGCGCGCGATGTGGCCATTGTACGCTTGGACACGCCCACGTGACCGCGAGCCAAAGCGCGGCCCTGGCCCATGCCCATCATCCGTTTATCATTCAGCTCCGGATGTCCCTCTTTCTCCTTCCAAAAGATATCTGGACCATCCTGCCCTTTGCAAAACGCTGCCGGGAAGTCGCGCATATCTAGCCGCTATGTAGCTTGTACGTCGGTCGCTACACCGCCTTAGCGAACTATAGGTCTCAAAAGACAATGGTAACTACGCGGAGACGGTTTGTCTGCGTTGTTTTGTGGGTGCGCTTGCTGATTTGCTAACGGGCCCATCCGTGTCACTAGGAACCGAGAGGGAGAAGGACTCTTTGGACCAATGCTGACTTGGCAGAGGATGTAAGTCCTCGGGCAATGCCATACGCAATCCGCCGCCCGGTTGCAATCGCTGGACTATGCGCAATTTGACAATCCCTGTCCTCGAACGGTTCAAATTGCAGGTATCGATACAGCTTGCATTATCTAGGTACAGTGCTGGGTGCTGAAAACAACAAGCATTATGGGTGCGCGTATGACAGTACTACGTGGTTCAATGGTCCTTCTATTACACCTCGTCCTCCCAGTTGTCAGGTATGTCCTCGGCGTTGACGGGCGCCGCCGCTGGGACCGCCGGCACCGGGGTGATACGCGGAGGACCGGGGGATGGCGTGGACCGCGCTGGGGTTTGCGCCCTGGGAGGAGCGAGGGTCGGGCCCCAGGCGCTCGGTGCAGGGGCCGTATGGGATGCGCGCGCCACCACCGACGTCCACCCCCTGCCCGCCGCTGCGCCGCCCGACGCTGGGACCGGCGCTGGTGATGGTGATGCGGATGTGCGCGACGATCCCGGGCGCGAGAGCGGCTGGAGCCCCGGGGCACGCAGGTCGGCGAGCTTGCCTAGCCCGGCGGAAGTGGGCGCTGCGACGGACGAGAGGAGCGGGTTAGGGACGCGCGAGTCCAGGCGCTGGAGTAGCTGGACGCTCCGGTGCGGCTCTTGGTCGACCATCTGTGTGTCCATGCGGTAGACTGCCGCG
This sequence comes from Trametes elegans, assembly GCA_022606155.1. NCBI lineage: Eukaryota > Fungi > Basidiomycota > Agaricomycetes > Polyporales > Polyporaceae > Trametes > Trametes elegans. Next base: position 1,610,119 of record JABYQO010000003.1, on the reverse strand, counting down.
AGGTCGTGCACAAACTTGCGCTTCTGCTCGGGCATGTGCGGCAATATTTGGCTCTTCTTGTCGGAGGCCAAGAAGCTGGGGGTGCCGTGAACGTTAGTATTACGCTGGTACCCCACTCCAAACGGCAATGACGCACTCAGAGAAGCTTTTCTCAACGATCGTGCAGAACTTCGCATTGGCGCGCGCGAACGCAACAAGGTCGTCGTTATACGTAGCGTGGTTCAGCCGGCTATCCGCCTTCTCGGGGTTGATGCCCAGCGCCTCCGCAAGTCGTGCATTCCGCTTTGCGATTGCGCACTCGTTCGTACACTTGAGCTGCTGGCTACCTTCCCGCCCTGCAGGGTTCGTGAGCGAGCGCCCGCAAGGTATGGGCTGGCGGATGCGGCCACAAGGGCAGGTGATGTTGACGATGGTGTGGCACGGTTCGGACTCATCGCATGACGCCGGAGCGTGGCATGGCCGGGTACAAGGGTGGATCGCCGGCATACAGAGTTTGCGAGGCTTCCCACAAGGGGCGTGGCATGGCCCACACCCGTCTCCGTGGCACAGTCGGTCACAATGATGGAAACCACAGGCCAACAATCTGCGAGCGCATACAGTTGGTATGGGAGTCAACATATCCATCGGCTGTTCGAGACTTACCTTCCACATATCTGACCGCACGAGACCTTCTCCTGCGAGCAGCGGACGTTGTCCACCATCTTCTTGCCGCACGCACATTCCTTGCTCGTCAAAAAGGGGCATGGCGGGCAGGGAGCCGGATCCTCATGACACGCGTGCTGGGTCTTTGGATGGCCACATGGCGGCGGCGGACGCGAGCACGGATAACGGCAGGATATCCTGGTTCCACAAGGTATAGGGGGCTCCAGAATGGTACGGCCGCAGTGACAGACCATCTGTTGAATCATAAGTCAGGAACCCACGGTCACAAACAATAGGTGACGTACCTCATCAAACGAGCTGCGCAAGCATGGAGGACAAGGTCCCTTATGATCCTGCTCCTCGCAGTGGTGATTGCCACAGCTGAGCAGCTTCCCGCAGACGAGATCGCATGTATGCCACCCTTGCGGGTCGACGACGTTCAAACTGTCTCCTACAGCACGCTTCTTGCCCTTGCCCTTCGTGAGCGGGGCCAGCGATGCGAGGGGGCAACACAGACGGTTGCACTGATGCCGCCCGCACGCCTTGAGGGCCCCGCATGGTCGTTCGCAGAGAATCTCTACGTCGGCCCCTGTTTCCCCGCGAGCCCGTGCGCGCGCGCGAGCCTGGTCTTCAGAGCAGCGCACCTCGCGCGTCGACGACCCGCATCGGCACGGGCGAACGATTGTAATCGAACAGGGAGGGCAAGGCCCTGTATGGCAGCGTGCCGAACAGACGTGCTCGCAACCTTCCAGGGGCTTCATGCATGTCGACTCGCAAGTCGGAATCGGGTCGGTGCAGGCGTTACGCGTAATGCGCGTTCCAGGCGGGAAGAACGGCGCAGAGTCAGGAGTGAGTGCATGCTTCCCGCATGGGCAGCGTGTAACGACTGCTGGCGAGCGCGGGCAGGGAACTGGCGTAGGAGAGGGCGGATGGCAAGGCTTCGCGCAGTGGTGAATGCCGCAATCAAAAGGTCTATATGGTACGGTTAACCTGAGTCCCATTTTGGGCAACAACTCTGAACGCGTACCTGTCGCAAGGTTGCTCGCAAGCGAAACGCCCGGTCCATTTCTCTGTCTTCCCGTCTTGCAACACGACACACTCCTTCTCTTCTCCTTCTCCGCATCCTACCTCTTTGACTTCTTTGCCGCAGTAGCAACGCACCTCCTCGCGCACCGGACATGGCTTGCATTGACCCGGGTGGCAAGCGTCCTGGCACAAATGGTTCCCGCAGCCAAGTTTACGCCCGCAAGTTTTCCCGCATGAGAGCTCCGCACTGGTCGGAACGCCGCTCTTCCCTAGGCCGAGATGAGAGCAGCGGAATGAGAGGACCTCCTTTCCACAGTAGCACGGCATCTGGGAAGTCACTTGGCATGGGGGACAAGGTCCTGGATGGCAGTTGAGAGAGCACGGATGCCCGCAATGCCGTGGTCGAGAGCACGGGTTTGCGCATGAGTGAGGGGTTGCAAGCCTGGGTGGCTTGGGATCCGGCACAGAGCCGCAGAAACACCTATCGAATGTTAGCGGGCTCTAGAGAGCAATAAGCACGCCGTATATGTGCACTCACCAGTAGCTGCTGGGCACCGCCCTGCGTTTCGATTGACAGCCCGGACATCTCCAGTCGCCCTGCTTCTCTTCTCCTCTCGCCCTCCACGCTTCTTCAACGTCCTTCACGCTCTTCGATGCCCACGAACGGATGCATTTTAGGTGGAATGTCATCCAACAGCACTGTGCGTTGGCGTCGGAGCGTTGCGCAATTTCTGGTAAACCACTTTCATCATCGGTAGCGGCAAGCGTCGGATGAGAGGGTGAACAGGACCAGGTGGGTTGCATGGGTGTGATGGGAGCGAAACAGATGAGACAGTCGGGGTAGGGCGGAGTGCTCAGATCGTCAATGAGTCGTGATGTTAAGTCGTCCTTCTTGGGCGCGGTGTTGCGGTACCGCGCAAACGAGGGGACGTCTTGACCGGCGCGCTCATCCGGCGCGCCCTCGGTGAGTTCCCCGTGGAACTTGCGGCCGCGAGGACGGCGCGGCCTTTTGCCTTGGGAAGGCTGAGCATCCATCTGACCACGTCCGTGGGCTGCATGCGGAACATCGTTGCCAGGAGCACTGGGCTCGCCAGACTGTGTGTTGGGAGGGTTTCCTCTCTTGCCCTGATTGCGGGGTCGACAAGAGCCTGGTAATTGTCCTATCTGCGACCCTCCTTGATCTACCTGGTGTTCTCCCTGACCCCTCTTCTCGCCCCTGTGTTCTCCAGGGCGTCTGGATGGCCGTGCCGTGCCATCCGGGTTTGAGATGGACGGCTCACCTGCTTGGGCGCGAGGCCTGCGCGGCCTACGAGCGCCCTCGGCTTTAATGCCGGTGTCGGAGCCTCCTACAACGGTTTCACGATCGGTGTTGTCTCTCTGGGACTGGTCGTGTCTAACTGGACCTCCCCTGCGTCGACCGCGGGGACGGGGGCGGCCGGCGTCTGAGCCGGGCGCGGTTGGTTGTGGGGGCGTGTTCGTGATCAACGACGTTTCAGGCATGCAAAGCTAGCAAGGAGTGGTGTAGATGCAGGGCGAGATGTAGATACGAGGCAGAGCAGGTTATGTACAACGCCGCAGAGTGGACCAGGCGGAGGAAGGGACGACGATCTGAGTCAGCGTCTAGCCTAGTCAGCGTCGACGTCGGAAGCGGTTGCACCGCCAGAACACTGTTCCGCGTCGCTTCCAGTCAAAGCCCGAGTTCACGAGATGTTTCGTATGCGCACGAGTCAATGAGGGTCAGGCTGGGTGAGGACGCTGCCGCACCGCAATGAGGGAAGAAGAGGGAGAAACGATTGCTGCAGCCTGCAGCGGCCGCGGGGACAACCCGGAGCTCGTGTCATGATGTCAATGGTTCATAAGCGCCAGACATCGAACACTGATCACACCCCCGAGTCCGACTCGAACAAAACGACAAATTATCACCGACATCCCAAAACAACTAGTAATGGATGAGGTTCCGTCTACTGTAGTGGAAGGGGCATTTTGCCGGTATCATGCATGTAATCACCGCTACGGCAGAATACAAGAATCTGCAAGTACTGTTGGCAAGAAGTTTCATCCAAATCGTGCGTGCGTGTTATAGTCCTGCTGGAATATCGATGAACAACTTTCCCTCTAAACTGAATCCGCTCTAATCCGAATCGCTAGATACACCGAGGTCGACACCAGAGTCGTGGACGTCGGTAGCGTTCTCCATGGCCACCGGCCTACCCGCAGCCAACCCGTACGCGTTCTTGTAGAACACGACTCCGCCCTCATCCTCGACGAACTTGCACTCCCTGAACACGCGGTACATCTCCGCCCAGCCGCCCGGCCGGCCGTCGAGGCAGATGCCGCGCGTCGAGAGCAGCCTGCGCAGCGCGTCCATCGCCTCCCACGCGTGGTAGTGCGGGATCTTGCTCGAGACGTGGTGCACAACGTGGATCTCAGACACGCCGTGCGTCGCAAAGGCGCCGAAACGGCCCATGGTGCTGCCCAGATCGCCGAGCAGGTTACGGTTGATCGTCGAGAGCGCGCCGCGGGCGAACGTGAACTCAGATTGGCGGTAGTGCGGGATGAGAGGATCGGCATGTTGAAGGAAGGTGATCAGGATTAACCAGTGGTTCACCCTGTCGTGATAATTAAGATGTTCGTGAACAGGCACGCAAGCGAACAAGCATTCGAACATACCAGAGGTAGGTGGCACCGTACGCACGGAAGACCTCGAAAAATCCCCACCGCGAGATGGATAGGTAGACAGCCCAAAGCCAAACCATGATACCGATGTTTGAGAGGATGACGTGGCTGCGATGCTCAGGACGGAAGATAGGTGACGCCGAGCTAACATCTACATGATGTATGTTCTATGTCAACAAACGTATATTGGAAGGTTTGTCGTATGCACGTACGGTTGGTGCCTTTGGGGTAGCCAGAGTTGCCGCTAGCGTTGACAAACACATACGCAGGCCAGCCCAAAACCTTGAGAAAGACGTGCGCATTATCAGTCTCGGTATCTCATCATGATTTCCCGGGTATTTACCAGGTACGCAACATTGGTGAGCAGTCCCCCAATCGGGGAGTCACCGATGGCCTCCCAGAGCTCCCGCTGGAGGTTCTCGGACACACTCGACCCCAGGACGTCCTCGTTTTTCGGGTCGAAGGGCGGGAGCCCCATTTCCGTGCGCGTCCTGGGCACGTAGACCTCGTCCCGGTCCACATGGGAAGTGGCAGCATGGTGCTTGGCATGACTGATGCGCCACGAGAAGTACGGTACCCCGAGCCTGCCAGAAACACAACCCAGTCAGCGTTTGCGGTCGCAACGGACGGCGTCACCGCAGTACGCACCCGGAGTGGAGGACCCAGCCGACGGCGTGGTTGACCCACTTGTACTCGGAGAAGCCGTAGTGCCCGCACTCGTGAGCTATGCTCCAGAGCCCGAACCCGAACAGGCCGGAGATGAACGAGTACAATGCCCACACGGAAAAGCGAGCGGCGGGGTAGAGAGCCGTGTACGGGAGCGAGATGTACTCAGGGGTCAGAAGCCCGTCCAAGACGTAGGATAACTTGCAGAGGGAGGCGATGATGGTTAGGTCCATCATACTGAAGATGAATTCGGTGAATGATCCTACTGCGCAAAAGCTAGCGGGCACCTACACGTATGACAGGGACCGAAGCGTCGAACGCTTGTAGCAGTGGGGCCTGTATCGTCTGCAATCAGCACAGGAGTCATGGACAGGCAAAGACAGCAAACTAACGGTATGACTGCAAGCAACTCCTTGATGGAGAAGTCTGGGATGACCACCGGCTTTTGCTCGATGGTAACCCTCTTAGACTGTTGTTTACCGGACATCGCAAGCTCTTGAGTAGTCTCGGCGACCAACAATAAGAGTGGTGAGAGCTTCGCACGTCACCGAGCGTAAGGACTGTAGGAAAGTCGCCCGAAGTCTGGAGGGATGCACACCGTCCAGCAGGTCAACACCGCCAGGATTTATGCGGGCCCCGGCATCGGCAAGACGCTCCCTCGTAGAGGTGAATCCTGTCTGTAAACGGTATACGTTGCGACGAGTGGAGCTTGGTCGCCGGACTCTCCGCGCGCGAAAAGGCCCTAGGATCACAGGGACCCACTCTGTTGTCAAAAAAGTTGTCGCCCGTATGGAATCCAGGAGCGCTCACCTGTATCTGAATGTATACACAAAGCCCGCGCTGAGACAGGTGGCGGTCAATTTACGAAACCCAAGAGAGTTCGCAGACTGTTTGCGACCCCGAGACCCTCGAGCCGAACAGGTTCTCCTCCCAGTGCGCCGCACTTGGGCCACCACAACGCGCCTACGGGACAGCAAACTCGCTTCCTGTGATGTCCCCGTTCTCCCGCTGCCAGCCGCCACTGCCTGTTCTGTCAATTGCGCTCACCCTCGCCCCCGGCGGATGAGAGTCCCGGCTATCTCAATAGCTCGGGCCCACCCACGCACGTCCAGATACCGCGGGGGCACAGGCACTGAAGTCATGTCTGCTCCGTCAACTCGGGCGGCAAATGCACAAATACCTATTTCTAGGTCGAGTCTTCATGGAACCTAACGGTCATTACTGTCGCCTCAGCCCGACATCTACACGGTGCATCGACTGGGAGGGCGGCGATAAGTGCGCCGCACATTCCACGTTCCGTCGGAGACAAGTACGTCTCTGTTGAGTCCGATGCCGTGGGTGTTCAGGATGGTGACGCTAGGCGCTGCGTCGAGGCCGCTAGTTGGCTGCTTGCGGTTGTTGCCTGCTGTGCAGGTGTGAAGTAATGTTCCATTCGAACGTGCCTGTTACGTGCTTCTATTGAATTTCGGCGCTTGCAAACGACACATGTATCCCCGCTTGCTGTATCAGAAGAGTATCGTTCCAACGCACAGCTTGGTGCACAGTGTTGCGTACGGCTACCCTGCAGCCCGCGCTACATTATGCATACATTCCCTTCTATAGCCCTGGACGAAGAGCAGCTCAGGCCCGTCTCCGTGAAGTTTAGACAATACCGATTCACCGGCCGCGGCCTTGAGGGAAGCGAAAGCTCAATTCACAACGCAAGGAAGTCCGCCACCAGCTGCACGAAGCGCTCCCGCTCCTCCCAGAACGGCATGTGGCTCGAGTTCTCCAGGGTGACCCACTTGACTTTCGGGATGTGCTTGAAGAAGGGCGCGACCACGAAGTCCTGTGAGATGTCCTTCCGGCCGTTGATCACGAACGTCGGAACGTGCACGAGGTGCAGCCGGTCGATGATCGACCAGCCAACCAGGATCCTACGGTCCGGATCTTTAACGACAATGTACCCTGACACGTAAGGGTGGGAGGACGTACGGCTTGCTCGCGACAGTTGCATCCCCGAGGATAGCCTGATCCATCGAGTAGTTGACTTCCTCCGGTATGGGCCTCACCAAGCAGCCGTACACAGCATGGAGCTCGCGCAGAGCCTCCCTGTGCTTCTTCGGGTCGCTCAAGCCGCCAAAAATGCCTTCTTGCACCGACTGCGGGAAGGCCTGGAGCAGCCTCCCGACGCTCTGCACCCAGAGCTCGAACGATGCGAGCGAGTTCGTGATCACCAGGTGCTTCAGGCCCTTTGGCTGCTTGCGCACGGCAAACTCGGCGCCGAGAACGCCGCCCCACGAGTGGCCGAAGACGTCGAACGCATCCTGCACACCGAGCTCCCTGAGGAGGTTCTCGAGCTCGGCGATGAAGAGGTCGATCGTCCAGAACTCGGCAGGCTTGTCGGGCACGTGCGAGGACCGGCCGTTGCCGATCTGGTCGTACAGGATGACGGGGACAGAGTGCGCGCGGGCGAGGTCTGCAAGTGGAAGAAGGTAGTTGTGCACGACGCCCGGACCTCCATGCAGGGCGATGAGCGGCGTGCGGGTGCGGTCCGAGAGGTCTCCGAAGGCCTTGTAGTATGTCGCGTACGTCGCACCGTCGTGAGCGAAACGGATCGTGCCCTCTTTGATAGCAACGTCTTGTGTGGCTGACGTTCTTGCCTGGCTCATTTCTGGCACCTGCGTTAATCTAGACAGATATAGCTCAGGAGGATGCGCTGTCTACGGACCGGGTATTGCGATGGTGAGGTTGGGGGGATGTATGCATCAATTTTGGGCTGCCACCCCTTTGTACTCCATCTGCCATCTGCGAATCGATTTGAACCACGGACAGATGTACAAAGCCCCTGCGTGCTGACAGGTATTCCTTCCGGTGTTTCGTACATGTCTCCACCAGATGGCTGTGTCCTGCTTCGGCAGGACGGGGACCACAATGCCGCTGATATTCCCGACAACACTCAAGCCCCATTGGGTGTACGAGCCCAATTGCATACGGCAAAGGACGGCGAGGGTGTACCAACACAAGCGCACTGGCTATAGACCTATCTCCTTAAGCACAGGCGCCCTGAGATATGAGCTGACCCCGCAGCATCTGATGCGATCGACTCACCTCATCTGTCCCGGTGGCAATGCATTATGCATGCTAGATCTGATGGAGATAGAATCACAAATAGCTAAAGACGCCAGATTGCACATATCAAGCAGAGGATCGTCATGTATGTAGGACAAAACTGGGCACGCCGGGCTTACTCGATCATGGAATTGGTGCACAAATTATGACCGATGTGAATGCCATGGAAGGGATCCGGGCATTGGACGATGATACACACAAGCCATCCGCCTCCTCCAGACGAAGACGAAGAACCTATCAGGGAATTGACAAGACGTCAGGATCAAAAGGGTGCATATGAAGAATTCTGCCATGTGAAAGTAGTTGTTGACCTCACTTGTCGCCGAGGATGACCATCTTCTCACCTGACAGTTCGCGAAGGGCAGACCGGACTTGCTACGTATCAGAAAACCACTTTAGAGGGATTGGGTCAGAATGGGTCAGGAACGCAGAACTTCGCCTCTGCGATATCATGCAGCAACGAGGATCGCATTAGATTCGTACAATACTGTTACAAAAAGCATCAGCAGAAGGATATCATGAACATCTCTGCGCACTAAGGTTTCGTTCCAGCGTTGTCCTTGACATGGTGGAGACGCCCATGCAAAGCACGAAACACAAGATTGACACCCTCGCGGACGTTCTGAACATCAGAATCCATAACGCGGGCGAATATCCCAGACATCTTATCCGGGTGCCAACGTAAGAGGGCGGCGCGCAACCTGTCCGCCTCCGAGACGTTGTTTCCTGGGAGCTGGAGCGATTCGAGGAAGAACCGAACGACAGTCTCAGGATGGAGCTCCGTGACAGATGACGGCGGGTTGAATGCAGGCCATGGGATGTCTACGAACGCGAGAGGGCCGTCGGAGGAGAGGATGGCCCGCCACCGCGCCTCGTACGCCTCCCATTGCTTGATTAGCCGTGCTAGCTCGTCGCGTCTGCGAATCTCGGCGCGGACAAAGTCGGTGCGTGTCTTGTCAACGCGGCCGTATCTGTCGCGGATGCTGAAGCCCATGCGAACGTATTCCATCTCGCCTTGGAGGGCTTGTTCCTGTTCCATCTCATGGCGACGTTTCCGACGCGCCTCCTGCGCTTTGCGCTGCTCCTCTCGCGCGCGCTCTTCCACGGTTACACGAGATTGAGATGGACCTTGACTCTCTGGCTTTCGGTCTTCAGCAGCGTCCTGAGCGAGTTGTCCGGGTCCAGGAGGAGGGAAAGCAAAGTAACCGAGGGACGACATGTGCGAGAGTCAGGACGGCTGGGGTAGGACAGTGGAGTGGAGAAAGGACAGATTTGGAAGACCGACGCCGACCACGTCAGGAACCAGACCCTGTTGGGACCCCGGACTCTGGCCCGGCGAGCAAGGTGGGACCCCGATCAGGCTACTCCTCCGAAGGCGTAAGACAATTATTTGGAATGCATGAGGAGCGACACACCTTGATCTTCCACCTGAAGATGGTTTGTACGACGCGCGGGTCACAGTATTGTCTTTACGAGGCAAAAAGGAGGGAAAGAGGTGGAAAGACTGGCCGAGAGCGACTGAACACCGCCACGTGGGAGGGAGCGGAAGAGGGACGCTGACGCTGTCCCAGACCACTGAAGCTCGTCCAGTCTAACTCCCAGCTGTCCTCTCCCAGTCTCCGCTCCGCCTGGCGCCAGTGTCCCAGTGTCGGCCCGTCCGCGATGAGCAAGTACTATCGCGAGCATGTTTCCTACCCCAATGTCGCCGCCGGTCCTGTTCCCTCTTTCTCCGCGTCCGCCGCAGCCGTCGACGACGGTGCACAGAACATCGTTCATGCTCAGCAGCAACAGCTCTCGGACCCGGAACAGGGCGCAGAGCAGCCACTCCACCACCCGTCCACCACCCAGAGCAGCGATGCGGCTACGTCCCCGCCAGGTTCTAATAGCAAACACTGCACCGTGAAGGGATGTGCAGCACCGGTCCCGTCCGATTACCCCCACAAGATGTGTGAGGAATGTCGTGGGCGCCATCGCAAGTATGCGAACACAAAACGCGCGAAGCGCAAGATGGAGAAAGCTCTCTTGAACACTGGTCAGGGTGGTCAGGCTGTAGTCTGGATGCCGGAGGATGATCCACGGCAGGAGTGCGAGATGCCATCGCAAGCCGGGGAACCCGTTGCAGGGCCATCGCGTTCATATGAGGTGAGCTCCCCTACTGCTTGAACAACATAAGCCGTTGCGTGCGAGGTATAATGTCGCGCGATCTGCGTTTTTCGGGGCGACCAGGATCGCAAATATGCGCGTCACCATGCTACTAGTAGTGTGCTCCGGTTCGCGCGACCCGTCAAACCTTGGTTGTAACGACTGCAAACGGTACCAATCTTCCACTCGCGAACGCCTATACGATAACCTCCGTTCGCGATGCGTGATTGCATAGTCTTCTTTGAAACAATGTGACATGAGGTCTAACGTGTAATGTCGCGCATACATTCACATCCTCGCGTGGCGGGCCCCGAAAACAAATCTGACTCCCCGTAGCCTCCCTCACAGGTGCCGCCGATCAACGAGGAGAATACGCAACACTTTGACTTCCCTCAGTCGTGGGACCCTAGCGCTCTCGATCCTCGATTGTTCTCGCACGCGTCCGAGCTAGCAGGCGCGTTGACATTGCCGCATCTCAGCGGAAATGCGGATGAACACCATATCTTCAACGAGAACGATGAGCAACAGCCCCAGCATCCTCAGCCGCTACCCCCTCAACCCTTGTTGCAGTATCTGCCTTCTCACCGTCAGGCCCAGTCCCGTCAGGTACAGACGCCTGGACCTCCGCCCCCTCCGCCCGCCCCGGAGATCCATCCTGCTCTTGCAGCGGTCCTCAAGGCAGTGCCAAATCTCAACCTCTCCACGCGCATTACTTCCGGGCCCACTGTGCCTGTAGGAGGGACTGTACCCCCAGTCGATGGCCAGCTTCCCCCACGGTTCTGCTCTATCAAGGGCTGCAAGACGCTCATCCCCGGCAACTCGTTCTTCAAGATGTGCCAACCCTGCAGGGACCGTTACCGGAACTATGGCACGACGAAGCGCGCGAAATGGCGGAAAGAGAAGGAGGTAGTCGTGCATGAGCTACATAAACTCCGCGAAGAGGAGGACAAGCGGCGAGCTGAGCAGGGACTGCCTCCCCTACCGCCCGACGACGACATTTGGCAAGACATTGCAGAGGAGGCGATGTCAACGCATGCGGAGGCAGGGCCGTCGACTCAAAGTGCCTCAGAAGGACAGCCCGGACAATCCGGTCCGCGTCCACCGCGTATGTGCACAGTGTCTCATTGTCGGGAGATCCTGCCGGGCGACTACGAATTCCTCCGCTGCGAGCGCCATCGGATACAGAATAGGCATCATAGCAAGCTGAAGCGCGTGCGTGACAAAGAAGTCAAGGCGCAGGTGTACGACGGGTGGGCTGCCGCTGCTGGCGTGCGTGCCACCAGCACCGAAAGCGCCGAGGAAGAGGACGGCGGCGAGCCCATGAACCAAGACCCGGACGCGAACCCCGCCAACAACCCGCTGAATCTCGAGGACCTCGAGCGGCACCTGCGCGAGTCGAGCCAGGGACACGGACAAGATTTTCTTCTCCCACCCATCGTCGCCGAGTCCGGGGTGACGCTCCCGCCTCCCGCCCAGGGCCCGCCGCTGGGCCCGGACGGGCAGCCGCTCGCAGAGACTCCGCTGGGCGAGCCGACGCACGGCGTGCCGCCGGCGGCGCGTGGCACCCGCCGGACGAACCACGTCTGCTCGATCAAGTCGTGCGCGAACCTGCTCTCGCCGAGCAACCCCTGGAAGATGTGCGACCTGTGCCGCTCGCGCGACCGCGCGGGGCGCCGGCTCAAGGCGCTCCGCGACAGCGGTCGCATCCCTCCCGAGGTTGCGGACGGCACGATCGAGATGGTCAAGATGGAGGTCGAGGGCAAGTCGCGCAGCGCGAGCAGCGGTGGCGCGGAGGGCGGCGAGAAGAAGCCCAAGAAGAAGAGGAAGAAGAAAGATTCGGGGGCTGGGGCGCAGGAGACGGGCGGGGACGAGCCTCAGGCTGTCGAGGAACAGGCGGGGCCAAGCTCCGCTGCTGCGCAAGCGGTGCCCGACAATCACCCCATGGTCCAGGAGCCATCGCAAGACTTGTCGGGCGGGGCAGTCGCGCCGTCGGCGCTTATGCGCGTACCTCCCTCCCAGCCTGTTGACGGGGTTTCATCGATGTTCGGTATGCCCCCGATGGGCCATGGGCCCGTCGTGTTCATGGATCCCCTTTCGCCAGAGGAGGCTGCCAGAATACAGTCGCGGTTTGACAAGGTCAGTGCTTTGTGCGTGATTCGGAGTCGACGTGGAGCTCAGATCAATGCCAGCCTCCAATCACCTCGGTCGTAAATGCGGGGGCTATGGCTCCGGCCCAGCCCGAGAGCGTGCCTACTGTGGTTCCTGATGGCGGGAATGGGGCCGCCGTTTCTAGCGATGCAAACTCTGCTACCACAGCTGCACCGAAGAAACGAGGTAAGGCAAAGGGAAAAGGCAAAGGAAAAGCCAGCTCGCGCGCGAAAGCAAATCAGTCCGGAAGTGCCGCCAACCAACAGTCACCAGACGAAGGTGCACCCGAGACTGGCGTTCTCAACAATAACAATGCCGAGCAGAGTAACACTCAGGATCAAGGATCATCTGTGGACGCGCCCCCTCCACCGGCAGATTCCTCGCAAGTTGTACCTGGCATACCATACCCCCCGCCTCCGAACGGATATCCGTACTTTATGCAGGCTCCGTACATGTCCGCCTACCCCCGCCGAACTACGGCTACCCTCCGTACTCTCCCCCGAAGGGTCCCTACCCGCCCATGTGCCAGCCCCCTCCTTACCCGTCTTACCCGCCCTACTACCCTAATCAGCCATATGGATACCCACCCTATCCGCCACCGCCTGGTCAGCCATATCCGCTTCCGCCGTCGCCTGGACAAGGATATCCTCCCTCAGGACAATCAAGTCCGCCCCCGGGGCAGGCCTACCCACCGCTGCCACCGCCGCCGTTCCCCTACCCATACCCGCTGCCCACGGCTTATCAGTCGTCTCCGCCACAACCACAACCACAACCACAACCACAATCACAACCAACATCGCCACCTAACCAGCAGGAAGAGCAAGCAGTACCTCAACCCCAACGGGCGCCTCAGCCGCAAGAAGAGCAACGGGAACCTCAGCCGCAAGAACAGCCGCAGCCGCAGCCGCAGGGCCAGCAGCAGCAGCAACCACAGCAACCACAGCAGCAGCAGCCACAGCAGCCACAGCATCAGCATGAGAATGCAGGGCAGCAGCGGCCGCGAACACCTGACGAAGAACAATCCCAGCCACAACAATCGCCTGTGCTCAACCCGCACTTCGCCGGATTCGTCCATCACACTCACACACCCGATCCGGCACAGGATCCAAATGCGAGCGACGGGAACGCTGCAACGTCGCCAGCATATGCTCGCCAGCAACCGGAGCGATTCGCGACCTTCATCGTCCGTACGGGGGAGACATATGGACACCCCAATAACCATGATTCCGGTGGTGCCCCCTGTACGGACGGCACCAAGCCTGCATTCAGCGTCAAACGCAAGCGGGACGAGGACAACTCGGAGCCCGGGAGCGCGTACTCGCGGCTGAGGCTCGACGGGTCCACGGCACCTACCCCCGACCCGGGCATGGCGGCGGGCCTGCATTTCCAGGCGGTGATCGAGCACGCACTGCAAGCGGCGAACGCGCCCGCTGAGCAGGTACACGCGCCCGTTGTTGTCCGCGTATCTTCCGATGACGGCCGTACTGACGATGACACCGCAGAGCTCGTGTAGCAACAAGCGCTGCAAACGCCTGCTCCCCCACGGCGCGGCCGGGTCGCTGTGCACCCGCTGCAAGGAGCGTCTGAAGAAGAAGCAGGCGAAGGCGAAGCATCGGTTCAGGCTCGAACCGAAGTGTCTCGTTGGGCGTCCTAACGGCGCTCCGTCCAGCTCGACGAGTCCGGGGCCATCAACCTCGCAAGTTGGGTCGTAGTTGGAGTGAAGCCCCATAGTGGACTCACAACTGTATGATATAATACATCTCTTCTAGTGCTTGATACCTAGCTTATCATAGTTCAGTACCATACCCCCTTATGTTGACGTCATTTTCATCCGTGTTGAATCGTTTCCGTCTGACATAGTCACCACCTCGAAGACCCGTCCGGTTCGAGGCACACATTCGTAACCATGGCTACATCGACTCAGTCCGCACGGGGAACCGGCTGCATTTCCACTAAGGTGATGTCGGTTTCTTCGTGCACGAACTGCATGTCCGACAGTGGACGCCGCCCACCGATACCATACACGCTGTCGCGGGGTTCAATGGCGAGGCGTCGCAGATTGAGGAGGACGTGCGATCCCTAGATGCACACAATACGCTCATGAACACTGTCGTCGTCTCATTGTCTGCAGATGGCGACTCACCGCGAAGGACATCACAGAGATCTCCCAGCTGCGCGAGTCAGTGCGCGATAGCAGGTCGATGGGTCGCTCGTGCTCACAAGTAGAACACGCCAGCAAGCGTGTTGTGTTCGATTTGGTACATCAGTGTGTTCAGGAGCATGACAGCTGCAAATCGTCAGTATGCGCGTCCATGCTAAGACCGGATTGTACTGACCGAATATGATGGCATAAGCCCAGGTGCCGTCCCTCACGAGGATGTAGAGGATTGATTGTTTGCGCAGCTGGCTCGCGACAACAGTGGTAAAGAATTTGAGGAGCGTGAGCGCGAACAGAGTGGTCTCGAACGCCAGGGAGATGGTCCTGTGGGCGACGCTTAATATGTATTGTTCCTACGAAGGGTGTACCACCACCTACCAATATGTGGGAAATATTCTCGGTGCCGAGGTTATTAGGCATCCTGCGGTATAGCTAATCTTCGGTATTGAGAGAGCCAGGATAGTGCACATCGCGACAATCTCCCCAACGAAGAGAGAAAGGACCAGGATAAGCACTGCCCGGTTTCGATTGTACATGGCGTAGACTACGGAAAGTCAATGCCAGTCTAACCGACGTGGCGACAGCGATGCTTACCACGAACAATTAGGAGGACCTCGACAACGACCACCAGGACCTCGATGGATATGAGCTGATAGGCGATCCAAGCCCTACATTGCGAGCTTCGCCAGGTATGTCCCACGAGTGCTACAAGGGTCAAGACGGTGCTAGATGGGCAGGGTCAGCTGTGACACCACATTTAGCAGGATTGCTCCAGATACCCTTGTAGTAAGTATGGGACATGCCGGACAAGAAGAAATGTCCACTTCACCCATCCGTTTGGACCACTGTACGGCAACTAATTAGGGGATATATCGAAGCATGGAAATGACAAACCGCCATATGTATTCAACCTAAGAACGTCAGATTAGGCGGACAGCACGGGAAGGACTTTGTTCCGGTACTGACCTCTCGATCGAAGGAGATCAGCATGTCCCACACGAGAAACGCTATAGCCGCGCAGCCCATCCTCGAAGTCGCTGGGGCCACCTACTGAGCTGAAATTCGCTCATAAATAACGCTTTGAGACGTACTAATGCCATAGTCGTCCAACACAACAATCGAGGCTAGATCGGCTGCCGCCATGCCCAGTCCGGCGGGGACAAGCGAATGGGAGGGGAGGACTGAACTGAGCTCTTGGGAGCCATTCATGCCCTATAAAACCACACGATCCGCTCCTTCCACACGCCGATCCGCGGATACGGTGCTGCCGCTAGAACGTTGGCCTATTCCCCGGTGGAAGCGGGGGACAGCCCCTTGGGAAGTCCGGGGCACATGCTCCAGCAGGAACCGCCGAGCATGGAAGGCCTTCTTGAACCACAACGTGTACCGTGAGATATCGTCCACCTCCATACAGTATGAATGCTTGTCCTATCACATATGCGATGCTGTGGACTAGATATGAACGACGCCGATCCACGAGCATATGTGTTACAATCACTTGCCTGGCAGCCTTGAGCTACTTCTACACTTGGCGAATACTGGGATCAGATACATGTCTTTGGGCGCGGATGATCAGTACCGCTCAGTGCAGGGTCATGATAGCGTCTAGGATGTACAGTACCTGTCGGTGCCGGAATCTTGAATGAACTTAGCATCGGATGCCGGATGGCTAATGCCGACTGAAACGGCCAGATGAAGTTTAGGTTCCTGGACCTATCGGGCCTGAAGTCATCGCACACAGTCACGTTAGGAAGGTGTTGTTCTCATCTACAAGATGATGGGCGTTAGGTATGAACCAACTGACGCACCGGGCATAGACTCACCGACAGCAGAACGACGTAGGCTCGCATTGTAGCGCTCATGCATTTGTCGAACGTTTGCAGTGGCACTCGATACGAATGACACGGTGTTGGTACAGAAAGCGTCACTTGACTTGCATTTCATGATGAGACGTGATTAAACCAGATCCATGCAACATAAGAATACAAAGTTACGACGAAACGAGCTACCTAGTTACGAACATATCAGGCGGAGTAGGGGAGGGTCATAGTCCATAGCATAACATCAGTATCCCGCGGCACCCGACCCTCCGACGATCTGTCTCGTCTGCAGCGACGGGGACGGCGTCGGAATCGCGGGTTGCGGCGCGCGCGTCGGCGACGAATGAACCTGCGCGGCGGCCATGTTCGGGCTGAGAATGTGCGGGGATGGCGAATGGGGGGTGAGGCGGGCGATGTGTGTCCCGGCCGGCGACGCCCGGCCCTGCGGCGCCTGCAACGAGTGGTTCGCGGCGGACATTGGAACGGTTCGCGCGATCTGGGGCGTGCGAACGCCGTTGGCGGAGGCGGCGCGGGGAGGGGATCCAGCAACCATCTGCGAGGCAGCATCACCGCTGGCGCCTTCACCTCCGACATTATGCGGAGACCGCTGGCCAGCGACGGGCCATTGCATCGGGCGCGCGCCAGCCATCTGCATGGGGTAGGCGCCGTTGGGCATGACGTAGCCTCCTGGTTGTCGTAGAGCGATGTTGACGTTGTTGTCGGGGAGAAGAGCGGATATCGACTGCATCTGCTGCAAGTTGAGCCCGTTGTGTCGAGCGTTGGGGTGCATATAGCCGCCCTTGGGCAGAGCGGGGTAGCCATTGACTGCTGTCAGATGATATCCATTGGGCATGTTTGGTACGTTCATTGCGCCCGTCGATGTCACAGGCTTCGTGGGGGCGGGTGTCGGTGAAGCCATGGATGCACCGGCGGCACTGGCCTGAGGAATGCCGTTAGAGCTCGCCTGGGTTTTCGGCTTGGTGTCTTGCTCGCCATTAGTGGAAGCAGCGGCCTGAGCCTCCGCGAAGCCGTTGACCGTGGCGCTAGAAGGGGGCGTGCTGTGTGGAGAACCGGAATGTTGCACCCCATTCGGTAAGGCTCCTGAAGGAACACGGACACCACCGCCTGACGAGATCCGGAGAGGTGCGAAGTTGGACGACGGCAGCTTCACCTGCGTAGCGACAGAGATAGGGGTACCATTCGCTCCATTGGACATGGAGGACGAAGCGGTGGCATTGCTGATCGAGGCGATGGGCGTGACGGATGGATGTCGTTGGGAGGGTGGCAGGGGTGGTCGTGTGAGTGGCAAATGACAAGGTTGTCCGATTGGGAAGGGCCAGACGACTTGCTGACGACCCTCTGCCGTCGTCACGTGGAGACTAGGGTCGGTGACAAACGTTGTATGGTCCTGGTTGTTGAAAAGCGACATAGTGAATGCAACGTATCTGGATAACGGGTCAACGGATGTTGGTTCATCGTATAGGAGGAGGCTTACTTTGGTTGGCATTCATCAATGAGTTTGCGGTCTTGCTCATCAGGACCGCCAGGCCCAAAAGCCGGGGCATCGTCGTCATCGAACCTGTATCGCTCCTCGATGCGACGAAGACGTTCCTTGTCCTCTTCGTCGTCCCCGAAACTAGCTGGGCGCAGCTTGACATTCAGACGACGATCGATGAGGAACCGACCGCCGCGACCACGTCTTAGGCGTACAGCCCGGCTCGGCTCCGGTTCATCCTCGCTGAGAGTCGACGAAGCCGACGACGACGACGGGCGTTTGCCAAAGTACTTGAATAGGCGACAGCCAAGAGGGGCTGGGGAAGCTTGATAGGGAAACTGCGACAGAACATGCGTCAGTCGTCGGTCTATTGGTTTGAGGGACGAAACTTACGTCGCTAGCGTCTTCCCATTGCTTGTCCTTCTCTTTCCGCTGCTGCAACTCGAGCTCGATTTGAGTCCTGATAGCAGCCTCCCTTTCCTTTGGACGAATTTGGGGTTCTGCGTGCGCAATGGGTGTACCAAGATCCCCGCTCTCTCGGGGATGACGCAACCTGAGAGATGGACGACTGGGGGAGGTAGGTGAGTAGACGCATAACACGACATGGCCAACTCGACACATACGCTGCCTCAACCTTCGGTTTCTTCGGAGGCTTCTCCTTATCGAGGAATAGTTCCTCGTCCTCTTTGGTGCCGAGTGAGGGATGGGAGCGCTTGAGGTCGGCGAAAACACGGCGCTTGCCCCACACATGATGGTTCTGCGATTGCGCTTCGCGTTTGACGACCTCGCGTTGTCGCACCAACCGTACGATGTCGAGCGTAGATCCAAGCTCCGTTTGCAAGCGGATCATACGGTCGGAGTATGACGCCTGGGATGCGCGAGTCTTGCGCACGGCTTTGATTTCTCGTCTGCGGAAGCAGATGTAGGATTCATTCAAGGTATCGGTTTCGTCAAGCTGCACAACCGACGTTAACAGCTGGAATCGATAGCTCGAGATAGAGAGGATACTGACATTGACTACGGGTATAATTGGATGTCCGCCACGCTCGAGGCGACGCTCTCGCCAGTATGGATAAACGACGCGGGCCAGACGAAGTAATTGCTGAGGGTGAGGAACCCATTGCGGAACGTGGTAGACCGCAAAGATGTCTGGCTTCAGAGGTGACGCGAACGTGTCTTGACAATCGGAGAAGGGGGGGAATGGTGCGCCCTGCTCGAGGCCCTGAACTAATTCAAAACTAACCCTTGCATTCAACGAAGTGGGACCTACATGGTGGAGGAACTCTGTCTTCTCATGTGTCACCTTCTCGAAGATGGCCATGACAAGTTCGAACTCGTCCTCGCTGATCGGAACAGGTTGAGCGACGTCGGGCTCCTTGCCCTTCGCCTTCGCGCTTCGACCCGAGCGAGTACTTGTCGTGGACACAGCACCCTGAGCACTGGTGCCTTCACCCCGAGCTTCCTCATTGTTCTTGTCGAGCCAATCTTTGTCGCGCTCATCCATGTAGTAGATGAAACCGTCGGCAAGGGCAAAGGACGTAGCCTCCTCGACGGTGTCAGAGGACTTCACGTATGAGTGGGGATCCTTCCATCGCCCGGGAGGGTACAGTTCTTCATAATTCTGAACTACGCCGGTGCTGTCGGGCGTGGGAATGTAGGCGGCGGGGGCACTCTCCTTCTCAGCCGCACGAGTCGTGCGCGCCGACTGATGACGGGAGGCGGCTGCGGAAAGGACCGCTTGCAAGTGATGTTCCTAGAGGCGAAAGTGGCTGAGTCAGCATTCCGCGGAACGATACTCCCACGGTCTCAGCCAATCAGATTTTGACACATAGGGGGCCTCAACAACGGCGCAAACGGCGAGCAAAGCGGGGGGAACGACGCTCACATTTGCATCCTCGGCATCCACACCAGCAGTGGAGACAACTCTCGCCTTCTCCTCGTCTTCATCAATTACGATTGAGTCGGCCTCGATGGAGTCCTGGATGACCTTGAGCCGGGTCTTGTTGGTGACACGGTTGCGGTTTCTGAGAGCAGCAGGTCCTGAATGCGTCGCACGGGGCATATCATGGAGTGAGGGAGGAGGGCCAGCAGCGAGAAGGGTTGAAGGGTCGACTCAGTTGAGGGGGCGTGGGGCGGCGACGACGACTGGCGCGCTGAGCAACGTGAGGCCGGTCGAATATCGTGTGGCGGGCCGAGACCGTGCGATTGGAGGAAGATAGCCTGACGCGCTTACATAATAAATCCCTGATCGGGCGAACTCACAATAAACGCCCTCCACAGCTGAGGGTGCATACAATGGCCCTCAGCCCGTCGCTGGATGAACTTAGGAAGTTTATGTGCACTACTAGCATTGGAATGTCCATCATAGTAATGTACCTAGGAGGAAGCGAGAGGTTAGCCGCAGCGAAGAGGCGAGTTGGGAACTGCGGAGCCAGTCGATAGCTAAACACAGGTCGGAGACACTCACATGCATACAGAGATAAAGCCAGCCCTTCGATGTAGATGAGAGGTGGGTACTGCGCACAGGCATGTGCGGATGTGAAAAATCACAACGAAAGAGGCTGCGTCGCCACGATAGCGCAGCAGCGCCGCCCTCGCGCACAGCAGCTGGCCGATCTCGCAAAGTACTCATGCGATGCGTCTTACCTGCAGGAAGGGCGCATATGTGAGCAGGGATAAGAAGAAATTGGTCGAGGATAGACATACCAATTTCGACGGAAGATTGGATCCCCATACCCGCCCACCTTGCTCATCCGGGAACACCCCCTCTTCTTCGAGAGGTTGTAAAAGCTACTTCGTTGGGGCATATACCATTGCACTGCAGCTGTCAGTGCTGTGGCATGGCGAGCCACAGCAGTGCTAGTGACCACGCATACAGGCCACTGGAGAGGAAACGGATGTCGAGGAAGCGGCGTAAGTGCGCACCACCCCAAGCGTACCCACTGTTGAGAGACGAGTCAATGTGACTTTCTCAGCCAGTTTAGATCTTACGGGTGTGCAAAAGGAGGAACGGGGATGCAGGAGAGTGCATCGACGCTCTGAAGGACGACGACGGCGGGAACAAGGATGGAGGCAGGACGGAGTTGTCTCGCACGCTTGGCTGGGCTTCACAGGGCCCACGTGCAGCCGGATCGGGCAATCTCACGTGTGTAGCCACTCTATATAGACGCCCTCAACTGTATAGTCGATCCATTCACAATTTCCAGGGCCAGTGGATCGTGCACCTTCTCCTCAAAACATTCCGGTTGAAAAATGAGAACAAGTATGATCGAATGCTCCCAAATACATGCACAGTGAAGTTTCGCTACAGTTTGTCGACCATGGTTTGCCCGGGGTATCAATTTCGCGAGAATTGGCATCGTGCAAGCCACGCGTGGTCGGCCTTATAAGGGGCGCTCGCTGACATCTCCCTCTTCTGCTGAGAAGTACTCAATGCTGCCCAACGCGAGGTATCCACAGATTCTGGTGCTAACGTCTCCTTGTGTCCTGCTACTGTGATACTGATGCAATGCATCTTTGGGATCCAAGAGAGCAAATAAACTCAAACCGGGCAGTTGTGAGTAAATTAGAGGCGTGGTTGGGCATTTGGCACAGTGGTAGCGCGCTCGCTTCGCATGCGTGAGGTCCAGGGTTCGACTCCCTGAATGTCCATTCCTACTTACTGACGTCTTTTTCCTTCGTGCGTTGGGTGAGTTGCCCAACAGCAAAGCCGAGTTGCATCCCTTGCGATTGTGGTTATCGAATGCAGTTGAGCGGTATGAAGTGCAAAGACACGATAGGCAGACTAGCGTGCGGCGCTGTTACATAGCGCTCGACTTTGGTCGGCGACCGGGAAGGACGGCCGAAAGCGGGAGGGTGTCACCGAAGGCCAATCGGGAAGGGACGATTGGGCGACAGCGATCTCCTCCACACAACCACCAGACCCCCGCCGGCCTCACCGTCTTCACCTCCGTCCACAACGCCCGCCATGTCCTCCGCCCTCGTCGCCCGTTCTGCGTTCAACAGGAATGTCGCCGCCGCTCTTGCGCGCAGGTCGCTGCGGCCACTGGCTGTTCAAGGTGCGCATTCCCCGCGCGTGCGCCTGGCTGATGGGTGCCGCCACGCCCCGCGCGCGACCGCGTTCCACATACCCGCACCGGTCATGGTGAGCTGACGACGTCGCCTACAGCCAGAGGCGCGGCGGACACCGCGTATGTACCTGGTGGCCGTGAGTACTTGCAAGTTGTTCTGTGCAGCGTCCCGTGTGCTCAATGGTAGGGCAGCCATCTACAGGGGTACCGTGAACGATCCCACTCCTTTCCCTCCTCCCTCCAAGACACACGGCTCGTACCACTGGGCGTTCGAACGTCTTCTCTCTGCTGGCCTCGTTCCCCTTACCGTTGCCGCGTTTGCGACAAGCGGCACAAACTACCCCATCCTTGATGGCATCCTCGGCGTGAGCCTCGTGATGCACAGTCACATTGGCGTAAGTACCTCACTCCCGGACCTTTGCCTCGCTTTGTCCTTCATGAGCTACTGGCGACATGCAAGGGTTGCTGCAGCAGTCGTGCAGTTGGAGGCGCGAGGGCGGAATATCGCATGTGATTGCGACGCACACGCTGACCGGCCTTTCTTTCCCGCAGTTCGACTCCATTCTCGTCGACTACCTTCACCCACGCAAGTTCCCCCTCCTCGGCCCTATCGCGACGTGGACCCTTCGTGCGGCGACGGTCGGCGTCCTCGTTGGGGTCTACCAGTTCAACACGAACGACATCGGTACGTCCCTCTACCGCCGCATATAGCCCGCTACTCTCCCGCTGACACGCGCCGCAGGCCTCACGGAGCTCATCGCCAAGGTCTGGCACGCGTAATTGCGCGTGAACCTCTGATTGTTGCGACAGACTATCGCATCGCCCGCTTTGGCGGCGCCCGCGCACACAGGAGCAGCGCGGGTGAGCGGTGGATCGTCCCGACCTGTATACATCCGCGCCTCGTGACGTCAATGCATTCCTCCGCCTTCTTTCTCCTTTTCCTCTCCCGCTGCGCGACTCTGACTCCTAGCGAGAGTTGGGTTCGTTCAGGCAGAAAGCTGTACTGGTATATCGAGATTCCAATGTACATTCGGATGGAGTGCGCATGGATCAAATTATGTACACATGGGGCGGGCGTGATATACATGCGTGCAGGTGCGGCAAGACTCGGGCTCGGACTATCGTGACATTAGCTACCATAGGCTGTCTATGAGGGCGTGCAAGAGTGAGAGAATGAAAGAAAAAGGGACTGAGACGACGAGAGCCAGTGAGCGTTCGTACAGCTGAATGATAGTGCAGAGAGAGTGAGAGAGAGACATGCAAGAGACACAGTCCTGAAATGCGAACGGCCCCGACGGCCACGAACAGCAAACCCACTGCGACCTCCCCAGGTCCAAACCTCAAACCTCTCCCAAGGATCCCTGATGCTCAGCGACGATCGCGCGGCCTACAACAGCTGCTGCGCCCCGTGCGCCGGCTGAGCATCGTCCTCCTCGTCGCCCTCCCAACGGCGCCCGAGGTCGACGCGGCCGTCCGCGTCGCCGTTCACGTACAGCCACGCCTCGAGCCGGCGCCCGAGCTCGCCGCCGCGCCCGCCGCAGAAGTCGCCCGTCGCGTTCAGCAGCTTCTCGCGCTCCTTCTCGACCGCGACGACGACCTTCGGCACCGGCGGCGCGCCGCCCGCCCCGCTCGTCTTGCGCGGCTTCGCGTCCCCGCTCCCGCTCCCGGCCTCGCCCTCGCTCGTCGACACGGTGAGCGTGGGCGAGCCGGACGCGCACCCGGGGGACAAGTCCGCGGCGCGCTCGGGCGGCACACGCGTCGGGCCGTCCTCGTCCGCATCCTCGTCCTCGTCGTCCGCGTCCGCACCGGGGTCAGGCCCGTCCCAGGACTTGAACCAGTCCTCTTCTTGCTCCTCCGGGCCGAGGATGCTGTCCACGAGGCCCTCCTCCCAGCCGTCCCACTCGATGCAGCGGTGCGCCATGCGCAGGCGCGTGCCCGTCGCCTCGTAGTGCAGCCACTCGGTCGCGATCGTTGCGAGGTCCATCGGCTTGCCGAGGACGGTGACAGTGCCTGGTGTGTGGGCGAGCTTCTCGACCGTCGCGCGGAAGAGCTTCGCGGTGAAGGGGGAAGACTGGAGGAAGGCGGGCACGTGCGCACACGCCCAGAGTGGACGGGTGGTTGTCGACTCCCAGTCGATGATGCACGTCTAGATGAAAGCGGTCAGTTATATGCTGAAGTCGTGCAGGGAAAAGTGCCACTCACGATCTTCGAGTTGTCGCTCTCATCGACGAAGACGTTCTCGAGGTTGAGATCGTGACAGTCGAGCGAGAACTCCTCCACGCCCGCGCCACCGCCGCCGCCATCATCGTTATCGTTCTGGCCGGTGGCACCGAGGCGCTCCATCATGTGCAAGAAGCGTGCCATCTCAGCACGAACCCGCTCCTCGCGCTGCTTGAGATGGGCGACGAGGAACGTCGTGCGCTGCATCCGGCGGTAGTCCTGGTACATGGTGTCGCCGGGGCCGTCCCACTCAGCCTCGCTCTCCTCCCAGTCCCACTCCTCGGACGTGTCGCTCTGGTCGTCGGAGAACGCGGTCACCCTGTGGTGCCGCGATGTCTCGATCTCGTCCGGGTCGAGGTGAAGCTTGTGCGGCGCGGTCTTGCCCTCGTTCTCGAGGATGACGCCCTTGACCTCGCGCTCCGCGCACGATTGCAGGTACTCGCGCGTCGTCCGCCACGGCCCGCGGTTCACTTCGTCCGGATGGGAGAGATCGCCACGGTTCGAGCCGAAGAAGGGCCATGAGATGATCGGCCCTACGTGGAACTCCTTCGACGAGTCCTCCTGCAGCTGCAGCTTCGAGACCGCGTCGGAAATGTTGGTGAATCGCTGGTAGGACGTCGGCGTCGGCGTCGGTAATGACGAGGTGATGTTCGAAGGCGCGTTGAGATCAGGTCCGTCATATAATGACCCGATCATGGGGAAACGGTGTGCAAACAGTGGGATAACCAACATCGCCATACTTTCCATAAGCGCGACGAGCTTGTTGTGCGGCATGGAGTGGAAGACCTTGGCCAGAGCTATGCCTGGAGCCTATGTCCGATATATCCGATGAGTCAAGCTCTGAAGTGAAAACTTCGAGAGCCGTACCTTCGACATTAGGATGTACTCCCCCCCTAGCCTGTTCCAGGGATTGGAGTCATATTGATAAACTTCAGGTACAGGTATGGCAGTGTGTTCGCGTAGATAACGCATAGTCGCGACTTCCGACTCTGTCTTCAGCCGGGGCATGAAGCGCCGCGCGACTCGCGCGACGACTTCGCGCGCATCGACAAGAGTGATGAGGTATCCCTATGGCAGCATCCCGTCAGCCGCAGTTCGAATGGGTGTAAGGTGCAGGTGAAGAAAAGAAAGGAAGCGCCGCTGCGCACGCTATCGCGCCACGACGGCGAACGCCAAGGTGGATCAGTGTGGGGTACGACGCGAGCCCGAAAGGGAATGCCCGCCGCACTGCATCCATCTCTGGACCGAGCAAAGTAACGTCCATCCGCGCCAAGGCGCAGCACCGAGCTAAGCCAAGGCCGGCGGCGGTAGCCGACTGCGCGACGCTCGATAGAAGTCGTCGGCAAACGCGCACGGTCCATTGGCGCGCGGCGCCACTCCCAACGAGGGTGCGGACAGGCCTTCACCGCCTGCGCGCAAACGGTCTCCAAGACTCTGCGACGCGTCGCTTGCTGCTGAGATCGCGCGTCGCGACGGCTGCGCAGCGCTGAGAGAATGCCGGACGCGTACGAATGCGGGGGCGGGGTGCGAGCGGGGATGCGAGCATACCTTGTGGAATGTACCTGCGGAGACGGGCACTTGACGTCAAACGTGCAACGGCAGCGATAGATGGGTTTGACGAACCTGCGCCAAGATACTTGATACGTGCGACTTCTGCGCCCATGCGCTCGTGGACGATGTCCTTGAGGAGCTTTCTGTCCACCTCGAAGGGGATGGCGCCGTGCACTGCGGCGTCGGCGCTCCTCTCGGCCTGTCTGTCTGCATGCTCGATATCCCAATCCCAAACGAGAGCTGGCTTCTTGACGGGTTCCGAGGGCTGCATAGACTGCGCTGGTGACTTGCGGCGCGCGACGGAGGGAACGGCGTTCTCAGAGTGCGAGCGGGAAGTGGCTAGGCGTTCACGGGGCCGTGTGGGTGCGGAGGAGGAAGAAGGGCGGTCGAGATACTTGCTGTTCGCGCGGGTGAGGGCGGGGCGGGCGTTGTGGTCGATGGTGCAGAGGAGCTGGTAGAGGCTGGAGGTGGTGGTGAGGAAGAGAAGAGCGCGGGCGAACTTATCGCGCGGAAACGCACTCGAGTTTATTGCCCCGCTTACGAGGTGCGACCGTGCCAGAGGCGCGGGGTTCGTCCTTGATCTCGCCAAGCGCACGATGTGATTGGACAAGTAATGCGGGCATTAGGGTGCTATGTACGGAGTGTCGGGCGTGGTGGGACCGTTTGCGCTCCCTGGCCCGACGCGAATATATACGCTGGGCGGAGGGGCACCGGGCCCCCCGCGCGCGCAGACAGGCTCTGGCTGGGCTGTTGCAAGCAAGGGAGGAGAAAGCCGACAGAATCCGCGCTACCGCCGCACGTCGCCCGGTGGCGTCTCCCGTCGGACCTCGTCTTCCTTTCGTCATCTCCCCTTGCCCCGATTAGTCTCCCTCCTGCCAAATCAGGCCATCCCGATCCAGATCAGATCACCCTCTCCCCGCCCACACTCAAATCGTCCCTTACTCACCCTCCGCTCGCCCTCGCCCTCGCCCTCGCCCATCCTCATCCGACCCCAACGCGACTGTGCACGCTCCGTAACACACCTCCGACCACCCACCCGTCCTCTTCCTCGGGACACACCCCTTCCGGGAGTCCGAATCTCACCCGCCTCTGACCCTGACCGGTCATCCGGGGCCGGGAACATCCCCACAATCGTCCATCACCATCTCGACGTCTGCGCGGGGTACAGCCGACGCGCCAACGTAAACTTCGCAAACTCGCGCGCGCGCGCGGACGTGTTATTTCGGGACGCTTGGGCGGGCTTGGTAGTTCACTGTGACTTTCCTCCGCTGTCAACGGTGCTAATGCGGCGGACGGGCACTTGGCGGGACCCACGTCGTTCCGCGCACTGCACAGGCCCCCGCTATCTCGCGCGTCGGCGGGTTCAAGTAAGTAACCCTGCCCGGGTCTCAACTGCGAACAGCCCGCGAGCAGGAGCGGACGAGGCTCTCCCCATCACGCTACGCGGTTCGGCGCCGAACCCCCGACGGCGCTTCATCAGATGAGCTCTCTGCCTTCGCGGATTCTCCGCTGGTCGCACGTTCCCCATGGCCAGCTCCTAGCTTCCAGCGCCGCGGCTATAATTGCGAGTCGACTCGCGCCCGGAGCGTTTGTGCCAACCTGGACCACGTCAATCAAGGGCTCTCCGGACGGCGGCTGGACACGCACCTCCACTCCTAACTAACATCACGCGGGGTGCCCCAGGCTACCCCGCACTGCACAGGCCGCAGTCCCATGCTGCTGTCCACCTCGTCTGGACCGGCGGAGGATGGTCAGCAGGTGCGGCGCTTGCCACGCACCTCGAAGGGAATTTGTAGCGCTCGGAAGCGTACGGGTGAGAGGTGCGGTCGCCTGAAGCCGAGCTTGAGGTAAATGAACGCAACCCTGATGGCGAGAACTCGATAGGAGGCGCGGGCGACGCTAGTCGCTAGTCGCGCACCGGTCGGAGACCGTCCTCATCTTTCACGGACTGCCCGTTTTCACGCGCTCGACTAGAAGGCTAAGTAATAGGGAAGGCAGGGTCATTGTGAATTGTGAAACAGCGGGGGCCCCTCGCCGGTCGCACTCGCCGAAGTGTGGAGGAAGGCCAAAGAAGGTCGTTATCGCGACAAAGCTTCCGCATGTCGAGGATAGCGTTGGAGTAATCGACATGCTCCTCTGGGCAGGCGTTGGTGCGTGCTTGTGGATGCGACGCGTAGTCGCGCTGCGCTCTCCGGATATCTGTGAGTGTAGGCGTTCAGTTGTTTGCCATGCCTTTGCCCTCCTATACGGGGCGGCAGCGACGCTGCCGCACATGGACAGCGATAATTCATCACGCAATCGCACGCTCACAGCTATCAATTCGTTAGCATGATTCGCCGCTATCCCGGAGGCTCTTAACGCTTGGTAACTTTCCTGCCGACGAGAACGCTGTCAGACTGTCAGTCGTGCAACCGCACCGTGCGCAACAGGACTTCTGTTCTTGCTCGAGCCGGACGCGTCACGGTCACCACGGAATCGCACCGGAACACGCGATCTGTACGAACGAACTGATGCGGAAAGCCGTACTGCACTTGCGCGTTGTGCCCAATCACACAGGGCAATACTCAGCAGTCAGATGATCGTCTGTCCAGACGCGGTTAGAGACTCATAGTTTGGGGGCCGAGGAATGGGCTCACAGCAAATCTTATGGCGACAGACCGCGTCCAGAGCATCGCGACGGGGAGCGTCGTGACGGTGCCCGCCGAATGCGGGGTACCGTCTCACGGAGTACCTTTGCATATCGCACCGGGACGGATCACTCCCTGGGTCACCGGATGCAGAAGTTAGTAATGTCGAATGAGATGTCAAACACGTTGAACCCACCTCGGAATACATATGATACTGGTGCAGGGCACGGGAAAAGACTTACCACCTCGAACACGGCACATCGGGGGAGGAAGGGGACGATCAATACTTGAACGGGAGGTGCATTTCGTACCAGACAGCAAATACAAGGAGAGCGCGACATCACGAGTCCGTCTGTGGCTGGATCTAGGCCGGGAGCTACAAGTACAGGAGAAGGGGAGGACATCCGTGCCAGCTTGATGAGTTTGCGCGGATACGTAAGAGGCGGACCGTAAGTGGCGAGTGCGACGGAAGCGCCATGCGGCGCCCTCGGGTAGGTAGAAAGGTGTCTCGGCCGTAGTCGGTAGGGCATAGGCACGCCCTGCGGGGGCGGGGTTGAGTGGCGGTTACTTCTTCCCCGCCTCGATGGCGTCGCCGTTCTTGCACGCCACGATCTTGATCTTGGGCGCGGAGACGATCTCGTTCGACTCCATCTTGAACTGCGGGTTCTTGACGATGAACGTCCACACGTCGTCGCAGAGACGGTATGTGTGCAGGTGACCCTAGCGCCCGCGGAACCACATGTCCAAAACGGGTACGGATAGCAATATGGGGCAGGGAGGAGGCGGGGAGGGTCTGTGAGCCGACAGACTGTGCGGTGCGTTATGGACATACCTTCAGCGTCGTCTTGTTCTTCACCTGCTTGACCATGATGTCCGCTAGGGACTTGTCAAACTGCAGCAGGACCCCCAGCGGCGCGGTTGGTCAGCGGCGGCACGCAGGCCTCCCGGGGAGACGCACGCACCTGCTGGAGGACCTTCATTGCCAGCTGCGGCGTAATCGCACCACTCGTAATGAGCTCATCGAGCGAGTCCGTCAAGGCCATGCCGATCCTATTGCAAACCCGCAGTCACAATCGCCTGCGACTTGCGCAGAAAGGATAGGCACTCACGAAGAGCCGCGATAGAACTCGTAGTATGCGGTCGCCATTTTCGCAACAGTAAACGTCAAAGGAGCGAATGAAGTAGGCCTAGGTGCGCAGAGTGGTGGACGAAGTGGGAAGCCGGTGAGGAGTTGGCTGCAGAGAGCTGAGCCGCCACAACCCTCTGGCCCGCCGCTGTACTCGACAAGCTTACCTAAGTCGTCGCAAGTGTGACAATCTGTCACGACCCTCCTTGAGCATCACGCCAGTGTCACGCTCACACGCCCAGGACCTTCACCGGACCTTGTTTTTGGTAGCGATAGCGACGTCGTACTATTCACTGCAAGTGGAACACGGTTTTGAGTCTTACGGTTATTCTTGTACTACTGATACAGCAAATACTGAAGAATGACGTAGTACTAGGAGCCATTATAGTTGTTCTGGCTGTTACTTAGATAGAGTGGGCACCTCCTGCATAGGGAAATGTCAAGAAATCAGCATTGTCTACCGTTTGACTTCCAGTGGTAGGGTGTGTCGGACGATAATAAAGGCTTGCACCAATACGTGAGCAGGTCTGACAGTGCCATGCCGCACAAACTACGTGACATGCCATATTCGTTCGTGGTTAGTATGACGTCATAGTGGCATTCCCCGGTATTAGCGGGATCAGCCCGAGCTGTGTGCTTGTGCTTGGCCGTGCTCGGCTCGGAGCCGTCGATGGAGCAACGTAGCAACCTTTATAGCATACCACCACCATGGGGGATTTCGTTCGTCGTCTGGTCTCCGGGAACAAGGCTCGTTACAAGGATGAGGAGCTCGATCTAGACCTGGGTTGGTTCTGCTCCCATGTTTGATCTTGATGCTCATGCGCGCACGCACTGACGGGAGCCTGTTCGCCCGCAGATCTCGTGTACATTACGGATCAAGTAATCGTCATGGGATACCCCGCCACGGGCATCGAGGGCTTCTACCGGAATCGCAGAGAAGACGCGAAGAAGTTCCTCGACCACCGCCATGGCAAGAACTACTGGGTGTTTAATTTCTGCCCTATGAAAGAGAACACGTATCCCGACAGCGTGTTCGAGGGCAGGGTGAGCAGATACCCTTTCCCTGACCATCAGTAAGTGTGCATTCCACATGACAGACTCGTCCATCTGGCTATATGAGGCCCGTCGCTGGTCTTCCAGCGAGATTCACGGAGGACCACAGATTCCGTCATAGTGGTTCATTCAGTGCCACACGGCCTTCGACAATACCAGTCCACTACGAGAATACGACGCTCATTGCATGACTGTCCCAGCGCCCCGCCTCTAGCTATACTGCCGCTAGTGGCCCGGGAGATACGTCTGTGGCTTGATGGCTCAGCGGAACGCGTCGCGGTGCTGCACTGCAAAGGTTAGTCCCAGCGCTCCGTGCACATTCGCCGACCCCGCACGTTCTCCCCATACTCACGCAGCCATCCTATAGCGGGGAAAGGCCGATCAGGGACGATGGCCTGCGCATACCTCCTCACTCTGGACGCAGCCCCGAGCGCGCCCAGGCGCGACGGGAGCCTGTCTGCGAAGGAGCGAGCGAAGAGCCGGGCGGAGGAAGTCATGGACGCCATGCCGGAAGACGAGGCCGCAGACGTCGCGAGTTCCGACGGACAGGCGGGCGACGACCCGATAAAGCACGAGATCACGGACGGCGACGGCTCACCCGCCGCGGGCGCGTCCGACGGGGGAGCGGCGCAGAAGCCAGAGGCTCCCTCGGCGCGGAAGGACACGGAGAACAGCCTGAGCCGGGTGCTCGAGCTGCACACGTCCCGCCGGATGAAGCGGCCGTCCTCGCCATCGAAGAAGCTGAAGCAGGGCGTCAGCATCCCCAGTCAGCGCCGATGGCTGTACTACTGGTCGCTTGTCCTCGCCCACCAAGCCCCGCCCGACTTCTGGTCGGCTGACCCGGAGGTGCTCGCTCGTCCGGCGCCGAAGGTGAGGCTGACGGAGATCAAGCTGCGCATGCGGGAGCTCTCGGGCCTCAAGTCGAACATCGTACGGGCCGTGAACACGCTCGTCGACACCGCGGGGCTGTCAAAGAGGACGGCGGCGACGAACAGCTCTAGCCAGGTTTGGGCATCCTTAGCCCGGTATGACGATGAGTTCGTGGACAAGCTCCAGGAATGGGAGAGGTTCACGAGAGACGAGAGTGGGGCGATGGGCGTTAGGCGCAAGGGTGCCGACGAGATGGGAGGCGAGAGGTTCGCCGATCTGTTCAGAGAAGGCAAGTTCGACGGCAAGAAGATGGTGCGGAGCTTTGCTAGGATGGGTACTTTGCGAGACGAGGACATCCGTAGAGAAGAATCCGAGGCGGTGAGTGGTGGCCCTCTTCTCCGGAGGATGAATGATAGAGCCCATACCCAGGAAGGGAAGGTCGAGACACTGTTGCTACGTCCGCTGACGGGTGACAAGTGGTTGAGCATCCGCGAGAAGATCGAAGCCGACAGGAAGGACTCTTCCACCAGTGCAGTCAACGTAGAGTCCGAAGATGCATCCATCTACGACGCCACGCAAACGCTAAAGAACGATGGTGGCGTCGTGCTCGACGCCCATCGCGAGCTGCGGGTTAAGCTATACCTCGGTCAGGTGAGGCTGTCCCGACATCTCGAGAGCGTCTGCCAGGGAGGTACTGACCATCTCGCCAACGATTATTGCTGCGATCGCCAGGTCTTCATGGGATGGTTCTGGTTCATTCCCACGTTCCACATGCCGCATCCCCGCGGCTCTGGAGAACAGCGCGCAACGCTCGTGCTGACGCGCAAAGAGGTCGATTTCGCCGTTGGCATCGGGTCAAGCATCATAGATGTTGCGGTGTCGATGGAGTGGTGCTCCGAGGCCGCCGACGTCGTCAGCCCGCCGGCGAGGCAGGGGAGCGTGGAGTCCGCCCAGGGGAAGGGCGAGCCAACCGCCGTCGCAGCGACCCTGCAGGCAGTTGCCAGTGGAAACGTGCAGGGCATGGCAGAGGCCAAACAAGCAGCGGACTATTGAGGGAGCATGTACTCCCGAGCACCGCGCTGTATGACGGGCCATTCTTGGGTACCTCGATCAATGATACAAATTATCGAACCTTCGGCGTGTCTGGTCATGAGGATGACGAGCGGCGACTGGGATTATTGCCATCTAGTATCGCCAGAAGGATGCAAGAGGTTCCATACTTCGATCAGAATGGCTTCGTGCATTCAACAAGAACTGCGAGAACGAACGCTTAGACGATCGGCGTTTGGCCCGTCCACCTACCTCGTCGCAAATGGAGCCTCTAAGAGTCGTAAAGCCGACGGCCGCCCAGGGGGCCCGGGCGAGTCCAGCGAGTGTTCCTGCTGGTGGAATTCGGCCACACTCGTCATACGAGCGGTGATTGGTCGTATAATTCTGACCGGTAGGCGATAGACGGAGACAATCTTGCTTGTTGATTTAGCAGGAGCGGAGCACGGATGTGTGGGGACTTGAGAACTAGAGAAGAGAACGCTCGGAGGGATGTGTCTCGTCATGGCCAGGGGTACGTCGGAGTCAGTACGGGCGGACCACTCCTCCCAGGTGACGGCGGCTGTATCGGTGCCAAAAGAGCGCAGTCTCTGAAGACGACAAAACGGGCCTGGGCTGGTGTCCCGAGCGCCGTCGGCGGAATTTCCAGCAACCCGCAACATTCGAATACGCGTGCGGCGAGCTCGGCGAGGCGTCGGCGGGGTAGCTACCGCCGATAGTCGTTGATGCTTGGTGCTTACCTCCAACTTACCTCAATGAGGGATGTGCATTACGAGCGTATGTTGAATGCTGCGCGAGTCGTGCGGGAGTATGGTGGGCGCTGTGGTTGCTCGCTGGGTGCCATAGAGGTACAAGCAGCGGTGGCAGAGGTTAGCGCGCGGTCCTGCCACACGCTGGTTGGCAACGCGCGCCGAAAGCGGACCCCTGACAACCCCTGATCCAGGCAACCTGCCCTGCCACGCAACTCTCCCGAGCGTGCCGGCCGATTGTAGCTGGCGGCTGCACCAGATTGGCTGAGCGGAGGCTTTTCTGGGCGGCAATCTCTTTGCTTTGAGTGGTTAACATGCCGCCCTGGGCCTGGACGGACCTCAGTGGCTTCCGGGGTCCTGAAGCATGTTCGCCGGACCGCATGGCCGGCCTACAAAATCCTGTCGGTGTCTTTCGTACTCGTCCATAGCCGACGTGTGTGTTACCCATGCTAGAAGCGACCGCAATCAGGGTCGGTTCCTTCCCTCTCTCGTCCACGGCGGCCTCGAGTGCTGACGCCGAGCGCAGAGAGCAGCGATGTATCAGGCGCGCTGCTCTTACACGGCGGCGGCGGAGACGCTGCAGCGGGCGTCGTCCCTGGCGTTGCATCACGCCTCGCAAAAGCGTTATCTTGATGGCGGCTTTAGACGCACTGCAACGACCCAGAATCTCAGCGGGGCACTTCCTCACGGCTCGGGCCTGCCTAAAGTAGCGAGGGTTTGATCCAGTGATGTGCGTGCTCGAAAGGAAGCAACTCCGCACCTGCAGCTCTGGGGATATCGTCTTTCTCACAATTACTTCTCCGGCGGGCGGAGGTACAGGCCCCCTCTCTTCTTGCCTTATACCCTCATCTCGCCAACGCCTGTGCGACAAGACTCAGCCGTCTCCTGCGGCGCACTGCATGTCGACGAGGGCATGCTGGCCTTTGGGCTCAAGATTGCATGGTTCGCGCTCTCCCTGACAGGTACGTCCCCTCAGTCGCCTCGTTCGGTCGTCTTCTGAGGCGAGCTCGCGGTGGCCAGGTCTTCTGAGCACCATTGCTGCGATCCCCGCCTTCGCACGTTCCGTTGATGGCTACCTGGTTCCCGTCTTGTACGGCGTGATGAATGGGGTTTTGCAGGGCTTGTTCTGCTTTGGTGAGTGGAACCCCGGTATTCATGATGCGGTGGGAGGAATGTCTTATCGTGGACGAAGGTATGATCTGGAAGATGAAACCATCCGCAATGCCGCGAGCGTTCTGTATAGGTGCGCGTTTTGTATCATTGGCGTGTGGCCGCCGTCTGACAGTTGTGGCCTGCGGCAGTGCAACCGGCGCTCATGGGCGTGTCATGGTCATTCTTGGCCGCAATCACGACTTGCATGACTATCACAACGTCCTTAGCGATTCTTCGACCTACAGGCGGCATGGCTGCTAGCCCAGCATATATGTATGTACTTATCTGATTCGCACTGCACGTCTATACTCACGGTCTACCAGTCGCAGTAATTTGAGATGGCATCCAATGACTTTGCTCCTTGTTGTCATCCTCCCGATGGCTGCCTTCGCTGCGTATCTCACACTCGCACTTGAGTACAATGCAATCCAACCCAGGGACGGCATGTTCTGTGATGCGACGACGGCAGTCTGGTAGGACCTGGCTCACTAGCCGTCTTGGGTTGAAACTGATCCGATGACAATTGCAGGGTTCGCCTTCTCAGTTATGCCGGAGTGCCGCTGATACTGTCTCTACCCTCCTTCATCCTGACATGTGTAGCGGCGTGTCGATTCTTCGCTCATTCCCCTCGCGGCACTCGCTCTTTCTCACTCTCCCAGCCCCATTCCAACGATCGCTTCACTCCCGTCCCTCTTCGCCGTCAGTCGAAGTTCAAATCCAGCTACCCATGGCATGAGGCGAAAATCCAGGAGCAGGAGGAATATGAACACGCCCCCATGGCGACCTTGCAACCTGTTCAAAGCCTCGACCAGCGGAGTACTACACCTTCGGGGACACTCGTCGTCGAAGCTATACCCTCTCCGCCGGAGTCGCTCTCGTCTGCCGGCGCCCACCTCATTGCTGGTCGAGTACCAAGTAGCCCTAAAGTTGCAAAACCGGGCACGAGGTACCACCTACCATTCCAATGGAGGACCCCCAGTATCTCACCCATCCCAACACCACCCGGATCTCCCGACAGTCGCCAAACGCCATCTCCTCTCGTCTTCGCTATGCCTGCAGAGGACGTCAGACAACCGCCAAATTCGACAACCGTCGCCGTCACCCCAGACCTATCTGAGCGACTGTATGCGGCAGCACCCTGGCTCAAAGACGAGAAGGCGTATCTACAACACCTAGAGCGGGCGAACGCGTGGAGAAACGAAGTTCATGAAGATGACGACAATTACGACGCTGTTAGCGGCTCACTCCGGTGGGTCAGACGCTCCAACGACACGGTGTCTGTCGCAAAGTCCGAACTGGAGTTTGCGAGAACGCCGCACCGCGAGGACTTTGAGGAGACGACGACGCGAAGGCCGTCGCCCGCCGATCGTGAGTTCTTCCGTTGCTATGCGGACTTATGTCCGCTCAAGACCGCGGACACTCACACGCCCCCGTCCAATAGCCTCCACCTATGACGCCGGCCTGTCAGACCCCCCAATATCGAACCTAGCGCACATGGTCTGGCGCATCCTCTTTTTTCAGCTCTTCTCGTCCGTGACCCAAATACTCGCCACCGTCACCTCCCTGGTCGACATGTTTGCTCAGCACAACCCGCCGGCTGCGTTTGGCACCCAGCACATCGCGCTGCTTCTCGTAGCGTGGGCCCCGCCGCTCGCGTTCGGCATTATTCCCTGGCGACGCAAACCGTTCTGATGACCAGACGACTCCTCGTCCCTTCTTCCGCCCTCCTACTCTGCTCTCCGCTTTGCGAATCTCCCGATGATATCTTGGTTCTGAATCCCCGGCTTATACCCTATGTATGAGTAATGTGCTTCTACACCTGACACACGTCGTTCTGCTTAATTGCACCACCCTCCCCCACAATCCTTTGCCCGGGTATCTCGCTGCTGTACTGTAGATGTATACCTAGTCTCATATGCCTGGATCCGCTCACCTTCACATTCGCTTACAGTCCACTCCGTCCTTTCTGAAATCATGTGGAGGCGCCAGAACGGCGCCTGCTGTTAAAGCTGCGGCACGGTGTGCGATGATAGCAAGAAGATGGTGATACATGTAGCGGTATGGTACAGAGTCTATCTCAGAACCCACGGCGCGAGACGAAACTCTGCGCGCGGAGCCGTGGCCGTTAGTTCGGACGGTTCAAAGTGCAAGCTGCGCGCGCACGCTCACCTCCAAATCTTGTGATGTCGCGACGCCGAGGACGAACTTGCGGTCCCAGTCCGTTATGATCGCGAATATGTTGCGTTTCAGGAACTGCTCTAGTTCGGCCAGGGGCGTCGACGGCGTGATGATCGTGTACGGCGTCGCAGCGGTACGCTTGAACTTTGTCATGTACTGCGAGACCTTGTCGTCCTGGGGGTCCGCGCCCCCATTCAGCATGGGCCCGGATGTGGTACGAGGATGGGTAGGGCACTCACAGGGTTCGCCTTGCCCGCTTCCCACTTCGCCTTCAGCGCGGCGACGTCGATGTACCCGAGCAGCTTCCGCTTCCGGTCCAGCACACTGACGGTCACAAAATTTAGGTTTGGTTGCGTATGTCGAGGGTCGCTCGGGATGTACTCACGGAATGTGGGAGAAGTCGCGCTCGTACGCCATCTCTACTGCGTGCGAGATGGCCTCGTCCGAGGGAATGGTGAACGCAGGCTGGAGTTGCAGGTCCTGTTCCACGACGAGACAGCGTTCCACCCAGGTATGCGTCAGCGACTGTTGGTCTACTGTCCTTGAGCACGTCTGACCTCCACCACGGCGCCTCTATACTTGTCCCCGAGGGACGAGGAGGATGTCTGTGCAGGTAGGGTCGAAGTAGCCGCTGCCATTTCTCTGACGCAGGTGGTGGTAAGACAAGAAGAGAGAGACAGGTTCAAGGGCTCTCCAAGTTTTGGAACGGGCGAGAGAGGTGTAAAGCAGCGAGCTGCGATCGGACCATCATGCCATGTCGTGCAACAGCCCCGGGCCCGGTCCTCCACCGCAATTCTTGTCGCGCCCGGCGTCTGCCGCCAGCTCCGAGCGCGCAGAAAGGGCCGCGAACACCCCGAAATGGCAGCAGTTGAAACTCAGAAACCGCGTAATTCAGCAGGCCCTAGGCTAGGGTCTGCCGGACCCGTGGCTGAGTGGACGCGACGCGTCAGTGCACGCAACTTGGCTGAGCTCTCTTGAATCTTGCATACGCACTTCCTCCTCCCGTCCTCATCTCTCCGCAAAGATGAACCCTACAAAGGTTACGATTCCTGTTCCTGCGAAAGATCCCAAGAAGAAGAAGGAGGACGAGAAGCCTGAGGAGGATGGCAAGGGCGCGGCTGCTAAGAAGACCAAGGACGAGGAGAAGGAGGGCGAGGACCTGGTGCGTATATATAGCGAACATATGCAGAGTTGCTGCTAATGCCCGCGCATTGCAGTCTGAAGAGGACTTGCAGCTCAAGAACGAGCTTGAGATGCTCATAGAACGCTTGCGGGTAAGTGATAACGAGCCCATTGCTTTCAGGACGCGTCCTGACTGGCTCGCACAGGAACCCAACACCGAACTCTATAGGCCCGCGCTCGAAACTCTGCGCACTCTGATCAGGACCTCAACATCTTCTATGACGTCCGTGCCTAAGCCCTTGAAGTTCCTCCATTCCCATTACCTTGGTTTGCAAGACTTGTACGAGACATGGTCGCCATCTGAGGACAAGGTATGTATATCGGGCGCATGGACGCGTATAGTGGCGTACCCCAGAGCAGGGACATGACTGACCATGCTACAGAGCCTGTTTGCGGACATCCTCTCGGTTCTCGCCATGACATACTCCGACACCCAACCCCGAGGGACTCTGCGCTACCGTCTGCTTTCTGCTTCTCTCCGTCCTGCATCTGCACCGCTCTCAGAACCTGGCTCCTGGGGGCACGAGTATGTGCGTCATCTTGCTGCGGAACTAGGCGAGGAGTACAGCCTGCGCGAGTTCGACGAGGAGGGCGTCGAGAAAGCTTCGGAGGAGAACAAGGTACCTGGTACTGTGGATGACCTCCGTACCCTCGCTGTCGAGTGCGCTACGTTCTTGCTACAACACAACGCGGAGCCGGACGCCGTGGATCTTCTGGAGGAACTTGAGATCGTCGACCGTATCGTGGATATTGTGGACGAGAATACCTATGAGCGGGTCTGTCAATACATGATTCGGTATGTTCGGATAGAACATCTGTTATGAGATTTATTAACGCGTCATTGTAGCTGTGTTAACCTCCTTCCGCCACCAGACGACATCTCCTTCCTCCGAACCGCTCACAGAATATACGCCAAGCACCACAAGTTCCCACAAGCCCTTTCCCTGTCAATACGTCTGGCGGATCCAGAACTGATCCGCAAAGACTTCAACGCTCCCGCGAACCCGACTATGAAGAAGCAGCTCGCGTTCCTTCTTGCGCGCGCCCAGGTGCCCAAAGAGTGGCTGGACGCGCCATCTGAGGACAGCATGGACGATAGCGAGTCGGAGCTTCCGGAGGACCTACTGGACTGTCTGAGCAACACCCGTCTGAGCAGCCAGTTCAAGGAGTTCGGCAAGGAGTTGAACGTCTTGGAGCCCAAGAGTCTGGAAGATGTGTACAAGTCTCACCTAGAGAACACAAGTATGCTTCCTGATGTTTCCGTCAGTGTGTCCGTTCGCTAATGGCTCGCATGTAGGACCAACGACTACCGTGGACTCTGCGAAAGCGAACTTGGCTGGCACCTTTGTCAATGCGTTCGTTAACGCCGGTTTTGGTAATGATAAGCTCATGGCGAAGGCGGAAGAGGGAAACAGTTGGGTGTACAAGAACAAGGACCACGGCATGCTCAGTGCTTCAGCAAGTCTTGGCCTGAGCTTGCTTTGGGACACGGACGAAGGTCTCTCCCAGGTCGACAGGTACACGTACTCGTCGGAGGAGTACATCAAGGCTGGCGCCCTTCTCGCAACCGGTATCCTTAACTCTGGTGTCCGTACCGAGGCCGACGCTGCGCTCGCGCTGCTCGGCGAGTATGTCGAGAACAAGTCCGTACCGCTCAAGACAAGTGCGATTACCGGTCTTGGACTCGCGTACGCCGGTTCGCAGCGCGAGGATGTTTTGCAGCTACTCCTCCCTTATGTCGCGGACGAGACCTTGTCGATGGAGATCGCGTCGCTGACGTCTTTGGCGCTTGGCTTCATCTTTGTCGGAAGTGGCAACGGTGAAATCGCTAGCACTATCCTCCAGACGCTCATGGAGCGTGAAGACAAGCAGCTGGACGAGAAGTGGGCACGCTACATGGTCCTCGGTCTCGCTCTGCTCTATCTCGGTAAGTTCTACACATTGGCGGATGAACTCCAGTGAATTCATACGACCTCTACGCACAGGCCTGCAAGACGCATCGGACGCGACAATAGCGACGCTCAAGGCTATCGAGCACCAGATCTCCCAACTTGCCGTGGTCATGGTCGACATGTGTTCATTCGCCGGCACTGGCAACGTACTCAAGGTCCAGGAGCTCCTGCACCACTGTGACGAGCACATCGAGAAGAAGGAGAAGAAGGAGGATGACGATAAGGACAGCTCGCCTGAAGAACCGCCAAAGGACGACACCTTCCAGGCGTTCGCGGTCATTGGTATCGCTCTTGTGGCCATGGGCGAGGAGATTGGTGCGGAAATGTCCCTGCGGCAATTCAACCACCTTGTGAGTCCGCTGCACTTCAAGTTTTGCAAATATGCGCTGAACTCTGTCTAGATGCACTACGGCGAACCAGTCATCCGCAAAGCCGTCCCTCTCGCCTTGGGCCTCGTCAGTGCATCAAACCCCCAATTGCCGATCATGGACACGCTATCGAAGTACAGTCATGACAGCGACCTGCAGGTCGCGCTTAACGCCATCTTCGCGATGGGCCTTATCGGCGCGGGCACGAACAACGCGCGGTTAGCGCAGATGCTCCGGCAGCTCGCCGGCTACTACTACAAGGAGCCCGACTGCCTGTTCATGGTCCGGATAGCGCAGGGCCTGGTGCACATGGGGAAGGGCACACTCACGATCAACCCGTTCTTCAATGACCGGACGATCATGAGCAGGACAGCGGTGGCCGGCCTGTTAGCGACGCTCACTGCGTTTACGGAGACGAAGGGCTGTAAGTGGCTAAGCGTCGCTGAGGTGTCAGACTGTAGCTGATCTCTGCACCGCAGTCATTCTCGACAAGTACCACTGGATGCTTTACTTCCTCGTGCCGTCGATGTACCCACGGTTCCTCATCACGCTCGACGAAGAGCTCAACAACCTGCCCGTCAGCGTGCGCGTGGGTCAGGCGGTCGACGTTGTCGGGCAGGCCGGCAAGCCCCGCACGATCTCCGGTTTCCAGACACACACGACGCCCGTGCGGCTCGGCACGACGGAGCGCGCCGAGCTCGCGACGGAGGAGTACATCCCCTTCGCGCACGTGCTCGAGGGCTTCGTCATCCTGCAGAAGAATCCGGGCTGGGAGAAGGAGGACAAAATGGACATCTGACCGCGCCTGTCGGTAGTGTAGTACGCTTTGCATTCGGTTTGTAACTCTAATCGCGCTGTTTCCTTCCCTGACAATGGTTCCGGACGAGAAAGTGAGGATGTGTGTGTGCCGTGTATTGTGCGAATCCCGGATGCCATGCCTATAGACTACTAAACGATACCCCGCTGACCCCAGCCAAGACTCTCCAATCGACCCGAATGCCTAGCATAAACAACGCGAGCCTATACCACCACCGATGCCCGTCGCAACGTACACCCCCCCGACCTTGGCCTGTCCACCATACATGGCGCGCGGCCCAGCTCCAGATCCCGATGCCCCGCGGGCAAGCACCCATCTGAGCACCCACGGAGGGCGCCCGCCTGCGGCGGGCTCCGCCACCCAAAGCCAATGGCGCGCAGGCTCGCGTGTGCGCAGAGCGTCCGCTGCGAACCCGCGTCCGCGCTGCGCTTGTGCGGCTGGAGCTGGCCCGAGGACACGCGGGCGGACGCGGGGCGCTGCTGCATGCCCGCGCCTGCGCCCACACTCGACGGGGGCGAGGCAGAGGCGGAGGTGGGGTCTGCGGTGTCGGCGTCGAGCGCGCTGAAGTTGACGGAGATGGGCTGCTGGATGCGCTTCCGGACGAGCGCGCGTGCGTTTAGCCTGCACGGGTGTAAGAGGGTGAGCAGGGAGCGCGACCAGGAGGGGGAGGGGACGTACGAGGTCAGGAGAGAGATGAGGTACACTGTGCGCGCGTTAGCGGTACGCGTGGAGTGGTACGAGGAATTACGCACGTGAGGCGGTCTGGATGTAGAACGCGAGGTACACTTCAGAGTCGCTGTTCGCGAGTAACTTTGAACGGCGTTAGCAAGACCGGAGCCCACAGGTTGAATGGGAGCGGGGCCT
Source organism: Trametes elegans (assembly GCA_022606155.1). Lineage (NCBI taxonomy): Eukaryota > Fungi > Basidiomycota > Agaricomycetes > Polyporales > Polyporaceae > Trametes > Trametes elegans. Next base: position 1,568,409 of record JABYQO010000003.1, on the reverse strand, counting down.
ACAGTGATCAACCCGATGCCCTCGACAAGACTGTACGTCGGTGTGGTTAGAGCGCTATTGTCCATACACTGAGTTGATCGTACCAAGGGAGGAGACCTAATGGCATATGAATCCGAAGTTATTTATAGATACAAGAGAGAGGGGTGGGGGCACGGCGAACCTGTTTCGAGCGTATATATGATGAGGGTGTTGAGAAGGGAGTCTGTCCTGGGCTGAGTTCAGTGACTGTTTCCAACGTCTGAAGCATGTTGGGCCATCGACCAACCTCTTTATCCCGGTTCGTGCGTCGTAGAGCCACGCACACCGAACAACGGTTGTGAGTATGTCCGCCGACGAACCGCAGGCGAAGATGACGTAGAAGAGGATCTGCAGGTAGGGAGGTTTGCATCATGTGAAGAGAAACGGGGAAGCCTCTGCCTTTTGGCCTACCTGAAATAGCTTCGGATCGGTATGGCTCACGTCTATAAGATATCTGGAAGGAGATGAGTCGACGGTGGCTCTCGTGAAGTGTAGGGGAGGGTTCTTACAGTACTGCAGAAAGATCTGTTTACGGAACGGATGCAAGTCAGATAATGTGTTTCAGAGGCAAGGTAAAGGGCGAGTACATGTAGATGCCGCTATGTAAGATGTTGACGGATATTAGCTGATATACTGTATCATATATGGGGACGACTCACCTAACTCGGCAAGCGTTAGGACGACCTGAGGACCCACAAATAAGGCCAAAGTTAGAGCATGATGAGCAGAGTCCCCACCGTCAGAACCAAGCCAAGAGTATGCACGGCGCGACGGCGCAGATGCGGCAACGATGCACACACTATGGGGTGCTGACGCGTAAGTGAAACAGACACGCGTGCATCCATCAGCATCCGCACTGACATATCCACGACCGCTGCACGAACAGTCTATGTATGTGGTCAGGCCTGCCCTTGGATGACTAGGCGGAAGACTCACAATCTTGCGAGCGCAACAACCGTAGCCTGGTAGGGGAGTGGGTCTAGTGAGATAGCAGCCGGATGGCATGGCAGACTTACTGTGACCATGAGGAAGAACTGAGAACCTGCATGTGAGCTGTTCATGGTTCGAGAGGGTATCGCGATATAACATACATCAATGCTCCTGAGATGTGACCATTAGAAATACGGGCTTGCGCGCACAAAGCAGAGAGGGTGCTGACCAAGGGTATCGTACAACTTTTTGTGACGTGACCAAAAACCATAGGACGTGCGCAGCCATGATCAGGTTAAGCGTGCATAGCGCACTGCAGTTGAGGTTAGCAAAAGCGCACAAGCTCATGAAGGAGTGACTCTGGACGAACGATGCCACGACAAGCTGTGAGCGGCCCGTTAGCCATGAGCATGAGTCTAACGCAATTAATGTTGGGACGGGCGCGCACCAAAGCAATGAACCACCACGGGTCTGCCTTGTTGCGAATCCGAAAGAACTTCCACGCGGACATGCACAGGATACCATACAGACTAGCTGAAGTATCAGCAACACGCCTCGAGGTATGAGTTCAGTTTGGATAACTCACATTCCTTGCAAAATGATTCCGACAAGGGCTGAGAGAATCACGCGCTGAATCTCGAAGTGAGGGATGACTGCAGGAAGCGGAGAAGAAGAAGTGGAATAAGCAGCAGATAGTGTGTTCGTTGCAGTAGTCGTAGGATCCATGACAGCGAGGATCACAGCACACAGCACAAGCACTGGCAGGTGGGGTGGAGGAAACAGTGAGCGTTCTGAAGGGGATTTTCGCCCCCCTAGGGACGAATATGAGCCCTCCCTGGGCGGGTATTCCGGGTGGGGGGCCATGTCGGCACTGGGAGCCACAGCGGGGAAAGGCGATCGGTTGGCCGCATTCGTGACATCCGCACCGAAGGCAGTCCACGACGGGACTCGATCCTCTCATTGTGCCCTCTTTTGCCGAGAACACCGAGCGTACTCGCTCTCTCGCACGTCTTGACAATATACATGACATAGGCATTGCCTCGAATGCTCGTATCGCAGATACACGACTTGCAGACGTGAAACGCCACATGTGTCTAGCTATACGGCAAACCAAGTCAAGTCGGTACTGTCCGCCCAAAGCTAGCGCTAACGCATGTCAACAGGTGGTACATACCTCAGGTTATCAAAGAACATGGCGACCTGTTCGTGCATTTGAACTCATCGGAGATGGAAGCGACGCCCGACATGAAGCTGAGAAGGTTGGTAGACTGAGCGCCTGAAAGTGCAACACCAATTTGGCGCCCAAGCACTAGCTTCGACGTGGACTACTGTGACGGTCATGCACTCAGCTAGTACATGGCTCACCCTTCCTCTCCAATCTCCCGCTCGATGGGAGTGGAAATGGATAGGTTAAAGTGGGTGTTGATGAAAGCATATGTGAAATGCCACGCGTGCGTAACAAGCTTCGTTTGTCGAGTCTCCCCGGGCAGGTGAGTCATCGCGTTCGTCCAGCAACCCATAGCGCGATTCGTCAACAGCCAGTGACACCACACAGCTTGGCAGAGGGCCCACGCACAGTACACCGTAGGTTCCAGGTACCGTTTGCGGACAAGCTGATTCGTGCTTGTGGCGCTGTGCTCGTGCGTGACGCTGGGGACTCGGAAGGATGAGCTGAACCGCGTCTCTACCAACTCGACGTCAGTCTCGTACGGGTAGACCATTACACTGATTTCATATTGTGATCATCAGACCATTGATTCTGTTTGCACAGTCGATAACCCCGCAGACTGCAGGGTTATAGTGTGTTCTTGTAGCGCTATAAGCGCCACGTGAAACGAAGGTACGAGCATCACCCAGCGCTGCGCGACGGACTTGCTGTTGCTCCATCAGTGGTCAAGGTCTAGCACAGATGGATTGATTGCGACTGTGCTGATTGCGGATACCAACGCTTGTGGTCCAAATAGCCTGATCAGCCTCGGGCGTAAGCCGCGGCCGGAGGTCAAACTACAAGTAGTGCTGACGCTGTTGACAAATATGAGGCGGCGCGGATATATGTCTTAGTGTGAAATTCAAACCCGTACCTATGGTGCGTCGTACAATCCAGGAGGCAGGCTTTGTCAATCGTCGAGTGAGTCCATACGGTTCTACGTAAACGCTAGCGCTTAACACATCTCAACTTCTCACAGGAGCTTGCCGATATTGTGCATCGTATCCCTGTTTGTTTGCACCATCTCGTCCGATGTGGCGGTCGGCCTCGTGTCAGGTTACCGCCAGCGGTGTTCCGGTAACAGGCATGCCACCCAATACCGCAGAGACGGCATTGCGAGGTATCAGGTCATCTGCTCAGTAAGCGAGTAGCGATTGGTATAAAGATCAACGTCTACGACCCCTTGGCTCATCCTCTCCCGCCACATCAACTCCGAACCACCAATGACGGCCAATCTCACTTTCGCAGAGCTGTCAATCTACCCTGCGACGCCGGAGCAGGTGTCCGAGACGCGAAGGCGGTCATCCGCACATGCCTGGACGAGGGGACTATCCTATGACGACTGGCTCCGGCTGTGGGACATACTCGACAATGATGAACACGCTCAGGACGGAAAAGTAATCACTTGGTGCGTAGATCATCAACCCTGAGCTTGTACCTTGAACTGAACCTATCTCCAAAGGGTGCTCGCCCCTAGGAATGATCCTACCACCCTCGACTTCATGTGCTCGTGCGAGACGTGAGACAACCATGATCGTGCATATACACGTTGATAAGACCAATTGCTGACAGTGCTCAATGACCCGCAGGTTCCGTAAGACCGCTGTCGTCGCCAAACGCGCCAAAGACAGCGGCGCACCCGCTGTCCGCGAGGTCGTGGCGTACGGAGTCGCGTGCGTCATGACGCCGGCGGAGAAGCGCGGCAAAGGTTACGCCTCCCACATGCTGCGGCTCCTCCACTGGGCCCTCGCGCCGCCCTCCGCGCTACCATCCGCGTTCCCCGCCGAATGGGGCGCAAGACCTGACCCGGCCATGCTCCACGCTGCTGGGGTCGCGAACGCACAGTTCTCCATACTCTACAGCAGCGTGGGCAGGGACTTCTACTGCTCGGCGGGGACGACCCCCGGTGCGCGTGACGGCTGGGTGATAAAGGGTACCGTGGAGACATTCAAGCGCGTCGATGACCTGCAGACGGCTCCCACGGCGCCAGTGCCGCGCGGGCTGAACTTCCGGCGACTGTGCGAGGACAATGTGCGCGCACTTTGGAACCACGACGCGGAGTGGATCAAAGACGACCTCGCGCGCTACATGGGCGAGACGGACCAGACGCTGTTCAGCTTTCTCCCGCATCAAGGCGTCGGCGCGTATGTCATGCGCCGGATCATGGACTTTGACGAGAAGAAGCAGCCGGTGTTGCCCTTGTCGCAGTGGGGGCTGGTCGTGCTCCCGGAGGGCACGAGCTTCGAGGATGCGCTCCGCCAGAAATCCCCGCCGTCGTTCGTGACGTGGACGATTGGCGTCAAAGAGCCGCCACGGTCGCTCGCCATCACGCGTCTGCGGGCGGACGCGGCCACATTCCCTGTCATCTTGGAGCAGCTTCTGGAGGTCGCGCGCGAGGTGAAGGTAGACCAAGTCCAGTTCTTGTACCTGAGGCCTGAGTTGCAGGCGATCGCGCAAGCACACGGGTGGAAGACGATTGAGCGTGATGAGCTCATGTCGGCGGTGAAGTGGTATGGGGAGGAGTGGGAAGAAGACCTCGACTGGGTGCACAACGAATGGTCTGTTGTCTACATTCAAATTCTCTTATTGTTCCCACAAGTGCTCAATATCATTCACTCACCTAGGTTTTGTTGGTGCTAGCCCCGCTGCAATGCCTGTATGTGATGTGTGGATAACATCCAGTAGCAGGGGGACTCTTACCTACGGATCTAATTAGATGCGACTTGAATAAGGTACACTCTGCCCAGTGCTGAAGCGAGCCGTGGTCGTATTCGCCACTTCATGGGGCATCTGACAGGTCTCTCATGTGTCAGTACAGATATACATACATACGATCCCAGAGGGAGAGATTCAAACTGCCAATGGTGAGTTCCACGCCTATGTATTTACGATCATCTCATCTTTGTGGTACGGTGCATTGTGGTAGACCTGTGGTGGTGTGTTGATGTATGTACCCGACTCGCGGCGGCTGTTCCTGAACTTTGTCTCTGGCAAACCCTGGCGAACGTTGTAGCTATCGCGGGCGCTTATGCACCTAGGTACTGAACGTCGCGGGGCCGAGTCGGCTCAGCGGAGGCTGGAGGGCGTGGGCCCGATGATCGTGACGTACAGCACTCCGCGACGATGTGGTGAGACGGATCGATCATTCTACCTAAGGCTTGAGGGGAGATCGCCCTGGGATCTGACCATCCATCCTTCTTCCTGCCATAACACCCGCGGTTCGGAACAGCAGCATGGCCACTAACTCATCTTTTGCGGATCTATCCCTCTTCCCCGCCACGCGCGAGCAGGTCGTTGAGGCACGCAAGCGAACGTCGGTGCAATGGGCCAAGGGAGATTCTCTGGAGCACTACCTCCAACGCGAGGTAGTGCTGGAGAAACATGGACACGCCGCGGACGGAAAGCACATTACTTGGTAATACATCCGTCCCTGGTCACGTATAAATCATGTTGCATGATACTCAAGCGGTTCTGATGCAGGGTCCTCGCACCAAGGAACGATCCAACTACTCTTGACTTCATGTGCTCGTGCGAGACGTGAGCTACAGTTCACGGACATGACGAACGTAGACCATTGACAACACCCTTAGGTACCGCCGGACGGCCGTCGTCGCTAAACGCGCGAAGCAGGTCGACGCGCGCGAAGTCCGCGAGGTCGTAGCCTATGGGGTCGCCTCTGTCTTCACCCCGGAGCACAAGCGGGGAAAGGGCTATGCCCGCCACATGATGCGCCTCCTGCACTGGGCCCTCGCCCACCGCTCTGCGCTCCCAAGCGAGTTTCCCGCCGAGTGGGGTGCGCCGCCTGATCCCACCGTCCTGCATGCCGCCGGGGTCGCGAACGGGCAGTTCTCGGTGCTCTACAGCGACGTCGGGCGCGAGTTCTATCACTCCGCGGGCCTCACGCCCGGCGCACACGATGGCTGGGTTGTCAAGGGCGCCCTCGAGACCTCGCGCCTCGTCGCCGACGCGCCAGAAGCCCAGCATGTACCGGAGGGGCTGAGCGTCGTCCGGCTGGGCGAGGACGACGTGCTTGCGCTGTACAACCGCGACGCGGCGTGGATCAAGGACGACCTCTCGAAGTTCGCGGGCGACACCGACTCGACGCTCTTCAGCTTCCTGCCCGACCAGGGCGTCGGCGCGTTCGTCTTCCGGCGGCTCGTCCAATTCGGGGAGGAACTGAAGCCGTCGCTTCCCGCGACGCACTGGGGGTTCGCCGTCCTGCCGCATGGGACGGCGCTGAAGGATGCGCTCGGCCAGGACAGCCCGCTGTCGTTCGCGACGTGGACGCTTGAGCTCAAGACGTCGCCCCGCGCGCTCGTCGTCTCGCGCGTGCGTGCCGACGCGAACACGTTCCCCATCATCCTCGACCAGCTCCTGGCTGTCGCGCGCGAGCACAAGTTGGGGAAGGTCGAGTTCTGGTACCTGCGCCCGGAGCTGCGGGCAATCGCGAACGCGCTCGGGTGGAAGACGGGAGAGCGGCCAGACCACCTGTCGGCGGTGAAGTGGTACGGCGAAGAGAAGGAGGATGAGCTCGAGTGGGTGTATAACGAGAAGTACGGTGTTCACAAGGTGCTGTCGCTTGGCAGGGGAGCTGACGATACACATCTAGATTCTGCTGGTGCTAGAGTGACGTGTGTGAACGTAGAAGAGTTGTCCATAGAACACCGACTATCGACAACCGGAGGTAGGAGGGTGTCAAAGATTGGCCGGTGGAGTATCACGCCCCGCACCGGGAGCTCTCTATGAGGAATAGAAGAAGGAACTGGGTACCAATACACCGTGATTATACAATACTAAGGATATCATCCGTGAGCACTGGCAAATAAGCGACCTAAACTACAGGTGCAGTAGGACAGTATTCCGACAGACCAGCGAATGGCAAATAACCTAACAGCATCCCTGGCGCACCGTGTCATAAATATCCGTGTGCGTGCGCTAGAATTCCCGGCGCACAAAGCCCTGGCCGTTATCCCAAAGGGCCTTCTCAATGAGCTTCATACCCGCGATGACCTTCTCCTCCTCGTACCGCCCGCCAATGACCTGCACGCCTACCGGCATGCCGTGCATCGCGTCCGCGTCGTATAGGTCGTGTACCCCCCGCGCGACGTCGTTCATGTGCACATACGCGGGGTCGTTGTGGAAGTCGGGTGGATGGCCGTCGCGCTCCTGATCGACGTATGTGACGGGCATCGCGCCTGCTGTGCAGTCCAGCTACAGTCGCCGGTCATCTGAGCATGTGAGGCAAGCTGCAGTAAAGGGGGAGACACGCACGACGTTGTACAGGAACGCGTAGTTGGCGGAGACGAGCGTCGCCTGCTGGCTTGCTTTCGGGTCCTTCGATATTGCAGGCAGTGCGTGGGGCGCGGTGAGCAGCAGGTCAAGACCCTGTCTGTGCCACGCCTCGTGCCACGCCGCGCGGTACGCCTCGCGCTCGAGAATGAGCCGTCGCTCCTCGAGTGGGCTGCACGGGTGGAAGACCTCGAGGAGGGACGCCCACGCCTCGTTCCGCCCCCACGGCCGCGAGAACCAGCGGGTGAACGTCGCTTGTAGCCTCTTGAGCCACAGCGGCAGGCGCAGAATGAACCGCACCGTCAACAGCGCGGAGTTCACGAACTCCCCTGATCGTCGCGCCTCCAGTATCGACGCGCCTGGGGCGACATCGTCAGCTCGTTGCATGTGAAGGCAGCGCAAGAGACTTGAGCACCCACCGCCGTCAGAAAACATGAGCTGGTAGCCGATCTTGAGCCCATCGAGCGGACTCGGCGGTGTGCTGCCGTACGCGGTATGAGAACGTGAGGTCATCAAATGAATGGACTTCTCCTTCGCGTCACTCACAATGACACAACTTCGTGCCCCTGTCTGCGAAGCGCGCTCGCGACCTCGCGTAACGCGCGTGAGACCGCCGGAGTCGGGGGGACGACGCCTGCATCGGGCTAATCAACTATTGCGACCCCAACGCCGACCGACAAGCCGTGCTCACCGTCATCCTCGATCAGCCCGAACCTGAGCTTCTCCCCCGAAGACAGGTAGTCCGTATCTCGCCACGGAATCGGCGTGCACTGTCCTTGATGATCAGCCGGTGCATGACCGTCGAGCAAGGCGCACGCGATGGGCAGAAGATTCAGTTCACGCACAGTATGATCATACTCCCACGGTCGCAAGTCAATGATCCTCCTCCAAAACTCCAGGAGGTCATCTAGCGTCCGCGCGAGAGGGGAAGTCACCGTAGGCACCGCCTCAAGCCCAGGGGTACACGAGACGCATCCGTATCCTGGGAAGCGCCCAAGCGTACCCTTCACAGAGTATAGGCCACAATATACGGCAGGGTAACGTGTGCTGCCGCCAATATCGGTGCCAATTTCCACCAGACTACCTTGGTATGCCAAGAGGGCAGCGCCGCCGCCTGTTGAAGCCCCGGGTGAAAAGGCAGGGTTGTAAGGATTTGTGGTCACCCCGAAGAGATCGGAGCTGCACTCGAACGAGAGGCAGGCAGTCGGTAGCGTCGTCTTGGCGTATATGAGCGCGCCCGCGTCGCGCAGGAGTCGAACAAGAGGTGCGGACGCACGCGCCGGCCGGTTCGCGTTGGCGGAAAATCCGAGCGTGGTGTCATGACCCTCGACGTCGATGCAATCTTTGATGCTGACGGGGACGCCTAGGAGCGGCTTACTGGCGGGTGCGGACGCCGCGGTACGCTCGGCCTCCTCGAAGAAGACGTCCGCGAGGCAGTTGGTACTCGCATGCGCCGTAAGTGCGCGCTTGCCGTATGTCTTGAGGACGTCCGAGGGGGAGAGGGAGAGGTCCGCACAACCCGCTACGAGCTGGGACAGCGAGAGCACGAGGATCTTCTCGTCCGCGTCGGTTGGGGGTGCGATGTACGCCTCTGGGACTCTTCCTATAGCATATTGCAGCTGTTCATGTTTACGCGCGCTGTATTTGGGCTGAAGCGTCAGCGCGAGGAAGAAGATGCGCGGAATGGCGGGGACGTGGAAGCGGACCCGTTCCGCCAGCGCTAAAGGCGCGGGGAAGGGGGAGACGTACCATGCTTTGTAATGGTTGGCCATGACCGTTCTACTACGCGCGCTGTGGGCGCAACAGACGGAGAGTTCGCCTGAAGGCTGGTAGTGAGCTGGTGGTGTTCAGGAAGAGAGTAGCAGTCGAGGAGGCCAGGATCCGGCGGAGGTTATAACGGCGATTGGCGCCAGCTAGTCTCGCCGCGCGGGTCGCTAAGTTTCGCGCAGCTGTTGCAAATCGCGCGAACCCGAAAATGGACTCCGACGTCGACTCGGTCACTCGGTCAGCCCTGTCTTCCCATCCTGCCCAGAGGTAACGAGCGGTCGTCCCATTCGCCGTCAGTTGGGGGCGATGTGGCTGCCGCTCCAAGGTCGGAGCTCCGAGACGCCCAGCCGCATCGGGTCGGGTTATTTCCCGACAAGACCTTACCGACGTCCCAAACCTGGTTGATAACCGGTTATCCATCCGGTACCGAACAAACTCGTGGCTCTCTCCCACCGGCACGGGAGCGCTGCCCGATCTTGAATACGCCGGTGAGCCCCGGAATGGCCTCATCGTCGTGAGCGGTCAGTAGTGAGCACTGAATCAGAATCGAGAGACACAAGGAGAGCAGGGGAGGCCCCAGAATAGGGAGACACAAGGAGAGCAGGAGAGGCCCTGCATTCGGTCTGTGGACACTTTGGCCCGAGGGCGAGGCCCGCCGTCCCTCCGCCACCACCAGACGGGCGCCGTCGGCAGCACGCAAACATATCGTGTCGTGCTTTCGTGCCACACTTGAGCCTTTGTCACTTAGCGCACGTTCGGCGCCCTGTCTCGCGGTGGTTATAAAACTCTTGACTCACGCTATCGCCCCTCTCTTGCGTCTATTAACTTACCCGGCGCTCGATGATACGAATTGAATCGCCGGGTCACGCTCAAGAGGACTACAGTGCCTGTACCGATCGATTTGTGGCTGGGGGTACATGACTCCAAGCGCACAGATGATGCTCTGGGCATGTGAGGCGGCCGACCTCCGGAGTCCAGAGAGATAAGGGCAGTACTCATATAGTCGACCTCGACATGTTCTCGCGAGTCCTCCTCGTGTGTGCAGCCAGCGTTGTACTCCCCAAATATCGCGGACGTCGACAATAGTCTGCACCAGCTTCTCGCTCTGCGCCACCATCGCCAAGCTCCGACCAGCGGCCCCCTTTCTTCCCAGCATGCTTCGCATTGGCGTTGATGTCGGAGGTAAGCCGTTGCTCTGGTCCTAACTGGGGATAGTCTTTCCTTGCCCCGATTGACCCCCTTCCCCCCAACATGAAGGCACGAACACCGACGGCGTCCTGATCGACGTAACTCGTCTACGGGAGCCCACCCGCGGCGTCCTGGCCCACCACAAGTCCTCCACCACGCCCGACGTCTCGACCGGCATCGAGATTGCGGTGCGTGAGGTCCTCAAGCTCGCCGCGGTCCCCCCATCGGACGTCTCCTCGGTCAGCATCGGTACCACTGCGTTCATCAACGCCGTGCTTGAAGCAGACGCCCGCCGTCTGGCCAAGGTGGCCGTGATACGCCTCTGTGGACCTTACACACGACAGTGCCCGCCGTTCATCGACTTCCCGAAGCGTCTCCGTGCCTTGACTGAGGGTCACATTGGCTACGTCGATGGCGGCTTTGAGAGTTCGTGTGTTCCTCTGGTTCTACGTCAGCTACCTACTTACTGTGTGCTTCTAGTCGATGGGCGCGAGATCCTCCCTCTCAACGAGAAGCAGGTTGTCGAACAGTGCGCCATCATCAAGGAGAAGGGCTTGCGGAATGTAAGTATTATCTACACTTCGAGATTGCAAGGCAACTTTGCATGGCAAACATTGGCCAGAAAGATGTATGCGTGGTCAGAGCCCTTAGGGCGCCACACCCCAGCTCTGGCCACGAGTTTGACCTTTTTCATCCGTTTTCGACATGACAGATTGTTGTCTTGTCTTCCTGCTCTTCGCACTTGTGAGGACCGATACGATTGATGCAACGTACAGGTCGTCCTCTCTGGCATCTACTCTCCCTTGGACAGTGAAGGCAAGCACGAGGCAGCCGCCAAAACTATCATCGAGCGCGAACTTGGCCCATCCGTGAATGTGGTTTGTTCCCGAGATGGTAAGTGTATCGCGCTCATATGCATGAAAGCCTTCACTCCCCCCTGATCATGTATTCATGGACTGCAGTCGGCCAGGTTGGCCTCCTCGAGCGTGAGAACGCCTCCATCTTGAACGCCGCCATCCTCACTTTCGCCCAACGCACGATCCGCGGGTTCCAAAAGGCGATGCGCGCGCTCGACCTCGCGTGCCCGCTCTTCCTCACGCAGAACGACGGCACGCTCACGACCGCGGCCGCGGCCGCGTGCCTGCCCATCCGCACATTTGCGTCCGGGCCGACGAACTCGATGCGCGGCGCCGCGTTCCTCTCCGGGCTCGACGACGCGCGCGCGGCGGAGCGCAAGGCCGCGATCGTCGTCGACATCGGCGGGACGACGTCGGACGTGGGCGTCCTCCTCCCCTCGGGCTTCCCCCGCCAGGCTGCGTCTTTCATCGAGGTCGGCGGCGTGCGCACCAACTTTGCCATGGCGGACGTGCAGTCCATTGGCCTTGGCGGCGGTTCGATCGTGCGCGCCGCCGAGGGCCCGAAGGGCCTCCGCGTCACAGTCGGTCCCGAGTCCGTCGGCCACAACATCACGCGCGACGCGAAGGTCTTTGGCGGAAGCGCCCTCACGTCGTCCGACCTCGTCGTCGCCGCCGGGCGCGCGGACCTGGGCGATAAATCGAAGGTGTCGGACGTCTCTCCGGAGGTCATCACCCTTGGGATGCAGAGAATCAAGCGCCTGCTCGAGGGCATCATTGACAAGTTCGTTCATTATGCCGCCTTCTGATACAGCACTAAATCCGGGATCCCGCAGGATGAAAACGTCTCCGGAGGATATCACGGTGCTTCTCGTCGGCGGAGGGAGCATTATCGCCCCCGATGAGCTCGCGGGCGTCAAGGAGATCATTCGGCCGCCCTTCTTCAGCGTCGCTAACGCCGTCGGCGCGGCGATGGCGAAAGGTCCGTCTTTGACATCCACGGCGTTCCAATGTCCTTTGAGACTGATCCGCCCACAGTCGCCGGCGAGATTGACACGATCGAGTTCCTCGCCGGGCGCAACATCCACGATGTCGTCGAAAGCATCAAGGAGAAGGCCATACAGAAGGCGATCTCTGCCGGCGCAGACCCTGGTACGTCCTACCCCGCGAATCAAGCGCGTGCCTGATCTGACGAAGTCGTTCCTTGTCGACAGCTACGACCAAGATTGTTGAGGTCATCAACCTCCCTGTCCAGGTGCGTTCACACAGATCCCTCCCACGCCGCGGAGGGAGTGCGGCTCCGTTCGCGGAGTATTGACTGACAGTGGCCCTCGCGAACATTCCTAGTACGTCACCAACGAGGCGACGCGCATCATTGTTACGGCTGCGGGCGACTTGTCCCCGCAGACGGTCGCGGCACTCGAGGATGCGGCGCTGGCGGAGGACGCGGGCGACGAGGCGGCCAGCGAAGGCGAGAAGGCACTCGAAGACAGCGCGGCTGCGGAGGAGGACGCTGCGGCGCTCGAGGCTGCCATTGACATCGACACCTACAAGCCGACAATCCTGCCTAACAAGTCGTGGAAACTCTCTGAGCTCGACCTTGGTGAGAATAAGATGCGTCCCTCGAAGGTGCCCGCGTCTCTGACGGGATCGTATAGAGTGGATCGCAGAGGGATGTGGTGTGCTGGGGACTGGCGGCGGTGGCTCGCCTTACCCGCCTTTCTTGATGGCCCGGCAGGCGCTCAGGAACGGCAAGAATATCATTGCGAGTGTATACCTAACCCAGTTGGCGGTGTGCGTCCTGACTAGCGTACGCAGGTCGTGGATCCTGACAATGTCCCAGACAAAGATCTCTTCATCCGATGTAGCTTCATGGTGGGTCCCTCTGGTGGCTCACACATCTGGAAACTGACTGCCACTCTCCAGGGTTCTCCAAGCGTATCAGTATGTTCAACCGATAATGTGATATGTCATGTTGGGTTATGCTGACACTCGTTCCCCGCCAGTCGGAGCGTTTGCAGGGCGGCGACGAGATCCCTGCCTCTGCACGGGCCCTGATGAAGTACCTGGGCATCTCCGACTTCACCGGCGCTATCTCCGAGGAGATTGGAGGAGGGAACGGTATCCAGCCCATGATCGTCGCCGCCGAGATGGGCAAGACCGTGCTCGACTGTGACCTCATGGGTCGTGCATACCCTAACGTCCGTCTTCCTCCCATCTGTCATGTGAAGGTGGAAACTGACGGTTGCCGTGCGATACAGATGTACCAGACGTATGTTCCACAGGCAAGCATGACTGTTAACGGGACTGATCCTTGCTCTACGTAGGTTGCCTGGTGCATACAACATTCCCGATGGTCTCTGGCCGTGTGGCATCTCCGATGGCGTTGGCAACACCCTGGTGAGCTCGGGGTCCATCCTCACGTCAACCCATTCTTACCTGGGGCAAATCAGGTCCTGCCTTCTGCGCGCGACGGCAAGGCGGTCGAGGACATCCTGCGCGCGATCACGACCCAGATGGGTTCCAAGGCTGGCACGAGCTTGTCCCCCATGGACCGAAAGACGTGTGTGGACTACGGTACGATCCCTTCGTACCAGACGACATCGGACGTGCGCTCAGCTCGCGACAGGTGTCCCGCACAGCGTCTCGCAGGCGTGGCGCATCGGCCGCGCGATCGCGCTCTCTAGGAAACACAACGACCTCAAGGGGATCCCGCAGGCGATTCTCGAGCTGCAGAACGGCGCGTGCCTTTTCATCGGCAAGATCGTCGACGTCCAGAGGGTGCGTATTGTACGCGTGCGTGATTGAGTCGCAACTCACGTGCCATGTCTGTTACAGGAGGTCCGCAAGGGCTTCACGTGGGGAAAGGTGACGATCGTGCCGCTGCAGGAAGAAGAAGAGGAGGACGGCAGTTCTGGGCCGGGCTTCACCATCCCTGTCAAACCGGACGACAGGCTCGTGATCCCGTTCCAGAACGAGAACCTGTACGCGTACATCGAGTCCGCGTCGGGAGAGAAGACGGTGCGCCGCGTCTCCTTCTGGTTTACGCTCCCGATCATGCACGTGCTCACCCCCGGCCGCCGCACAGATCCACGTGACCGTCCCGGACCTGATCACCGTGCTCGACTCCCAGAACGGCGCGGCGCTCGGGACGCCCGACTACCGGTACGGGCTCCGGGTGACCGTCATCGCGCTCGCGGGGCACCCGAGCTGGACGACGACGCCCGAGGGCCTCGCCTGTGGCGGGCCCGCGGCGTTCGGGTGAGCTCACTTTCCCGGTGAATGTCTCAATTGCGCGCATGGTGTGGCTGACGCACCGCGCCAGGCTGGGCGACGTCCCGTTCACACCGATCGCGGCGTACAAGGAACCCGTGAGCGTGGCGCAACAGTACGGCGCGTAGAAGCGTGAAACGCAGGACGCCTCCCGCTGGAGGTTGTTACAGCATGTAAGCGTTGCCGAATCGGACTCAGGCCCCAGGGGCAGGGGCGCATGCGCAGTGGGGAGGGCGCCGTGGCGCGCGGCGAAGTGTGTAGGGGGCGTAGCGTCTGTACTTATCCTTATTTTCGTGTACGAGCCGAACGTCGATCACTGGGCAAGGGAACAAGGTTGTAGTATATCACCATCATGCCCGCGCAAGTCGCGACTGTGCAAACGCGAGCGGCGCATGGCGCTGCGTGTGGGCGTGTATGTATCCCGCCGTGCCGTGAAGCGTGTCTGGCGTGTTGTGCTTCGCAGATGCCGGATCTGCACAAGCGAGATCAGGGAGGACTTCACCTAGCCCCCAGGCCCCTGCTTCGCCTCAAACAGATCAGCGCACGGGAGAAGGAGATGGGCACAACATAGGATACAATGCAGCGACGTGTACTATACTTTACACATGTTTTCCGGCCATGTACGCATGCGAGGTGGAGTCTGCTGACCGACGAGAATGCGACGAGGGGGGAGACGACTAATGCGCTCGTATGTGCTTCCAAGAATGAGAGGATGAGTATTAGTGTGGTCTATGAACGATTGGATGGCGCCCTTAGTCTAGCAAAAGGAGCGGATTAAAGATCAAAATAAGTCATTGGACTGGGGGGGGGCATGCATGTGGGGGAATGAGTGATGAAGGTATGTACTATGAAGCATGGAGTGCGGGGAGAGAACAAGGATACAGGAATAAGGAAGAGGGCTCCAGGGTGTATCGTAGCGATGATAACAGAGAGGGGATGTAGGTGGATCGTGACCACTCCTAGTGTGGGGTCCAAGGGAATCGTAGAGTACCACTGGGGTACCTACAGGCAGGGAGACCACGCTACGACCTGCTGCTGCTGGCCAAGCCCGACCAAGCGCCGGGAAGACCCCGTCTGCGCTTGGTGTCCGTTCGGCCCAAGCTGAGCGGCGCGCCCCATCCGTACGGATAGACATCCGCGTCTTCTGTCTCGGACCTCCGGTGGTGGCCACGGGCTGGCATGCCTTCGTCGTCCCAAGGGCTGTCGTCGAGCGACACGGGCTGCGGCGCACAGGAATGATGCAAGTGCCGGCGCAGGCTCTGGATGGAGTACTGGCGACGGGCGGGAACGAGTAACCGCGCGAGGTCGAGCTCGCCATCGTCTTCGTCATCATCGTAGTCGAGGTCATCCGCGTCGTGTGTGTGGTTGTCGAGGCCGAGCAGGAGGGGAACGCGCTTTCCGTTAATCCACTGTGTGCCCCAACCTTCGTTCTCCACGTGGGTAGCGGCGAGGGATGGTACTCGGTCGGCGTGAGCGCCCTTCGACCCGCGTCGTGCTCTGTTCAGCAGGTCCCGCCGAGGGGCACCGCGGAACGAACCATCAGCTCGGCCGTTACGATCCCCAACGCGAGAAGCTGAGCGCGAGCCGGGCGCGGACCGACAAACCACATGAGCCGCACTGACCGCTCCCGGAGCTGTCTGTGGCCGCTGCATATAGAGTGCCGAGCCTGGAGGCAGCCCGGACACGCTCCGACCCTGCGTGCGTGACGACTTGCTAGACTGGTTCGGGATCGCGATCCTGTTCTCCTTCGCCGTGCGCGGGGGTCGCATCGACTGGCGGCTGACAGGACGGGATAGCGGTCTCCCAATATAGGATCCGGCGTCGGCTGTCTTCTTAACAGCTTTGGTAACCGTTTCCAGCCAGGAGGAGGGCATAGGTGGTTCCGGCGGGTGGAGGATGGAGGACAGACGGTCAATGGAAGTTTCTCGCGTAGAGTTGCCAATTCGCTTTGGCATGTTCGGAGCCGAAGCCATGTGGCGGAGGTAGCCTCGAGCGGCGGAGACCTGGGCATACGTCCGCAGGCTGGTGGATGACGGCTCTTGACGAAGTTCAGGGAGATGGTGGTGGATGCGACGTTGAATGCGCTGGTAGTTGACCGTGCGACCATCGGAGCTCCCGCTCATGGTGGAAGACAAAGTTGCACTCGAGGCAGAGTGAGAGGGTGATGACGGGATTTGCAGTGGGGTCTTGCGTTGATGGAGGCCGTGATTGTGCCCAAGCGGCGAGCCCGGGGAGGAACATCGGGCGGAGGAGGCGTGTGAGGACCCAAGCGACATCTCAGGTCCATTCCCACTTGCCTCTTCGCTCGCGGCCTCATGGGTATCGACCCCGGTGATCCAACCGGTGAGCAACTCCTTGATGCGCCAACTGGCCCGCTGCTTCTTCTGCTCATCCGCCGTACTCTGTATGCGCTCCGCCTCGGGCGTAAATACCCTCGTCTCCTTGTATCCGTGATCTCGGAGGAGGTCTTCCATTGCTTCGTACATGTTGGATGTTCCCCGGCGGTGAAGCGGGACGCGTCCAGGTTCGGCTTTGGAGAGGTTCGATGGGTACCGCGCCAGAGCGCGGCCACGGGCTGGAGTTGAAGGCCGGTCGGCTTCCATTGCTGATAGAGGTAATTGGAAAGGTGTAAAGGACCGAAGGAAAGTGGTGAGATGCCGTGCGCGTTAAGCTGTCGGAGTCGGAGGTGTCGCCAGAAACGCTCGCAAGAGTGGGACGGCCCCGGAGGATCTGAGAAAAGCCACGATGGCGTCGGCGGCCCTCAGGGGGGTTCGAGCGTTGTGGTCGACGGTGACGGCGTGGCTTGCGTGGTTGTGTGTCGTGGTGGTCGTGTGGGATGAAGAGGGGAAAGATGGCTGAGCTTTGAGCTATGCACTCTCGCACGGACATCACCGCTGAGACCGCGGCGGATGGTTGGCTTACGTAATCAATGTGGGGGATGCACGTGGGGCGACGCGCAATGAACGCGTCGCGTGTCTCCGCTAGAGCTGCTAAAGCGTTCTGTCTCTTCTTGCGCTTGGATTTCACCCTGTAGTACGCAACAACACGCGAGTATAGGATCTCCGGTCTGCTTGCAACTGAAAAAAACACAACTTGTCCAAAATTGCCTTCTTCAGGGCCGCTTGCCGCGAGTCGACTTGCCGACTCCACAGACGCGTACTGCAGCTCGATCGCGATCGACGACGACGCTTGGCTGTTTGTCTCCATTCTCCCATGACCGCGTCCACCTCAGCTCGCCCGGCGTCTCCTCCTCCCCCGGGTCCTCTCCCTATCCGACGTCTACAAGAGTCCGTCATCAATCGCATCGCAGCTGGAGAGGTGAGAGCTTGCCTCCACGAATGCAAGGATGGGAACTCACGGCCATGATCGTAGATCATACATAGACCCGCCTCCGCTCTCAAGGAGCTTATTGAGAACAGCCTCGATGCCGGCGCGACTTCTATCAAGGTTACGGTCAAAGAGGGTGGAATGAAGTTGCTGCAGATTCAGGACAATGGATGCGGCATACGGGTAGGTGCTATCCCGCAAGCTACCCATACCGCTTGACGTAACACACTTGACGTCAAGAAAGACGACCTGCCGATCCTTGCTGAACGTTTCACGACGTCCAAATTGTCGACCTTCTCAGATTTGTCTCGATTGACGACATATGGCTTCCGTGGAGAAGCGCTAGCATCCATATCCTATGTTTCCAATTTAACCGTGGTCACTAAGACCAAAACAGACACATGCGCATGGAAGTAGGTCAACCGTTTTGTCTGATGCCAATTACTGAGATTCTGTAGAGCATGCTATGCAGATGGTGCTCTGGCACCAATCAAGACAGGGGCTTCCGCAGACCCGAAGCCGTGCGCGGGAAACGATGGAACAACAATAACAGTGAGTATATGCATGTCAATACCACTGTATCCTGTTGCCTAACAGATATATGCAGGTAGAGAACTTGTTCTACAATACTCCGACACGTTTGTCAGCTCTCCGCGGGTCGTCCGAAGAGTATACGCGCATTCTTGACGTCGTGACCAAGTATGCCATACACAACCCTCACGTATCCTTTACCTGCAAAAAAGTAAGCAACAGAAACAATTCATGAGCATTAAGTCGATGCTTACTTCTGTATGGGAAGACAGGAAGCCCATCTCCCGACGTTTCGACACCGTCATCCTCGACAATAGCGTCAACTATACGTCTGCTATATGGACAGACCCTCGCCAAAGAATTGTTACACGTTTCTGCGTCCCCGAAGAAAGGCAAAAACAACCTTTCAACCTCAGCTTCTCACCGCAGCAGCGACGAAGAGGAGGTAGAAGATGTCGAATTTTGGAGTGCGGAGGCGCACTTCACGAACGCCAACTACCAAGCGAAGAAGATGACTTTCCTACTATTCATCAATCGTACGTTGGTGCGTGTGGTTGTTCCACGAGTATGACACTCACAAAATGCCTTACAGATCGGTTGGTCGAGTCTTCGAGAATAAAGAAGGCGCTCGAAGCCGTGTACAACGGCGTCATTGCGAAGGGCACGTCGCCATTCGTGTACTTGAGGTGGGCACGCGACTCCTGAAAATACCCCTCCTGTTGACAGGGATCGAGACAGCTTGCAGATCGATCCGAGGGCTGTTGATGTAAATGTGCACCCCACTAAGAAAGAGGTGCATTTCTTGAACGAGGATGCTATAATCGAGCGGATAGCCGACGTCGTGCAGCAAGCTCTCATTGGTCAAAGTCAATCCAGGGTCTTCGAGTATCAAGTGATTGGCCCCATCCCAGGCGCGTCGGGCTGCGCTGACTGCCTTTGATACAGACGCTCCTGACGGGCGGCATCGCTGAAGCGCCTTCCCAAATATCGAAGGGGAAACGGAAGGCGCACGCCGAAGACGCCCTTGCCGAGGAACCTGACGCGCATGTGGTAGGGAGCCAAGATGATACGCCAGAAGGTAATCAAGAAGCGGTGGCGGCTTCACAGCCCGCGAAGCGCAAGGTGTACTCGCAACACAAGGTTCGGACGTCGCTGAAGGAGCGGACCCTGGACTCCATGTTTCCCATCGCGCACCCGTCCCAGCAATCCGGGAGCGGAGAAGGAGGCGGTGAAGCAGCAGGGTCCCCTAGGACGCCACCGACGGGGAGAGATAGGGAAATCAAGGAGTCGCAATGCTTCCTAAAATCTGTCAAGGAACTACGAAGCGCGGTCCATAGGGTGAAGCACAATCGTCAGTCTTATCGATCGTTTGCGGCACGACGGCCTGCTCACAGCATGTGCAGAGCTCAGCGAAATACTCAGCAAGCATACCTTTGTGGGCGTCGTTGACGCTACACGGTGCCTGTCGCTTGTACAGCACGGCACGAGGCTCTATCTCCTCAACCACGGCGCCCTCGCCGCCGAGCTCTTCTACCAACTAGGTCTCCGGCAGTTCGGGAATATCGCCCGGATTCGCCTCGATCCTCCGCCGTCTCTACGAGCCCTCGTCGCGCTTGCAGTTGATTCGGAAGATGGCGTGGAGAGCAGCGGGCTGAAGAAGGCAGACGTCGTCGACGTGCGTACCTCCTCGCTGACAGATGCCTGATACCCCCAACTCGCGCTGACCACCTCGCGCGTGCAGCGCATCGTCTCAATTGTGACCGCCCGCCGGGACATGCTCCAGGAATACTTCAGCCTTGGCATCTCCGAGGACGGCCAGGTCGAGACGCTGCCGATGCTCCTGCGCGACTACACGCCGAACCTGGATAAGCTCCCGCTTTTCCTGATGCGGCTCGGGCCGCAAGTGGACTGGACGGCGGAGCAGGCGTGCTTCGAGACGTTCCTGCACGAGCTCGCGTCCTTCTACGTCCCCGAGCCGCTGTTTCCGGACGAAGCGGCGGGCGCGGGCCGCGGTGCCAGCGGGGAGCCCGACGCGCAGGCGGTGGACACGCAGAAGGCTACGCTGTGGCAAGTTCAGCACGTCCTGTTCCCGGCCATGGCGCGCTACCTCGTCCCGCCCAAGAGCCTGCTCGACCGCGATGTCGTGCAGGTCGCGGACTTGCCGGATCTTTACCGCGTGTTCGAGCGGTGCTGAGCACTTCAGGAGAAACCCGGGGACGTGTGCAATATATTTACAGTGTACAGTATGATAGGGAATATGGTGTCGCAGGGAGATCGAGATGAAATGATGAGGCGAAATGCCCCACATCCCCGGATGTCTATCAGTACAAGTACAGTTCACCAGCAACCCGGACCAACACCAGTGGCTAGGTGTGCACACACTCCGTCACGACAATCGTACACTACAGATCCAGCAGTCGACCTAGTGCATGTCAACGTCGTCATCTGGCCCTGACGGCCCACCGTCCTCGTAGTCGCTGAACGCGAAGATTTCGTCGATCGGGAGGTCGTCTAGGTTCAGGTCCGCCTCTGCGGCGTACGCCTCGAGCTCCTCATCAAGCAGGTCGTCAGGCGTGACAGATCCAACGGCAGCAGAGTCTGTCGTAGACGCCATTCAGTCAGACAGCTCATCTGTGAGGTATGGGAGACAGGTGGCGTACTCTGAAGCTCACTCTCCCAGCTTCCTGGGTCCTCCATGTCCGGGTCGAACGACGAGCCCACGTCGCACGCGTACGAGACGCGGTACGCGTGCCGCTCCTTGCGCTTCGCGCTATCGACAATACGGCGGAACAGCTGATAGGAAAGAACGACCCATCAGCTGTGGAACCGCACCGCAGTCTGGCCACACGGAGACGCGCACCTCGTCATTCAGCATGCTGTCCTCGTCCTCGTCATCCTCGTCCATCATCTCGTCCACGCCGTCGCTACTCCCGTCGCTGCTCATGTGCCGCGAGCCGCGCGCGACGGCGCGGGACCGCTTCTGCGCCGCGCGCTCGATGCAGCGCGCCTTGAGCCGCTCCCGGAGGAACGCCTTGCGCGGGGCCTCCTCCGTCGGCGGTGCGCTGCTCTTGCTGTTGCTCGCCGACGCGTCGACGCGGGGGGCGCTCAAATATCTCCGCTGCGCCTCCATGTCGCGCATGCGCTGCGGCGCCGACGAGCTCGACGGCGTCGCCTTGTACTGTGACCGCCGGCGGGCGCTGGCGTTCGCCGCGGGAGACGAGGTCGGACTCGCGAGTGGCGAGGAGCGGAGGGGGATGTGGGAGTACCCCGTCGGAGATGTGTACGTGGGCCGGGTTGGGGTCTTCGGCGACAAGAATATCGCTGCTTGCATGGTGGGCGGCAAGGGTGACAATGATGGTATGGGAGGAAGCAGTGGTGGCCGAGCGCCCGCTGCTTGCGGGGCAGACTCATAGACGCGCCACTAAGCGAGTGCCTGAGAATTATCTGCGCGTGTGACTGTCAACAGTCACACCGTGTCGCGTGAAGCACGTGATGCCATGGGCGCGATCGGTCACATTCTCTCAACCGCCTGCTGTCACGGCCCAGCTCGGAGCTCAACTACTGATCGCCCTGACTGTGCCCAAGGTACCAGTCACGGCAGGAATGCACGCGCCTTGCAAAAAAGCATGTGTACCAGATAGAAGGGAACAGCGGGAAGTTTTCTGATAGATATTTGCGTACTGTGCTACCATGTTTCGAGTCCCTACTTTCTGGATGGGAATTGCAAGTTTGTCGGAGTTTGCGCGGCGCGTACACTGGGTCAATTTTAAGCCAGCACGTTTTTATTTAGTATATTTTGATCTTTATTGGTAAGGACATAGCGATGTTAGATGCCACTGACCCGCAATGCCGATAGCTGCACGCAGAACATGGAAAGGTACAAGTTGTTCATGACCCCTGTCAAGGACGCCAGAGAAGTATGCCAACAAGGTAGGTAGCACATAGTTGCGCCACACAGGAACGGATTAATATAGAGAGCCATCAGCCATCTTGCCCGGGCGCATCCAACGAATCACAGCAGGTGGTGCTGCCTCCTCAGGGCGACGGACTCCGTTCTCCGTGCACAGCATTCTCGCGTAAAAACCACCTCTTACCTGAGCGTGCGGTAACTATGCTTCAGAAACCACTGCACAGCGCCCCTTTTTGTCGGCTCAAACGTGCAGGGCCTCGAACAGGTCAGTCGACGTCTATACGCTGAGTTGTGGGCGCATGGGAAAGCATACAGTCGCCCTAGTAATCGATACCACTTCTACCGCGCAGGGCCATTCTATCTCCGCATTTCCTGCGACAAACGAGAGAACAGCGGAATTTGAGTAATCCAGGCACGTAATGCTTCAGCGCCCGCACCGTCAGCCATGATTTCCCGCAGAGTGGCACCCAGCAGCGCACCAACCGCGATATGGCAGCGTCCGAGCCCGCCACACGCATAGCCTGAAAAAAGTGGAAGTGAGCTTGCCGGACCTGACGAGCAGTCTGACAAACGAACCGCAACAGTAAGCAGGGCGGCCCACGCGCCGTCGCCGTCGGAGCTGGCGGTGAGCCTTTCCTCATAATCTCGGGTCAATGTTATGGTCAGGGCTAATCATAGGGGTGGTCTCATCTCCGCCGGGACGCCTCAGGATGCCGTCCGAAGATGGAAGAAGTCACGCACCTGGACCCACAAAACCAACCCGTACACCGCCTGCGCCTAGCCGCGGTGGCGGGACACGCCGGTGACCTTCACCGCATTCCCCTCGCAGCCGGCCTCTCGCAGGCTCCGGAGATGATACAATTGGGCGTTCATCAGCATGTGGGAGCGACTTGATAGCAGAGGCGACGGCCTGCGCACGCTGATGACAATCGTGTTGCTCTGCAACATCATTAATATCGCGCATCCGCGCCGCGAAGGAAGGAGCGAGGAATGGCCATGTTGCACCAGAGGGGTGGGCGCGATGGAGAGGCGTGCCGTTCCTCCATGCGCGTACATTATGCGACTTCCAGACTCACGCCGGCCATCGGCCTGAGACGCGGTGCGCCGTCGGTGCCCTTCTAAGTGCGGCGCTTCTCTAGCCCGAAGGTGGTCGTCTAGCTTGAAATGCACCGCAGCAGTACCTGAGAATAGATTGAGAAATCTGTCTCAGTAATCGAGCGCGATCGTGAATCCACTCACCTGACCTCAATCCCGAAGCTGTTGCCGACGGCATAAACTTGTGATACTTCTGATATTCTCTTCAAAGTCAATGTGGCGTGTTTGATTACCACGGCAAGCGTGATGCAATTGACTACACGGGGGTCCCGGAGAGTGGAGAAGTTTATACGGTGCTTTACGGGCCGAGGAAGTAGTCTCAGGCATATGAGACTGATATGATCCTGCCAGTCGGTGCCAGGCACTCCTGGGCATATGTTGGGAGCGGCAAACGGCGAACTAACAATGCACGCGGTGTACACAGTGGGATGCAGCCAGGAGCTCGACAACGGTCCGGCTGGGCATGGCCTCACGATTGGAAGCCACGGCGCGGGCGCGCAGTTCCAAGCCCGCCCTCCCCACGCACAGCCGTTACAAGCCGAGTCGCCCCCGGTCGTTCATCGGCGGAAGGTGAGTGGCGTACAGACACAGTCTGCTGTAAGTGCGGGAAGCCATGACAGTGGACGGGAGTCCGAACCGTTCTCTAGATTCCGATGGAGGCCTTGTGTGCAGTATGCCAATTCAGGCAAACTCGCATCGAACGGAACCCCGTACCCAATCCCCGACCTCATCGGTCTTCTTCCTCTCCAAAGTCTAGGGTGTAGTTACGCACCGCGGGAGAAGTAAGTGACGTATTGCGCCCAGCGGGTGAATGAGGGCCTTTAGAATCGGGATTATAGCACGGGCGCTGAATACTGTGAGAGACCGATGACAAAAGAGGAGATCCCAACACCCGGAGCGGCTTTCACCGTTAGCTACCTTTCCCTGCTTTTAGACGCAGCGTGAGGCGTTCGCGATTGGACCTGAATTCTGAGGAGTGGGGCGTCGGTGATCACGGCGCAGCATACGCCCTGGAAGTCGTATTCCCTTTCGTTTGTCAACGTTCAAACCGGATGCTGGAATTTGGACTTGGAAGACAATTCGGGCATTGAAGATCATGCATGGTGGACATCCTGCCTGCAACCCGCCATTCGTCCGACAGTTAGCGGAGCTACGGGAGCCTGAGCGCTGCCCCCACATTGGTAGAGCTCGCGGGCGGTGAGCTCCGTCCCAGTGGATCCTGTGCAGAAGGGTGCGGCAGCAGTCCATCGAACGTCGCTTTGTGCGCGCTGCGAAGGGCGCGACAGCGCCTGTGGGCCGCGATATGATGTCGGAGAATGAGGCAATGTAAGTTCGGGTTCTGGAGAGTCTGCTCGTTCTCCGGCCTGGCGATTGTTTGGCTTCTGTTGATCGAGGTACGCCGAGGCTGGACAGCGTTACGTGAAACAAATACGCTCGAGGCGCACGTCGCTCGAAGCCTGACAGTCTTCGGGATGGGGCGTGCCGCAAAGAGCGAGAGGCGACAAGGATGCATCGCGATCGTGAGCTAATACACGTACCGCCGACCGCGGAGGGCGTGGGCGCATCAGCGCATGTACAGGGGCTGTGAGGTGCCATGATCACATGAGACTGGACCAGTCGCGAGACGTCTGCAGACCGTACCAATGTAGAGGAAGACAGAAAAGAAAGAAACAGCTCCTGTCGAGAGGACCCGCATGCGACGGTATTGTCGCGATGAATTCAGAAATCACTGGCAGCAGATTGGCAGATGGGAGCCGGGAAAGCGTGACGCTCATAACTGGACGTCACAATTACTTACTTCAGATTGCAGTATCGGGATATCGCCGAATCGCGGCGCTTGGGGGGAGTGGCTGTCGCAAGCTGTACAGGAGCGCACACTCCTTGCACAGCGTCGTCCATCATCGCCATCTCCCCCTTTCCCTCTCTCATCTCTCGAATCGCCTCCTCTGCTCAGTACTGCTTCCCTGAGCGCACGACCCTGGCTGCGCCTGCATTCCTTCTGGAGAGAGTATCTTGAGCGTCTGCCTGTCCTTATTCTGTTGATTGGGGATCCCGGTGTTCTTGGGACTCCCTCGGGTGGCGTGGCGTGCTGTTGTCAATGAATATTCTGGGTGCTCATGGGGGCCTATGTTACTGGCCTCGCCGACGAGATGTTCTCGGAGCTAGAATCTGTTCCGTACTGTATGGTAGTGATAATCTGTGGACGTCCGACCGACCGTCTGGGTCTCCGCCTGAGCCAAGTCTCCCGGGCGACGAATGCAAAGTCTGTCCGGACGTGCTCCCTCCGGTTTCTCACCCACCAAGCATACTACGCTAGCTGATCCTGGCAGGGCTCCTGTGTCTGACGTGCACTGGGAGACGATCCCGCAATCCTTAGCGAAACGAAACCTATGACTCTGAGCCTGTTGCCTTGCACGACTGGCGCGGCCCTGACGCGTGCACCGCGAGGCGTTCCGGCGGGC
Organism: Trametes elegans; assembly: GCA_022606155.1. Lineage (NCBI taxonomy): Eukaryota > Fungi > Basidiomycota > Agaricomycetes > Polyporales > Polyporaceae > Trametes > Trametes elegans. Next base: position 1,542,558 of record JABYQO010000003.1, on the reverse strand, counting down.
TGTTTCTGTCCGACCTAGGAGGGGCTACAGACCCCCCCTTACAAGGTTTGAAAATCGGATTGCGCACGGTTTCGTCGCTCTCTGCCGACGAGCCCCGCGCTTGGGAGCATCATCAGCGTACACGCTACCGATCCAGGGATCTCTGGGTTGCATCGCAGCATTATTTCTTACGGCGGTGCACCTCTTTTCTGCCCTCTTCCCTTCCCACCCGCTATAGAGCCACGACGCGTCTGGCCATCACTCTCACTCCCAATTCCTCTTCAAAAGGGCAACGAACCGCAGACGCACATCGCTCCACCCCCACCCGCTTTCGCCATTTGCCCACTCTCTGCCAGCTGTGACATACGATCTGCGCGATGCAATCTCCTCTAGGTCCTCCCTCTACCAACGACTACCATTACTCCCTTGGAGGGGGTGACTCTGCCCGACGACTGTCTGCGTCAGGGAACTATGAGTACGATGTCGGGCCTGTCTCTCCTGGATTCAGTTGTCTGATCATTGCTGCGATCTAGCTCCTCGAGACTGGTGTACGGGGATTCGCGCTCATTCCATCAGCCTTCTCATGACCTCTCGTTCGTGTCTCGCGACGGTGTTCCAAGTAATTCCTACGGGAATGTCACCTCTCCTGCCTCTCAACTCCCGTACCAGAGTACACACATTCCAGGGCACGTACATGGGCCGTAAGTGATTGGCATCCACTTTCACGTCTTGGTGCGATGATCTTCCCTCAAGTCCGCCTTCTCCCCCACACGTTCAACACTCTCCTGTCTCCAGCGATGGCTGGCCCTCCTCCTCGCCGTAAGCATCACCTGTGTGAACTCGGAAGGCGACCACTTCTGACTTAGACATTCAACCGCTAGATCGCCTCCTACTCCTTCGAGACCCCTCGTCGGTGGCAACCCTCTCTATTCAGCCGGACCAGCGACGTCATACAACACTCCGTCGTCCCGCAATGACCAGTATCACCAGAACGCAGGATACGCCTGCTACGCGCACAACCCTCCGACGCTACAACCTCCGTACCGCTCCGCGCAAGGGTCCTCTGGGCCGTTCGGTGCTTCCTTCGGCAACCCTACTCCGACTCTCTACTCAGACGAGGCTGCTTATGGCGCGGGATCCCACCCATTACAATTCGGCTACAGTGCCTCTCCTGTCCATGCCACGCGTCCGGCACGCGCTGCGACCCCGCGCTGCGAGTGGGCCCACTGCCACCTCCCTATCGACGACCCGTCCCCGTCTGGGATCGCGCGGCACTTGAAGCAGTACCACGACGTGGCCGTCACGGACAACCGCAGTCGCGGCCCGTGCAGCTGGGGCACCTGCGGTAAGGAGATGTACCCGTCCAGCTTCGGGAAGCACATCGCGGAGTGCCACCTGCGCAACATGGGCAGGCAATGCCCCCACTGCGGCGCCGACTTTGCCCGCGCCGACACGCTCTCGCGCCACGTAAAAGCGTTCTGCCCTAACTCGCAGAGTAGGGGTTGATCCCGCCGAGCGTTCGACCGGACGTAGGGGATTCTGGTGCGTGCTGTCCTCGCCCCTCCGTATGTGTTCTCCTGTGCTGACGTGCCCGACTCGTTCGTCCCTTGCAGGCAGCTGGCTCTGTCTCGACTGTGTCTTTGCCTTGTTGGCGTCGTTGGCTCCGGGTCTCGTCTGGCTTGCGGGGTCTCTCTGAAGCTCTGCGGGGGTCCCGCGAGACGGGGTGTCTAACAAGTATCTATGTACGATCGGCCTAATCTTGGTTCGCATGCTCGCGACGTCTTGTCTTGTACTTCTACGTTCTTCGACGACCGTCCTGCACTGTCCTGACGCGTGGCCCTGGAGATGGACCTGTCGTGTGGGCCGTGCAGAGGAAAATGCCAGTGCTGCTTCAGCGCTTTCACTCGGAACGTCCTGCGCTTGCGTTTGTGCGGTCGATCCCGTCTACCGATCTTGGCCATCTCGGCACCGGCAAATGGAATGTCTTGTCCCTCTGCTGGGCGGCGGCGTGGTCTAGGGCCTGCCGCGCAGGAACAACCGCTGACGGCAAATGCGAGACTATCACGTCCCTCTTCCGGTCCGCACACGTCGGACTCGCACAGTACTACGCGTCGATGTATCCTGCCTGTGCCTAACTTGACGTCTCTGGTACAGTTCCATGCTTCGGCACGGCTTAAGGGTCTGTTATTGTACGCGGCGCTTCCCTGCGACGCATGCCATGATCGTGATGCACCCGATACTCCGGAGAGGAAGTTGTCGCATAAATCAGTGTCGGCACGCCCTGGGTGCAGCCTGGTCTTACTATCCCCATGCGGGCACAATGTCAACGGTTCCCCGCACTGTGCACGAATGCGAAACGGGACGCGTTTCATCGACATCCGGGGAGCACGCGTGCGCGTGCTGCGGGCCGTCGCCGGGCGTGATGCAGATGGTGTCCTCCGCAGGGCGAATCCTCTCGATCGTGTTCGAAGCCTGCCTGGCACGATCAGGCGCGTTCTAACCCCGGGCGTCCTGCCCGCCTCGCGCGTCCGCTTCCTCCTTGTCCGGTCGCTCACCGGCTCACACGCGCCCTCCCTCTCGTGGGCGCGGGTGCGCGCGCCCTTCCCATGCCAACAAAGATCGGTGGTCGACTGGAGGCCAGGAAACGCGCCTCGCTTTGACATCGGCATCCTGCACCTCGCCACACGCGTCCCCGCACACACTGACAGCCCCACCCACGACGGACACACATTGCGCAGCTGGGTATCTCCGGGAGGCCGGCGGTCTGAGGGATGTCGTTGCGCGCCCCCATTCGCCGGCGGGAACCCAGTCACTCAGTACTCAGTGCTCAGCACGTATCTGGCAGATGCAGGGAAGTCGGAACGTGCCCGAGGCGTGGTGCGGTGTGGTGCCGCTGCGCGTCGCGTCGGACCGGCGCGGGCGCGCGGGCGCACGGGTCCAGCCACGTACCGCACGTACCCACATAAGCACATACTCGGAGGACGGCGACGCTGCGGATCGCCCTCCCTGCCCGAGCGGACGGGTTCCACGGCAGCGCGGGCCCGGCGGGAGGCACGCTCGCACGCGACGACGCTCCGCCGCCGGTCGGCTGCTACCCACGCCAGTGAGTCCTCGTCGGCGTGCGTGCCAGGCCTCGTGTCCGCGGCTCCGTGCACCGCGTCGACACGGTTATAGACAGAGCAGGCAATCGATGCCGCGACGCTGTCCGACTCGTACCCCCTCCGCGCAGGGTTCAGCGTCCGAAGTCTGTCCCTCGGGCACGCCCGCGCGCGCGCGCGATTTCGGGCGTCGAGGAGAGAGATCCGTAGCAAGTTGCGCGTGCAAGTTCCATCCGGGATCTGTCAGGTGCAGCATGGATTACCGGGCGTGCGTGCCTCGCGTGCCTCGCGGTCGAGGACTGAGTACTGAGATCCCTGGGCGATTCTGAGCCCGCGGGGGTCGCAGCGTTCATGCCGATTAGCCGGACCCCCGTTTGGGCGCGTGGGCGCATGATATGGGCGTCAATGGGCGCGATGCACGTTGTACGAGTCCACCGTCTTCAACTTTGTTCAACACGCTTCCGACTTCGAACGAACGAACCGCAACGTTGCAGGCCGTCCCACACTCACGACACTCCTAGATTGCCGTCGTACCTCGACGCGAAGAACAGAGCCGATAGCCTGCGATGTTCAGACCCCGCACAATGGCATGACGGCGACTCGGGAACGCTGTGCAACACTGACGCCTCTGCAGCGCCCCCGAGTATGATCTTCCCATCTTTATCTGGATGTTGGCCCGCAGGGTCATCGCATTCGCCTTTAGCCTGCCGCGACGAAGGCGCATGTGTAGGTAAGATTGACGAGGAGCGTCCGCCCTGTTCCTATGTTTTATTTCCTCCGACATCCGGAGTCTTGGCGGGCGGAATGACTGGCACGTACTTGGTGCTCAGCCTGCCTCGAGTCGCCCCTCCATTCCTCCTGATGCCTCCCCAACACCGCCCGAAGCTCATATCCCTTTCGCTGATCTTTCGAGCAGCTATAGCGGTGCTGCATACACGACGGGGTATCTCACGAACTGCGCCAGGACCGCATTACGCCGGCGCCAACGTCCACTGCCTCCCCGAATCGATCTTGCACTCGCTGCATTCCTATGTTCGCGAAGCCGTTTTGCGTTCAGACAACGCCGCTGGGGCTCGCGAATGGGCGCCATAAGCTGCGCCGACACTCAGCTTCCTCGGTTCAGTGGACCTCGAGCCGATAACGCCCGGTAATTCTCAGCTCTTCACTGTTACTATTGTCATACTAACCTTGACTATCTAGATGGTTTGCAGAACGTGCATGCAATGCGCAAAACGCGTGCCCAAGTCACCTACTTATAGATAGTAACGGTCCTGACCCGGGGATCCCTCGCTGTCAACCGGTCCCACCTTACTCCCCCCACTCAGACACTGTTCTCTCCCCCCCGTCCACCGTCCTCCTGTTGAAGTCGGATCTCAACTCACCATCCACCCCCTTTTTAGCCATGTCAGCCCGCTACTGCAAGGTCGAGGATTATAGCGATGGGTATGAACCGCACCTGCGTCCTCTCCGATGCCAAGGTAGCTTACGCGGACGTCGCTGTTGGTCTAGGACAAGCCTCTCCAACACGGGCGGCAGCTACATACATCCCTCCATGTCTTCCGTGCCCCCTCAAAATCACGGATATGGGTATCAACAAGGTGGACTAACAGGCACGGTGGGAAACTACCCCTCATGGTCCTGGTATGTGGAAGACACGCGTAATATGATGTTCCCCGCTAATACCCTCTCCTAGTGCTCCCGTACATGCAGATTGGAGGCCGTCAGACCCCACCATCGCAGTCAGTGGGCAGTGCTACGAGTCTCCGTGCCCACCCTCCCGCAACGCCTACGCCCAAGCCTCTCCGCATGTTCAAGATGATATGAGGTCAGTCACAGCCCCTCAGGTCTGCCAAGTCTTATACTCATGCCTGTCCACCGCTATGTAGGTTTACAATCCAACGCAACCCATCCGAATCCAGCACAGACAGTTGTCTTTCCTCCTCCGCCACCTCTTCCCTGTCTACCATGACCCCCTACTCGCACGTGCACCCCGCAGACCCTCAACCCTATCCGGACGTATCTGGATACCAAACATCACACATGAACGTCCCCGTCCCCCACCACATGACGACGTCGCCCGCAAACTACCACACTCCGCTGCCGCCGCAGCCGACTCGTCCTCTGCTCGGCCCATGGGATAGCTACTACGCCCAGCTTGGGGCTCAGCAGGCGCAAATACCGACGGAGAACACATGCCTGTACGACGGCTGCGGCGCGGTGCTGCATGACCCCTCATGCAGCGGCGTGCGCCGGCACCTGAAGGACTGCCACTTCCGTGGCCACCCGCCGTCGTCGAAGGCGCTCGTCCCCTGCCGCTGGGGCGGCGGCTGCAGGAGCGAGCCGATGCAGTGGGAGAACCTCGGGAAGCACATCGCGGAGTGCCACATCAAGTCCATGAAGCGCGTCTGCACCGTGTGCGGTGGGTGCTTCGCCCGGAGCGACACCCTCAAGCGCCATAGCCAGTCCGGAGGTTGTGCCCAGCGTGCGCGCGTCTAGCCCGCAGCCCAGGGAGCGGGAGCGGGAAAATGTGCGGTTGTGCCACTGTGAGTCTTGACGTGCCGGTGCGCGCATGCTTGCTGACCACGTCTCGCGCCCACTCGTAGTGATGGTGCAACGGCGGGTTCCGGACGACGGAGTGGGAAGGAGACCCGGGAATATTATTTGGATGTCCCCACCACCCGCAGAGTTGCGGGCCGGGATGGGCGACAGGCGCTTCAAAGGCATGCACAAGAACCACCGAGGACGCAATCCGGACACAACGCAGGAGGATGATTCCCACAGGTTCGCGACAGATGGTCCGGTTGGGAAATAAGTATGATTCCGAACGGGAGGTGCCGCGGCGGATGGTCCCAGTGCGCGGGCTGGATACAAGCAGGTCTTGGCGTACGTACTGGACGATATCCGCCAGGTCGACTCTTTGTCTTACATAGTTCGTTAAGAACCGTTTCAAGCAGACCCTGCCAAACACACGAAGCCCCGGCCACGCACACGGCGTGGTGGCCGCAGAACGCGGCAGGCGCGCAGCAGCGCGCAGACGGTCTGCTAGCACTACGCCGTCTGCGTCGCCCTGCCGCCCTCGATCGGCACCCGGAAGATCGCGTACGGCTTCGTGCGGAGGTCCGTCCTGCCCCCGGAAAAACGAGCGTCAGCGCATGGCCCAGAACCCGCTGCTGCTGCCACTCGTGCGCGACGCACCCGTTCTGGTAGTCCGGGCTGAGCCAGAGTCTGTGCGTGGGCGCCGAGTGCGCCGGTCAGTGCGCGTCCGGACACGCTCCGAGCGGACCCGGACGTACTGGTTCGCGGTGAAGTAGAGGAAGTTCCCTCCGGACTTCAGGGACACGACGGAGAGCGTGTCCGGCCACTGGCGGCGCGGGATGGTGCGTGAGGCGCGGGCCCTGTGCGGTTCGCCGGGGCGAAACGCTCACCTGAATGGCAGGGTCGCGGACGAAGGGCTCGACCAGGCCCGTGCTGGGGTTGAAGCGGTTGATACCGTTGTGCTCTGCGCAGCCCCTGCGTCAGGGACTACAGAAATCGCCACACATGTCGGGTGTGCACACACCTGGAGCGCCGAGGTAGATGAATCCCTGGTCGTCCGTCTCCAGCCCGTCCGCGTGGCTGCCCGTCTCTCCCACGTCCTGCACGGCCTGGTTGGCGACTATGGCCGCGTTGGGGTTCGCCGACGAGGGTTGGACTTTCAGCACGGACGTTGGGACCCGCCAGAGCCGCCGGCCGGCCAAAGGGGTGTAATACAGGAACTCGCCGTCTGCAAGCCCCCGTGAACCGTGGGGAATGGCACAAAGAGCCGTCCCTGACGCTTACCGGCGGAAAGCGCGATACCATCCACGGCGAACTGTCACGGAACTCATGGTAACCCACAATATGGACGACGGAGGATCGGACTTACCCTGTTGAAGAACGTTATGGAATTCGGCGCAATCGGCGGATGAAGATACGTGGGCACTTGCCGATGCGACGCACGTCAGTGCACCACACGAAGGCTCGTTCCCACACAAGGCTTACCTCCGTTATGGAACGGGATGAACCCGCTTTGCGCGGAGACCGAGGGATGGCCGTCGAGGTGCCGCCACGACTCGCCGCTGGTCAGGTTCACGACGACGATGCCCGGGTGCTGCGGCGAGCTGTCGGTGATGTACGCGAAGCCCTCGCCGCGGAGGTCGAACCGGACGTCGTTCAAGGACGAGTCCTCCGCGACGACGACTGTCGGGAACGTGATCGTCGCGATCGTCGTCCCGTTCAGGTCGAACCCGACGAGCTTGGGACCCCCTGGAGTGGCGGCATTCAGGACGGTGCCATTCACGCGGGGACGCCCGGTGTCCAAGGCCCACACGCGGTCCTTGCCGTCCACGACGACAGACTGCACGAAGAGCAGCTTGTCGGTCGCGATGCTAAACCCAGGATTCAAGGCGTTGGCGAACGCGGGCGGCGTGTTGACGTCTTGGCTATATGGGCAAGGCTATCAGCAACACACATATCATCGTGGCAACGAGTAGAACATACTTCGGGAAGGGGGCTTCAGTAGTCGAACTGTTAGCCTCTCCGAGGGTAAACGTCCCATTGCCCCGCGGGAAGCAAGTGAAAATGCGCCCATTGCTGCTCACGCCAACGCCCTGCAATTTATAATGATAAAATCATGCTCAAAAACACAAGGAGACGATTATCCTCGTTACCGTAGGCCAAAAGTTGAAGTAGGCATGCACCAGCTCAATCGGAGGCCCATACTTCCCTGTGTCAACATGGATTTTCAGCCCTGCCAAAGCAGGATCGCCGCCTGTCTCGTTCGCAGGAAGAGGAGCGACCGAATCCGCGATCGTCTGGTTAGGCGGCGGGGTCAGTGGCGGTGGATACTCGGGAAACTGTTGCGGACGCTCAGTTACACGTGCGCAAATCCGAGATTGTCAAGACCTACATCAAAAACACTGGAGCTGCCATCTGGTGTAGCTGCTGCCGCGGCAGCCACGATGGCTGCGAAGGCGAGCGTGCAACGCATACTGGCTCCGTACGCTGGTCAACGCAGCAAGCCCTCTGCCGATTATATGCATCCAGCTCCCTGAGGCCACGCGGTACGGATCGCCTCAACGTGATGCCTTTGCTATCGAACCCGAAGTACGCAATATATGGCGAAGCGACAGGACGCCGCACCCACCAGTATATGGCGAGCCATTGCGTCGTACATGTGCTGGGAGAGCGGCACTCCGTGCTGCACAAAGAAGGGGCATGACGTATGCTATGCGCACATGACCAATGCCACTGGCACCGAAGAAGAGTATCTGCACTTGCGTCAACATCACGCTCCCCGAGTCAGGCGGCTGCCGTGCGCACCTTCCCCGTCCTCGCATTCACACACCCGGCCTCAGAAGCAGGCTCATATTGGCCACGGCGCCCCCGTGGGCCCCGCAAAGGCCGCGGCCGAACCCGCCTCCCGGGCTATGCGGCGAGCGCGGGCGTAGCGCGACGAGCAGCACCAAAGCACGAAACAAACTCATTCCTGTATTCATCTCATCCATTGATTGCTTTAGGGGAGACGCCGCGAGGCGCAGCGCTTCCGAACCATGGACTACAACTGGTTTGCTTTGCCTCCCTCGATCGGGACCCGGAACATGGCGTACGGCTTTGTGCGCAGATCGGTTCTAAAAGGCAGGGTTTAGCGCGACGTCGGACCCCAACGCCGCTGCGCACGCCACTCACCCGTTCTGGTAGTCGGGACTCAGCCAGAGCCTGTCAGGAAAGCCCGCCGGTCAGTACCGGAGTCATCAATTGTGCCTCGAATGACGCACTGGTTGCAGGTGAAGTACAAGAAGTTGCCGCCGGATTTGAGCGAAGCCACAGCGAGGGTGTCAGGCCACTAGCAATGTACTGTATCGGTGGACCGGCCATGGTGCGGAGGAGGCGGAAGGCATACCTGGATGAAAGGGTTGCGCACGAACGGCTCGATCCTACCCGTCTTTGGGTTGAAGCGGTTGATAGCGTTATGCTCTGTAGCCGGACGCGTCAGCACAGAGCTCAGCACAGAGCCGGCTGAGTGACAGGGGAGAAGGAACATACCGGGAGCAGTCAAGTAGATGAAGCCCTGGTCGTCACTCTCCAAACCGTTCAGGTGGCTGCCGACGTCACCCAAGTCTTGCACGGCTTGGTTGGCGAGGATGATGGCGTCGGGATTGATTGCGGATGGCTGCACCTTGAGGAAGGACGTCGGGATGCGGAAGAGCCGCCGGGCGGACAGGGGGGCAAAGTAAAAGTACTCGCCATCTGTCGAAGAGGGTTTGGGTCGTGCTTCAAAACAAGGTGCAGCTGTTGTGCTTACCGGGCGAAAGTGCAACTCCATCCACCGCGAACTACAGTGGATCAATTTCAATCCGGTACCTGAACGGCATAGCACGTACTCTGTTGAACGCAGTGACAGCGAACGGCGATATCGGAGGATGAATGTAGTTCGGGACTGTGCGCATGCCATACTGGTGAAGCACCACTTTTTCGTCTCCCCCATCTGTCACTCACCTCCGTTGTGGAACGAGATCAGGTCAACCTGCACAGTGACAGAGGGATGGTTATCCAGATGCCTCCAAGACTCGCCCGTGCGCAAGTTGACGACGACGACGCCCGGGCGCTGGGGCGAGCTGTCCGGGAGGTACGCGAACCCGTCCCCGCGCAAGTCCAGCCGGACGTCGTTCAACGACGAGTCCGCCGCGACGAAGCCCGCTGGGAACTTGATGGACGCGAATCGCGTCCCGTTCGGGTGAAAGCCAATCAGCTTCGGGCCCCCTGGCGCGGCGGCGAGCAGCGTCGACCCGTTCACGCGCGGGCGGCCGACGTCGAGCGCCCAGATCCGGTCCCGGCCGTCGACGACGACGGACTGGACGAGGATGAGCTTCTCCGTCGCGATGCTGAACCCCGGGTTCGTCGCGTTCACGAACGCGGGCGGCGTGTTCGTGTCCTGGCTGGAAGGCGAACCGCGCGGAGCGGATCAGCAGGACCCCGTGCGGAGTGTGCGCGAATAGCAGAGCGGGACATACTCGGGGAACGGCACCTCCGTGGTGGACGTGTCGGCTTCCGCGAGCGTGAAGGTCTCGTTCCCGCGCGGGAAGGAGGTGAATATCTTGCCGTCGCTGTTTACGGCCACACCCTGCATTTCACCATCATCGTGGGTCCGCACAGTCCGCATGCGGCGAAGGGGACAGTCATCAGCCAGCTCACCGTGGGCCAAAAATCGAAGTAGGCGTGCACGAGTTCGACGGGCGGACCGAACTTGCCGGTGTCGACATGGATGAGTGCGCGTGCAAGATTCCGGTCCCCGCCCGTCTCGTTGGCGGGCAGTCGTGCCACGGAGTCTGCGAGCGTCTGGTTTGGAGGGGGCGTCAGAGGCGGTGGGTATTCCGGAAACTGGATGCAACCAATCGTCAACATGGCCATCACTACAGGACCATCGGATGAGACTCACGTCAAACACGCTAGAGTTGTCTTGAGCAATAACTAGCACTATCGCCGTGACGAGCAAACCCGCAGCGAGGACCGGACGCATCGTGGCAGAGGGTACAGTTGGTAAATTCGTGCATTGCGCGAATATATACAGCGACCTTCGGTGGATCTTGGGCGAAGCATGGGGGAAGCCCTGGTCCGTCAAGCTGTCTCCACGGTACTGGCAATAGCGGTTATAAACAGGCAAAGCCTGCCATACGTGCTTGGGAAAACAGGCGAAACGAGTGGGTGGGCCCGAGAAACGGCACCCCGCATTATGTGTGGCGATGGTGGTCTGCCCTCGGCATGACACAGTCTGGGCACGAATTTGTGCACGGTGCCTAAGAAGTAGCAGAACAGCCAGATCAGCACATCGAAGAGCAGTGGAGGAGGTCAGCACACCTACCTTCTCTTACGGTACACTACGTCCGTGCCAGACCTTGCGGTCACGTTTCGGGGTGCTCGCGGGACACGGGGGCAGTGTTCGTGCATGGATTCCCAAGACAGCAGGCTGCGTGCACGTACCTGGGTCGGGGAGTGCCGTCGGCCCCTCTCGCGCCAAGAGTCTCTCATGGACAAAACTGCTGTGGATTGCTGGGAGCCATGGCATCGATACAGCGATGAGGAGAGAAGAGGAATACATACACATACGGAGCTTATGAGGCTCATGATGACCGAGACCACACTGCGATAACAGAACACGACAACAGACAGAACACCGTGGATGCGACATGCGACACATAGCGAATAACGAGGACAGTTTCTGGAGTCTAAGAACGCGCGTTACGATCAACATAGCGACAACCTGGGGGAAACGCAGAGCGTCGAGAGAACAAGTCCGAACCTAACGAGACCTGTCGTGAAGTATATGATGAACTGGGGCGTGCGAGAGTCCGTGTAATAGAGAGGTTGCCGTAACATGCATGCAGGAGGAAGACGTTCATGATCACGGTACTCCTTGCGAGCCTCAGTGAATAGCAGCAAGGCGCTGAGCCAACGCTTCGACCACGAGCGGGTCAACGCCAAATTCTTTTGCGAGATTCCCCACAGCGTCCACTTGAAGACCTGTGGGCGAATGAACTGGGCGACCACTGTAGCTCGACTGCCTGCTGCTGGAAGCAGAGCTGCGGGATCTTGGAGAGTGGATGGGGGGAGGGGAAGACGTGGAACGGGGAAGCGCAGCCTCCAGAATGTCCGATAGCTTGCCCATTTGTTCCGGCGTAAACGCTGCAGAGTCATACTTGAGTCTACAGTCAAGGACGAAGCCAGGAGTACGAAGCCTACCTTGGCAGTCCAAAGCTGCGCGGACGATTTGGGTCAAGAGGTTAGCCCAATCGGAGAGTGGGTTCTCATCGATCCGAGTCATGAGGACCTGAACGGCAGCTACAATCAAAAGTTCAGCGGCGGGTCAATCGTGCCTGACATCTGAACATACTGTGCGTAATTTCTATACGAAGAGGGGATTAGTATCCATTCGAGAACGATCACAGCGAGCGATGCATACCATAAAGGGAATCTCGTAGGTTGCCAGACCAGAATACTCGACTGTCATCGTCCGCAGGGAACTTTGACAGTATGCTGATCAAAGAATAGAATGGAAGAGAGGGGACCTTCAAGAAGTGACTCTGCGCAGGGAGTCAGCGACAAGGCCACCTGACAGTCACACAGCACATACGTCAGGCGACTTGATGAGGTGCAGCAGGGCATTCAGTTCTGCTTCAGAAGTGAGACCGCGTTGAAGAGTCGATATCACGTTCTCGTTGCTCAGCCCAGCCAGAGAAGGGCGAGAACCGTCGAAGTTGCCTTGCCATGAGGGGAATAGCTGTACCATGACAAGCAATGAGTGCCTTTCCCGCATGAAGCAAAGCTAGATATGCTCACCGCTCGCATGAGTTCTTCCTGACTACTCCGGGTGACAGTAACACCGCGAGCGCGTTTACCCTTGCCGAGAACAGAGTTTTGAGACGAACGGAGAGCCGCCTTCGCGGCATCTTCATTCACCATTTCAGCAAAGGCATGGCTCATGGTCTTGCCCTTGCGGTCGAGCAGTACATGTACGCGTTCCACGGGGTACTTGAGCCATCGAGCAATCGCGGGAGGGGTGATGTCCTGTCAAGCAGCCGTTAGACCAAGAGACGTTGACTGTCAGATTCGTCACGTACCCATGGCACATTGTCGATGCGCAGAACAACGCGTTCGTCCGAGATTGCCTTGCCATGGACTGGAGCGCGGTTCCCTCCCACCGGAGTAGAGGCGCCCTGAGCGCGATCCATGAAATCATCGTCGTCTTCGAACAAACCTGCGTCATCTGCCCGCCTCCCGCTGAACGCACTAGGAAGCAGGCCAATCCCGCTGTCGAATTCCTCGATCTCGCTGCACTCCTCGATGATCCGCTGGAGCTTAGACTCGGAGTTCGTCGACATCGTGGAGTCGACAGTGGGTTTACACAAACTGAAATCGTCCACCTTCATGTGACACATGGCGCATTCCATGTCCTTCTCCCCAACAATGTTGAGCGCGCTAGTCAGACAAGCGGAGCACAGCGGGTGAGAACAAGGTTTGAGGATGGCGAGAGAACCCTTCGCGAGGCCGCAAACTGAACAATTCGCTGGGGTGTCTGGTGCTTTACGAGGAGGGGGGAAATACTGCGGAGTCTCGTAGAGTTGTACTGGTTCCGACATGTTGGCGATGGCTGAAAGAGAAGTAGTCGAAGTATTAAATGGATCGTTGAACGCAAGGGGGAGTGTTTGGGAATGTGCAGGAGGAGAGAAGACTTGAGAGTAGGCTGCGTAGTCGTCTTCGTCTATATCGTACAGTTCAGACTTGGGAGACATGTCAGCACCTATGGAGTAACATCAAGGAACGCAAGGATTGCGAACCTGTTCGAAAAGGGGACGGCGGCGAATCTGGGCAGGATCCGTGACACTTCCCCGAAGGCGGTATCCAGGCTGCGGAGGTGGTGTGTTCATGATGCCCACCGAGGGGAACGAGCGGTTCGGTGTGGCCAGCGCATTCTCAGCAACGGGCAACAACGGTGCATAGGCGTGCGAGAGAGCGCGAGCGCGGCGCTGGTTAGACAGGAACGGGGCCGGCAGTAGCGCTGGATACGTGGTTAGCCACAACAACACAAAAAGGTGAAGTGGGAAAATGGCGCATACATTCATCTATAGAGGATGTGTTGAGATCACAGAAGCTGCTGTCGTCGACTGCCACGGCGAGAACGTCAGTACTTCAAGTTCTCGTGTGCATATAGTCGGGCGAGGCCACACTGCGAGGCGCATACACTCACACTGGTATTTGGATCCGTCGCTAGGGGTTACCTTGATGCCATTTTCGTTCGCTCTTGTACGCCAGTTCTGGGCGATGTCGGCGAGACTGCGGTTGGGGTTGTTCTGGGTAGGTACCTCCGGTGAAGAGAGCGACAGGCTAAGATTGCGTCGCCTGCCAACGGGGGCGGCAGATCCGGGTGTCGCAAGGCTGGATACAGTTGAAGAAAAAGATCGGAGACTGAGAGGTGTATAAGGGGTAGAAAGCGAAGTGGCAGGAGTGAAGGGAGAGGTATATTGCCGTGCACTCGCGGAGTGATGAAGAGGTCGTTGCGGGGTGGACGGGTTCTGGTTTTGCTTGTTGCGGTGTACGGCGGGGGAAGTCGGGGCGGAGGCGGGTATCAAGGGCTGTCTGGCCATCGTGTTGAGTTGAAAGTCGTCGTTGTTGTGGTCGTGGTCGCCGGGAGAGAAGGGGAGGAGGAGGAGAGAGAGAGAAAGAGAACAGAGCACACGGTCACCTGTGACGGAAACGTGAAAGGTTGGTGTTGGTTCCGCGAATTGCCGTGCGAGCAAGCGCCGAACCGCGTCGCGACGCGATCACATGAGACACGCTTATGTCAGGAACGCGATCCCTTGTTCTAGACCGCTTCCGCACCTCCTACTCAAAGATTACAACGCCCGCCGCACACTGCGGACGAGCCATGGAGACAAGACATACTACACTAAGAACTACATCCATACACGGAAGCGTAGCACGAAGGGCCATCAGAGACGCCCATCTCTCAGATCCTTCAAGAAAGAGATCACTCCCTTCGCCACCGCCTCTCCCTTGGCATCCCTCAGCACTTTGCCCGTCCTCATCGCTGATCCTGAGTATGCGCTGTCTCCTCCGGTCCCGTCCGCTTCCTCACCGTCCTCGTACTCCCGACTGTTTGCCTCCGCCACCTTCCGAGTGAGCGCGACGTAGAAGAGTGTGAAGTCTTGCGCGTGTTGCAGCAGGCTTCCGAGCTTGTCGCGGTCGGACAAGCCCGGGAACGCGTCTAGCAATGTCCGTCGACTGCTTGGTGCGCGTTCCATGACGAGGCCAAACAGGACCGCCATATGCCCGCGGACGACGACATCGAGTTCGCTCGAGGACGAGACGTACTGGGCGTACACCCGCGCAAGACAATCGAGCGCACTCGTACGACCGGGGCATCGACAGCCGCCAATACACCCGCGCTTGCCTGGACAATCAAAGTCTAGCACTAAGCAGCGCATCACGCGTCAGGATGCGACAGAAAAAATGAGGCAACGGATCACCTACAGGTTTGTCCTACGATCGCACTGGCATCCGGTGTGACTTGCACGAGGTTCGTCAACAAACCAAGAGCAAGACACAATCGATCGAGACATCGCGCCGAGTCCTCTGCATCATCCTCCTCAGCTTGCTCCGCGTCCTCGCGCTCCTCGATGAGTCTTCTTTGTCGTTGGGCCATGACAATGAGATGCATCACAGCGGACATCGAGAGCGCATTATCGAGCACCGTTTGACACCATGGTAGATCGTCGTGGGTGAGGTTGATCAAAACACGGAGTGCGGACTCTAGACATTTACTGGCTGCAATATCGCCTTGTGAGAATCTAAGCCAACTTCGGTGTATGGATACACGTACCGACAGTCCGATAGTCCTCGAAGTCACGATCGAGAAGGATCACACTGCAGCCGACGCATAAGGCTACTACGGACTCAGCGAAATGGGTCTCCCGGAGCTCCTCCAATTGGCTTGTTTGGGTGTCGATATCTTCGGCGGAGATCGACCACGAGCCTAATAGGCACGAATCGAGTAGCCGCAGGCAATTGTCGATGTGTAACAAGGACGGAGTGTCCAAGTAGGATGATGGTCCCTCGGGAGGGAATAACGATAATCCAGAGAGGTATGCGCTAATGCGAGCTGGTAGTGGGTTGATCTCCGCGGAGAGACTATGAAGCAGGGCGGGTAGGTGCGATACGGTATGTGTCGATGGCGCGACTTGCGTCAAGGCTTGTGATATGAGCAGACGACTAGATATCTACAACGCTCAGAAGGTGAGTGAATGCACAGGACAGTGAGCCAATCAAACCACTGACAACATCGCTGTCATCGAACAAGCCGGACTTCTTCCGTATCAGCCGGTGAACATTACTTAACTGACTCTCAATGAACTGCGGTTGTGGCATAGCAGGTCGATCTGACTCACCAGTGTGACCTCGGCCTTTGAGATCCCTGCTGCTTTCATCTCACCAACGCCAGCATTGGTCGAGACCAGCCACAAGGGGTCATTTGAACGTTCGAGGGACGTTAACGTGCGGTGTAGAGTCGATGCGAAGTCAGACTTTGAGGCCAAATCGAGAAGGTCCGTAGGATCCCGTGCCACAAGTGCCGCATAGAATAACAGGGTGGTATCCAGGAGCTAGAAATCCATGGCACTGTGAGCTGATGAGAGGTCAACACGAATGGCTATCATACCTTGTCGCCACTACCAGCACCTGCGGCCCTGAGGACCTCCCAAGCGCGACCGAGGAAGTCGGCGGCCTTCGCTCTCCTGGCAAAGTCGATGTCGCACAATTTAGTCACGATCTCCAGTGCGCTACAAGTGACCCATTTGAGATAACCGCATATATCGCTGCCTCAATACACTCACCTCCCTCGCCTGACTCCGATAGCTCCTGTCGGATCTAGCCCCTCAAACAGATAGCCCACTTCGTCAAGGAATCGCCTGCTCTCCCCTTTGCTTCGCAGCTCCGTGATACTCTTGAGGTCGTTCATCATCCCGTTCGGCAGCAACCTGGGAGGCGGCTCTTCGCGTAGGCCCCTCTTCCTCTTCCCTTTGCCTTTGGGGGACGGAGACGGAGAGGCAGGTCTGGGATCGTCTTCAGAGGCATCGACACCCCACCGTTCGCGAAGTTCGGTGTATGACTCCCGCATCTCGAAGTCGTCTTCCTGGCTCTCTCCATGCATGGTTCCGGTGTCGTCGATCATGGCCTGGGAGTGCGCTTCCAGACCGAGCGTACCCGCCTGCGATTGTGGGAGTGCGACCAGAAAGGAGCGAGATTTTCCCGCATATGTTCGGACGTTTGTGTTGGCAAGGGTCGGGCGCACTGGAGGAGACGAAACGTCGTCTAAAGGGCGCGCCCTCGACGGAGACGGTGTGCCGGAGCGACCAGTGGGAGACTCCAGTAGACTCTCCGAGCGGAACGCACGGAGCTTGTGGGGGGTAACGTGCACGGACGACACGTCTGCACTTGAGCCTTGTTCACTGGTGCTGCTGATACTGATGACGCTTCCCTCCGTTCGCGAGCGAGCGAGCATGCGGCGTGCAACCCCGCCCTGAGACTTGGTAGGAGCCCGTGAAGGGCCAGTATCAGGCTTCTCTGTTGCGAAGGAGAATATGTCGGAGAGGTCCTTCGTGGAACTTTGACGCGCTGAATTCGGTGTCTCCTGACGAATTATGGCCGAGCGGGGGTGGTACCCCCGCGGAGGGGTAGCGGACCGCGAAGGAGTCACCCGGGGCGATATAAGAGTTTTCGATGTATATGTTGAGGGTGAGACATTCTCTAGTGAAAGATATGTTCCGTAAGTTGCTACTCCTTAGGGTGGAAGGTGAGAAGACACACTATCGCCCTTCCGAAAGGCATTGGCCGTGCTCGAAGTGTGCCCATTGTTCGGTGGAGACTGTGTAACGACTTCAACCTCGATCTTCTGGCGTTTCCGGGGCCTGGTTGGGGTGTGTTCCGGCGTGGACAGCTCCTCCGCCGGAATGCTCTCTGTTGGATATGACCGTCGTTGGTTTCGTTTACGGCTATAAGTGCGTTGCATCACGGCGGTTGTACAGTATCAGACGGTAATAGATGAAGCAGATATGTCTAGGGCAGCGGAGAGACAAGACTGGACGAGGACACAGTGGCGACAACCGGCTAAACGCCCGACGATCGCGACTGGGGTTAGCGGGCGCTTCACTCACTTTATCAGTCGCGTCCGTCACATAACGTCACATGTGACATAACTAGAATGTCACAGGCGCGACAAGGGAGGACGAGACGGGCGCCTGACGTTGAACGAGTTCCCTCTATCGTCTCCGTCTTTGCTCGTTCTCCCGTCGCCTCCGCCAGTCATCACCATGGAATATCTGCAAGCTCGCTTGGACTCATTTAAGTCTACGACTACCAAGTCGAAGCGTGCGAAGGCGTCGTCCAGCAAACAAGCATCCGCATCCAAGTGGCCCCATCCCCCGACATGGAAAGCCACTCCAGACAGTCTCGCCGAGGCAGGCTTCTACTATTCCCCCGGCCCGAACGAACTCGACAACGTCAAATGCTTTATGTGCAAGAAGAACCTCTGCAATTGGGAGCCGGAGGACGATCCGTTTGAGATCCACTATCAGAAATGTAGCAACGTGTGCGCATGGGCCGTCGTCCGGTGTCAGAAACCGCACGACGATGGAAGGTACGCGTCATCTCCTGCGATAGTCGCGTGTAACTTCCCTAATTACGAGATAGCTATGAGATAGATGGTTCTACGCGTCAACCGACTAGTAAAGCAATGGAGAAGGCTCGATTAGACACGTTTTCCATGGTTCGATGGCCGCATGACGGTGTAAGAGGCCATGGCGCGAGTTCAAGAGCGGTGAGTCTGCTAGATATTTGTTACCCATGACGTGAGACAAACGTATGCTAGCTTGCCAAAGCCGGCTTCGTGTGCAGCGCGTCGGAGCCCGGCGACGACACTGCAATATGCCTGTACTGCAACCTCACATTGAGTGGATGGGATGAGGAAGATGATCCCTAGTGAGTAGCTCCTTCAGAAGGCATACGTATGATGCTCAGATCCGATGCTAGCGAGGAGCATATGAAGCGAGACACGAAGAACGGATCATCATGTCCTTTCCTTAAGGCATACATTGGCGGTTCGCTCACTAAATCCACCTCCAAACGTGCAACAGGGCGCAGTGTCTCGAAACCACCCTCTCGCGCGGGTTCCCACACCGTCGATGATCCGGATGTGCAGGCGTCTCAGGACGAGTCCGATGACGAACTTGCGGCCCCGCCTTCTTCTGGAGCCGTTCCCTCGAAGGGTCCTAGCACTCGGAAGAGTAAATCTATGTCGTCTCGCGCCTCGTCAGTACCTGTAAAGACTCCAGCATCTCGCCGTTCTACTCGAGGGACTACTGCAACAGGGAAGACACCTGGGAGCAGGCACACGGTGAGCTCCGAAGTGGAGGACACAGATGTAGGCAGCGAGAGTGAGATGGGGAAACGGGCGTCGAAGTCGAAGCGGAAAACGGGCGGACGAACGAAGGCTCGTGTGTCGGCGATTGCTGAGGAAGAAGGCGAGGAGGTGCCAGGCGCGACTCAGCAGGATGACGCGGAGATGCCTGCAGAGGAGCCAGTCAAGGAGGAGAAGCGGAAGCGAGGCCGACCACCCAAGAACACCGCTGTTTCCAAAGCGGCCCCGAAGTCCAAAGCGAAGAAGACGGCCGAGGTGGAAGAGGGAGACGACATGAGGGACACGGAGGTTGAAGCCGACCCGGCCCCTCCACCTGCGAAGAAGGCGCACGCACGGACGCGATCCAAGGCCAACCTGGACTCAGAGCCTGAAGCCCCTGTAGCTCCCGCGACGTCGAAACCCACGCATACAAGGACGAAGTCTGGGCCCAGGGTCAAGGTGAAGCAAGAAGAGGACGAAGAAGCGCCTGCACTGGCTCCTGCGCCGAAGAGGAAAGGCAAACAGAAGGCGGTCGCGGAAGTCGAGCAGAATGAGGACAACGATGCCCCACCGCCACCACTGAAAGGGAAGGGGAAGGCTCTAGCCGTAGCGCGCTCGAAGGCGAAATTGGAGCCTGAGTCGCAACCACCTGAGATTGTGTCCGGTGCAGATGAAGGTGCGCCCGTACGCGAACGCACGAAAAGTGGGCGAAGTACCTCTTCGCATGTAGTCAACACTTCACCTCAGCGCACGCCCTCCCTCTCAGATGATGCCGGATATGCGACTGCGGAGGCGCCTCCAGAAGTGGAACGAATGGACGTCGACGAAGAGGAGCCCAGCCAGCCTCCACCTCGACCATTACGCGACTCTCGGAACCTGTCTGCGAAAGGTACACAACCAGACTCGCGCCGATCCGACACACGCTCAACACCTCAGGTTGACGAAGATGCCGCACCAAAACGACTGAGCCCTGCGGTCAACGGTAGCACTTACGGAGCTTCTGGACCACCCTCTCGTGCTTCCTCCTCCCGTCCCCTCGCAAAGGTGCCCAGCCAACGGTCCGCGAACAGTGACTCCTTAAAAGTCGTCGAGATCGACTCGGATGGCGAGATGGGTTCTCCTGAACCGCCACGCAAACCTGACGCTGTGAAGAAGACCGCCTCTGTGAACGGCCCGAAGAAGCCTGCGAGCAAGGTTCCGTCGAAGAAGTTCCAGGTGGAGGTCGTCGTTCCCCACAAGACAGCGCCATCGCATTCTGAGTCGGCAGATGTGCATATGCAGGACACTTCGCCGACGAGCCCCGTGCGGAGCAAAGTCGCTCGTTCTATCAGCCCTGTTCGACCTGCGCAAACGGCCGAGCCCAGCACACCCGTGTCCGCCGTCCACCGTTCCGCGCAGGTTTCCCCCGCTCGTCCAGAGGCAGCCGACCCCCAGGGCGAAAATGTTGTCATGCAGGAGGCCGCCCCCGTCGCTGCGACGTCAACTTCTCCCCGAACGTACCATCCGGTGCTGGCACAGATTCCCATCGAGAAACTCACGAGCCTGACGGAACAGGAGGCGGAGATGACTCTGGAGCAGTATATCAGGCGGGAGACTGAGCTGCAGTACGCGCAGTTCAAGGCGGACGCGGAACGGAAGATCGCGGAGTTTAAGGCGAAGGCGGCGGAAGCCAGGAAGCTGATGGAGGCGTCTTGAGGCGGGGTGTGCAGGGCGCAGCGGGACTGGTGCGTGTGTGATGTTGTCAGAATCAGAGCGAATGGGACTGAGCTTCAGACTGCAGTGTTGTAGCACTAAATTATTCACTTCGTCGTCTTTCGAACAACTTACAACGCTCTGAATGGCGATGTGCCATCGCGCGGTACGTCGGGCACCAATCCGACGCCTAGGTTGGGATATTCCGCAGATGTAGGTATATTGCAGAACAACATGCGACACAGCATTACAGTATAGCAACGTTCACGACCAGGGGTGTGCTGTTTTCCGAGGGCAAGGAACGACCCTTGTGGACATTTGACACCGCAGCAGCCCCAAGTCTCTCGCTCTCCCCGAACTCCGGGACCTCCGCCAACTTCGCTGCGTCTTGAGCATGGGTTTCTGGCGTGATGGGGCCTTCGCTCTCGTCGCCGCTCGAGCTCGAGCCCGAGCTTGAGTTGTCGCTCGAAACGCCAGACGAGGAGCAGATGACGAACTTCGCCTTGACGGCAGAGGGTTGCTTGCTGACTGACGAAGATTGTTTTTGCAGGACGGCGGCGGCGTCCGCATCGCCAAAGAGGGAGTCCGACTGGGGCTGCAGCGGGGCGTAGGCCGCGGCGGCCATCCGGACGGAGGTGCTCCCGCGGACGATCTCCTCGGGGCTCATGAAGAACGTCTTGACGGCGAGGACGCGCTCACGCAGGTCAGGGATGGAGAGGCGCGCGCCGGGGTCCATGGTGAAGACCGCCTGGAGGAGGTCCGCGGCCTCGAGCGAGATCGGGAGCATGTCGCGCAGGTAGGTGGGGTTCGTGAGGTACTGGAGGTAGCTCTTGTCGTTGAGCGACGCCTGGTTCCACGGGTTCCGGCCCGCGATGAGGTTCGTGAGGATGATGCCGAGCGACCAGACGTCGGCGGCCCCGGTCGAGTACGGGTGGTAGTCGTAGTCCTCCCCGATGCACTCTGTATGATCGCGAAGGTGAGCATGTCGCACGACCACAATACATGTGATGGAGTACTGACCAGGACTCATGTAGTTCTGGCTGCCACAGCAGAAGGTGTCGCTGACCTTCGCGCGGGTTGAGAGCCCGAAGTCGGCGATCATGACCTCGGTGCCGTCCGCGTTGGTGAGGACGTTGTCCGGCTTGAGGTCGCGATGGTACACGCCGCGCTTGTGGCAGTACTCGACCGCGTCGAGGAGCTGGCCGAAGACGCGCTTGACGAGCGGGTCGTTGCGGCAGTACGCGTGGCGCTCCATCATCGGGTTGAAGAGGTCGCCCCCCTCGCAGAGGTCGAGCACGAGGTAGATGAAGTACTCGCACTCAAACACGCCGTGCACGGTCACGACGTGCGGGTGGTCCGAGACGCGCATGTGTGCGTTCACCTCCCGGAGCTGGTACCGCCACCGACGCGATTCCGGGTCCGCTTTCTCCATGATCTTTACCGCGAACTCCTTTGGGGCGGCTGAGGAGGAGGACGAGGATGAGGAAGAGGAGGCGGTGGGGCTGGAGGAGACGTCGACGGCGCGAAAGACAACGCCATACGCGCCCTCGCCGAGCACCTCGACGAGGCGGAGCTGGGCGTCGTCGAGTGTTTTGCCGAGAAAGTCGGGAATCCAGTCAGCCGACGGGGGGATAGACATGGACATGGTGGCTGAGAGGTGGGCGAGGTGAAGAAGAGGTTTGGTGGTCGCAGGTAAGGACGAGGGTGGGTGGGTGCTAAGCTGAGAGGTGCTGAAGCTTGACCTGCAAGGCGACTGACAGAACTCGATGGCGAGCTCCCCTGCAAATCCACCCTGGTCTTATACCTCGAGGGCGCGGATACGCTGTTCCCCTCCTCGAGCACAGAAGGCGCTCGCTACTCCAGACATTGTCGGGTCGAAGGGCGGAAGTCTGTACCGCCGACATACCTGCCGCTGCTGAACGACGAAGTTGGCGCGTTGCCGATACTTTCTGGCCCGAAATGGACATGCCCTCACCCGCCCTGTCAGCGTCCCGAGATACTCGGTAATGTTTCACACAACTGCGAGGGGTTGCTTCGTCGTCGTCCCGACATACATATTTCCCGCAATGTTGACAATGGCGCGGCCCGACTGTCGAAGTTTGAATTCGTCCTGGCCTACATTGGCGGACTACCACATGCTACAGCACGGCTAGCACGTTCGTGCGCGAGCATCTGGGTCGGGAGAAGGCCAAATTTCCTTCCACTTGGGTGGCCTGCCTGGTGATGACAATGACTTGAGTCTCGGCAGGTTCACTCGGCGGCCAACCACTGCTCAGTGTCGGCTTGTATTGCACATCCCAGGTAACAACTTCTAACCCAAAGGACATGTCCAGCCTGGATTCAAATCGTCCGAGCGCTCATACGTCCCGCACACCACGCAGACTGATCACAATGATGTTGCAGCCACACGGACTATTTTGAGAGGGATTTATTGGTCGTGTCGCGTCATAAGCTATTGATACAGTAGTACAACTCATGTCAAGAAAAAAAGCTATTGCTACAAGAGGCCGTAAAGCAGTCCCAAACGAACACCAGGGAACACAGTTGTAGACTACGCCTGCTGAGGCTCCGTGAAGAACCGATCCATGAACCGCCGCAGGATACTCCCGGGCGACACACTTCTGAGTCTCTTAGCCCCCGGACCCCCGGGCATCGCGACGATGTCCGAGTCGACAGTCCCCGACGTGAGGTCCGCGACCTCCACCTGCGGGTGCTGTGCGCGCATGTACGGCGTGTCCGGCCCGCTCTCGCTCTCGACGGACGACGGCGAGCCGCGCCCGCCCTCGCCCTCGGCGGACCCCGCGCCCTCGGAGCGGCCCTCCTCCATGCGCGCGAGCGACGCGGCGGAGGCCGACGCGGCGGCGGGCGGGAGGAGGTAGCGCGCGGCGTGGGGCGAGCCCTCGAAGTACGTCTCCGCGGACGCACGGAGGTACTCGCCCGCGGCGGCGATGCGCTCCGGGCGCATGAAGAACGAGTCGATGCCGGCGACGGCGGCGCGGAGGCGCGGGAGCGCGATGCGCGGCGGGCGCGCGCGCTCGGGCCGGAAGACGTGTTGGAGGACGAGGTTTGCGGCGGGCGAGAGCGGGAGCATCTCCGCGAGGAAGCGGTCGTTGTGCAGGTACGCACGGTAGCACGCGTCCGCCGGGCACGCGTTGTTCCATGGATTGTGGCCCGAGATCATCGAGGTCAGGATCACACCGAGCGCCCAGACATCGTTCGCTTGTGTGTCGTAGGGGGGGCGTGCGGGGTCGAAGCCGATGCATTCTGGAGAGTGGTGCGGGTTAGTGAGGAAGGCAGACAAGAGCGCACGCGAGAACGTACCGGGACTCATGTACAGGGAGCTGCCCGCACCGTACGTTTTGCTGTGTGTGTTGGACGTGGCCAGACCAAAGTCTGTGAGGTAAATCTGGTTGGCGTCCTCGCTGATTAGAATGTTCTCGGGCTTGAGGTCACGGTGGTATATGCCGGCCTGGTGGCACGCATCAAGGGCGTCTACGATTTGCAGGAATAGCTTTTTGATGAACTCGTCGTCGCCGCGATAGTGCCGCTGGCGAGAGAGATAGGTGAACAAGTCGCCACCGCGGCAGTAGTCCATGACTAGAAAGAGGTAGTACTTGTCCTCGATGACGCGGTGAAGGGTGACGACGTTAGGGTGGTATGATAGAATGCGGTGGAAGTGAATCTCCTGTTGCTGAAGCGTCCACCGCCGCGTGTCCGGGTCTGCGCGGACGACGCACTTGACGGCGTATTGAGCGGGCGCAGAGCCGGAGGCGGTCTCCACTGCGAGGAAGATGACGCCATTGGAGCCTGAGCCAAGGGTGTCGATGAGTCGTAACCGGCCTTGGTCGATAGTGTGACCGACGAGGTCGGGGATGTTGCAGCTATGGTACATGGGGGAAAGGGGGGTATGGGGACTGAGGTCGTTGTCGTTTGCGGGCCATCAGGCAGCGTAGGGGTATGTATGAGTTGCGCTCGCGCCCGCCCCGAGCGAGGAGCCGCGCGGAGGAATTTCCTGACAGGCCTGCGGAGGGCGGTAAGGCGAGATAGACTGCGAGTGGTGAGGGCGGAAGACTGGCGCATCGTCCGGCATGGTGAGGGGGCACTCGGCTCGCGCTGTCGAGACCCGCGGGAGGGCTCAAAGAGGCATGTGCGGGGCGGGAGCCGTCAGGCTGGATGAGAACGGCTGTGCCGGGAGCGCAGTTCGCCCAGGTCGGCCTGCGGAAGAGACCGGATCGACCTTGGGCCGAGCGCGGATTCAGCACAGGCGGATGGCCAGGGACGAACTCGAGCGTGCCTGCACCGTCGTGGCGCGCAAGCACCCCCGATCCGCCGTCCGCACGTGGCAGAGGGCGATCCGCTCTCGCACTCCGGACGACCCTTCTCTGGCCAGGCTCTCGATGTTGGAGTCCACCCAAGGGCGGATGTGATCGGAATGTCAGACCCGTCGGTCCCTACTGACGAATCAGCATTCGAGGCGACATTGGACAGTTCAGCAGCTGCGGATCCTAGAGGAAGGTGCAGTATCATCAGAGCCGCACGATTGGGATGCAGTGGCTGGTTCATTGGCGTCACCACGGTCTGGAACGACACACTCACGATGCCACGCTCCGCCGACTGGTACAGGCCTGACCCGTCGATGGCACAAGGCGCTCAATATACCCCTCTTCGTCAATATGGCCTTCGTCCGTGTCTTTCGCAAGGGAAAACACAATCAGGTATCGTCTGCGAATTGTGGCACCAGGACGTCATATGAATTGAGCTGGGCGTTCCGTGATGACTTTGGCCAGGGAGAGTGTGTGTGTGCTGGCCAGCGTTCTCTGCAGCCCAATCCCGATCTTCAGGGGTGCTCGACAGGCCCTGGTACTGAAAGAGATGGCATAAACTTTTAATTTCTCGCCAGGAGGGCTCACGATGGTACCCGAGGTCTGACCGCGCATAACCTGAGCTTGACACTTTCATTACGAGGATCGATCTGGTTACCCGCCAAAGGTAAGACGTGAGAGATTATTAGTTTGTTCCTGTGGGCTTGAGGGATGATCATGAGCTTACCATATGTACGATGGACGTACCTCTCCCATTGCAAACGCGAGACATGGCGTGAGACAGACTAGTGTATCCCCAGACGATGCACCAGTCTCTGTGAGGCAGTTGACAACGACAGTCAAGGTGTCTCCGTCGTCACGCTGCCTCGCTACCACAACGTCGTCCAAGTGGCCCGCATGTTCAACCGCCAGTATGAGAGCAAAACGAGCAGTAACATTGCGAGCGACAGAACATATGACACTTGTCAAAGCAAAGCCCCAGAACAAGCCTAACCAGGTTCCCAAACACAGCCCAAGTCCGTAGCGGTCACCAACCCAAGTCCCGCTCCGCCATCCGCATGAAGCTGTCTTCGTCGAACGACACCGCCGACCCGCTCACCGCGACGTGGCTGCAGCTTCTCTCGCCGCCGCTGTCGTCGAGATCGTCGTCGCCGTAGCAGCTCCGGTTCGTATAGACGGCCACCAGACTGTCGAACGACCAGGAGGGTTCGAGCACGACAGGCGAAGTCGCCTCCTCCCCGTCAGGGGAGTAGACGGAGGGCGAAGACGGGCTCGCCTGCAAGCCCAGACGCGACCCCGAGCAGGAGAGCATGCGGGGCGTCGACGGCGGCGGCGGGTGGGCCAGGGCGACGGCGGCGCCGCGCGAGCAGCCGTCGCCCCGGGCGTCCGGGTCGGCGGCGAGTGCGTGCGCCACCACGCGGAGCTCGAAGGCTTCTTCGCGCCTCCTGATGTCTTCCCGCGCGTACGCCACGTCGAGAGGCAGGAGAGTGTGCGTGCGGACCGCGAACGGCGTGGGCGGCCCGCCGGTCTCGAAGCCCTCGCGCCGGTGGCGGATGTCTCTGCGGCGTTGGGCGAAGGAGAGCGGGATGAGCGAGCAGTGGGTCAGGGACGAGCTCGGCTGGATCGATAAGCCGTGGAAAGACGCTTTCGGTGGGGGGTGGTCGACGTCCGGGTGCTGTGGTAGCGTGCGATGGGGTATGGACCCGATACGGCGTTCGCCCGCGAGAACTAAGACGCTGTTGGACGGCGTCGATATGTATGCGAAGGGGCCGGGATGAAGTGCAGATCGTTCGAACGGCGCCTTTGTAGACGTGATGATGACCATGGCGTATAGGACGAGGACTTGAGGTGCGAGAGCAAAACGTCGAGAGCGAGGAACAAACAAGAGCAAGAGAAGCTAGGTGTGCTGAGCGAGCCCTTTAGTGCAGAGGGCGGCGTCGCTTTGGTTCCAGCAGGCTGACCATGGTGTGGCTGAGCTTGTGACGTTCGTACCGTAGAATTGAGATCGAGTCTGGATGTACTCGCTTCCTCGACCTCATGGGAATGGTCAGACCCATGATCGGCGGTCCTCGACTTAGCTCCGATCAGAGAGTAGTCGGACCCATTGCACGCAGCGTTGCACAAATACCAGTGTTACTACTACCATCAAGAGAGGACCTCTGAAGGAGGTGGATGAGGTGGATGAGGCATCGGAATTCGCGAGCTGACAACGTAACCGCGAAATGTCCATGAACAACGATGATAGAAGCCGACACTAGTGAGTACCTACTTGAAAGTACCACGAGTACCCGAATACCGGGATGTCGCAGAACGTACCGACAGAAGCCGCATGTAGTCCCGCTTGACTGATGCCAAGGAAGGAGCATCATGGAGGCGTAGAGTAGTGATTCTGGTGTGTTACGCGACTTGCGAACTCGTTCAGGCCGGTCAATAAGCTCACGAGCTATGATGGTGGTCGAGACGAATCGCGTCTAGGGCGCGTGCTGCATGAGTGCATCGCTTGAGGGAACGGACCTTGACTTGGCGATCGTGTGGGCATTGGACCGGCGAGCAACCGGCGGCTTTACGTGCATGGACTGAGGGCAACCGAGGGGCGCGAATGTTGCGGACGCCGGATTCCTGTGCGCTGCGCATTTGCACGCCAAGCCTTTGAGTGCACGACGAGTCTATCTGGGAACTTGCAAGGACAGAGCAGAGTTCGTGGACCATCCCGTGAGCGTTGCAGACGCGAAGTGAGCAAGGTGGTCACGTGAGTGTAATTGAGAGGACCCCGATTTTGTCTGGCAGAGACGGGGTTGCAGGGCCGGTGGAGGGGTGGCGTCGTCCGTCGCCCCCTCTCTCCGCGTCAACGATGTTCAGCGCGGTCCCTGGCGAGCAAGGCTGCAAGCATTCACCCCGTCCGCGTAGGTTGCACCTACATTCCGCCGGATGAACTTCAGCTGGACGTCGAGGGCAAGAATAGCTCGGCGCCCACGTGGCGGGGCAGTCCATGATGATGCGCTGACTGGCGACTGCCAGAGTGGCTACCGTGCGCGGGACGGTTACTCGTCGCTTCACACAACTTAACAGGCCCCATCCCGCTCTGTCTCTTTTCTTTTCCCCAGTCTTTACCACCCCTCCCGCCCCGTCCGTCGTCGCTCACCATGCTCAGCGTACCCACCCTCGTCTCTCTTTTGCTCCTCGCTGTCCCCAACGTCGTCCTTGCTACGCCCTGCGTAACGTTCGACGCCGACTTCAATCTCCTTGCATTCGGTTTCAACGGCAAGGATTGGAATGCTGGCCAGCAGGACTCCTGGACAAGCGGTGAGCCCTCCTTTCTCTCCCTTCAGACGTCCGGCGCGGCAGGGGATTGAACATCGTGCGTTGCCTAGGCTCCGCTACCGACATCACCGCCTCGGGAAGGCCGTAAGTGTCGCGTTCAGCGTCCTTGCTGGCTCCCAGACTTACCTCCACCTCGTGGCGTGTTAGACCATTTGACGGTACGGAGACGACGTGCTACCTCGCACAGTTCTTCAACGCTGTCTACTTCATCAACGCCGACAAGTCCAACCCGTCCGACGTGCACATCTACAACGCTGGCTCTAAAACCTGGTCCACGCAATCCGTCAAGGCCAACAACTTTGACGTAGAGTCCTACAACGCCATCCTCGACCATGACACGAACGTCTTCTACGCTCTCTCGCACAACGAGCTCTACTTCCTTGACATGGGTGAGCTGAAGGAGGCCGACTCGACTCAGCGCTCGTGGGAGGACGTGCAGAAGTCGCCGTACCCAGATGACTACAAGCCCGTCATGGCCCTGGCCCAGAACCACGTCCACTTCATCAACGTTCCCGGCGTTGAGTCCGGCTCTGCGGACATTTTCGTCATTCACTGTACGCCACAACGGTTGCTGCTCCATGTTCTCGCCATCTGACGTCATGCCTAATTGCAGTCTCGTTCTTCCAACCGCAGGCCCAGGCATACCCTCTCCCCGACGGCTCCGCATTCCCTTCAAGCCACGGCCAGGCAACATCCTTCTTCCAGGCCGAGGGTGTCCAGCAGGAGTTCGCATTCATCCCCGATGACGGCTCCAACACGTACGTGATTAACGTTGAGACCAACACCACCAAGACACTTGCCGGCCCTACCGCCAAGGACGCAAACGCAAAGTATGCCGCCGGCATCACTGCCCTCGTTCAGCTCGACAGCACTGGCGCCGTCTCGTACATCCCTTACAGGCAGGGTGATGACGACGCGAACTCGAAGGCTGCGTGGGCGAGCGTTGCGAAGCTTGCCTCTGCTGCGCCCGCCCAGTCCTCTGCCGGGTCAGGCACGTCTGGCTCAGTTACCGTGTCTAGCACTGGCTCCAGCAACGGTGCTAGGAGCACGGCACCCGCCGGCAACCGCCAGACCACCAGCAGCAGCAACAGCTCCAGTGGTTCCAGCGACCAGAACGGCGCTCTGGCGAATACGATCAACGTCGGTGCCGTCGTCAGCGCGGCGATGGCGCTCTTTGCGTTCCTGCAATGAACGCTCCCATCACGTTGATGGTGTGATTGCATGTTCGAGAGTGACATTTTCGCGCATGTGGATCGACGGACGCACTTATCCTACACACCACCCCTCATATTCTTCGCTCCTGTACGTACCCGCTGTCCTGCCACCCGCTACTCGTACCTCGCCTATCGGCCCCTACGCTATTGACGACCGTCCCCACACACACCGCTCCCGCGACCTCTTGCGGAGTTTCCCAGGACAGTTCTGCGTTCTGTTTCGATAGGTTGATATACGGTCTTCCGCTCGTTTCGCACCACAGTCCTTACCCCGTGGCCATCCGCTGCTGAGCTGGACTTCGGTGGAAGGGTCGCGCGAGTGTCCTGCGCTCGCCACACCCCTCGTAACTTATTGACAGTCCCGTCCCGGATCGCCATACCCCTCACCTCCCTACCTCCCCATCTAAGAATGATACCCGCTGATCGTGGCGGTTGACTGCGTTGGAGGCACGAATACTAGCACTGCATCCAGCTAATTAGTGTTGCTGTTCGCGATGTCGAGATGTAGTGTCTCGAGGAGTGTGCAGGAGTCAATCGGTGTGGCTTCGAGTGATTTTGAGCGCGGTCGCTTCGAACTTAGCTGCCAAAATGGGTGTTCGGCAAACGCCGCGCTGCCAATATTTCGTCGATCGGTGCTTGCAAGGTGCTCGACGCTCGCGAGAGTGCACGCGACTATCACACCGCTCCTCTGCATCTCTCCTTGACCTCTGCTGCGATACGACGAGCCTGCATAACTCAGACTAGCGCACATAACGCAAGTCGCCTTTTCTTCGTATTCGCTCTCACCCGCCAACGTGGCTTGGCCATGCCATAGAGCAGCCCGCGCCGCCGCCCTCCTCAGGCTCGCCCTCCGGCTCACCTGCCCGTCTTCCACCCTCTCGAGGCCCCTACGACCACACCCTCAGCTCCCGAAACAGAAACCACGTTGCGCGCACGGAGCGCCGGCCCCTTCGGAGAAGGAGAAGGAGAAGAACAAGCAAAGCACGCTGGCGATGCATGCGTGGGCCGTGTCGGTGCTGACCGGCGCGGGCGCGGACACGGCGCCCGCGCTCGTCGTCGACTTTGGGACGGCGAAGTACGTACTGAACGCGGGCGAGGGTACGGGGCGCGCGTGGCTCGGGAGCCAACACTCGTTCCGGAAGACGAAGGGCGTGTTCGTGACCGCGCCGGACACGGCGCGGTGTGGGGGCCTTCCGGGTGAGTGGGCTCTCCTGTTCCGGGGTTTGTTGGGCGGAGGAGGAAGGGTGCGCTGCGTTCTGACGGGCGCGGCTTGGTGTAGGGCTCATGATGTTGTGTGCGGACGCGACGATCCCGAAGCTGGAAATCGTTGGCCCGCATGGGTTGATGCACTACCTCGCTACCATGCGCGGATTCACGTACCGGTACGTTGATCACCTTGGAGCTTCTGCCAGCAAGTCCTGACGCGCTGGGTAGGTCGACTATGGTTGTGAAAGCGATCGAAGCCCCCGCTACCCCTGTGCAGTCCCTCCCTTCTGGGCCGAATCCGCCGCCCCCAGTATTCCAAGACGAATCCCTCACAGTTTACGCCATACCAATATTTCCATCCACCCAACTGGACACGAACAACAGTGACGCCGGCCCCTCGCAAGATCTCACAGAACGCCCGCTCAAGAGGAAGCGCACCCCGTCTCCCCCCAGATCCCCAGCGCGCAGGAAAAGCCCACCGGCGTCGGAGTATACGTTCGGGTCGTCTACACCTGCCCCGGCCACGCTCGAGTCGACCGCGCCGGTCCCCGTCGCGCTCGCGACGCGCTCACAGCTCCCCTCGTTCAACCCGTCGCAGCTCCGCGGCACAGACGCGCAGGAATGGCGCAAGCTCATGCTGCAGGAGATGTTCCCCATGCGGGAGGCGCCCGCGCCCGAGCGCGGCGCGCCGAACCAGAGCAAGCAGGAAAAGGCGCGCGTGGCGCAGGCGCAGGTGCGCAAGACGACGTCCGGCGTGCAGGACGGCGCGGCGGGCGGGGCGCGGGCGGCGTGGCAGACCGCACCGGACAAGCGCCACGCACGCCTGCCGCGCCTCGCGGGGGAGCGCGACGCGCCCGTCGCGCCCCCGACGCTCGCGTACCTCCTCGTCGGCCCGAGCGTGCGGGGCAAGTTCGACGTGAAGAAGGCGGAGGCGCTCGGCCTGCCGCGGGGCCCGATCCGGAGCCGGCTCACGAAGGGCGAGGCGGTCACATTTGAGGTCGACGACGGCCAGGGCGGGAAGGTCGAGCGGACTGTTAGGCCGGAGGACTGTGTGGGCCCGACCGAGGTTGCGCAGGTGAGAGGGTTTCGACTCGGACTAGCGGAAGCGCGAGGAGGATGTTGATGCATGTTGCAGTCGGTGCTCGTATTGGACGTGCCGACGCCGGCACATATTCTGTCGGTGCTTGCTTCGTTCTCAGAGTCGCCCTTCTTCTCGCAGTATCGCTCGAAGGCCGAGGAGGTCCGAAAAAAGCATCCGGTCCACGCCGTGTTTCATCTTCTCGGGGAAGGCGTGTTGGAAGACGAGCGGTACAAGGAGTTCATGAATGGGTTCTCGGATGAAACGCATGTACGTCTAGCTTCTCCGATGAACTTCAGGCCAGTTTCTGATAGGCCTCAGCATATTGTTTCATCGAGGGAACACACGCCGGACAAGATCGTGTTTACCCGATCGGCCTTGGTTCAGGCAAGACTGAACCAGCTGGACGCCGACATGTTCCCTCTTCCAAAGTACAATCTGACCGGTACGCGTGACTTTGGGTGTGAGTTCCTAGAACACTTGTCTATCTTGGATTGCGCTGATGATTCCGTAGCCGTTGGCGGACTGCCTGAGAAAGCTACTCTGGCCTATCGGGATATGATTGTGAACGTGCGTCCGCCCCGTCCCCCGAAGAAGGACGAGAAGGCCAAACAGGACGAATTCAACGATCTGGCATCATCAAACACACTCCCAGAACTGCCCGATACCACACTTGAAAAGTTCAAGGAGGTTCAACGGCACGTCAATCAGCGGCCTGGCCGTGGAAGTCCTGCGGCACAGCCTGGAGATGACGTTGTGCTCACCCCGCTTGGCACCGGGAGCGCAGTGCCAACACGCGTGCGGAACGGTCAGCAACACTTCTCTCAGCACGGTCTGTTCTCAAGCGCGTCAGGGGTCTGACTGATAGATTGCACCCCTCAGTCTCCGGCACACTCATTCAGATCCCCGGCCGCGGTGGCGTCCTGCTCGACTGCGGCGAGGGCACCTGGGGCCAGCTCGCGCGTAGTTTCGGGGACGACCCCGCGCGGACGGGCGGCGTCTGGCAGGTGCTCCGCGAGCTCAAGTGCATCTTCCTCAGCCACATGCACGGCGATCACCACATGGGTCTGTCCAAGATACTGCAAATGCGCACCTTGGTACGTCCTGCCCCGCCGCCGCTGCCCCGCGTGCGCTTGGACCTGACGTGCGATTAGATGAGCCCGCCGCCGTCGGAACCGCTGTACCTCATTGGCCTGCGCTCGCATCTGATGTACCTCACCGAGCGACAGGAGCTCGAGGACGTCGGACTGTCCGATCCGAATGGCGTCGTCATGATCCTCTCCGACGCGCTTAACTGGCGACCCCCGCGGCCCTATGGGCGGAACCAACCCGAGGACGAGCGGTGGATGAACGCGGACACGTATGTCACCCACCCGCCCGCTTGCCCTCACGCGTACCTGACATATTTACTGGGTTGACAGCTCGCGACAGAACGCGCAGGCGATGTGCCGCACGCTCGGCTTGAAGAGCTTCCAGACGGTCGACGTCGCCCACCGCACGCGCTGCTATGGCTGCGTGTTGCGGCACGAGAACGGGTGGAGCGTTGCGTGAGTGCCGCGGCCAAGGACAAAGGCGGGAACACTGTACTGACATCTGTCTCGCCTCTGCAGATTCTCCGCGGACACAATGCCGACGGAGAACCTCGTCAGGGCGGGCCGGGACGCCACTCTACTGATACATGAGTCGAGCATGAGCCCTGAGGAGGAGCAGCTCGCGTTCGACAAGGCGCACAGCACGTCCGCCCAGGCGATCGACATTGGCAGGCGGTAAGCTCCCCTACTGCACCAACTCTCCCTGTGGTAGTCGCTGGCTCACGTCCCACATTTCCTGTCGTCGCAGGATGAATGCGCAGAAGCTGCTGCTGACGCATTTCTCCGCGCGTTACCCGGGGATGCCGCCGCGCAAGGGCGGGAACGGCGACGGGTCCGCACAGCCGCTGGTCGGGATCGCGTTCGACTACGCGCGCATCCGCCTCGGCGACTTCTGGAAGCTGAATGCGTATTTGCCCGCGATCCAGCATGCGTTCGACCAGCTCGAGGATGAGGACCCGATGGAGATCGATCTCACAAAACTGCAGTAGCATCTGCGCATCCTCGTTTGGATACTGGGACACCCATAATTACATATATTGCTAAGTAACCGCATATCAGCCTCATTTCGCACAACGCTGTCACACTTTGCACTGTCGCTGTCCAGGAGCACATTCCACCAGCTGAAACCTGCCCCCGGGGTGATTTTGTCGGAACTTGATCCGCGTAAGTGCATACATGATGGCCGTGGTGAACCCCGGGCGCGCCCATACATGAAGGTTGCTCATTACGCTGGGAGTGTATTGGATCTGATTCTGCAGTGCCCGTTTGCAGACTTATCAAGTTCGAGATGGCGGTCTCGGACGCCTGAGGCGCGCTGCTCCGAGACTAAGCGCTGGGTCGCCGTCCTGCAGATCCGGCAGCCTGGCGTTGACTCTGGAGACTGAGGTGAACTGGCAACTTGGCCCATAGGCTGGTGCCGCAGCCGACAATCAAATTCAAACCCGGACTCGCTCGGTCTGTGATAGCGTTGGGTCTGCGACCCGAGGATCCATGCTGCCCGTCTATACCCTGATGTCGATGTCTTGCTCATGTCGGTCTTTGCGAACACCGGTGTGCCGCCACGGCGTGAGGTCAGAACATGTAGATGCAATTATCTGTAGCTGTTCCACTTTGGGGTCAGGCCAGCAATCTATCCAGCAGGATCCTCCAAACTCTTGATTTCGGCATAGGGGGATCGATCCCTTTTACTAGGACGTAATCCGGGGATTCGGGTCTCTTACTACGATTGTCCGCACGGAACATGTACGTTTGGGCCTGGGACCTCATGCTACATTGGTATGGCATGTCAGACAGGCTGTATGCACGCGACGCCGTCCTCGCTCCATCCTCTGATCAAGACCGTATCACCCATGCATATATCCGGCCAGTGCACAGGCCCCTGCGAGGATCGGGACCATACACTGTACAACTGTAGTGAAATCAGGAGCACACGCACATGCTGATTGAGATCCATGTGAGCACATATACAGGAAACAACTTTGCACATCGGCCAAATACCGCCCAATTCCGCAACGCACGGTTCGCAATGCCGGAGCCCGGCATTGTGAGACGTCCGATCACGACTTTCCTGACCTCCGAGCGCGTTGTGGGGACTTGATCCGCGGACCGCGTTAGTTAGTGGGTGATGACCGTGATGACACCGACGCTGAACGCGGGTGCGTCGTACGTGAATGCCTTGCCCGTGCTGATGGTGCTCGTCTTCGGGACGACAGTCCCAGGCGCCTCGGGCGTGTTGCTCGCCGTCTCCGGCCCTGTCAGCAGCTCCAGCGTCCCGGTGTTAGCGACAGAGCTGAACTGGCTCAGGTCGAGGCTGACACTCTGCGCGGCGTTCCCCGCGTTTGCCACCTTGATTCCGGCGGATCAGCGGTCGACAATTAGACCATAATTAGGGCTGCCCCTAGGCGAGAAGATGCTGCAAGCGCATACCTTGATGAACGTCTTGCCCGAGTCAGAGGCCCGGGTGATGCTCCAGTGCAGCGAGCCGCCGCGCGCGGGCAGTGTACTGGGGAGGTATTGGTCTCCCCTGTTGAGGGCGAACAGCTGTCAATTGCCAAAATCCATTGATTAGGCCCAGTCTGAGGGGAACCATGATCGCAGACCACACATGCCTTTTGCGCATAGAAGCTGACGGACTTGATCACAGAGCCAGCGCTGGATGGGTGACGTCAGCGAATGGACGCCCGTGTGAGAGGAAGTATTCAACGAACTCGAAGGAGACCAGGTCGGGGGTCTAGGAGGCTTTTGAGTGAGACGCAGATTGAGCGGGAGGATGGTGTACGTGGACGCACCCATTGCGTAGAGTTGACATGCTGCGCCCGTGTGAGTTCTCGATACTGTGAGAAAGGAAGAGACGTCCTGGCGGCATACCTGCAGTAGGGGCGCGTAGGCAGCCGCGAATACAATATCGCTGTTGCGCTCCAGACCCGTCATAAAGGCCGCTTCGCCCGCGGCAGCTGGAGAGAGGGTCATCAGAACGGCCTGGTCCTTCATGAAGCATGGGAACCGGCCCTACCTGCGACGGTGGGGAAGAGCAAGCGGCCGTCCTGAGGCGATCCGAACAGGTCATTTGGGTTGGTGGAGATGGCGGCATACTCCCCCTGTGAGAGTATGAGAAGCAGTTTTAGACACACGGAGCCAATGTCTATACCTCAAAGTATGTGGTTCCGTTCCGCTGGAATGATCATCGGATAACGCTCTATTTGGCTCGTGTCGATGTTACCACGCACCTGGAAGTCGTCATAATAGAACGCGTTCTGGTAGAACCAAGCTGGAGACGATCAGGCTCGCACCGTCGATCGCGAGCGTGAAGAACAAGCACGCACTCGGGGTCTGATAGACGTGGACGTCGTACGACTTGGGTACCGGGGTGAGTATTGGGTTCCACGCGTTAGTAGTCGCGATGAATTCTGCACGCCGACGGGATCAACAGTCTGTGGGAGCGCAGTGGTAAAGCGGACACACGGAGTTTGGGGAACTCGGCGCTGAGGGCTTGCACGAAGTCGTGCCAGCGGTACGGGTACCTGTCGCGTGGATCAACGTGTACCCCACCCCAAGCTCTATAACATGCGTTGCTCACGAGCTGGAAGCGAAGAAGTCCTGCGTGTATCGCGCCTTATCAGTTTCGGCCACAGAAGAGAATGGAGGAAGTCCGCGCCCATACCTCGTTGCCGACCTCGACATTACGGAGGTTGAAGGGTTCCGGGTGGCCCAGGGAAGCGCGGAGCGCCGCTGGAAGACCGCCGCGGATTATTTACGGTTCTTGTACGCTGACAAGGCGCGACATACCTGGCTCGCTTGTCGCAGGATCCCCGATGACAAAGTTTATCTGGAGAAGGGGGAGGCCGCGCCAGAAGACATCACTCGCTGGTCCGGTGACCGCGGGAAGTTGCTCACCTGGTCTCTGGCCTGTTGGATGTAGGGCTCGAGCTGGTTCTCAGCAAGGCTTGTGCCGCCGAGCGAATAGCCTGCGTTGCACGTCAATGTCGGGCTCGAGTTACCCCACTGAACAGTATGGACTAGCCTGCCCAGACCGCCATGATAGGCTCCATATGCGTGTCCTCGAAGAACTGCAAGTACTCGAGCAGACCCAGGCCGCTGGCGTACGTCGTATCTAATTGAGGCACGACTCCCTTCCGCGTGAGAAGACAGCACTCACTCCGTGTTCACGTAGCCCCAGTCGCCCGCACGCCCTGGGCGGTCAAGCAGCGAGCCAACTGTCGCGTTCCACTGCCACCGCGTTGCCGTCGTTTGGCCCTGAGCGGCGCGCTGAGGTGCTGCTAATTGCGCGGGGATAAATGGTATCGCTCACCTCCTGTTCGGGAGGCCATCCGACCTGTCAGTATGCGTCTGTCAGGATAAGCGCGACGAAGGGACATACGAGGTTGTTCCCTCCTGGGAAGCGGAAGAAGGCCGGGCCCATCTCGGCCAGAGCCTATTACACTGCAGATGAAGCACCCTGCTCTCACGGGCCAACGATGACCGACAACTGACCTCGGCCACGTCAATGCGCAGCCCATTGGCCCTGTCCTTGAACGTGGGCGGGAAGAGCGACAGCAGCGCGAAGTGAATCGTTTGTCCCGCGCCTGCGGCCCCGTCGATCGTCACGAAGAAGCTGTTGTTGACGTCCGGAGCAGAGGCTGTCGGATGGAGTTCCAGGTTGACTTGCGTCCATTTCGTTGTGTCGCCGCGGATCTGGGTGGAGTTCTGTGCGAGGACCCTCCCACTGTTGGTCTGCAGCCCGACTGTGAGAGCGCCAGAAAACGACGAAGACGAGGGGAATCGGAAGTGAAGTGATGCTTTGTACACCCATGAATTGTCCACCTTGATTCCTGGAGAACTGTCAGTCTGCATTGCGCCAAGCGTCTCGGAAGCCAGGCGTACCCCAAAAGCCTTCGTTGCTGAACCCGACCGCACCGGTGCGACCTGCCGGAACGGTAAACTGGAGTGAATTCGGTAAAGCGTTGGAAACAGGGGTAGAGTCCGAGATAACAGTTAGCTGCGCGCCATTGATTGCATGCCATGCGGTAAGCGCAGCCGCCGTGTCTTCGCATAATAGTCAGCACTTGCTCCGACTACAAGATGCGATCTATGCGGCTCACTTGGCGTCACTTGCTGAAAAGCTCGGTTTTGGAGGACTGATACATGGAAGTGTCAGAAACTCCACCCTCCTGGCGCGTCGGGGACAGACATACGCTCAGCGTACAGCCCTCCATCGCCGCTCTGCGGGTGACAGGAAAGGTAATGTGAGGGCTTGAACAGCATTGATATCCGGGCCCATCGCTCACATGCTACAAGACGGGACTGTTAGCGCTGTATCACTGGTATCGAACCGCCGGAAGAAAGCTAGAAGGCTACTCACATTGATGTCCTGGAAAACGTGTCATGTCAAGGCGCGCGATTAGGGCTGCTCAATCGCCGCAGCGGACATGGAATTGTACCTCAAACATCTGGCCATCTGAGGTTATGCCAGAGTTAGCACGATCGAGAGAGCGCTCCGATGGAGTACGTACATAGAGTGGATGGAACGGTGTGGCTGGGCGTCTTGTTCACGGTGACCGTGACAGCAATGCATGATTGCGCCACGAAGGCACCAATCGTAAGGGTCTTAAAGAGTTGCAGCATCACTTTCGCGCTCAAAGAGTCAATTTCGGCGAGGACGGGCTTGCTGCCGGCAGGCTGGGCGCTGCATGTTTTTATACTGCCCACGGGCCGACGAGGCGGAGCACGACCGCGAGGAGTCCAGGGTACGGAGAAACGGCTGAATGCATGTGCGGCTGAACTGAGGCGTTGGGGCGGCGACCCGACGTATTGCGCGACGGCGAAGCATGCGTTCTTGCCCTGAAAGAAGCCCACCTCGCCGCACCTCGTGACGGCGCGGCGACCGCTAAACGACTTCCTCACCACTGTGCGGACCGCTCAGAGCAAGCACAAGCGGGCGTGAGTGTCCGCCCGTGATGGTTGTGGTGCTCTAGAGGGCAATTTGGTTCGCACCGGCGGTGAACAATGGATGAGGCGACCGCGCTGAGAGGTGCGACAAGCCACCTGCCGTGGAATTTCGAATGTCAGC
This sequence comes from Trametes elegans, assembly GCA_022606155.1. Taxonomy (NCBI): domain Eukaryota; kingdom Fungi; phylum Basidiomycota; class Agaricomycetes; order Polyporales; family Polyporaceae; genus Trametes; species Trametes elegans. The sequence continues at coordinate 1,503,526 of JABYQO010000003.1, read as the reverse complement.
TGTGTTCTGCGTGTCTGACGAGCACTCAAACGGTGATGAAGGCTAGTAAGGCCGGAGTGTTCGTGCATGTGCGACGCTCGCCTTCCCCGTCATCTGACGTGTTCCGGTGAGCGGGAAGAGGGAGAGAGGCGCCGCAGCGCGTCCCGGCGGAACCGCCAACCCCGGTGGCAGTGCTACTTGTGGCGCAGCCGTCGTATGCCGCCGGCCCAGCTCAAAGTGGTTCGTCGGACAGCTCGGGGGGAGGGCGGACGGATTGCACGAGCACTCGCAGCAAGTCCATGGCGGCGCGAGGATGTGTCAATTGAAAAGTAGAGAACAATAGATAGATGCGTGATGTAGTTTATGATACAATGCTGCCCGAGAGCGGCCCAGGCAAGTCTACGGGTATGTGTCCCAAGCACGGCGGGCCACCGGGGTCATGTCCCAGGACTCACGTCACTCAGAAGCCGGCTGCGGATGGGACAACTCGTCTTGCTTCTCTTGAGCCCACCCAGCTGCTGCGATCGCGTCAACCTCGCCTTCGGCGACCACTCGGACGGCGTCGCCATGCCTGTTTTTGTAAAAGACGATCGAGCCCTCGTCTTCAATAAAGACGCATTCCGTAAATGACCGGTAGAGCGCGAAGAACGTATTCTGTCATGCACCGATCAATGAAACACTCCCGAGGGGCTCGAACCGTCGAGACGTACCGTGGAGTCGAAGTTGTAGTTCTCCCCGAGGACGCCCTTGATGGCTTCTGTTACGGCAGGTTGATTATCTGTGATGGACAACGTCAACAACCGTGGACCGCCTACGGCTAAGAAGCTTACAGAACGGGATATGGGAGAAAAAGTGATGTGCGACGTGGTCGTGAGAAACCTGTGTCGAAACCACGCGTCATTTGTCGTGTGCAAGAGGAAGCGAGCGACAGGAGTCTAAGACGCACGTTATGGAAGAAGAAGCGGCCGATCCAACCAAGGATGGGACGGTCTACCGTCGCGGCGGCGCCCCTCAGGAACGACCATGCCTCTTTGCGATAGTGCGGGATGGTCGGATCGGAGTGATGCAAAAAGGTGATCATCACTGTGAACAGAACGTTCAACGATTTCCTCAGCGAACTGGGCTAGCATCTGGACTCACCGATCCTAGAAGCGCGTCAAACAAGTGATAATCTCAAGTCAGTATACGATGGGACCAGACCTCGGAAGCACTTACCAGTGGTTGCAGAGCTACGCATATGGAGTCAGTCTTTATATCACGATCACGCTCAATGGAGGAAGGCGACTCACCACGTACGGGACAAAATAATACATGGCGAACGCCTGCCAGCCAAACGTGCGTGCGAAGATGTAGAGCAGGGACATCATCCCAACCAGTCCCACATCCGAGATGAATATGCCCATTCCTGTGTTTGTATGAATTCGGGAAGCGAACGAGGGCGGTCAGGTTATGTCATGAACCAAACGGGGTATCGGGTGAACTGACGCTGCTCCTTCTTGAAAAGCGCCGAATACGGCGAAAAGTGGTTTGTGCCCTTCGGGTACATCTTTGATCCCAGCGCATTGTAGCTGTCTCCAGCGTGAGCAGCCTATCTGATCCGGCCATACATCGGGACTCACGTCAGATATAGCCACCATCCCCTAGATGACATGTGAGCACGCAGCGGCCATGCATCAACAGGAGGCACTTACATCGCTTGCATCACGAACATCCGGACCATAGTGAACAGCGGCGTCTCTTCGAGCACTTCAGCGTAGTCCGCGGTCGTTGCACGTTCCTTGGGCGGAAGCTTGTAGTGGCTTCGCAGGTGCGGCACGTAATTCTCGTCGCGCTCGACGCAGTTGACCGCTTTCTGTTACCACGAACGTCCCGGGTAAGCATCACGTCACATCAGCCAGTAGACGGTTACCCACGTGGTGCGCATTGTGGCTGACTTTCCACGCGAAGAACGGAGCGAGGATGAACTGCTCGCCATGACGATCAGTACGCCTCATTCAGGGGCGCAGGCCTCACACCAATGAGGGAAGCGACGGACCGTATCGAGGAGGAAGCCCAAGATATTGTTAGTCCACCAAGAGTTGTAAAGCGTTCCGTGCCCGAGCTGTGGGGATCGAGGCCATTATCAGGGTTCTGTGCCTGAACACAAGTCGGAACACATGGTAGGGCGACTCGACATACCTCATGTGCTGTTGGCGTTCACACCATTGGGTATGAGTACGTGATATGGTTTGGGATACACTTTGCGCCACGTACCAATGCAGAAGAAAGACGCAAAGACGATGCCCTGCCACCACCAGTACGTGGCCCAGAGTACGGCACGAACGAGCGTCACCTGCCAAGGCGACGTCAGGGGGACGAGGCCCCCGAAGGAACTCGCGACAAGCGGCTCGATCGAGGCGCCGAAGGCAAAGAAGAGAACGCAGAAGAAGACGTCGCGGAGTACGAAGCCGGTGGACCGGAGTGGGTCCTTTTGGAGCAGACGCTTGGGAACCGCATCGTGGACCTGCTTCAGAGTGACCGTGGGTGGCACGAACGCTCGGACAAGTCTGTAGCAATGGTCAGCATCGGTCTTGAGGATAACCGCGGTGCGCGACGGCCACCTCGCCCTCCGTCGTGGGGCAGCATGCCACCGCTACGGGGGAGGGGCTGGTCGCCGCTGAGGGCGTACCTTTGGTCGTATTCGGGACCGTTCTTGAACATGGCTGGAGCGTGGATCAGAAGGCGCGGATCGTCTGGGCGAGAAGAGCGAAGAGACTAGGGGAGGGCGATCGAGAGGGGTTGAGAAGGCGTGGAAGGGAGGGCCTGCGGACCCAATCCGCTCGTATGTGTTCCTTATGTACCGCTGCGAGCCCCTTCTCCCGCACTGCGCAAGGGGGTGGAACCAGAGAGCTTGCCGCGCGTCGCGTAATGTGTCAAATGTGCAAATGTGGGTTATTCGGACATGACTTTCAGTGAACGAACCGAATCGAATTCGGCCACTTCGGGCCTGCCCCAGATGGGGGGTGTCCGACAATCAATCGGGCACGACCCAGCGCGGGGCATTCTCCGTTTCTCAGCGCCACACGTCTGCGTCCGGGAACGGCGGAAAGGGACGCTCCGTGGGCCGTTGGTAGGGAACGAGGCCCGGCTGGGAGCGTGGTAGGCGGTGACATGACGCCCAAGTTTCCTCGGGGCAGACGCCCAATCAGGGAAAGCTCGGTGAAGCGCACGCTCTGGCGGGCACAAAATGGACAGAGCGCGCCGAGAAAGACGCAGAGACGCCACGGTGATGATTGGGAACGGTCGACGTTCCTTCGTCTGATCTCGGCACGGCTCGTGCGCGATGAAAAGTTACTCGAACTCACATGGCACGGCATACACCGCGAGGCCGTTCCCAGACCTGCTTCGCTTATAATGCCTCCACGGCGTCCCTGTCTTCTCCGAAAGTATTGTTGGCCATCCAAACGTGCTCTGATGGGTAACAGCTCCCGCGATGAAAGGTGGCCATTGGGTGGAAATGCCACATGAACACCATCTCGTCCAAGTGATGCAGAGACCCGGTAGCTCGTCGGCAGTTGCCGGGGGAGCTTGTTCTGACACTCTCACGGCGCACGATGAAGCAGCCCTGTCATCCGCCGTCGACGTTTCTCTTCCTAGATCGTACAGATCTTAGTGCGCATCTCGCGGAGAAACTGTTGGATAAGCTCGGGAACGACTCAGACGATCTGGTGCACCTGTTGGTTAATTGCCAGCCAGATCTGCAAGGAAAGCAAGCCGCACAACGCAGCTTATGCGCCGGCATGTACAACACGTTCAGGGGGAACGAAGCATCATATATCATTGCAAAGCTCCCATACCCACGCTGAAGGTCTGGACAGACGGCGCTGGCGGAGGCGCTTGACGGAGGTCCGCCCACGAATCGCGTCCGCAGAGTGCTGCTTAGCGTTCGGAATGCGTGCTGATTGATTTCTTCCATCCCCTCGCATGGGAAGATGACATGGGTAGCGCGACTTCCGCGACTTCGCGGGAGATAGAGTTCCGTGGGGGTTACGTGGCGCGTGAATAAAGAATGCTTCGGATGCGAGGCGACCATGAGGTCGTGTTGCAGAAAGAGTTACAGGGCGGCGCAGTGGCATAATTTAGACCAATACGCCGTCGCTGTATGAGCAAGGCGAGAGCCCTCCGGACCTCCCGTGAAAAATGGGCGGACTGGGAGACACGTACCAAGCGAGCTATGGCTTGATCAGCGCGATTAGCAGCGGTGCCAGCTGTCGTGTTGGCCGCGGCAGCTGATGGGCGGCAGCGTGCCCTCACGTCTTGCAGTGATTCGCAGCAGCATGTACGGGTAAGCAACTCCGTCGTTATGCTGGCTTCCAATCTATCTCGGGGATCTCGAGAGGCCGCTGCCTTGGCTGACGAGATCGGAACCAGGTAGGGCAATGAAAACGGATGCCAGCGGCCACAGTCCAAGCCCCCGAGATGCCGACCCTGAGAGGATGTACGAGCTAGATGAGAACGGACACGGCCTCGAGGCGCAACGCTGGACCATCTCCGCCTCGCGCGGCGGCAGCAGACGACGGGTCGAGGACAAGATCTGCGCGCCGACGAGGCCAACGCGAGAACGCGCCTTGTTGACACTCTCACGCGTGGCACGTGCCACACCTCTTCCGGCAGGCCGTTCGCTCCGCCTGGCCCTGAGCTCAGCTCACCTTTCTCGACCACTGCATCTCGCCAAACTATCCTGCCACTGCGCCAATCCGGTCTCTCTCTACACACCAGAAATTTACTAGATCTTGGCTTCACACCGATCACGTAGTCCTCGGACGTGCTCGTTCTCATGTCGACGAACAAGGTGGACTACTCGATGTCCCAACTGTCGCTTGGCTCCAACTCGTCCGACATCGAGGACTGGGACCGTTCCATGAGCAGCGACGCCGACCCTAATCAGCCAAGTACTCCGAGGAACTCCGTCTCCTTTCCTGCTCATGGATCTGCGGACAACGAGGGTGCCCCGGGACGTAATGGGTCGTTAGGCCGAGGAGCTGGCAAGCGCACGCTGAGCGAGCTGTTGAAGCTGCACGCGGAGAAGGGCACAGATGTCAATTTCACCCAGGAGGAGGCGAGCAGGGTTGCGGAGGTGCTTGGGCAATGGGTGAGTACCGGGAGCGATCCGCCGCGCTCTTTCTTATGTCCGCCATGAACCATCTCCGCGCCTTCGCCGCATCTCTACATGCATCTTCACCTTTCTCTTGGCGAAAGCTGACATCCCATCGATAGATCAATTCCGCATCGTCCCCTTACGAAGCAGAAGACGACTTCTTCAGCAGACAGCAGTCGCAGGACGATTCCTCAATAGCAATGCGCTCTGCCTCTGGCTCGTTCGACGCTCCGGGCAGGCCAAGAGGGCAGAGCGAGAGCGTCGTTGGAAACGGCGCTCAGTCATGACCAAAGGCGAAGGCTTGCACAGGGTGCTGCGCCATCTCTGTTCTTTATGTAAGTCCGTGTCACCTATCTGCTCTAGGCTGTCGTATTGAATCGACCGCAGATCACCTCATCCACCCCTCATCCTCAGCCACCACGTGTTAACGACCCGCACGACCTGTTACGACCTCTCACGACGCATTGGAACAAAACATGTTGCTTATATTTATACTCTTTAACATTCCCCACATGCTCGCCACGTTTGCTCGTAGATTCTCGCCTCCGGAGGAGATGCTCGTAATACTCGCTGTATATACTCTGCTCTCGAACGCTATCGCTTACGCACTGCTTGATGTCCATACACACGAGTGTCTTTGTGTGCGAGTGTCGTCACTTACCAAGTTGTCTGAACTGCGCAGGCCAGTGCAGGCGTTGTTTGCATATGTTAGGATCCGAGGCTTTTGGCATACATGCGCAAACAACGTGTGTCATCGCAAGTCTAGCAAAATCGACGCTGTGCTCGAAGTTGTGGATTCAATTAGTGCGCGTGGCTTGTTGACTGAACGTTCACAGCGTCTTTTCATTTACCCATGTCGTTCGGAAAGCTCAAGTCAGCTCGCAAGACAAAGGATCTGCACTCGTTTGTGAAGGCCGCCGCCGTTTCTATTTCTAGCACGGAGCAACCAACCGATTCATCGACTTCTGCGTCGGACCACGGAACGAGCGTTTCGGTGATCAACCCAACGTTTGTTGACAATGACAAGTCTATGCAGGTTGAACCTCCACAGCAGCCACAACAGGTTCTTCTTGAAGATCCTGTGTCGAAGAAGCCTCGGCTAGATGGGCGCAGCACGGGGTTAGTGCGCGCAGAAGTGCCTGTAACGTCTGGAGACACGTCCTCAAGGCTTCAGGCATACACCGCAGAACAGCGTGTTAGGGAGGATACAAGGCCTGTGGAGTTACATGGCTGCCACGCATCCCTACCTCCCTCCCTCGAGATCCGAGAATCGCAGCGGTACGGGCGTGGTATATACGCGAAGTTCCCGTTTCAAGCGGGTAAGGAAGTTGCCCTGCTATCATCCGGTGTATGTTGATCATTTGATGTAGGATCCGTCATATTGTCGATCACTCCTCATGTACGCGTCCTCTCGACGCCCTATCTCGATCAATACTGCTCTTCTTGCGCAGCTCCCGGCTCGGAAGCAGGTTTGAGGCGCTGTCCGAAGTGCAAGACGGTGTACTATTGTAACCAAGTACGTAAGGATTGTAAACTTCACCGCGGACTGTGAGCTCATCCGTTGTGAATTCCCATAGGAATGCCAAAAGAGAGACTGGGCATGGCACAAGCGCGAATGCAGCGCACTCCAGAGCTGGGCTTCTACTGCGCCATCTCAGGACCTATCTGTCCCGGGGGATGCGATCCGCTGTCTCGGGAGGATTCTCTGGGGTTCTCAAAAGGAAGGCCTTGATAGCAACTGGGTGCGTAGCTCAGATCACGATCAATGTCGGGTTGTGGGTGTTGACAGACGACACAGGCGACGGAGATCCGCATGATGCAGTCAAGTACGTTCAGGGCTCAGTTCTTCCGATCGATGAGAATCTCACGAAACGATCGTGGCTTCCGTGTCCCACAGACAGATCGTCCCTCCAGGCTTCCTCGTTTGAGTCACACACACACCTGGCGCACTCCCTCGTCCGCTACCTAGGTGTCAGCTCGCCCGGGGAACTGGAGCCCTACGGACTCAACTCCGCCGGAGATTTGGTCGATCTGATCTCACGGGTAGGTCTCCGCATCTCCGCCTCTCGTGGAACGCAGAAGCTCACATCCGCAGTTCACGACAAACACTTTCACCCTCACCTCCTTTTCCCTGACCCCAATCGGCATCTGCGTCGCGCCTACCGTAGCGCTCGCTAATCACTCATGCGATCCCAATGCGGTGATCGTGTTCCCAAGGACGCCAGGCATTTCGGCGACTCAAGAGCCACTGATGAACCTTGTCGCTCTCAGGGACATACCATCTGGGAAAGAAGTGATTTGGTCTCTTCTGTATGTTTTGTGAATTGGTACTCATAAGCGTGTCTAGGTTCGCATAGCATACATCGATACCACTCTACCGAAGCACCTCCGACATCAAGAACTGAAGGAGACGTACAACTTCACATGCCAATGCAATCTATGCAAGAAGAGCCCAGCAACCGTAGACCCGCGGGAAGCGATGTGGTGCCCTAAGAATTGTGGAGGCACGTGTCCTCTGCCGACCGAAGGTGCGTCTTGCAGACAAGTAGGCGGACAATGCTTAATTCCGGGTCTGCAGAGGACAGCTTATCCCGTTGTGTGAATTGCAAAGCCGTTGTCACCAACGTGGATGCCGTACTCGACGCCGTACGCGTAGGACAGGAAGCGCTAGACAAGGCGACGTCGTTGCAGTTCAAAGGTACGCCCATGTCACGACAAAGTCTTTGTAACGACTGACAGACACGTCGTATCTCATAGATCCGGCCAAAGCGAGGCAACTTACGACGAACATCATTCCCATACTCACGTCCTCCGGCCTGACGCCCTCCTCGCATCCGCTGCTAGCGATGACGCACTTGCACCAAGAGCTTCTCATCGCCTCATTCCCATCCTCGCTTTCGCAAGAGAGCCTAGACGAAGTGATCCGCACTGCGGCGAAGTACAGCGCCGGGCTGCAGGGTCTCCTCCCGAAAGGCCACCCCGTCCGGGCGGTGGCGCTTGGGGAGCTCGGTAAGCTGCTTGCGGTCGACGAGCCCTCCCCGCCGAGCAACCCCGCCGCGGCCGCGACGTTCCCGCCCTCGGGTCCCCAGAGGCTCAAGCTCGCATACGAGTCCCTGGTCCGCGCGCATGATGAGATGCTCATCGGCTTCGGGAAGGAGAACCAGGGCGGACTTGTCGGAAGGGATGTGCGGGACGCAATTGTACGCCTAGAGAAGGAACTCGGAGTCTGGACTAGCGGAATCAAGAACGCGCTGGAGGACGCTGCACGTGCACAGCGAGCCAAATGAATATGCGGATCGCGGTTGAGTGTACGTAGTCGACAATCGGATGTGACTGTTCACTTTCGGCAGGTAGGGCAGTTCGCTGCCTATTCGGAGACATGCCTCTCCGAAATGCACTGGCATACCGGACCTGTAGCGATTGTGTTCAAGACCGTTGACTCAGCTTGAATTTCATGCCGGATGTCCGGGAGGGTGCGTTGATGCGCAAAGTCGTAAGGTAAAACTCCACATCGGTTTCCACAGTAGAGTTCCGGTGAGCCTGGTTGGAATACCGGGGTCGCGACATACCGCCACGGCACGCAGTATTGGTAGCCGACATGGCTCGGAAACGAAAAATGCGGCTTCCCGGATGATTCCCCGAGAAAGGTCAGTGGAAGCCAACACTATTGGAGATCCGACTGACTGTCATCGGTTACCAGTCGATCATCCGCTGGTCCATACGGAAATGCCTGGAACTAGCAGGAGGTATAGCGGTCCGTTGTAATCTTGACTAGGATGACCGTTCCCGATCCCGACCGCAATCGTTGAGGCGTCACGCGCGCAGGATGGTCGGCAGTGCACTGGACCAGCATATAACAGTGGGTTCCTATCGATGTGAAGTCCATCCTCTCCACACTCGACTGTCCAACCCGTACGTTCTCCTGGCGAGCACTGCAACCTTCACCACCATGTCTCCTACCCTCGACTCCATGCCCAACCTCGCCTCCAAGTACATCGACAGTGGCCGATACCAACTCCTGCACTGCGTTGGTTCAGGGTCTTACGGCGCTGTTTACCGTGCCCGTGAACGCCTTCCCAGCACCGGTCTCTTCGTCCAGAGGGCGATAAAGGTCGTACCTCGTATCCGCAAGGGCAGGGCGTTCCAGGCGAGAGAGATCTACTTGCACCAGAAGATCCCTCACCACCCCAACGTCGTCAACCTTCACCGGGCCTTCCAGGAGGGTTCCCATGTCTTCTTAGTCATGGACTTCCTCGACGGCGGCGACCTCCGCAACCACACCCAGAAGAAGCACACTCTCGCCCGGAACGACGCGCTCATCAAGAACATCTTCCTCCAGATCGTCGATGGTGTCGAAGCCTCCCACAATGCTGGTGTCTACCATCGCGATCTTAAGCCGGAGAACGTGCTCATCAACACAGACATGACGCGCGTCTGCATCGCGGACTTCGGTCTGGCGACGAGCTCGAAGCAGAGTATCTCCTTCAACACCGGTAGCAGGTACTACATGAGCCCAGGTATGTCTTGATCGTCATGAACGAACTCTCACCCTATTCTAACGCGATTCTTTCAGAATGCATTGACTGCGACGATGAACTTTACCCATACGATACCATTCGCAGCGACATCTGGGCTCTTGGTGTTATCCTCCTCAACATGGTCACTGGCCACATCCCCTGGATGAAAGCCACACTCGACGACAAGGGCTTCAGAAGCTTCCTCGAGGAGGAGAAATGGCTACGCCACTTCTTCCCCATCTCCAAGGGGCTGAACAACATCCTCCGCCGCATCTTCACCATCGTGCCCAAGGACGCTCTCTCCCTCGCGGAGATCAGGAGGGAGGTCCGCAACCTCGACTCTTTCTACATGTCCGCGGTCGAGCGCGCGACGACGGCTTCCAAAGACGCGCTATTTATGTGGGAATGGTACGCTCCGTCATCCAGTGCGCACCCCGCGGCCAGCACCGACTCCGCCGGCGGCTTCGACTCCTGGACGAGCTCAGAGAGCGACGGCAGCGCGCCGGACGACTTCGACGAGGACTCCGACGAGTCCAAGGGAATGGATCTCCGCACCGCGTGCGCTCAGCTCGTGCGCTGCGCACGGGAGGGCCGCGCACTCCCCCCTCGCTCCCCCGCGACGTCTTCGCTGCCCGCTCGTGCGCCCGCGCCAGTCCCCGTCTCCGTCCCCGTCCAGTCGCTGAGCGCGTCGTCGGACGAGTTCCCTATCCGCCGACCCGCCGCTTGCCGTGCGCAACTCCCGCCCAACTCATCCTCCGACGTACCCTCGAGCAACACCGACGGACCCCCCATCACGCCCGAGACCCACGCCCAGGATCCCGCCGGCGTGGCCGACTCGGGAGCCATCGAGCCGTTCGCTCTCGATGGACCCGTCCTCTGCCACGGGAAGGACTCCATCAGGGAGAAGAACGCAAGCCATGGAGGGTTGGACGATCCCGCGTACATCCGACTCTCCAACATGGTTCGCGGATGATCTAGACCTCGACGGCTTGGAGAAGGAGGAGACGCTCGGCGCCCAATATGGACAGTGTTACGACCAGTGGTGACAACATGTACCATCATATTGTATAGTATAGAATGCATCCTCATTCAGCCATATCTCTGGAGACTGTGAGAGATAGTAAGCGATTTATAATGAGATTATCCCTGGGTACAGTGCAGGTGAACCGTTCCGATGGGGCCACAGGCTTTCGCCGTTGATTACAGCAGTTGCCATATGGGAACGGAGCATCCGTGCACAGGCGCCCACCCCGATCGCCCCGCGCTGCGACCAACGATCACAATCCAAGCAACACCTTCCTCTCGTCCACGATGAAGCTCTACAGGTGTTTGGATGATCTCATTGTGGTGCGTCATAGGCGCACAATTTGGTGAATACTCAACATGCACTCGAGTCAGCTATGACTCGGGATAGCAGGGCTGTTCACGATGCACATACTCCAAGAAGAAATCCGTTGGTGGATAACGGAACTATTGGCCCCAATATCTCGGCATTGTGCTCTCACATCCACATATGCGAATGTGTTACTTTTTCCAAGCTAGCATAATCCGCCCACTCTGCGGTGTATGTTTGTCGACCTGGAGATGTCGGAACGGCATCTCGGAATAGACTGGAGCTCGGGAATTGCAATTCTGCCCGGGCATCCTGGACCCCAGGCGCAGATATAGACTGAATAGAGCACAACGATTCTGGCTGTTTATGCAAGGTCATCACTACCCCGCCTTCTTGACTAACAAGTAGGTCCAAACCGGGAGCAATCTCTTCATTCACAGATAATCCAACAACACACGTCACAATCTGGCCCTGTGGGTTCCACCTTGCGGAGCGCTTTGGAGAACCTGGGTCGCCTCGGTCGGAACCGAAGCGCGGGTCGGAATGAAATTCTCGATGCGACAGCTACCCTAGTCTCTGAGCCGCCCCGGTGTTTGACTGTGGAATCCGGGTACCACTGGGGCTCATGATGCTCGTGGTATATAAGTACTCTGTTATGCTCCCATGATGGACAACGAACACGCCTAGTTCCTGGTGAACTCAACTCGCATTCCTCCCCCTTGTAACCTCAGCCTTGCTCGACGCAATGTCTGCCCCTACCACTATCCCCAACCTCGTCGGACACCTCGTCGAGCCCTACAAGCTCGTCGAACTGCTGCGCGGCGGCAGTCACAGCGCCGTCTACCGCGCCATCGACTTGTCCACCGCTTCGTCCTCGTCCGGCCGCGACCGCCGCAACGATCGCGCTATCAAGGTCCTCCCCAAAAGCGACGCCGTCGCTGGATCCCTGGAGATCGGCCTCCACAGCCTCGTGTCTGGCCATCCCAACATCATCACCATGGAGGACGCGTTCGAGGACGAAGACTACTACTACGTCGTGCTCGATCTCTGCCCCGGCGGTGATCTCCACACCAAAATCTGGGATGAGCACCTGTTCGACCACAACGACGAGCTCGTCCGCAGCGCATTCCTCCAAATCGTGGATTCTGTCGAGGCGTGCCATGCTGCGAGCGTGTACCACCGCGATATCAAGCCGGAGAACATCCTCTGCAGCGAGGACGGCTCCAAAGTCTACCTTTGTGACTTTGGGCTGGCCAGAGGTCGTCCGATCAGCCGTGAGTTCGGGTCCGGTACCACGAACTATATGAGCCCTGGTATGTATGCCTCTCATAACTCCTGCTTCTATCGCTGACATATCAACGCAGAGTGTCTCGCTGAGGACATCGGCCGCATGCCCTACACCAACGCCCGCCATGACATCTGGGCCCTCGGGGTTGTCCTGGTCAACATGATCACTGCGTCACATCCGTGGTCGAGAGCCTCTACCGAGGATGATCAATTCTACGACTACCTTTGCGATCCCAATTTCCTTCTTGAGAAGTTCGACATCTCCGAGGGCGCGAACGACATCCTCCGGAGGATATTCGTGCTCAACCCAATGGGACGCATCACCCTCCCAGAGCTTCGCGCATCCATACTCGAGCTCGGCTCATTCTTCCGCCCCGACCACACGCCGAACGACAAGGTGGACGGCTCGAGCGATGTCGACGACCTCCCATTCCCCCTCATCATCGTTGTCGACGAGGAGCCTGTCACCTCCGACGAAAAGCCCGCCAGCCCCCGCGAAACGCCCTACATCTTCCCGACATCCGACGTCGCCTGCGCGCCCATCAAGCCCTTCCACAATTCTGCCGAATTGGACTACCGCGCCGTCGACGCCTTCGTTCGTTCGTTCTCGGTCGAATCCGACCTGGACGAGCCGCCCGTCTGCTCGCGCTCGTCATCCAACTCGAGCACGGGCAGCGACGACAGTGACGGGCCTGGCACCCCTGCGGATGTCTGCGGCGGTGTGGAGATTAACGTATACGAGGGGAGGTTCATGGAGGAACTCAAGGGACTCAGCGTCATTCCCGTGCCAAAGTCCGTGTATGCATCGAAGAGCGAGGGCAATCGCCTCACCCGGCTTTCGGTCTTGGACACGGCGGAGGAGTTCTGTATATCATAAATATCTTTCCGAGTTCAATGAACATCGTCGTGCATTTGACGAAACAAAAAGTTGAACAGTGCCTTCTCCGGCTCTCGCTGTAGAGGGTCATGTGCTCCCAAGTGTTGCTCGCTTCATGGCACATCCTTGCGCTTGCTGCAGCTTAGGACGGGACATTGTCGCTGCTTGTGCATCCGAATTGTACGATGAGCCGTGCCTGATAGTTGTCTATCGGTCCTGGACGACGTGGAGGAGTTGTGCACTCTGCAGACACCAGAGTCCGACTTTCCCGGCTTTTTGTGCAGAGTGATGCGCTCAGGGGTGATGTCAGCGCAGGCAGCCAGAGCCCTCTGCGACGGGCGCTAGGGGATGTGGCGGCGATCGAACGTAAGGAAAGAGCAGGAGAACGCGTTCTTCCCTCCTTGCGCACGGCCACCATGCGCGCTGCTCGCCATCTCCTCTAGCGTCCTTCTCAGCCTCCCGGTGCCCCTTCATTTCCCGCCATGTTCGACGAACTGGACCCCCCCTCGCCCTCCGGTGCGCTCGTCGCACTGGGCCCGGTCGATCCGGAATGGCAGCCCATCCTGCACGTCTCGAACCAAGTCGTCCTTTACAACCCGACCTCGCACGCGCTCTCCATCCGCACCCACTCCCACCCTTCTACGCGCACGCTCACGCGCCGCGGCCGATGCCCGTACTGCCACCGCGCGATGGTAGACGGTGACGGCGACGAGGAGGACGGCTCCGGGGACAGCGAGGTGGAGGACATCGAGCGCAACTCGAATAGGGCCCCGAACTACTTCCAACTGCTCGAGGTCGCGAACGAGTCGTCGAGGCCGGCCAGCCCGGAGGATGCGCCCGCCCCTGATGTTCCGCCCGCGGGCCCCAGTGCGTTCCGCGCGGACAACATGGCGGAGGGTTACTTCAAGGCGTTCTTCCAAGAGGTGTGCAGGCTTGGGATGGGAGCGAACGGAAGCGTGTACTTGTGTCAGGTGAGTGAACCATATAGCTCCACGGGTATCGACAACATCTCTAACACAGACCTTTGTAGCACGTCCTCGATGGGAATTCTCTCGGTACGTTTGCATCTCCGCGGCCTTCGTCGGGTACAAGACCTCATGCATGACAGGTTATTTCGCGGTGAAGAAAGTTGCAGTTGGCCAGTCTCATTCCTATCTACTCAATACCCTTCGTGAGGTGCGTACCTCTCCCAGTAGACAGGATGTAGATTGTGCACTAACATAACTTTGCAGGTTCGCCTCCTGGAAAAGTTGCACCATCCTAATATTATAACGTACCACCATGCTTGGCTGGAGTCCTCACAGTTTTCCTCGTTCGGACCCAGGATCCCGACATTACAGTGAGCAGTATGCTCTGCTGCCCGACAGATAGTAGCGCTGACGTCCTTCAAGCATCCTTATGCAGTGGGCTGAAGGCGGGAGTCTCGACGACTTTATCGACATTCGTATTGGTCGCCGCGCACCTAACCACCCCCACCTCCGAGCCTCCGCACCTGCGTCAAACGGGAACGAGCCGCCATCGTCTCCCTCGCCCGCCCCGAGTACACCGGACCAAGTGTACTCGAGAAGCGCCCGAATACGGGCGTTCCGGACCTTACAGCGGGCACCACCCGAGGAGCGCGAACGCCTCCGGCGTGAAATGGGGCTCAATGGGAACGGCGCGCAGGCGGGAGAAGGGCGGAGGCCCGCGAACTGGAAAGCAGTCCATCTCCTCAGCGCTGAGGAAGTTCACGGTCTGTTCACGGACGTGGTGTCTGGGCTCGCGTTCCTTGTAAGCTGCATATACGGCGATATTGAGGCTTTTATATGCTCATTTTTGGCACTACAGCACGACATGTCGATCCTGCACTTGGACTTGAAGCCAGGAAATGTGCTCTTGACGTGGGACGAAGGGAGATTAGTGTAAGTCATGACTTATTGTGGCACTGCTTGAGCCTGGCTCACGGCAAGACCACAGACCCAGAGCTATGTTGTCAGACTTTGGCACATCGCAGGATATGCTGAATAAGCGGACCCGTTCGGGAAACACTGGGACGTGCGTATGCAGCCACATCTCGTCGAGACGGTTATTGACCATATGCACCGTCGTTCAGTCTTGAATATGCGGCACCAGAGTCTCTTCCACAACCTACCACGGGCCAACTTCTACAGGTTGACTCGAAAGCCGACATGTGGTCGCTCGGCATGATCCTCTATAAACTGCTGTTCTTCCGCCTGCCCTATCGGTATTCATCCGACAGCGAGGATCCTAGCCGGCCTAAGGATGGGAAGGAATTTGCTGATAGGCTCGAGGCCGAAATCCTGCAATATCCTGGGTTCAAGTCTTCCTCGGCGATGACGACTGCGTTCGAGTCTCGAAGGTTACCTCGGGCATATCTCTATCTACTTGAGAACCTGCTGCATGTGAAGCCCTCAGTGAGGATGTCCTCAGAACGTGTCCTAAATGCAATCAAAGAAGGCGGGGTATGTGTACTCAATCTGTCATGGCAGCGAGTCTTCACTCACGGCCCTCCTAACCGCCAGCTGAAGCCTATCATACCGATTCACCGGGCGGACTCACGGTCGTCGCTCGTTGCTCTTGCACGCCCAACCAACAGGATTAGTCCGGAAATGAGACACTCAGACTATCCCGCCACATTACAGGACCAGAGTGATTCGAATGTCGAGGAAATCGAGGATGAGGATGGCACGACTAGCGAGGAGGAGAAAGCTCCGTTCCTCGGTCTCCCAGAACCAGCACCTCCTGTAACACCAATCGGATGGGCTGGCTCGCTACAACGCTGGGGCCGTTGGGTGCCGTCGCGCGTGCCCCGAGCGATATGGGTGCGGACGTTGAAGTCATCCATCCTGGTCTTCAAGGTAAGTCGCCACACCCCTCGCGGCCGCGTCCTCTCGCTCGGGAGACCGCGACGATCTCTGACCGCCCGCGCGATGGTAGGTGCTGTCTCTCTCCCGCGCGTGCCCCGACATACAGCCGCAGCCGGTCGTGGCCGGGGCTGCGCTCGCGCTCGCGGTGATGGACACCTGGTTTGAGAGCACGCGGGTGACGCTCACGCTTGGCGCCGCCCACGTCGCGCTGCTCTCGCTGGCGTGTTGGGCGGGCGAGTGCAGCAGCTGAGCGTGCCATGGTGCTGTACGCTCGGGATATCCGGCTTTCGGGTTGCGGGCACGGGCCACCGCGATAGGGTGCCTCTGTGGGCTGCTGAAGGGTTTGTACGGACACGAGACAGCCTAGCTACATACTATATCACTCGCACGTCCGTCGCTATGGACTCCTATGTGTGATCGTAAGGAATGCTATCTACTACATGTATCTATGCCGGCCGCACAAGTACGAGGTCGGGATATTTCTCCCTTGTTACTGCCCTGAATATTATGCATTGTACTTACAGAACTCTGGCAGTGCTGGTGACCACATCTGCACAGACATACCCTCGGTTCAAGAGCCGAGGGGATGCTCAACTACACAACTACTTGCCATTTTCAGGATCGCACGGTGAGCGCTTGTTTGTGTGTGCCACATGGCCATGGCACACAGTGGCAAGGCGCGAACTGGCTCACTCGCTCTTTCCCCGCCACATTGATATCCTCCTGCTTAGGAATGGTATCGAACTTCTTTCTCGAGGCTGTCGTGTCTGGCATATCTTTGGCATCATGCATTGACTGGCACCGAACCTGTGGGCGGGCAATCTATCGGACATGACTGGCGTACGTACGACCGCCGGGTGCCTCGTATAATTGCGATCGGTCGCTATGGTCCCCGCCCCAGCTTGAATCTTATTGTTTTACGGCGGACCGTAACGTATCCAATTCTCAAGAACGTGCTTATGGGATCCCGTTAGCAGGACATGCGCCGCGCACGACACACAGCGGTCAGACGCCCATGGCTTATTGTCTCGCTCCCGCGGGCCTAGGCGGGCACTTCCCACGACCGACGGAGGTGCGTATTCGAGCAGTACATCATGCATATACTTCCATTCTAAACCGAGGTGCTTCGGAGTGCTTTTTGTGCGTGCGTGGATCACGTGCACGCTCGGTATGGCAGCCTGCAACGCTTCCTTCGGGCCTTTTGTCTCGCGCCCGCAGCGATCGTGGTGCGCGGGCGCGGTATTTGAGCATTATCGCCGGTCGGCGGTTGCTACCAGCACCCCTGCTCGTCCCCGCCACGGTCCCAGCGGTCGAAGTCTTGTTGTGTCTGAGTCCCGTCTGCTACCCACCCCTGCACGTTCCCGTCATCCCTGCTCCGCCTCGGATCTCCCGACTCGGAGTCCTCGCGCGCTGGTACTTCGCCTCTCGTTCTCTCTGTATAAAATCCTCCGGGACACATCGCGATGTCTGCAGCAACGGTCATCCGCTTTCCACCACCCCCGCCGACGCGGAACGAGCTCACGTCTGAGCAGCGGGCGAAGCTCATCCGGACGAACAACAAGCTAGGGCAGGTCCTGGGCAGCACACCGCACGTGCTTGACTTCACGTACCAAGGTGGGCTACTTCAGCCATGGCAGAGCTGCTACCATATCCAAGTGCTCACAAGGACACGGTGCATCCAGTGCAGCGACCGGTTGAGCAGAACCACACGCCTCCGAAGAGCCCCATCTCAATGCGGAACCCGTTTAGAACCCATGGACGCAGCAGGTCCGCCCCCAAAGTGGATGTTGACTCCCTCCGCTCGGGGAGCCCTGAGTCCTTCGCGTCCACCGCGTCGAATTCATCCCGCAAGTCGTCAACGAGCGCCCGACGGGCGCGCGCCCTAGCAGACCTCGAGCAGGCATGGCGCAGCCCGTATCCGGCGGACCATCCGCCGCTCCTCCGGCTCGCGCCGCCCACGTCCTCGCGCACGCCGCGGCTCGAAACCATCCCGGGCTCGCCGCCGTTCGACCACGGGCAGATCGAGTCCGCGCTCGAGCCGCCGTCGTTCGCGCTCCAGTCCGAGGCCGCGCTGCGGCGCGAGAAGATGCGGCGCCTGCAACGGCGGCTGGGCGACAACGTGCCGAAGGACCTCGTCTTCCCGGACTCGCTGCAGGAGATCGAGTCCGACTCGGAGGAGGACTCGCCGCTGCTCGCGACGCCGACGTCGTCCGTCGCGAGCCGCGACTGGCTCCTTGTCGACAAGCCGCTCCCGCCGGTGCAGTCCGTGGAGGCCGCGGGCCCGTCGGGTGATCAAGTCAGGGAGCACCGACCGCGGCTGAGCAAGGAGCGGCCGAAGCGGAAGCCGTCGAAGGGCGCGGTGCGGCTCGACAGCATCGTGGAGGACAGCGCGGCGGGAGCGGAGAACGTGCCGCGGGGCGCGGTGTGCGTTGGGGTCATGGCGAGCGCAGGGATGGAGGGCAAGGGCAGGTCGCGGCGATTTGTGCACGGCCCGGTGCCCTTCGACCAAGTCGGCGGGGTTTGGACGAACGGGACGGGCATCGGCTGGTGACGGCAGTGCATGTGTGCTTGTCCGTTTGACTGTGAGTACGTGAGAGGTGGTTCGGCAGGGGAGCTGGTTCTTTCCCGCCGACGGTGCTTAAGATGATTTATGTCTCGGTGCGCGCTCCGATTTCTTTCCCTTTCCTCACTTTGACCGCTACTTGCGAGGCTGCCTTCGATTGAACGAAGGGAGATGGCTGTATCGTACACGGCCCATTTGTTTGCTGTAGTCCTATGTAGCGTATATCCCATGTACATGTTATGGTTTGACTCGTATGTTTTCTGCCGTTATGCACGAAATCTACGCCGTGTTCCTGGGCCTGCGAATTCGGCAGTGCATGGCGGTGTGTGATTGGCGGTGAGCATGATCGAGGCGCTGTAGGACGCGATGACGTGCCTCCCGGGCCTTCTCCGGCCGCTTCGCAGCCGCTGCGCAAGTACTCTTCCTCTTCCACAAGTGCGCAGTTGCAGCAGCCCACACACACACCCTCCTTGAACGGAAACCATCACCTCAATCGGACGGGGACGACACAATCTATCCGTACGAAACATGTTCAAAACCGCGGCGCGGAAGATCGCGCACAACACAACCATGCCTGGCCTCCCCGGCCTGGGCAAGCAGGACCTACGGGCCTTGCAAGAACTCATCACGGCGGAGAAGGCCATTTTGCACTCGTGCGTGTCCGTGAATGTACAGCCCGCGCCGTGGCCCCTAAACGTGACGGCAGATTGCAGAAGCTGAGCCAGGACGTCGCGCGGGCGTCCGAGGCGCTGAAGAATTGGGCGATTGGGGAGGGCGAGGACCTCACAGTGAGCATGTACCCATGTCTTGTGTTTTGGGATCATACCGACCCCTGTCAAGGATACGCTGGGTGCTTCCACTACGCTATTGTTGTACTTCTCGTCCGCCCTCGCCACGTTTGCGAACCATGAAAGCATGGTGCGAGAACACATGAAGTCCGTGCGCTCGCGGGAAGAATCTCTCGACGAGCTCAAACGGCGCCGTCGATCGGTGTTCAACGACGCCGAGGCGGCGGAGCGGAAGCTCAGCAAGATGAACCCCGAAAACAAGAACCTCCAGCAACAGACTGACCTCCTGAACAGGCTGAGGGACGAGATCCGCACGATGGACACGGATATCATGACGGAAGAAGCGCGCTTGGGAGACTACAAGCGTGCATGCGCGCGGAACTGGATGGGGCTGAAGTTCGGTGGGCTGTTGGAGTGCTGTGAAAAGGGTGCAGTATGTATCGCCGTCTGCTGCTCAGATTGCCCTCTAATCGCCACACGCAGATCATCGGCGAGCTAGGAAAGCTTGTGATTGCCGTGAGCCGCATTCTGCACGTTCTCTGTGCGCATATACTCAATCGTATCGAACAGGAAATACCCCTCGAACCTGCACAACCCGGATTGCCACGTCCGTACTATACCGGACATGCTCGAACAGAGTTCCTCATCGCAGAAGCCGCTCGATCAATTGGAGAAGTCTACTACTCCCCGGACCCTAATCCTACACAGCGCACGATCCGTGGCCTGCCTGGACCAGAGCTGCCCCCCGTCCCATCGCCGTCGCAGAGGCAATCGACAATCTCATCCACTGGGCAGCCAAGCTATGGCCTAGGTTCACCTGGGCAAACGTACCCAGGTCTTCCTCAAGTTGAGGAGTCCACATTCAACATCCAGCAATTCATGAGTCCCGAGCAGCCCCATACGCCACTAGGCCAGGTTCCGCCCGTGAGTGAGTTCGGGACCTTCCCTGGGGGCGCTCCACCGCAAACGCACTCTATGAACGCCATGGAGCGCGACAAAAGCGCCAGTCCTCGTGGAGGGCGCTTTGCGACCTTCCCTGTGAAGACAGGCGGTCCGCGTCCGATACCTGGTGCGGGGGGAAGCAGCATGTCGGTCACGAACCCTTACATTGCTCAGCCGCTTGGGGGAGGAAACGGCGATCGCGTGCCGTCGCTCGAGATCGACCGCAACGCGCATGACTCGTTCTCCTCTAGTGTCGCGCTGGCGCTCGACCAACAGTTCGGAGACAGCGGCGCATCCTCCAACGCTCCCTCGGCACCGGGTCCGAGCAGCGGAAGCAATGCACCCGCGCCGCAAGGACCCCCAACGCGGGACACGAAGGATAGTGATTTCGCGCCCCAGCGATACTCGCCGCCACCTCCCATGTACACCCCGGCTGACGGCAACCGGCTCCCCGTGGGTGCAGCACCTCCTAACCCTCCCAACTCGATGCACACCGGACTGGAGATCCAAACCAACAACCAGGCGCCTGGCTCGCGGCCACACTCGACGCTAGACGATAATGAAGACGGGTTGGCGTATATGTCGCCGAGCCACGGCAACGACTCGCACGAGTCGCTCCATGACGGCGGCGACAGGAGAGTCAGGTTTGGCGAGGTGAGCGACGTCGACCGTGAGCTGGACAGGCGCCATGCGGAGCGGGAGGCTGCCGTCCTTGCGGCTGCGCAAAGGGAGCAAAGTCCGCCCGCGAACCAGAATGAGCAGAATATGCCACATGGACGTACTTCTCCTGAGGGTACGTAGCAGTCCGCTTCGCCTCCATACTACCTCTGACTTACCCGTGATGCAGCTTCTCGATACTCACAACTCTCCTCTCCTCCTACCGCGGCCCATTCTGCAACAGAAAGCAACCGTGCGCAATCGCCGCCCTCGCTGTCTCAGCCTCGTATTCCCACACCACCTCCCGCAGAAGATGCATCGGATGAGCATTCCCTCAACGCAGCAGCAGCTCGCGAGGTATCTCGCGAGCTCGACGCGCTCATGATGAGCTCACCGCCCGTCTCCCCTCTTGACAAGGCCCCCGCCTCCCCATGGGGTGCACGTCCACAACCACCCAACCAGTCCTATCAGCGCCCCAGCATCTCTCCGAGACCATCGCTCGAACCTGCAACGTCCGGAAACGCATCACAGGCCAGCAGCCCCAAGTTGGAGGGCATGTACGTCCGGGAGCGTGACCGCTCTCTGGGCTCGCCGATCGTGAGGGCCCCGCCTCCAGATATACTGCCGACCCCCGCGTCGCCGTCAGGAAGTAATGAGGGCAGCGACCACATGCAACGCTCCGGCGCAAGCCTCCCGCCACGCATGTCTCCTGCACCCACCATAGGATCCACGGGGACTCCCTACCGCACCCCGCTCGAAACTCCACTGGCTCCTCCCCCGACGGGCTCGCTCTACAACCTACCCGGCACCACCGGCTCGAACACGTCGTTCTCGGGGTCTGCTGCAGGCGGCGTGCGCACCATCTCCGCCGCGGCGTTCAGGCGGCCGCCTCGCAACCCGAGTGTGCCACCACCGGAGGGCAGATCGAGTCCAGCTCCAGCGGACGTCACTCCCCTGAACGTGAAGAAGCGGCCGCTGCCGTCGTCCCCGTACCCGTCGCCGTACCCGTCGGCGAACCTGCAGGCGCCGGGCGGTGTCGTTAGGCCTGGGTCGTCAGGGGGCACCGCGGACGAGGGCGGGCAGAGGCCGCTGACGCATTACCGGCAGGATGACGATGACTTTGACTATATCTCGGCGTATACGGACGGCCCTGGAGGCGGGGGAGACGGTAACGCCGCACATGGCGCGCCTACCGGCGGCGGGTACCACCAGGGGCGGTTCGCGACGAACCTGGAGGATAACAACAACGGGGTATTGTAGGATCTCTCCATATGTGTCTCTTCTATGGTGGCTAGCCTCTGTTTATCACGCGTTTGTTCTGTTGTCCACGCATGGGTCTTCGTTGGTTTTACACACATGCATACATGCCCTCGTTTTTTGTATCGCTACAGTCACAAAATACTTCTATTCGGGAGCTGTTCCCGCGGTGCCCCATCCAGTCTTTCTTCCCTCTGTATTCTCGTCACACGTCTATTTATTCCGGAGCGGGGTCGTCCCGTATGTCGTGCTGCCAACCACCTTGCGCTTTGATGGAGTTCTTGTGACTGCTGCATCCGTCTACCAGAGACTCAGGCAGCGAGCCGCTGCCTCGTCCGCGTCGAGGCGACGACGACGCTCCCGACCCCGGTGGCGAGCGCGCAGGAGCCGACGAAGATTTCCACCGCACCGTACCCCGCGAAGCCGTACCCGCGGCCCATGGTCGAGGACCTGCCCGCCTCGAGGAGCACGCCGGACACGATCGGCCCGACGACGGCGGACACGCCCTTGAACATCGCGGTTCCGGCATAGGTTATGTCCGCGTTCTCTGGGTTCTTGCCCGCGCAGTCGACCGCTGCGTTCGGCCAGACGGACGAGAAGCCGCCGCTCTGTGGGTCGCAGGAGGAGAGATGAAGCAATCAATGGTTGTGAGCGACGTCAGAAACTCCACGTCCCCGTACAGATGCGACACTCACCAGCGCGCCGAAGATCACCGCGAATGGGTAGATGAGCGCGGGGCCGGCGGCGAAGCCCCAGAGGAGGAACGCAGCGAGCGCGCTCCCGACGGAGCTCGCAAACATTACCCATGGGTATGCGACGCGGTCCGTGAGGTAGCCGAGCACGACCTGGCCGACGACGCCGGCCGAGTTAAAGAGCGAGAGCACGACCGTCGCCGCGAGCGGCGTCGCGACCGTCTGCGTGAACGACGCGATGTACAGCGAGACAGGGAAGTACGACAGGCCCTGGATCAGGCACGTGAGCGACTGTGCGAGGGCCGCGTGTCAGTATCTTTAGGACGGGGAGGGGAGGAGAGGGGGAGAAGAGGGGGCGTACGAAGCTGAGGAAGAGTGGGCTCCGGAAGGAGTCCACTGTGCGAGGCGCAAGCGGCCGGCGCTGGCCTGCGCGGTACTTTGCCACCGGGACGCGCGGGCGGACGCCGAGGAACGCAATTCCGGTGCTTAGGCATGTCATTATCGCCCAGATACGGAGCGTCCAGCGGAGGCCGACGTTGTTTAGGAGCGCGTTCAGCATGAACGGGAAGACGAACCCTGTCGGAGCGCGTCGGTGGGTCAGTCGGCGTACCGCTGCTATAGGAAACATTACGTTGTTGAACCAAAGTCCGAGACGCACCGCCAACACCGGTCCCTGCGAAGATGATGCCCCCGGCAAGACCTCGGCGCTCGGAGAACCATTGGGGAAGGAGGATCATGACGGGCAGGTACATGAAGCCGCCGCTGAACCCGAGGCCGACGCCCTGCAGCAGGATGAGCTGCCAGACCTGCCTATCGGTCAGCATCTCATAAACTGGACAGGATTCAGCAATTTACCTTGGTCGCGAAGCTCGATCCAAGGAGACAGAGAAAGTAGAACACCAGGGCACACCACATTGCGGGGCGCATATAGTCGGGGTATTTCCGGAACAATACGGAGAGAAAGAGAACCTTGGCGGCGAATGGCTCAGCATAGGCTTTGAGCTAGTATGAATCTGGAGTGAGCCTACCTCTCCATATTGTATCCCTAGGCCGACGGTCCCAACTGCCGCAACTGCGACCTGAGACGACGTGTTGAAGGGGGGATGGGAGGTGTAGTATTCTTTTTATCGTGAGAGCGGTCAGTTCTCCCTCTTATTACTATCCTCACGTTTGACCTGGGGCTCATGATGCTGCCTCACCTTGGAAGATACCATAACTACAGCAGTGAAAGTTGATCAATGCCGGTCCCCTTGATAACTGCTCAGATGCGGAAAAACGCCCACCTGTACAAGAACCCCCACACCATCATCTCGACGACGAAGCCGCAGGCGCAGAACGTCCACGCGCGGATGCCCCGGTCGAGTGGGGCGAGCTCTTGGATCGTCGCGCCCTCCTGAGGCTCCGATTGCCGGAGCATCGAGCCCGAGGCATGGGAGCGAGCAGGCGACGGGTCGCGAGTCACTGCCAGGTCTTTTTGCACGGACTCGCTGCCCTTGAAGGTGTCCATCTCGTACTGTTGGTCTTGGACCGCGGTGCCAAGAGTTCGAAGGCCCTCGCTTGGGGCGCCCCTGTCACCGGCGAGTGTGCTGGTCGTCGACTCCATGGCGAGTATTTTCGGGGTGAGGTGTGTGGAGGCGATTTCTGATGTCTCCTGGCGAGGAGCGGAGCAATATGAAGTACCCCGCGGTCTTGTAGTCTAAATGCTAAAGAGGCGTCAGGTGGACGTAAATCGAGACCATATCGCCTTCGGTGTGCCTGCCGGGACATAACTTGTCGCGATGATCTTGCTCGCCTGCCTAATTTGGTTGATGTCTAGCGCCGACACCCGGGCAGACCGTTCTGGCCAGCGATGGCGAACGAGTCTCCTGACACACACCATCGCATCTTACCTCAGACTATTTCATTGGCTCGTTCTTTTTCTCCGTCAGACGACGTTCGTGGAAGAATTTAGTATCGTCGAGACGCGCTGTACGCAAGTATCCTCATGTCATTCACTTAAGGCTGAGATCACAAGTCGGTAAGCAGGTCGGTACTGAGCACGAGGGGTGCAAGGACTAAAGTCTCGAGCAACAGAGTACGTATTACGACGGGTCCCAAGATATCTGCACCGATTGTGAGGATGGCATGACACAACAAAGCATGTTCGCTTGTCATGCCGTCTCGAGTCAAAGTAGCGGTCCACAACCTCAACGGCGTACTCAAGCCTGCCAACGCTCTCCCGATCGCTTTCGGATGTTGTGAGAATGAGCAAAACTACCTCCGGAGCTCCCACATAACTTACAGCACCCGGTAGCGATCATGTAAGAACGCTCTTTGGCGTGCTTAGAGTTGTGAGGGTTCGAAATCGCAGCATACAAGGACCAGAGAATTAGACGATGGTATTCACGACTCAGCGCCTAACGCCGCTCACCTTGTGGCCGATGATGGCATTGCCCTCATGGGCCTCTCTGGGGTCGAGCTCGCCGCTGGCCTCCATCTGCTGGAGGCGCTCCTGGGCGCGCTGCTTCGCCGCCTGGGGGTTGTAGGGGCTGGATATCGCGGCCTTCAGACCACGCGCAACCTGCAACACACCATCATCATGAATCTCATACAGTGCCGCGCCGTCGTGTCTTGTACTCACATTTCCAGGGCTGGCCATGAGCGTGATGTCTCGTCTTCCGCAGCGATTATCGTGGACAAAGCCCGTCAAACATTGCACAGAACCGTCCACAGCTAAAGTATGGATTGTCCCGTAGAGGTCCCCTGCCTTCGAGCATGCTACACATTCTTGTACATTCTGACTCACTGAATTCCCTCCTGCACTTCCCGATCAAGTTCCGCACGGTCAGCACTGTCTGGCATAGGTCCCGTTTGGCTTGCTGCCCGAGCCCGCGTCGAGCCGCCCATGGTAACTCTCGACCGTCTTGCGCCCGCTCTGGAGCACCGCGAGCGCATGCATCGGCGTGTCCTCCTGCACCAGGCCCTCCATGACCTCGATCTGCGCGCGCCGCCCACGTCAGCCGTCGTCGGGTAACGCGCGACGCAGGACGTGCGGGGAGAGGGTACGGGGCACTCACGATGTCGGCGACGAGCCGGTCGACCATGACGGCGGTCATGGTCTCGCGCACGACGACGCGGAGGATCTCGACCTGCTGCAAATCCGGCGCGAGCCCGTAGTTGGGCACGATCCAGCCCTTGGCGCGCAGCAGGACCTGCACCCACTTCTGCTGCACGTCCGGGTACTTGGCCTTGAACGCGTCCGAGAACCGGAAGGAGACGACGGGCAGCCCGGGAACGTAGTTCTACCGGTCCGACGTGAGCTTCCGCATCCTAGGCAAGGGTACTAGGCGCGTAGAGATGTACCGACCTCCACATTCTCCTCGTTGAACCCGACGGTCGACTTGATCGCCGTGGTGAGCGTGTCCGAGGGCCGGTGGATGTCGCTGAGCACGGTAAACGAGCCACTCTTCTCGAGCGCACGGCTGAGCAGCCGCGCGTTCTTCAAGTCCTGCAGCGCGACGTTCCGGTATCCCTCGAAGGCGAGGTGCACGAAGTTGAAGTACTGCGCAATGACGGGGTGCGCCGGACGCGAGAAGTTGAGCGAGAACGAGTACTCAGTCGAGCCGAGGTAGTGGAGCTCGAAAATGAGGTCCTTCGGGAGGAACTCCTTCGCGCGCCATACGACCCAGCCGACGCCAACGTATGAGAGCCCGAACTTGTGACCGGAGGCGTTGATTGACACCACGCGCGGGAGGCGGAAGTCCCACGCGAGCTTCGGCGTGGCGAACGGCGCGATGAACCCGCCCGAGGCGGCGTCGACGTGGATCGGGACCGAGTGCCCGGTCTTCGCCTCGTACTCGTCCAGCAGTGCTGCCATCTCCTTCACGGGCTCGTAATGGCCCGTGTACGTGCCTACACGTTCCCAAACCTACATCAGCACGCTCTATGACCACTAGAATCACTAAGCCGCCACTCACTGCCGAGGATGACGAACACGCCGATCGTGTTCTCATCGACGTACTCCATCGCGCGCCGCGGGTCGAGCCGGTAGTGGCTCTCCTCCGAGATTGGCACGAGGCGCGCCTCGACGTCGAAGTAGCGCGCGAACTTCTCGAGCGCGACCTGCGCGTTGGCCCCCATGACGATGTTCGGGCCGGGCTCGTGGATGGACTTGCCCGCGGCCTTGCGCTTGTCCTGCCAGATGCGCTTCATCGCGAGCCCGCCGAGCTGCACGGCCTCGGACGAGCCCGTCGTCGCGGTCCCGATCGCCTGATGCGTCGAGGGCGCGTGCCAGAGCTCGGCGAGCATCGATATGCAGCGCGTGTGCAGGACCTCTGTGCGGCCGCAGGTGGCGTGTTAGTGTGCGGTGGGCCGAGCGAAAGAGAGGCGTACGCGTCATCGGGTACTCATCCTGGTCGATGAGGTTCTTGGATATGTTCTCTAGCATCAGCTGGTTCGCCTCCTTGGGCATCCAGGTGTTCACGAACGAGGCCAGGTTGAGCGCAGGCGAGCCGTCAAGCGAGAGCTCGTCGTGAATCACTTGGTATGCGGTCTCTGCATCTACGCCCTACAGTACCGTCGTGAGACCAAGCTAGAGATCATCCACGAAAGAGCCGGGCATACCTTCGATGGCAGCCTGTACTTGGGAATTGGCTCGGTACCATATCGTGCGCCGTATGCATTCACGGAGTGGTGGTTGGTCGAGCTATGGACGCTCTTGCCTTTGTTGTCCTGAGTTCGATTGTTAGTTTAGACGTGTATACATCAGAACGCATGTCGAACATACCTTTGCTGCTTGCACGAGGCGATCAGGATTGAGATGCTGCGGGTACAGTCGTGGCCGGCGCCGTCAGCTCGCGTTCTGCGTAAATGGATGACAGACTCGTCACTTTAGAAAGGGCCATCGTGAGCTGCTACGAGGTAGTGTTGATGTTTGATTGATGTTGTGAGGGTCCGTAGCAGTCGCCGAATCGAAGCACCGGACAAGCCTTGGCAGGTGCGAGTGACATCAGCATTGATCTCTTGGAGTTCAGTATCAAGTGATCTCAGATCTTCCGGATATGGGTCCGCCGACCAACTTCAGGGTGGACAGAAACCTGTTGTTTACCGCTCATGCATTGTTACGTGGGCCACAACACTACGATCAAATGGACAGCACACTACTCAGGCCTAGCAATGACCACTGTCGCTCACGAGTTTGGTCGGCGCTTCAGACATTCTGCTGCAATGGTTTGTCATGAACAAATGACCAAGATCTCTCTGTATGCGCGCGCGTTGACCCAAGCACGCACGTGGCGCGGATCGTCGACAGTCATGCTATGATGGCAAAAGCGACCCTGGATCCCCGCAAAACTCAGGCGGGGTATTGACAGAGTTGGAAGACACGACCGTGCATCGGGGGCGGGTCTGGTGACAGGCGTATGGCAGCGTATGGCGTGCTTGGGTGCACCGCGGACTGTGGGACGCTGACCAAGCCCGCCAGAAGAGGAGAGAATCCGTCGCTGGATGACAGAGCGCGACGGAACGAGCTCTGACATCATATAAGGCCGGCCCTGTTCGCCTCCTGTCCGCCACAACCCGCCTCCTCAGCCACCCGATCCAGACAGACAGACAACGTCCTGTCCGATCACAGAACACACACCCCCAGATGGCGATCTCGAGCGCAGACACCGTCACCGCCACCCTGTTCTACTTCACGCCGCCCGCGGACGGCTCCGAGCCATACAACTACATCACCTGGGATCCCAAATGGGGCGTCAAGCAGCGCAACTGGGAGAAGGAGCCGCACGAGGTCCAGATCGAGAACCTCCGCGGCAAGGAGCACACCGTCGAGCTCGACACGGCCGGCTTCGAGTACCACCGTCGCGCGGCCGCCCACAAGACGTTTGAGAACGACGAGGTTGTCCAGCGCGAGTACTACCCCGAGTCCATCGAGCTCGTCAAGGAGCTCACCGGTGCCTCCCGCGTAGTCCCCTTCGACCACAGTGAGTGCTCTCCACACCGTTCGAGACACACCTATGCTGACCGCACTCACGTTAGCGATCCGCCGTCGTACGAACGAGCCAGAGGGCGAGGCGGAGGACACTCCCGACAAGCGCAAACCCGTGCCCCTCGTACACATCGACCAGACCACGCAGTCCGCCATCGCTCGTGTCCACCGCCACCTCCCGGCCGAGGATGTCCCCAAACTCCTCGCCGGCCGCTTCCAGATCATCAACCTCTGGCGGCCGATCTCCCACCCCGCGTATGACTGGCCGCTTGCGCTCTGCGACTACCGCAGCGTCGACCCCGCGCACGACCTCGTTCCCACGAAGCTCAAGTACCCCGACCGCGACGGCGAGACGTACAGCGTCAAGTTCAACCCTGGCTACAGGTGGAAGTACCTCCGCGGGATGGAGCCCGACGAGTTCGTGCTCATCAAGTGGTGAGTGCGCAGCCGCGGCAGGGCTGCTGCTGTCAGATGGAGTTTGCGAGGAATCTGAGGCTGACGTGTTTTGCAGCTTCGACTCGCGGGACGACGGCAAGACAGCGACATTCACGCCTCATACCGCGTTTGAGGACCCGACGACGCCTAAAGACGCTCCTCTGCGCGAATCCATCGAGCTCCGGCTTTTGGTCTTCTACGATCAAGGGACGGAGCTAGGCAGTCATGACCCCACTCACCTGTACGATTATTTTGGTTTGCATGTCGACCCGTGTGGTGAATGCTATGTGCTTTGGTACATCTTCGTCCTTGCGGGGTGCATCTGGTGAGACGATGTGCAAAGTCCGGATATGCAGCGTAGATTCGAACCCCGAGCGATTATCGAATTGTTGCGACCGTGCTGTGGCATACACTCTAGTGTTACAGCTACAACACGTCAAGGGACAGCTGGTTTGGCACAACAGGCATGCAATATCCACGCCCTTCCCCGAGGAAGCCTACTATGCCGTAAATCTCAATGTTTATCGGCATGTATGCCGTGTACATGGGCGGAGTTTTGATGGCTTCTTGTGCGGGCGCAGGCTTGAATGCCAAGAAGTGGCCCCCGGGTCGCAGAAGCCGCGAAGTTGAAACGAGATCTTGATGATGAACGGGCAGATTCACCCCGAAGCCACCTTACCAGTGCCGTGTCGCCTCTGGAGGCACTCCGTTCGCCATCCGGAGCATGGTCACCATCCCGCTCAGCGTCGAGAACTGCACACGGCGGCGACCCAGTCAGTCTCCCGTAGTCATCGCATCAAGGCGACCTCGAGAGAGATCGCACGCACCCCATTCCCGATGAATACCTGCGCGCGCTGGGCGACGAGCATGTCCACCGCCTGCGCAACATACCGCTGCTCTGGCGTGAGCACCAGCTCCCTGCTGCTCGCGACGTGCGCCCACCCATGCGCCTCGCGCAGCGCGCGCGCGAGGCGCGCGGCCCACGCCGGCGCGGCGTTCGTCATGATATACACATGCTGGAGCCCTCTCCCCGCGGGTGTGCCCCGCACCGCGCCGACGCGCGCGACGACCGCGTCGATGTCTGGGAAGCAGTGTCGCGCGTACAGCGCGCGCTTCTCTGCCTCGGACGCGTCCGGGGGCGGGCCGGGCCAGCGGTCGGGGAGGGCGGGGAAGGCGTTGAAGGCGGTGTACCCGAGCTCGCGGCGCGCGAGGACGTCGGTGCAGTGCGACGCGAAGTCGCCCCGCCGGATGTGGAGGACGAGCAGCCCGGGGATGGGTGTGTAGCGCGCGAGGGCTCGGGAGCGGGAGACGGGGACAGAGGTGAGGGGTGGCTCGGAGGGGGAGGTGGGCGCGATGGTGTCGCGGTTGTTGTCGAAGGCGAGCTCGACGAGCGTGGACCAGCTGAAGCTTTGCACGATCGGCGACGCGGAGAAGTGCGGCCAGATGTCGAGCAGACGGGACGCGTCCGCGAACAGGCTGCGCGTGCGACGGGTGGCTGGTGAGTGCCAGATTTGCTACTCATGGGATCGGAGCGAGGGGAAGACTCACTGTTCGTCAAATACCTCGGGAGGTTGACGCTCGACCTCCACACACCGCTCGTCTCCCATCTCCCGTATCCACGTCTTGATGACCGTCTCGGCGGAAGGGTCTACAAGTGGCCCGCTAACCTCACTGCTGCTCATCATCGTAGTGCGGTTGGTGCACACTTCGTAGAAGTACTCTGGCACGACCGCCCGTGGCGCGTGGTCCCCCTCCGGAAACGCGCCTCCTACAATAGGGCCTGTACAACGGTTAGGCGCGGACATTCCGAGACGGGGGCGAGCAGTGGATCACACCTCGCATGAACGCGGTCAAGGGTATCCTCGACGGAATGGGCTTCAGGTTGTACAGCGAGTAGTCGCCTTCGTCCCTGCTCCACGTGTAGTTGTCGAACACGAACCTACCAAGACGCACTGATTGTCAGCCGACGCTCCTCGCGCCTCATACGCCGCGCCCAGCCGCCAATAGCCCCGCCCGGGAAGACACTCACGCTCTGTTACTTCGATAGGCCAAGTACGCATTCAGAAACAGCTCCTGCATCGCGTTCCCCCACCCACACTCTGCCGCGCGCGATGGCCATCCACAGATTATTCCACCACAGCAGTCAGACGCGTGCCTAACCTCCGGACCCTGGCGAAAGCGGAACACTCACTAGACGCGTGGTTCGCGACCCACAGGTACCGCCCATCGCGCCCTTCTGGGAACGCGAGGCTCGCGTCGTGCTGGGGCAGCGCGAGCTCCGCCGCGTGGAAGCGCGCGTACAGCGGCGGGAGCGGGAGCGCGCGCAGGACGAAGTACGCGACGACGCCCACCGCGGCGAGCGCAAGGATTCCGACCGAGACGAGGACCAGGCGCAGGCGGCGCCGCACGAGAAGAAGGGGGTGGCAGCATAGTACACGGAGCGCGTGTGCCCCAGTCTGAGCCGGAGGGATGCCAGACGAGCCGGAGGGGAGCAGCGCGTAGTCGCGCGCGTCGGTTTTGGGCCAGAAGGTGCTGGCGAGTGGCTGTGCTAGTCCGAGCAGGCGGGTCGAGACGCCGGCGGGCATGGGTATTCCAGCAGCAGCGGTCACCAGCGTAGGCTCCTAGAGAGGGTCGCGGAGAGCAGGTTGGTTGAAGACGCAGGTCGAGTCCAGGAGCGCGACGATAACAGCTCTCAGGCCCCGAGCAGCTGTCATGCTTTAGTGCCTCACGGTCAGGGGTTGTTAGCATTTGCCAGCCGTGCCGGCGGTGTGGTCATCACGGTGGCTGATGCACGATGCACGATGTCTTGTTCGAGGTCTGATAAAGATACGAAGCTTACGGGACACTTCAGGCGAGTCGGCGGCGGACTGACGTCGCAGCGCAGTGGCGGCTGCGGCCTATGGCACACTGGCGATTGACTCAATGTGATCTCCCGCCGCCAGAGCAGCTCAGGGAGACTGGACTGGTCACCCTGTGCATGCCAGAGTCTCGCCAATAAGCGCATGATGGACAGCCGGTATCTGGGGGGCAGTCGCGATGGCAATGGCAGGTTGTGGTCGGATATGAGTAGTATGGATGGGTTCCTTAGACCAAAGAGACCCTTGCATCAAATTGTCATGACGTCGTACCCATGAGCGCCGGTACACAACGCAGAGCGTGGAATGAGGCGTACAGTATATTGATACAAGGGCGAGCGCACTGCGAAGCGAAAGCAAAGACGACGACGAAAAATGCGAACGTGGACAACACCGGATGCAAGGAAATGAATGTAAAAGGTCGATGTCATGGTAGTGCGTGAAGGAACGGAAGACGGATGCAGCAGGCGAAAACACGGAACGAGAGACAGTCACTTTGCGCATAGGGTCCGCATACCCGAAGAGTCCGAGTCCATAATCGTTTATACTCACCGTACCCGGCACCTCTCTTCAGTGTGACGGAGATCAATTTGCCCCAGCATGACTACAGGCTGTCGGGCGTCTTGGGGAACGACATCTGGGCGAGCATGCCGTCCATACTGGCGAATTGACGGTCTGCCACCCAGGGCGACTGGATGGGTTCCACGTCGGGCATGTGCACAGAGTCGAGGAAGGATGCAAAGAGGGGCGTGCGCGCGGGCAGAACGGCACGGGGGTCCTCGAGGGGCGCGATCGGCCTCATTCGTTGCAGGGGGAGAGGAGTCTTCAAGCCCGGCGACTTCACGGCGCTGAAAGAGGTTGACATGGGGGAGCCTACGAGGCCGAGCGCCAGAAGACCATACACGAGTCTGTAACAGAATATGAGACGTTGTTACTCCGTGTTCCACGAGACAAATTCATACCCGGTTTTCTTGTTCGCCCATGAGTCATAGGGCGCCATGCCGATGTCAGCGGCGATTTGGTACTGTTTGACCGCAGCAGATTGGAGGGGGATCTCTTCCGGGTCGGTTGTCACGTCCACTGAAATGGGCGCGCGTGGGGGGAGACGGGACCTCCTGGATAGCGCGAATGACCCCGAGCCTGGTTGGCTGGGCCTGGGCTTGGACTTTGGCAGGGTCCTCCACTGCCGCGTTCTCGGAGACGCTGCTTGGGGCATTAGGAAAGCCCAGGATAGGATTAGACTCAGGGGACATACCTTGTATATCAGCAGCCAATACTTCTGCTGTGACCTCGACCTCCAGGAGCCTGGTGATGCTCACGTCGTAGTCGTACGCAGACTTCAGCCAGGACCGGAAGCTTGAGAGTGTTTTGGGATCGAGTCCCGAGTGGATTATGGGAACTTCAACCCCGATGGGTTGGGGCGAGCGACCCAGACTAGCGATCTCTTCAGCAATCACCATCGCAAGCTCGGTGACGACGGCCTTGCCCGACGGCGAGGACGGACAGCGGACAGAAAGCGACGGGCGTGTAGCAGGCGCATGGACTTTCATGACGGTCACAGACGTGGCAGCGAGCTTCGCATTCATGGCGGCGTGAAGATTCGTGAGCGTGCGTTGCTTGATTTTTGCGTTGCCAAAGTGACTGCAAGCTCCTTATGAAGATTGGGAGAAGTGAAGACCAAAGGTTGGGAATGAAGAAGGAGCTGTACAATCGACCTGCGATGTGCGAAGGGAAAGGGTTGGCCAGAAGGAAAGGGGAGGGAACCGAGGGATGAGGGCGGGGCGGTGGGCTCTAAAGACTGGACGGGACGCTCGGTTGTCAGCCTGGCTGAGTTGCCTTGGAGCCCTCATTGCTCTCGGAGCCTCCCGCAACCTATGACCGGCGAGTTTCCCTCGCGATGATGGACGTGAGTTGTCAGGACCGCGGGGCTGTTGATCCACATCGCCACCGACCATCAGTTGCGCACGACTGCAATCATCCATCTGTACATCCTCATCTGGTCAACTGTCATTCTGGCTTGTAAACCTACTGAGGTATTAAGGCAGGATGGGCACATTAGATATGGAAGATGGCGCGAGGAATCTGAGAGCTTCAGTGTCAGAATGCGCGAAGTATAGAGGGAGATGGGAGGAGGAAGAGAAGAGCACAGCCGGTAGACACGGCGCGCACTCCAAAGCGGTGTCCAGTTTCTCGAGCACGTGGTCGCGTCGGCGGAGTCTACCCTCGCCGGTGACTACCGCCGTGGTTTGGCTGGACAGCTTGTACCACTACCACGTCGATCATTACGGGTCAACACCGTTATTAACGCATCGCACGGTAGTCGCCTCCGAATGGCCTAGGCAACAAAGTGGACACCTCGAGCCCATGACGATCACCGTACTACCATGAGCTAGACGTTCCATCAAGATTGGTCGCCATTTACTCCCAGGCAGCAGACTCTACTCTTTGTTGACCAACGTCAACCGGACCTCGTGTTGCTTCTGGTCTGGATGCGCATGAGCTGCTGTACCGCTTGCATGCCTGGCATCCTATCGTACGCTATCCCTCTCTGCACAGCCCATCTGG
Source organism: Trametes elegans (assembly GCA_022606155.1). Lineage (NCBI taxonomy): Eukaryota > Fungi > Basidiomycota > Agaricomycetes > Polyporales > Polyporaceae > Trametes > Trametes elegans. The sequence goes on along the minus strand of JABYQO010000003.1, from coordinate 1,468,807 downwards.
GTCTCGGCGCTAAGAGATGCTGAGACACTCACCCGAGCAGTCATGAATGTGCGTTTGTTCTTGACGTATGATGCGTAGGAACTATTCTGACCTCTAGGGCAAATGTTCGCTTACGCAGGAGAGAGCACGCCGAACTATGACGACTTCCGAGGAACATCAGAACGAACGACAATCATCCCGGCTACCAGATATCTGCGTCCCATGATCGAGACGGACGTTCTCGACCCACGGGAGCTTACAGGTCATGAGCCAGCAAAGGTACAACTACTCACAAGGCCACCACTTACTGCGACCGAGAGCGACCATGAAGCGTGTAACACTGCCTCGCTCTCACAGAGGCCGAGGATCATGCTTTGCAGAAGCGTGTTGTCCTCCCAACCGTCAAAGGTCCTGGAGGAAGACGCATACACCTGATCGCAGGAACTCCATATATAGCCGACCGAATGCTGCTAGCTCGACTCGATCTATCACGAAGCTTGCCGCTGTCGTGCAATGCGGGGTACAGCGCCTGCCCGAACGGCATAACATTCGAAGGCTATCAATTGGCATGATTGTTAGGATGGCTCTTTTTTACCAGAGGGCACGACGTCACCGGGTATCAGTATGTGGAAGATGACGAAGGCGAAGGATAGTGCCTGTGAGCGTCGTTGAAAGATCTGAGCTGCAGCCATCTCTCACTGTCACAGCCTCAAAGGACATGATACCCATCGGCATATAAGTACTGATTCTAAGCACCAGGATATGCATGAACGTACTAGGCACAGGCACATACCAGTCGCTTGATAGCGTCCCCGGACCGACAAAGGAGCCTGTTGAACGATGCCGGAAAGTCGTAGTAATTATGATTCTCCATGTTAATTGGCAAACCCGTGATTGTACAACATTTAATGTATGGAGCCATCAAACACACGCCAAGGAGGGTCCTTGCATAGCATTCTTGTTGAGAGCATAAATACCCTCCACACCGGCGGGTGTTGAGTATAACGTGACATAAATGTGACTCTGTATCACGTCACGCGTTACCGCGCCGACGCCGCACCCCGATCCGGCGAGTCGGCGTGCTCCTACGGTTGCTGCTCCTTGCGTCCCCCCACTGTCGCGTTCATCACCACCTCCATTCGCATCGAAGCACAAGATGGCGAGCCGACCGCTCAACGACGATGAAGTCCTGAGCGAGATGAATAAGATGGTGCGAGTCCGGCACCCACGCGGCGTCCGTCCGTGCCTGACGTATGCATGTGCGCCATCTGCAGGTCGCGTTCATCAAGCAGGAGGCCCTCGAGAAGGCCCGCGAGATCAAGGTCAAGGCGGACGAGGAGTTTGCGATTGAGAAGGTGCGCGGCCGGGCGGTGTGCGGTGGGTGATCGTGCCGGATGCTGAGGACGGCGACAGGCCAAGCTCGTGAAGCAGGAGCAGCAGGCGATCGATGCGCAGTACGAGAAGAAGCGCAAGAGCGCGGAGGTCGCGCAGAAGATGTGCGTATACTCTCCCTGCTCTCCTGCCGTGTCATCGTGTGTGTCAGCTCACCCCGCGGGACGCATGCAGTGCCCACTCTACCCTGACGAACAAGTCCCGCCTGAAGCTGCTGCAGCAGCGCGAGGAGCATCTCCAGGACCTGTTCGGTACCGCCCGCGACTCGATCGACGCGTTGGCGAAGGACGAGGGCCGGTACGTGCAGTTCCTCGAGGGCGTCATCGTGCAGGGCTTCCTCTCCCTGCTCGAGCCCGAGGTGACCGTGCACGCCCGGGAGAAGGACGTCGATCAGGCGCAGCGCGCCGCGGACGCCGCCGCGAAGCAGTACAACGAGATCAGCGGCCGCACCGTCAAGCCGACCGTGGAGGGCTCGCTGAGCAACGACATGTACGTGCGTTCGGGCGGGTGGCATGACATCATCGGGCTCACGCAGGTGCTCCCACTTGCAGCGCGGGCGGCGTCAAGCTCGTCAGCGGAAACCTGCGCATCACGCTCGACAACACGCTCGACGAGCGGTTACGGTTGCTGGAGGACCGGGTGAGTGCCCTTCGTCGCCTGCAGGGCATGTGCACGGCCCGCTCACGTCTGCCCAGATGCTGCCCGAGATCCGCGCGGACCTCTTCGGGCCCAACCCGAACCGCAAGTTCTACACATAACCGCATCGCGCGATATACCCCGAGTGCGGTCGGTGCGGACAACGGAACGAGTGCGCGGCATGTACATATACTTTCCTACAGCGATTTGTCCCGTACCTGTGACTGTCTCGACACCCCGAACCTGAATGCACGCGCGCGGTGCAGCAGCGCCCGCTGCGCTGATTGACTCGTCGGCCGCCAAGAGGTTGCTTCTCCGTATGCGTGTTTGCACAGCTAACATACAACTCCCGTCCGCCCGTCCCGTCCCATCGAAGTAAATAGCGATAGTCGATACATCAGAATAGCCCTACAAGATCTGCGAATGGGTCCTTGCCCTGTGCCTGCCCGTTCGCCGACGCCACGGGCTGCTGTGACTGCTGCTGCTGCTGTTGTTGTTGTTGTGGTGGTTGTTGTGGCTGCGACTGGGGCTGTATGGGTTGCTGGAACTGGGAGAACTGCGGCTGCGTCTGCTGATACTGCTGGTACTGCTGCTGGTACTGTGGCTGCTGCTGCTGCTGTGGATGGAATGACGATTGCGGCTGCTGTTGTGGCTGCGCGTAGAAGCCGGACATCGACTGCGCGTGGTGCAGCGGCGGGCTCTGCGCCTGCTGCAGGCCGCCGAGGTGCGGGGACCCGAGCCGGAACGAGCCCAGTGGCGCGCCCGACGACGGCGAGACCGTGCCCGCGCGCGGGGGCACGCCGGGCGTGGAGGGCGTGCCGGTGCCCAGGACGCTCATGAGCGCCGCGTTCGGCGACGGCGCGGGCTGCGGCGCCTGGTACGCCGGCGTCGCGGGCGCGCTCATGCCCAGCCCCGCTAGAGGCGCGCCGTACCCTGGGGGCGGTGCCGGGGCTTGCGCGGGGCCGGCGCCGAAGAGGCTGGCGAGCTCGTCGATGCCGCCGGCCCCCGATGATTGAGCGAGCTGCGCGCTTGGGGTGTCGTCGAAGTCGATGAGGGACACGCCCTGGCCGCTCGGGCCCGCGCCGTTGGCGAGCTCGGGCGGTATGGGGTTCGCGGCGGCGGAGTAGTCGCCCTTCTTGTATGCCTCGTAGCGGTTCAGGACGGTGTTGATCTGGTCGTTGATCTGCAGGAACAGGTCTGCGTGCGTGGGCGCGGTTAGAACGTGGAGGGGTGAAAGGGAGGAGAGGAGGAGGCGTACTTAGCGATTCTGGGTCGTCGCTCTCGGCGTTGGAGATCCATTTCTGGATCTTTGGCCGCGCGTCTTTGAGTATGGAAGCTACTTGCTGATCGCAGGGCGCGCACACAGTCAGCGGATGGGATCGACGCTCGTTGGTGCACTGCGCACTCACATCGTACACATCTCCCTGCGCGAACTGTTCTCCGCGCGTGGTATCGACATTGTCTAGGATTTCGTTGAGCAGGATGACCTTGCTCTCGAGCTTGTTGAGCTCGTTCAGGGCTTGTGTCCGGTAATCGGGTTTCGCGTCCGGGTTCGCGCCCGCGAGGGTCTTCATGAGTTCTTGTGCGGCAGCGAGGTCGCGCGGTGTCCCTCGCCGGATCAGCTCCTGCAGTTTCGCCTCCTGGGCCTCGCGATCCTCTGCTTCAAGCTCCTCTGCGGACTTTAGGTTCTGCCAACACGATACCCACCTGTCAGATGCGCCCACGCGTTCGGGCCAGTGAGCGCGAGGATGGGACTCACCGACGCGGTCGCGGCCGAGGACTGGCGGGGGAGGTCCCGGAAGCGGTATCCCTTGAAGGTCAGCAGGCGGTGCATGTCGCGTATGTTGCCGAGGTCGTCCTTGAAGCGGGACTCGACGCAGATGCCCTCCTTCCAGCTGTGGATGAGGTCGAGGATCTTCTGCATGACCGGGCCCGGGAAGGGGGGCGGGCGCTCGGGGAAGCGGCGGACGAGCTCGTTGAGGAACTCCTTGGTCGCGATCTGGAGGTGGAACGCGTATCCGCACGACTGCACGAGCGTCTCGAGCAGGGCGAGCGCGAGCATGGCGATGTGCGGATTGCGGTGGTTCACGAGCCTTGCGATGAACATCGCGGCCTCGCGTGGGCTGCGGGCGGGCGCGGGGGTAAGCACGGGCTTCGAGGACGGGAAGAGGAGGGGGAGGCGTACGTATTTGCCTTCTTTTGGTTTATGTAGTCCGCTACTTCGAGATGGAGGGCATAGTTGGGCTCGCCGAGGAGTGGATTACACGCTCGGGTAATGAGCACCTCGAGCGGGGAGACGTTGGATGACCATGCTGATGACGAGGCAGGGAACATGTCGTCGACTGGAGCTGAGACGGATGAGCGGACGTTATCGTCTGCGGGCACCGAGGGCGCAGGGGAGGATGAGCGGAGGAGGACGAAGGACGTCGGGCGGGAGGAGGACGGCGTGGCGTCTGCGAGCGTGGCTTGGGCTGGCGCCGGAGACTCGGGACGGGAGCGCCCAGCGCGTTTGGCGGATTCGTTCGTCCGTCCATGTCCTCCGAGCGAGCGTGCTGCCTGCCTGCCGCCCCCCTCGCCGAGTCGCTTTGAGCTGCCGTGCGCCGCGACATCGCCCACGAGTGCTCGGACGGGACCACGGCGGCCACAAGCCAGGCTCCGAGGCCGAGCTGCGGAAGCTGTCGCGAGCACATCCGGCAGAGGGAGAGCATCGCAGCAGCACTCGGACTAGTCAGCTCTGAGCGCGAGTGCGAGTCCCGCTCTGGGCAGCCGTCCGCCCTCGATCCCTCCCCGAGCCCCGAACCTTAGTCCGCGAAGGCGCGCGGGCACAATATTAAATCTCTCTCTTCGTCCCCCTCGTACACTTTGTTCTCTCCCCTCTCTCCTCCGCCCGCCATGCCTGCCCGTATCCCAAACGAACGCAACGTCGTGCTCGGTGACTACTACGGAGGTGTCCTTGCCGGTATGTGCACCCTCTTCCCCCGACCGCTTGTCCCCCTGACCGGCTCTCATCTCAGGCTTCTACCAATATGGGCTCGTCTCTTGGGAGACATTCTTCAAGTGGCTCTCCATCCTCTTTGACACTCGAGACCACTGGATTGTTGTCTCGGGCGACCGCTATGCCTCGGAGCAGTACTTCCCCACAAATGCCGTCGTCATGCCAGGGAAATACACCCTCCTGGCCTCAGGCACGCCCAACACCTCGTCCGCGTCCCTGTTATCGCTGAACGATACTGCATAGACTGGTCACCTCTCCGCGTCAAGCTCACCTCGGCACACGCTCGGAGACCCCAACCGAAATGCCCAAAAGCGCGCAATGGCAGCTTGAACCTGCGCCGCACGCGCGAGCGAGATCTCGCCCAGAGTACACATGAACTCTCTTGGCGCAATCTGCAGGGTTCTAGCGCCGTCTCACACCCGTATCCCTTGGAGGTGCGCGTCGGAGTTCCTCCATGAATGGATGACTCGCGTGGTTGGGATGTTTGAGCACGCCAAGCCCCAAGCACACGCTCCGTCCCCGCATGCGCGAGCACCTCGTAAAATCCGCATCCAGGAACCAGCTCATCCCGCTATAGTGCACAAAAATGCCCACGCCGCCTATGCCTACAGAGCCATACCCAGCACCGTTGGCGGGTAGCTTCTGCAGGAGCACGCTGCAGAACATGTTCTTGTTGCGCGACGACCTGCAACCCTCGTGGGCAGACTACGAGTTCAGCATCGATCCGGATGTACGTCCCCTCCAATCATTCATCATAGCCAGGCAATCTGACACGTACATGCGCAGGACGAGTATCGGATCACCCCCTTCGTAGCGGGCCACGACCGCGTCGTCGGCCGGGCGCTGCACGTCGAACGCCCGTCCGCGTCCGTGTCGTCTGCGCTCCCGCTCAACGAGCTCCTCCGCGACCACTTCCTCCAGGGGCTCCTCAAACACGTCAAGGGCCGCGGCGAACGCCACTGGGACTTTGGGCCGGGCGCGCTCGACCTGTCCGACGTCCGCACATGGGGCACCGAGGAGGGCAAGGAACGGCTCGAGCTCGAGCTCGAGAACCGGTTGTACGAACACCGGCTGAAGCAGTGTGGGGGGGAGGGCGCGGTAGGCCCCCGGGTGCTGGGTTGCCGGTGAGTGCGCATTGATCTCTCGGTTTTTTTTGGTACGGCTGCGTATTGTTGTATAGTCTGGGTGTTGGAATACCGATCGTGCATACCTTGGGTATCTGGCAATGTGTGGGCGCGAGGCTCGAGTTCTGAGATTGCGGCAGTATGTTGTCAGCGCTCAAATGCAAAGCATCGTTGTGGCGCAACCTCGTAACCGAGAGCAGACAACCTGTCTGCCATGGCAGCCGTGCAGCGCCGACTACTCGGTGCCGGCGCGCCCGATCAGCTCGGTGTTCGACTGCGCTCGAGTGCGACGGCAACGCTGCTCAGCTGCATTCTTACCAACGACCTCCGACGTTCACAAATCGTGTGCTGAGTGAGGACCGTGCACCGTCCACCCCGAGTCGGTACGTCACGCCTTGTGCAGCGCACAGGACTTTATTCATCCAGTGCGGAAGGCAGCATCGGCCTATACTCATCCGTCATGCGCGTTCCAATGTCTGCGTGGTTATGGCGTCAGAACGGCAGACACAAGAACATGCACATGTAGCATGAGCTAGGGTCAACATTCTCCAGTCGGCCCGTCAGACTCACTCCACCGCACCCAATCACTGACACAGATTCGCCCGCGGACCTGCGACTCGGAGTCACCACGCTCCGCGCATCGCCAGGCTGGCTCTCGCCGCTGGAACGCGCGATTTCCTAGGATCACAGGAGCGTCCGGGCCAGTGGCCACCTCCCTCCCAGGAGAATCTGCGCGGTGAGTGTGCCCGTTACCGAAGGCAGCGACCCGTCTGTGCCCGCCACCGCCGCGGTTCATCCAGCATCCAGGACGAGACGGGCCGTTTCCCAGCTCCCGCCACATTTCCTCGGGGTGCAGCTTGTCACACAACGCTGGCGCTGTTGGCGGAGTGCTCGACAGATGCGCTCTGGAGTCGCGTCTCCGCGTGTATCGGCAGCATGGTGTTGTGTTGTCCCTGCAGACCGCTAGCGCTAGGAATCTGTCATCGCTGGCAATGGTTCCGTGTGCTTGGACGTTGAACGCTGCTAGTGGTGCTCGCTGCAGAAGGTCTGCAAGTCGTGCTAGAGGTTTGTACGTGCTGTACGCTCCATGCCTGTCTTACCTCGCCATACACTCGCTAACCATTCCACAACTTAATCGCAGGGAATGCAGCACCGGCCACACGCACCGGGGGCGACGTGCACGCAGGTCACAGTCAGCACGAGTGTGTCGAGCACGGCGACGCCGACATACGACACGCTTGTGTGGCGAAAGTGCCAGTGCGATACGGGACACGAGACACAAGTATGTTCCTCCGCCACAGCGCGGGGCATACCATCGGCGCCGTGGAGCGCACAACACACGCACGGAACCACTACGGGTGCAGGGCCAGGTGGTGTATAAAAGTGAGGGTGTGCGACAGGGAGAGCCGCAGCAACCACCGAGTCGTCTCTGGACCTGCATCCAACCCGCCAAGCCCCACAACATACCACACACAGCAAGAAGTGTGCAACGATGCCCGCTCTCGTCAGGCAGCAGCACCAGACCCAGTACCCGACCGCGTACACCGCGTACGCCTTCCTCGAGCCCGGCGGGAAGCTTCAGAAGGTGACCGTGCCGTGGCGGTTCCCGCAGGAGGGCGAGGTCGTCGTGAAGGTGCTCGCGTGCGGCGTCTGCGGCACGTGCGTCCGTCCGCCCCCACCTCTCCGCCCGTGCCCGCTTGCTCACGGTCGGGGTTTCGGGCGCTGACAGGGATGAGATCTGCGCGTCGCAGGTGATGCCCGCGCCGCTGCCGCGCGTGCCCGGGCACGAGGTCGTCGGGGACGTCGTCGCCGTCGCGCACGGGGAGGCGCTTTGGACGGTCGGCCAGCGTGTCGGCGCGGGCTGGCACGGCGGACACTGCTGGGCGTGCGCGCGATGCCGGGCGGGCGACTTTGTGACTTGCGAGGACCAGGACATCAACGGTGCGCTTTCATGGCGCTGTGATTATGCATAGGCAGTGCTGATGTATAGGGATCGAGTAGGAGCCCTGCGCGATGGCGGGTACGCCGAGTATGTCACCTTGCGCTCTGAGGCTGTCGTCGTGGTGCCGGAGGACATGGACCCTGCCGAGGCCGCGCCGTTGTTGTGCGCCGGGGTCACCACCTTCAGTGAGTTCGGCTAGAGCTACCCTCTGCCATCCGCTGAGCATCGAGCGCAGACGCTATACGCAACATGAACGCTGTTGCCCCCGACTACGTCGCCATTCAAGGCATCGGGTGCGTCCTCCCATCCTTCCCCCTCCCCTCCCACCACACCCCGTTCCCCATCCACTCAACGCATTCTCCATAGCGGCCTCGGCCACCTCGCGCTGCAGTTCGCGTCCGCGCTCGGCTTCCGGACCGCCGCGCTCTCGTTCGACGGCGGCAAGGAAGCGCTCGCGCGCGCGCTCGGCGCGGACGCGTTCATCGACGGCTCCAAGGTCGACCAGGCCGCCGCGCTGCGCGCGCTCGGCGGCGCCAAGGTCGTCGTGTCGACCGCGCCGAACGCGGCCGCGACGGAGCGCCTGCTCGACGCGCTCGCCGTCGACGGCACGCTCCTCGTCCTCGCCGTCGAGCCCGAGCCGATGCGCATCCCGCCTTGTACGCTCGCGCCTTCTCTGCCCATGGTGCAGTCGCGGTGCTGACGACCGGATCGCGAACAGTGGCGCTGCTGCAGAAGCGGCTGACGGTCCGGGGCTGGCCGTGCGGTTCGCCGAAGGACGCGGAGGAGTGCCTGGCGTTCGCGCAGGCGAAGGGCGTGCGGTGCATGGTCGAACGCTTCCCGCTGCACCAGGCGCAGGAGGCGTTCGAGCGCAGGGAGACGGCGCGCTTCCGCGCGGTGATCGTCCCGTGAGAGGCGCACAGCGTCTGCGGGCAAGCGTGCTCCCATTCAGGCTTGCATCACCAGCCCCTTGGGCACGTTATATGTACTGCGACTGGGACAGACTTTTCTTGGTGAAGCTACGGATACATCGGCGATGAGGCTCGGTACCATACAGTTTCTCGACTCCTGTTGAACGAGTCCTAGTGACCCATGCAGTCTCACTTGATTTGAACGCTCCAGGCGAGCGTGTACGATTCAGCCTCGTTAGTCGGGAATACTTTCTTGCTGAGCCCCTCGCCAAGCTCGGCCGCCACAACGATTCTCTGTACGAACTCCGCCCCCTCGATTTCCGTGAAGACCCTTTGCCACAGGCGCGGCCAGGACGTCACCGAGTGGCCGTACCGCAATCTACAAGTCAGACGTCAGGATATTAAGCAGGTGTCATTGAAAAGGAGACGCCGTGCCGGCCGACTTGGTCGTCGATGTACCCCTCCTCAATGAGTCCCTGATGACGTCCAAAGATGACCGCGCCCGGGGTCCTCTTTAGCAGCGAGCCTAGACGGAGCGCTAGGCCGTACTGCGTCTCCTCGTCGAATAGATGGAACAGCGAGCCGGTGTATATATGCGTCAACGCCCCGCGAAGCTGTGCAAGGTCTGTGACCGAGGTGGGATCGGGCCCGGGGCCCGCACTGTGCGCGGCCGGCTCGACGAGCAGGAGCGGGAGAGGGAAATCAAAGACGTTGGCGGAGAAGAACCGGACGGGGCATGTGTCTGCGTCGCGGTACAGCTCATAGCCCAGTTTGATGAACTCCTCGCGGAGGTCGCACGCGAGGGCGTGCGACGCTGGATAGCCGTCTTGGACGAGTTTGCGGACGTCTGAACCCACTTTTCACCGGGACAGAGAGAACCAATCAGCCCGCAGACTACAAGAATGAGTAGGCCCGGGGGAAACTGGGGAGACTACTCACTGCAACACCCGATGTCAAGGAAGTAAGTATCTCCTTTCTTACCGGCCTCCAGCACGGCGGGATATCTTGGGGTCGACGACATCATCAGCTTCACAAAGAGGAAGCCGCGGATGCATGGGTAGGGGTACTGCGCGCTGCATATGCGCGCATGATGTTAGCATAACCAGAAGGAAGGACTTCCAACGGTCATAATCTCACTACGACCTGTGTGGTCAGGCACCTCCATTAGTACCCATGAATTCAGGATAAATGAAATTTAGGGCTGCCACTCACCGCTTTTGCACGTCCAGGAGACGGGTCTTGAGCTCCTCCTCATTCGCGGATACCGTCGAATGAAGGAACGCGAACTCTGTGTGAGAGAGACTGAGGAACGATGGGTCGAGCTCTGGGGCGGCTACAACGATCTGCTCCGGGTTACCCATGATTCTAAGGTGGATCGCCTGAGCCGTGCAAGAGTGCTGGTCTTCAATATATATGGAAAGCCCAAGTCATATAGCTCTGCGACGTCCGATAGCAACGCAGTTGTTGCAGTCGGAGAGTGGTCTGCGCACCTATTCTAGTCATCAGTATTTGCATAACTATAGTCACCAGTCCGTTGGGGACGGCAGAACTCGTCTAGTTCACAACACTATAGCTGCCGGACATACCAGATCCTTCTACTTGCACCAGTGACTCTCGGTTGAGGAGGCCGGCGACGGGGCTTTACGGTGGCTTGCCACACAAAAACACTCTCGCTTCGAGGCTGCTAGACATCGTGAGGCTGTTTCAACACGTACTAGAAATGGGACACGCGTGTACGTTGGTACGAGCTTCGGATCAACAGAGAGCGGTAACATGTCCTTCCATGAGTCACAAGGAGTGTAGATGCATCGGCATCTGCGGCATCTGCGGTACCAGCACTAACAGCCAGACGAACCCCCCATCCTTCCCCACGGGCTGGGCAGGCCAAGAAACTATCACGCGGGGAGTATGGCGGGGAATCATTATCGCTCCAAGGATGTCCGAGTAGACATAAGTGGCCGTGCACGTAACACCGGAACCTGTACGTGCCTGGCATGATCAGCTACCCCGAAGGCCGTGGGAGGTCGCGAAATGAACATACGACAGAGTGGCGAGACACAATGTAATGGTTTTCTGTTGCGTTAGAACATCGGCGGCCAGTCTACCGCAGTGACGGCGGCCGACTCCTGGCCGCAGTGCACTGCTCAAACGGGCCCGGATGCCTGATGGTATGGTGCAACCTCCATTTTGCTTGGCAACTCCCTAGCTGTCCCACTCCAGATGTCCCTTAGGTATGTCATGAAATATGCAATCACCTGGAGTCTCAGGCTGTGAGTGATGGTGTCAGTTTGAAGACATCAACTCACGCTGTCGAAGACGAAGCGCCAGCCGGTGCTGAGCCATCATACGCGACAGTGTGTCGACGGACTCGTGATCGTGCACAATCGAGCCACGTACAGGTTCGTACTTTGGACGGTGCCTCCCCGGTGGTTGGTAGGTCTGATCAGCATACGTACTACGTGGTCGACGAAGTTGGTTGTGGCAGGCGATGGCCGGAAATGGGCGCCCCGACATCGCACTGCTTCCTCCCATCATCGTCATGCCGAATGTTTAGCGCCTCGAGCTCGCACCAATGATGCGCAGCGTCCCCTCCTGACAGACTTGCGGTGTAGACGAAACCCGCAATGAACCGCAGGCGGCGAGCCATGAACCACCGTAGCCTATTGGCACAAGGGTGTTCTCCGATCAGGCGTGCATCCGATGCCCAACATATTGCAACCGCAGGGACTAGGCCTTCCCTCAGTGTTGTGAATAGAGTATCGCAGGCAATATCCTGCATAACGCCACGCTATCTCCGCCCCCTTCGCTCAGGTACGCAGCTGGAAATATCTACGTCAAGTACGCTCTGGCAGTATGTAGCTTCGCCGGCTGCTTCTCCGAGTCCCGAGTGGATACGACAGCTTGGATGGCGCATTCGCCATACTGCGGCTCCAATTGGGCGACCTTCTCAACAGCTGGGCGATTCTGCCGGAGACATGCTGCCGGACCTTGCACACGACCGACAAACACACCCTGGTGCACCTGCTAATACGATGCCGCCACTCGCACGAACGTGCGCGGCCACCGCGTGCTTGCATCAAAGACTCAGTCGCCGGTGCCTTGGCTTGGGCAACCAAAGGGGAGCGCGGTGGTCGCGTATATAACTATGAGCTGGTGGAGGGCCGTCTCTGCTGGTCCCTTGCGCGCGCAGCCATGAACGGCATCTCTCGTACGTTGGCGGCGCTCGTCCTCATCTCGCAAGCATGGAGCCTATCGGGACGCCCACTAGGCCGACTGTCTTCTCGTGCTGAGCCTGATCCGTCTTTCGCGGTCACCGTCGAGGTGGGAGGGAAAGCCTACGTCAATAAGGTGAGAACTGGCTTGTGCGCAAGATACTGTAGGATACCGACCTTCCTCCCGAGCACAGGGACTCGTCGCCTTTGGACTGATTCCGTCCAACTTCACTGAATCAACTGGTGCGTATGGTTGCTTCACGACACTGACTACGCCATCTGATCTCCGCGAAGGGGATACTTTGGGCGGCATCGGGAGCGCTATCGCGTTGAAACGGGGCTCGTTCAGCCAATCGTCCGATGGGTCGTTCACAGGAACCATTGTCGCTCAACCGGACCGTGGATTTAACGTGTAGGTTTGGTAAATATGTCTTCCACCTTCCCGTCTGACGCTTTCCCCGGCCCGTAGTGATGGTACTATTGACTACCAGGCTCGACAGCATCAGATTGACTTTGTCTTGTCGCCCTATTACGATGACGACAACCTCTCGTTCGATGACGGTTTGGAAACGCTCAAGCTCACCTACCGCGATACTCTCCTCTACACAGAACGCGAATCCCGCAAGACCACTGGTTTGGACGCTCTCGGTGTGCGCCCGGCAGACTCGGACCCCAACTCAAGTATCACCGAAGATCCACCCGTCCCTATCGCACCGGCCAATGGACATATCTCCTTTGACGACGAGGGCCTCGCCCTCAATGCTGACGGAACGTGTGTACCCCTACATCGGTACGTTCTCTTCAATTATGACTGATGTCGCACAGTTTCTGGGTCAGCGACGAATACGGACCCTACATCTATTTGTTGTCGGCCGAAGGGCAACTCATTGAGACCGTGCAACCTCCTGAGGCAATCCTCCCTCTGGTCGACTGCCAGCTCAATTTCACGTCAGCTACAGATCCTGACACCGGACGCAGCGCAAACCAAGGTAACCAGCGTTTTCACCTGCGGCTTGTTGATGTCGGAATTGACTATATGCGCCAGGATTCGAGGGTCTGACGTTGGACGCGTCGGGGCAGACACTCTACGCGCTCCTGCAATCGGCGACAATCCAGGACGGTGGCGACGACAAGACGACTTCCCGGTACACGCGTCTGCTCGCATACAATATCACCGACGCACTGAACGTCCGGCCTACGCTGATCGGCGAGTACGTCGTGCCGCTGCCGCAGAGCAAAAACAAGGGCAAGACACGCGCTGCGAGTGAGCTCCACTTTGTGAGCGAGGGCGTCTTCCTCGTCCTCTCGCGCGACTCGGATGGGCACGGGGGCGACGACGCCAAGTCGTCCTACAAGTGAGTCTCCCGCTTGTGTGCGTCTCACGCGTGTTGCTCATTGACTTCGCAGGCAAGCAGATCTCCTGGACATCAGCCAGGCCACAGACATTCACGGCACGAAGTTTGACGATCCCTCCCACCCGATCGCAAAGAAAGGGAAGCTGGACAAGAGCATTACGCCTGGCACGTACGTGTCCTTCGTCAACTTCATCGACGACACGCAGCTCGCCCGCTTCGGCGTGCACAACGGTACGTGCTCCAGTCACGTTCAGCGATATCAACGAGGTCCGGGCGCTGACCTCGAGCACAGGCAAACCCGTCGACCAGACTCTCATTGATGCAAAGTGGGAGTCCTTGGCCCTCGCGCCCGTCCTCGACCCCGACTTCCCCGACGACTACTTCCTTTTCACAGCGGTAAGTCATGTTGTGTTGGATATTGCGCTTCCTGAGCTCACATCTGAGACAGGCCGATAACGACTATATTACAACGCAAGGCATTGCCCTGGGTCAACCCTACGACGCCGGCTTGGACAATGACAACCAATTCTTGGTCTTCAGGGTCACGCTACCCGGTGCAGCTGTGGATGGTATTGCCAGTTCGTGATGAGGACTCAGTTACTTCTGTGTTATTGACAGCGCTGTCATAAGGTACCGTACACTTCAGTAGTTTCTCTCGCCGCATGGGATGGTGTGGAATTACTTTCGGGGGGGAAAAGAGTAGGACAAAAAATCCTTCGAACCGGGATCGAACCAGTGACCTTGAGATGCGCTGAGACGTAGGGATTAGACCCCACTGATGTAACCAGTTACAGTCTCACGCTCTTCCAACTGAGCTATCGAAGGCTTATCTTTAAGTTTGCTATACTTTATAGGTACTATGCTTTAGAGTTGCACAATCACAACCTCTCTGTTTCGGCCCGATCTCGACCGTGTGTATACTGTGGCCGGGTGTGATAGTCATGGACGCACAGAGCTTGAACGTGAACCACGAGCATGTTCTGGCGCTGGCTCCTTGCGCTATCGTGTGCCGGCCTAACCTACGCTCTTCCATCGTCTGTGGACGAACAGAGTCATCTCGGGCTGCAGCCACCGCGCGGCGTACTGAGACGATATGCCTTCCCAAAATCACAAGGCTTGTCTATCGAAGACGTGCTTCACATCACAGAGGTGAGAGACCCCACATGTATACGATTATTATGAGACATTATGTTGATGATTTGGAGCGTAACAGACATCCGGCGGCCAGGTGTGGCAAGTTGGACCGTCCCACGTTGATGTCTACTTCCAGCCGGGCAATCAACAATTGGACCTGCCCTTCCCGCATGCAGGAACAATTCCCCTCAAACAACTCAAAGATTTACAGCCATTCGGCGTAGGAAGCAACCTGTCCTCGCTCGCAAACTCGACGTACCATGCCGTATACCACCCGCTCTATGAGATCGAAGCCTTCGTGCAAGAGATGGCGCGCACGTACCCGGACATCGTGCAGCTCACCAACATAGGCCACTCAGCTGAGGGAAGGGAGATGATTGCAATGCAAATCTCCAAGCCCGAGGACGAGTTGAAACGCACAGGTAACCCCGCGAGAAAGGCGGGTTTCGTGATTACCGGTGCTCAGCACAGTCGCGAGGTCAGCGCAGACCTTGTAATGGGACTCCCCGCGCCAGCTCATTCATTTGTTCTGTATTGATCAGTGGATAGCAACTTCTACCGCTCTATATCTTGCCCATGCATTGGTCGCGGATGCGACGGAGTCTTTCGCGCTCTCGTCTTGGCTGGATTACTTTGTGAGCATCACTTGAAACTCCACGTACGCGTCATAGGCCACCTGAGCTCCAATTCCTCAGGACTTCTACATAATCGCTGTACCTAACCCTGACGGCTATGCCTATACTTGGGATCATGACCGTCACTGGTATGCGTAACATAGAATAAAAGACAGTGGCATGAAAGCTGACAAACTGAGTAGGTACAAGAATAGGCAGATTGTGGGCCCCGCAGAGAAATGTGTGGGTATTGACATGAACAGGTCAGTCTGTTCTGGGTGATGCTTTCATTTGAAGCCAACGCTGCCCTCTAGGAATTGGGTATGTTCCGATGAGATTGCGAGAGACCAAGAAGTATGGGTTGCCTGACGTCCGCTCCAGGGATTCAAGTGGAAGTCAAAGTCACGGCTTCCTTCCCTCGCGAGTGACATCCAAAACACCAATGAGACGGTCTCCAACCAAGGCGCCGACGCAGACCCGTGCTCGTCGTGGTACCCCGGCCACCGGCCGTTCGAAGCCCCGGAGGTGAACAACATCGCCAACTTCATCACGACGCTCCCCGCGCTCAAGGCGTACGTCGACCTGCGAAGCTACGGGCAAATGCGTGCGTATCTCGTCCGCCATGCCAGGCACCCGCACGCGACTCACAGGGGGCCTACACATGTGCAGTATCAACGCCTTATTCGTACACTTGCAAGAAGGTACCCAAGGATGCGGAAGACCAGCTGGAAGCCGCGCTCGGCGCTGCGAACGCGATCAAGCAGGTCCACGGCACCCCGTTCAGTGTGAGAGCGCATACAACCACTCGCTACCAGGCCCACCACTAATTCCCGTACAGACCGGTAGTTTATGCAGCCAGCTGTACAAGTGCGCATCCCATCGTCTTCCTGTTGACTTCGTTTGCATTCTGATCAGCGCCCCGCTCTCGACAGAGCGTCCGGGAACGTCGTCGACTACATGTATGCCAAGGCGGGCATTAAGTACGCCTACTCCGTCCACCTCCGCGACACCGGCACGGTGAGCATCGCCCTCCCCTCCTTGTCCTTGGCCTCCTCTTACGGTGCTGATTACGCCATCCATCCCTCCACCCACCCATTGCAGTACGGCTTCTCCCTGCCCGCCGAGTGGATCAGGCCCGTGGGCGAGGAGACGGCGAACATGATTCGCTTCCTCGCCAGCTTCGTCTCTGGCCGGAACAAGAAAGGTGCGCGCACTTTCCCCGGTCCCAACACCATCGCCCGACTGTCGCATCTAACGTGTATGCAATACGCCAGTTTGAGCGAAACGCTTCGTCCCTAGTCATGTACCTTGTGTATCTCTCGCCTATTGTCTGTACCAATGAGTGAGCCCAGACGGACCGTGCCAGTGTA
Source organism: Trametes elegans (assembly GCA_022606155.1). NCBI lineage: Eukaryota > Fungi > Basidiomycota > Agaricomycetes > Polyporales > Polyporaceae > Trametes > Trametes elegans. Next base: position 1,452,146 of record JABYQO010000003.1, on the reverse strand, counting down.
CGAATATATATGCATACCTCGTCGTCCCTGTCACTGTGCGTGCTGCGGCCCTCGGCCTGTGTGCGACCGCGGTTCCGGGAGAGGGGTGTTGGTATATTGGGAAAACTGTACACCGTGACGATCTATGCGAGGACAGAGCACGTACGAGAGAGAGTAAACGGGGAGAGAGAGAAGAATGAGGATGAGGGTGGGAGGGGGAGAGGGGGAGGATGAGTATATGCGCGAGCTAATAATGCAACAACCGCGGGACCCGAGGCCCGTCCGAACGTCTGTGGAATAAGAGTAGATGCATGCTACATAAGAGAGATAATAACAAGGAGACAGGGAGACCATAAGTGTCGCGCTGCGCGCGGGCGTGCTGGTCGAGTACCGCGCATGAGGTGAGGGGTCGGCCGTCCGGACAGCACACCGCATGCGCGAAGCCGCCCACCTGCGCATATATAGGAGCACCTACATACTGTACGCACGCGCCACACCATAAAAACATCATCATGCATCATACATCGTGCATCAGGGAGAATCATTCACGACTCGCGTCCTAGCGGACCGCGACTGCGCCGCCGCTCGTCGCTCGAGCCGATCTCGGGGTCCATCCGGCCCAGCACCTCCTCCGACGCGATACTGAACCCGCTCCGGACGCTCCCCGTCGACGCCAGCCGCGGACGCACGTACGCGGGAGGCAGCCCTCCGCCCGGCGGCGGCGTCGGCGGCGCGACGTCCAACGGCCCCTCCCTGCGTGCTCCGCCGTAGGAGATGGGGTCGAGTGGGCGCCGGGGGGCACCCTCGGGAACGGCGGTGGACCCGGGCCCTGACCCTGACCCTGTGCGCGAGCTGCCGCTGCCGTCGCGCCGGCGGGTCCCGAGGCCCTGCAGGGACGCCATGAACGCCTCGTTCATCTCGCGCAGGCGCTCGTCCACCGCGGACTCGGTGGTGAGCATCGGATAGGGTGTGGACGTGGTGCGCGCGCGGGGGGCGGGGCCGGGGTCGGGAGGCGGCTCGTGCGCGCTCGACTCGGACACTTCGCGGATCGTCCGCTCGCGCGCGTGTGGCGGCGGTGGAGGTTGTGGTGGTTCGGGCGCGGGAGAGCCCTCGCGTCTACTGGAAAGCGGCTTCCGCGCGTCGATCTCTTGTACGAAAGCAGAGATGTCGTCATCGTAGGTGTGCGTACTGAGGTATGATGTCCCCTAGCACGGCGGTCTTAGTACAATAGCTCATGTTGAGAGCGCGCGTATACTCACTGGTACCTTGTCCAGCTCCTTCGGTACGCCCCTAGGACTACTCCTCGGGCTTGCTTCTCGACTACCTGTAGCCCCTGGTGGCCGCGGTCCAAAGCTGCTCGTGTATCGTCGGCCCTGCTGCCGCGGGGAAGCCTGGAGTCCTGCTGAAGCGGGACTCGCAGGAGTCCCTTCACCCGACGCCGGTGAACGACCCGATCCAAGACTGGACGGTGTGAACGTCGGCGATGGGCGGAATGGCGTGACGGGTGACGATGCCAAGTTGCTTCCGGCGCCTATGGGCGACGGTGGCACACGAGACGACGAAGGTGATTGCATGGGGCGAGCTGGCAGTGATGGCGCTGCCGTGGAGAGCGGTGATTGTTGGCGAAGGGATGGCGAAGGGGAATTCAGCGACGGCGATCCCGAGGATATCGTGGACGACTTGAACGCGTTCACAGACGTTATGGGCGCACGACGTATAGGTACACCGCCAGGAGTCGTACCGTCCAGCTGTGCATGTGCCCGTCAACGGAAGCGCATATAAGCTGCCGAATAGGCCGACGTACCGAAGTTCTGCCCTGCAGACTTTCGCGCCGCACGCGAGCAGCCAAAGCAGACACCTCCTCCCGCGAACCGAGCGAGGCAGCGCCTTGTCGCGAAGACGACGAGTCCGACACACCGGACGTCCCCAGACCTGCGCCCGACAGATTGCGTGTTACTGGGAGGGGGATGTTACCCAGTCGTGGACTGCCGTTCGGGCTTCCTCTCGCGACTTGGGTCGATGAGAACGAGGACGTCCGGTGATGCGTAGCTGGCTGAATGACAAATCTGTCTGCGACGCTGGACCGCGGTGGCGAGCGAGGGAGTGAGGTGCGAAGGGGCAGGCTACCAGGCGAGCCTGTGACGCTGTCCCGTTGTTGGTTCTTCACGAGAGTAGGCGTGAACTCCTGCCCCTCCGAGAGGAAGCGGGAGGACATGAGCGACTCCAGGGTGTCCAGCTGGAAATTGGGCTGCGTGAGGTACGTCGTCGACACAGCGAGCTCGCCCATGGGGTGTGTGATCGGCGGGAACGCATGGCTGTCCCTCTTCAGTACCGTCTCGAGCGCGGGAGGGGTGCTAGCTGGGTTTCGAAGCTGCGTTTAGCCCTCGTTGCTCGCGGGGCCGGGGGAAGGTCCAGCAGGTGACTCACCGAAGCTGAGAACGTCGTCGGTGCGGATGCTCCCATCAACGCCGTCCACCCGCAGCTGTATGCTGAAGTTGCCATTCCGGGCGCCGCCCACCCTGCGCCGGAGGCGCCGCGCGAGTTTCCAGGCGGGGAGGACGCGGAGAAGGGTGAAGATGCTGCGGAAGAGGGGGATGCCGTGCTTGTAGATCGTCGAGGGCGCGACGTCGACGCGGTCGTCGGCGCCATGGGAGCCCGGGCGGTTGGGGCTGAACTCGAGGTTCCAGGATTCGAGGACAATGTGGCGCGGAATGGGATCGATGCGCACGCGAGAGGAGTCGGGGGCGACGTAGACGAGCACCTGGTTGGTGGCTAGCTCTGGGACACAGAGGAGAACCTGGAGCTGGAAGAGGGGGACGGAGGGGGCGGACGAGATAGAGCGATAGATACGGGTGTGCTCCTTGAAGAGCTCCGGGTCTGGCGTCTCGAGGTTGAACTGCACGACGGCGCGGATGTCAGGAGGGCTCGGGCAGCGCATAGAGCTGGCAACTCACCCATTTGTCGACCTTTGCCGAGGGCGGAGGCTCGATGGTCGCTCTGGCATGGTTGACGACTAGGACGAGTTTAGAGTATAACCTGTGAGCTATCTGGTCGGCCCTCTGGGTGTCATTGGACATGGCAGGGCGCGGGCGTGACTGGGAGGGGGGCAGACTAGCGCGACATTAGAGCGTATTTCTATGCGGACGGGCGGGCGTGGTGGACGGTGGTGGGAGAAGGAAAGGAGGACGGGTCGAGGGAGCGAGCGGCCACGCGCTCGTGCTCACTTGCCCGTGCACTGGGGACTGCAACCGCGACTGCGAGTGAGCGCACTCGATCCGGCTCTGCGGGGTTCAGAACCCCCGCAAGCGCCCGTCAAGCGCCCGTGCTCCTCCGCCAACTCCTCCCCTGCCTGCCTCTTCCGGCGGCCTCCTGCGCTGACCCCGACCAGTCAGTCCTCCTCCGTGCACTGCGCCAGGCGGTGTCTGCTGAGACAAATACCAGCTTGTTTCCACACCAGATCGTCTACACATACACTCCTGCTCACAGCGAGGCGCGTCCACAATTCATGTCCGCGCACCCGCCCGTCCACCGCGCCCCCTCGAGGGGGATCGATGGTATGTACCAGTGCTCGACACGTTGCCCTATCCACCGCTGCGTGCTCTCCCCTAGGCCCTGCGCGTCGTCGCCCAGGTGGTGGGTAGCCCCGTGCACAACGGCCGGCAGCCTGAGGAGTGACCACGGGCCATCATGCGAGTGACGCGCCCGCCTGCGGACACGCACGAACAACCTTCAGCATATAGGGTTCGCAGAAGCACCGTGCCCGACGCGCATACGCACACGTGTTGTCTGCCCACCACGCCTCCACCCCCGTATACAGGGTGCGAGCCGGGGACGACGAGCCTTCGTTCTACCGACAGCTCTGATTCCGACGGAGGCAAGTCATGGGGGGCCCCGCGGCAGGAACCACCAGCCGACGCCCGCTGTCCAGCCTACTTCCGCCCGGGCGGCAGCGGCAGCGCGGTCACCCCCGGCGTCGGGAACTTCAGGTCGAAGCGCGACGTTCTCGACGCGGTGCCACCACCGCCGGGGGACGAAGAGCGTGTCGCCCTCGCGCACGACGCAGCTCAGCGCGGCGCCCGACTCGCGCACCGCGTCCCGAGTATGCACCGGGGCCGACGCGGGGTCCATCGCGACCGCGAACGACCCGGCCGGGTCACCAGGCCGAGGCCGGAGGTGCAGCTCGAGCGGGGACGTGTTCCGGAGCACGGAGCGGTCCGCGCGGGCGAGGGCCTGCGAGAGGGCAGGCGTGGGCGGGAGCAGCACGAAGTGCTTTGCGTGCACGAATGGGTCGGAGGACGCGTGCATGGTGTACAGGTTGCAGTACGGGTCGTAGTGCAGCGGGGTTACCTATATCACAAATAACCAAGGATTAGTCGAGTCGACCGGGCACGATGACTCGAGGAGTGTGACGATGGACGCACCATCCCAGAGGGGCCGATGAAGAAGCTCGTCTGGTACAAGTCCACCGCGCGGCTCTCCAAAAGGGGCTCGAGCAGCGCAGGTGTCTTCACGAGCTCCGCAAGCCCGGGAACCTATACGTCCAATTTGCGTGATTCAGATGTGAACAGCGCACGACCATCCCGAGGACCAACGAGCAAGCCACCAACAGTCAATATCAGGTCCTAAACGTTCGGGTATCCACGACATACCTCGTCCCGCGCCCTCCACTGCGCAAGGTACAGCTGCAACCTCTCCTCCTCCCCCGCCCCCCGCCCTCCCCGCGTCAGCCACTCCAGGTACACACCCAACGGAGCCTCGATCCTGTTGCTCTCCGCAGCCTTGTCGTACCGCCCGACCTCGACCTCGACGACGCGCTCGCCCGCCGCGCGCAGCGTGCGCAACAGCGCCCCCGCCCTCCCCATGGACTCATCACCAACCGCGGGGCGGCGGAGGAGGAAGGGCGCGGCGGTCGGCGAGCGCAGGTACTCGAGGAACGCGTGTGGGGAGGCGGCGAGCGCGGCGGGGGCCCCGGGAACGGGCTGCGTGCTCAGCGGTTCAAGGCCACCGCGATTCGCAGTGGGGACAGATCTCGCGGTGGTGGTGCCAGTGCTAGGAGAGGCGGCGAAGCGTCGGACTTGCGAGACTCGCCTGGCAGGGCTTTGTACGGCCCTGGTGCTGTCAAGAAAGAAAGTGCAGAGGCAGAGTCTGCGTGTATGCCGCGCGCAGATGACTGTCATAGTCCAAGGCTCGGGTCGCGCGAGTACCCAGCGCGACCTGGCCTTGATCCATGATTACGCGGACATCGTCCAGCGGCGCGCACACCCTGCAGTTATGGCAGATTCGAAACGACATGCATTACTTGCACATTAACTACTACGCATCGAGCCCAAGCAACTACCAATATATGAGACAGAATAAACATCTGCTCTACAACCCAGCGTGGGGAGATGGCGGTGGGTGGGAGGATATCATCGTCTGGTCATCATCATCTGGTCGTGACGCGAGCATAAGACACGCGCGCGCGGGTGCGGGGGGATGTACCGTATCATACCCGCGGGCGGGGAACAACAACGGGGTGATTATACAAGTACACGGTCCAGGGGAGAGGGCGTCGCGAGAGCAAGAACGGCGTGGGTGGGGGAGCACTGCGAGGAGGAGCAAGAAACCCGGGGTAAATAGCGATAAGGGAGGGGGGAAAGAGAAGGGGCGGCGGTTTAGTGTTTCTCCTCGAGGTGGCCCACCGCAAGGTTGTTGAGCGCATCCTCCTGCTTGTCGAGCTCGCGGTACTGGATCCAGAAGATACAGCCGGCGATGAACGCGAGCACGGCCATGACGCCGTAGTTCCACACGAGGAGCGGGTCGGACGAGAGCGAGACAAACGCCTCGCCGAGCGCGCTCGCGATCGCGTTCATGAACAGGTACACGGACATGACGAGCGAGCGCATGTTCTTCGGCGCCTTCGTGAACGCGTACTCGAGACCTGTGATGGACGCGAAGATCTCGGAGAGCGCGATGAGCACGTACGAGCCCGTCTGCGCCCAGACGTTGATCGGGGACACGATCGGGTCGCCGTTCTCGTCGGCGCACGTCGCGGCGTAGTTCCCACACGGGCTCTTCTTGTAGATGTAGTGCTGCAGGACCGCGGACCAGATCATGGCCGCAGAGCCGGCGAAGAAACCGAGGGTGATACGCTTCAGAGGAGAGAAGTTGATGCCTGCGCGACGAAGTGCGGGATAGATGAACTGATCGCAGATGGGGATACATATGATCAGAGCAAACGGATCCAAGTTCGACAGAACGTCGTTGGGGACACCGTGCGTCTCCATGGTCGCTGCCTGAGACGTCAGGTTGTTGTTGAGTTGGTTGTAAGTGAGCCCTGTAAACGGTGTGTTAGCGTGATGAAACGTGCATGGGAAAGGTGCTACACATACAGTAAATGGGGTACCACATGAACACGCTGCACGCCTTGAAGCCACGCTTGACTTCGTCAACCCACTCGTCATCGAATGACATCCATCGGGGGCGGGTCGCATCGGAATAGTGGCTCGGCTTCGCAGAGTCCCAAAAGTCGGGTAGGTTCATGTTGCGCCAGGTCGTGACTGGGTTCCACGACCACCTGCCCTTCATCGCTTGACGCCATATCCGCAGGGACTGCGCGAGCACGGAGCCCTGAGGGGGTGTGGTGTTGTACAGGTTGCGGCCGAAGTACAAGACGAAGGGGCAGAGGCCGAAGACGATGGTAGGGAGGGTGTATGCAAGCCAGAAGCCCACGTACTAAAAAACCGGTGTCAACGGATCAACCGGAACATGATCAGAAAGCTTGATACACACCTTCTCGGAGTAAGCCATCGATATTTGACCGATGAGCGAACCGACGTTGGTGAACAGATAGAAGTACATGTAGACACGGGAGATCGTCATCATCGGATCGACGATGACACGCTCGCCCGACTTTGTGTGGCCGATGAAGGGCTTCGTTCTCCGGTACTGCTCAGCAACGAGCGGGGAGACGTTGGCCTTGAAACCTCCGGTACCGACGCCCATGATGATGATGGCGATGATGAAGCAAGCGAGAGAACCGTTGGTGTGCTCAATGACACCGGGAACGGAGGAGATGATGAGGAGAACATGGCCGACGAGCGCGACACCGACTGCAACGGCGGTGGTCTTGAAACGACCCCATCTCGTGTCGGCGATGTAGGCACCAAAGAGAGGGATGACATAGACCCAGAAAGTGTTGAAGGTGCCGATACCAGTGGATGCGCGCTGACCGAGCCCGAGAGCACCGGCCTGCTTGACGTCGGCGCCTGTTCTTGAGTTTGCGGGGAGGGGTTGTTGGATGTAGTTTGTCTACAAAAGGGAGAACGCTCATTGGTGAGAACATTGATGTGAACCCGGCAGGCGGGCTAGTACGTACGAAAACGACTGTGCTACCGTAGTAGGAGAAACGCTCGGCGAGCTCGCAAAAGGCGATCACTGCACAGGAACAATGAGCACGGGTGATCGGACGCCAGAACAGACGGCGATCGGGGAGGAAGACTACTCACGGTACGCCGGCCAAGGCACAGCGTCGCATACGCGACGGAGGGTAGCACGCTCCTCGGGAGTGGGGAACTCGAGGCCATCGTGAATGCCGTCGAGCTCGTGTTCCTGGGAGGTGGTGGACTCGAGCAGCTTTTTGTCGAAAGCGAGCTGTTGCTTGTCGAACTCGACCTCGTCGCGGTGAGCCTCGGCGAGGCCGGCGAGGATGTCTCTGTCAGCCTGCAGACCAGCCATGTCGCTCAGTGAAGAGAGAGATAGGATGGGAAGGGGGGAAGTCGTGCAGGGGACGACGGGTCGGAGCGACCGGGCAGAAATAGGACTCTGGGAGGAGTCGGAGGGGGAGCCTTCTCGGCCGTGGAAAACTCGAGGGTGGCTTATATGGCGCACATGCGCTCCGACGTCCATATGGTTCTCCCAGCTCTCTCCGCCCGGCCATCATTCGCCCAGCGAGCGTTGATCCAGGCACGCACCCTCCATCCCCCGCACTCGTCCATTTTTTTTTTTTTTCCTCGACAGCACTGAAGGTGTGTGTGAATCAGCCGCCCGCCGCTGCTACCTCCCCTCCGCCCGTTGGCCTGCACCGCACCGGGCACGCTCCACAACGCTGAGCAGGATCGGCGGGGCGGATAGCGTCGGAGGGAGCGCGCCCGAACACTCTCGAGTGCGGTCGAACGAGCGGGGGCGCGGCGGGGCCGCAGTGGGCTGCAGTCGGCGCGACCAAAGACGCGTGCCAAAATTTGTGTCGATCGCGGCGAGATCTATCCGCCCGCGCACGGCCGAGTGCTCCCGCCCGACGCGGACGCGTCTTCGATATCGTCCACAACGCAATCGCCTCCAGACTCCACCTCCTCCGTGCTCACTCAGACCGCTCGCGTGCCAGGCCGGTCTCACAGATAACGCTTCTTCGTCCCGCCCTGGCCATTCTTCCAGTCTAGATAGGCAGCCAATTCATCCACCCTCCCACTCCTCCCTTGCACACGACCCGTACGGACTCACTTGCCTCGAGCTCTCGACGGCCAGAACTCGTTGAGAACTCGCTCAAAACTCGACGTGCCTGGCTCAAGACGAGGCAGCATCAGAGTCATACGGGTCCAGCCACTCCTCCATCGCTGACGCCATTTCCCCACATTCTGTGCTCTTGATAGCCCTCTCTCTTGAGCGTGATTTCGTGGAACGTCTGCTCCAGCTCTCCTCTCTGGATCCTGTCTTTGATCGGTCGTCTAGGGCACGCCGTCCGGACGCCCCACCACGCTGCCCCCACCGGGATGAACATGACCGTGTCGTATTCATAGCACGTCCCAATCCAATTCAACTGACAGCGAGTGAGAACGCAAGAGATTGTCATACGCGTCTGTGGCCGCACTCTGCAGTCACGCGCCCTCGCCTCTCCGACGTCGCTTGTCTCGTGCCGCGCGCCCACCGGGGGCAGGCCGGCAGCATCAGACGACAATCACCTCCCAGTGCGCTTGGTATGCGTTTCGCACACATGTCCACCTGCTGCCTTCAATCCGGCATGGTCTCTGCTTGTCTCGCGCTTGGCGAACATGTCCGAGTCGTGTGCTCACATCCATCTGCGATGGCACGCTCTGATGTTCGGGTCCTCCCTCTGTTGTGATCTCGGACAACCGCGCATCCCGCCATTCCTTGCCCCGAACGGGAGCTCTGGACTGCAGGAAACCGCAAACCTCCTCCACTCCGTCCTGCCCGTTCCCCGCTTCGGCTAAGGTCTGCGTACGCGTGTGCCTAGCTTCTGCGCCCAAACCTCTTCCGTCGTGCCCTGTCCCTGACGTGCAATAGCGAACCTCTTCGCGGAAACAGCCCTCGCGTCCTTATCGCGCCCTTCTGGACTTCCGTCCCCCCCACCTGCCGTGCTGTGCTTGATCTCAGGGCGAGTCGCGTCTGGAAGGCCCTCTGGCACGGATGGACGATGATATCGCCTCCTTCGTCTTGGCTGTGATGTGCACCGTCCTCTCGCGTCGCAGGGTCGGCTCCGGAGGGCTTCCCACCGCTACGTATCTCGCAAGCTCCGGCTGAGCGCGCTTCAAGGCTTGATAACGAGCGTGCGAAGGTGTTGAACGACACGTCTGCCTGCCGTCTTTTGACTTGTTCTGAACTCAGTGTGCAGCCCCTCCCGGACGCTGCGTGCATTGTGTACGGCAGTTTGAGGGTTACATCGCCGTTCCCATGCCACTGACCTTGTCTTGACATTCTTACCGTCAACGAAGGATCGTCTACCACGCCGCAATCACCCACTGGGGGCGACATACATTGCCACCAGATAGTTGGGACCCGCGTAGTCCTCCCGCTACTCCAGCCCACTTCTTCCTGGACGGTCCGACCGCTAGCAACGCGACAACCAAAATCCAAGGTGCGCAGGGAAGGCAGAGCCAACCCCCCATGCGGTGTCGGATTCGCCATCCCGAGCGCCGGTTGCGGTATAGCAAGCCCTTGAAGGAACTGAAGCCCGTCAAGGCTTTCTCCGATACGTTTCCACGAATGACACACAGCCCATATCGATCCTCGCGCGGACACCGAACAAGCAACGACGTCGAACGGTCGACCTCCTAAATCCACCGGCTCTGACGCCACCACAAATACGCAACGGTGCGGCGTGGGCCGCCCGCTGCTCTCCAACGCCCCAAGGACACATACGGACCCACCCCGGCCGCCGTCCCGTCACGGCGCATGGCGCACCCCGAGCCCGAGCCCACAACTGACGTCGATGGCGCCCGCCCCGCCACCGCCCCGCGCACAGCGGGCCAAGGCCTGCGCCCGATAGCCAAGACCCCCGCGCCCGATAGCGGCGCGTGAGATCGCGCGCGAAAGGGTATCGAAAGCCTAACCGCCGCACACGTCCACTAGCACTGTAGGCTATACAGTATGTGGCGCGACATGGGACGCGCCGGACCACGCGCTGCCGCTGTCAAACGCTGGCGCGTGCATGTTTGCGGGCCCCGCGGCGGTGACAGCGCGGGCGCGCCGCGCGGACGCTGCCTGTAGCCTCGCGGACGCATTTCGTCCGCGTCCCATGTGCGTTCGCGGGCGGGAGGCCGGTGCAGTGTCGGTGCCGGCGCCCCTGAGTGCGACGCTCGCATCCCGCTGACAGAACGCGCTCCGGCAGGTTCAGGCCGGCGTTCATCTCCGTCCATCCTTCGGGCATTCAAAACGGGAGTCAGCGGCGGGACGTCGGGGTTCCCGCAAGCGCGACTCCCGCGCGCGCCGGCGCACACTCCGAGCCGCACGGGCGGGCAGCTCTCGACAGCACTCGGGCACTCGGCACGCGCCGCTGTGTCAGCTGCGTGTCGTTCATTTTGTCGATGTCGACGACTTATTGATCGTGGCGCGGGATGACTGCATCCCTCTGTCAGCTTTCTCGAGTCTCCTCGACGACCGTCGACGCTTGGGCCCCAGGCCTCAGAATCGAGCCCGGCTCGGAATGTATGTAGACGCGAGCGGCGGGTCGGCGAATTCGGCGGGCACTCGAGGAGGCGCGAGGAGGTTCGCCGCGTCTCGCGACTCGCGTTGCGCGTACTACGTGCTATGGATGCGTGATGTCATCGCCGCGTCCGACGCGCCTGGCCCGCGCGTTCTCCGAACCTGATATCACGAGAATCGACGCTGATCGGTCAATTGCATGAGTGCAGTTCTACAGATGTGTACAACCTTGGACCGGACGTATGCGCGATACGTGTAGGTAACGCTCGCGGCTCTGCCTACACAATACCAAACGCCCACTCGACGGTGCGGCGCCGGACATACTGATGCCGTCCCTCTCGGACGCCAACGTCGTTTTGTCATGCCCGCGATGGCCAGCCCCGACGCTCCGAGGCCCCCGATGTGCGCGAGCGTCGAGGTGGTGTTGGAGCGGTGCACTGCTTGCAGGGACGGTCCCGATCCCGCCCTTTGCCGAGCGCGGCACCGTAATTGCGCCCACCACTCCGCGGCGCTTTGTGTGCGACGGCCCGACTTCGGATAGGTTCGCCGACTTGCTGAGGAGTCCAGTCAGTAAGTGCTTACGGCGCAGCGAGTACGGCGAGTACGGCATCGTCTACGGATCGATAGTGGACTTCAATACAGTATGGAATCCGGGGATACAACCCGATCGGTGTGCTACTGATATTCATCACAATCAGACAAGGGCGTGAGCACGGTCGTGCTCCTCCCGCCACCGCTCGAAGCCTTCCAGCGGCACCTCCCCGCACAAATCCGCCACAATCGTCCGCAACTCGTTCAAGCTCTGCAACACACAAGAGACAGCCGCCGGTCAGCAAGATCCAAGCGCGCGGAGGAGCAATGCAGCAAGGACGCGGGCCGCGACTCACGCTGGCCATCTGCAGCACGGCGACGACGGCCGTGGCGTAGAACATGTAGTCGTAGCTCGTCAGCGACTGCCGCGAGTGCGCCTTGCGCGCGTTGTTATCCGCACCAGGCCCACCGGCAGCGAGGCCGCCGTGGTAGTGCAGCCGGTCGGCGAGGTTCCTGTACTGCGCTTGGTGCAGGGGCTCCCCAGTCCGGAGAGATTGGGAGATGAGCAGGAACATCGACATGACGTCGCTGATCTACACGGCATTCATGTGGGTCATGTGCGGAGAGGAGGGATACGAGATAGAAGACGCACGAAGTGCGGGTTCAGCACATGCGTGTACGGCAGCGAGGCCTTCCGGAAGTCGGGGTCGAGGTTCGCCAGGGCGCCCCCAAGCTAATTGCGCCCCACGTCAGTGGGTACCGTAGGCCAGAGACGGCTGCCGTACTGACCAGCACCAAGCTGTGAAGCATGTCACTCTCCACCTCCAGCAGGCGGCTGTAGTCCTCGATCGGCCACGACCCTCTGATGTTCCCTTCCCACTTCGACATCGCCGTCCGCACCCGCAGGTCCTGGATTTGTTCCGACAGCCCGATGAACTTGGCACGCAGTTCTGCGGGCCATCTGTACCTTGGGTCAGACGTAATCCCGTCCTTGGTCTCCGTAGGACGGACGAAAGGCCCTTCAGGACTTAGCCACAGAGAGGTCAGGTGTGAGTACAGATACGAGAGCCCAGAGATCACGGATGCGTTCCGGAGCCTGACCGCTTTGCGGCCGGATTTTGGCGGGAATAACATCACGATGAACGACGCAGCGCAACCTACCAAGGAGTAGATTGTCAGAGCACAACTATCACGGCGAGAGCAAAAATTAGCTACCGATCATAACCAGCAGCCAACGTCTCCATGTCACTTCCCAGCCGATGCCGACGTTTTGGAAGATGCCGGGCAGGTTGCCGTCGATCCACGAGTATCCAACGACGAGGACAAAGGTCGCCTGGACGGCACGATGGAGCGTTCAATACAGGTCAGCACTGCTGACGACGAATGTCGATACTCACCCCACTCATCAGCACACCGACCAGGTATTGAGGCGGCGCGAAAATGCGGAGGAACACATGGGGGAACAGGAACACTGCCACAATAGCCGCGAGACCATAAGGGTTCCCCGTGCCATGGCCAGCACCTGCTCGAGGCTATCAGTGCCGTTCGACGATGCCGTGTCGTCAGAAAGACTGACCGATGTACCAACAGGCCATCCCCAGTACGGCGCCAATGAATGTTCCACCAAGACGCATAGCGTAGCTGTCACGGGCCAATCAGCATTCCCGATGCGCGACAAGTTCTGAGGTACTCACTTGAAGACTTGATCGGCAGCATAGATATTCATGGTCGTCTGGGCCATAATCAATGCCCTGTGTACATGTGAGAGGTCGCATATAGCCGTCAATAAGTGATACTGACCATACGGCTCGCTCCGAGTAAGCGAGATCTGGATGGCGTAGTAAGTGATACAGTGACACAACACGGAGGTGGAAGTGATATTCACGTGCACTGGTCTTTACTACAGATGGAATCCACAGCGCGATCGTCACAAATACGTAGCGGAATGCGAACTATCCGATACTAAGTCACATGGCGATCGCGACAATCAATTGACAACGCACCAACGCTTCCGCGGTCTTTGTCCACTTGTAAAGCCCGTGGAATGTGTTCGCGACCTTCTGCAAGGCGTTTGTCGGCGGACTGCTATCGGGATCGCGTTCTACTACAGTTCAGCAGAAGACCGATAAGCGCGATCCAGTCCTACTCACTGTACTCCCTCCGTTCCTCCGTCTCGACCGCATCTTCGGGCTGGGCGTCCTCGCCGACGGCGTTCTCGCCTGCTCCTCGTCCCGACCTCAGCAGCTTCCCGATAGCCCTGAGTCCCTTGGGTGCCCACAATCTCGCGTGAGTTCGCTTTGCAGCCGTCTCGCTCACCAGCTCCGCGAGCGCGGTGACCCCATTGCACACCGCGGACAAGTTCGCCGCGAAGACGTAGGACAGGTACAGCGACCGGAGCGGAACCTTGTTTACCGCGCCCGCATCCGCCTTGTCGAGCACATCCCGGTACGGCTCGAGTATGAGTAGTCGCCTGTGCACCTTGAAGTCCTCGACCGCGCCGCGTAGGTTGGCGAGCGCCGTGTCGAGCTCGGCGAGGCGTGCGTCTTGCAAGACGTGCCCGCGCTTGTAGCGGTTCGTGTTGACGGCTACGATGAGCTCCTTGAGCGACGCGAGCACGGCCACTGCTGCGACACGGAGCTCGGCCGTCGCTTCTCTGACGTTCGGAAGGACGTCGATGAGGCGCACGCGGTGCTCTGTCTCGGCTGCCATGTTGCGTTCCCGGAACTGGCGGAGGAGGAGGGTGTCATCGACGGCGGTTGAGCTGGAGGGTGCGTCCGAAACTGTGTCGGTGTCTTCGTGTTGGTGATCAGCGACCGAGAGCGGGTTGCCGATGACCTTCGCATAACCGTTGAGAGCACCTGAAGTCTTCATAAGCGGTCGTCTCAGTGTAAGGCCGCAAGATAGACGTACCGAGTCTAGTGGCGACGATCTGCATAGGCTCTAGCATATCCTTAATGTCGTCGCCGTTCCATCTACCCCAACTGAACTCGAGGTTGAGGAACTGCTTCTGGGACATGACTGCCAAGACCAAGAGATTCATCAGGACAACCTTCATAGTATGTCTCGCGAGAGGACGCACGCTGCTGTAGCTGTTGAAACATCCCGACGTGGGCCATGGTGGTCTTTGTCGCAAGGGGAGTGCCGGGTAAGACATCGTGCGGGTCGCTCTGCAGAACCTCGTCCTGCATCTCGAGGATGCCCTTGAACTTGTCGATTAGCTCGGCTGAGGTGTACAGATACGAGTGATTAAGAGACTCCGGGAAAAGGATGGCGATGAAAATGAGGGCAATCCCAATGTAGCACGCTACCGACGTCAGCAACGAGTTGAGGAGTGTATACTGCGTGAACGGGAAAAGCGGTCCAAAGCTCTGTTGAGGTTGTTAGGCGGGGGATGGGCTGCGTACTGAGTTGGACTCACGCAGAATATATCAATAGCGATTGTCCCGAACACGCTCATGATTATTAGTTTGGGCGCATACGCTCTGATCAGAGCGAAGAGGAAGCAACCGAAGCCGAGAAAGACGCCGAAGACGACGGTGGAACTGCATTCGTGACGCATCAGACATCCCCTGTGTATAGCGTTCCACATCGCAGAATCTCACCGAGTATCCAAAAAGTCGCCATTGAATATCGCGTTGCGGAACAACGCGTCAGGGTTTGCAAGACCAGCCGCACTGCAGAGCAAGGGTTGAATCTCGCGAGTCATTCGGACACGCGTTCAGACTAACCTTTGGGCCTCTTTCTGATACGTTTCCTTGAGCAGCGTCTGATCCCTAGCAGCGAGCGCAGCGGCCATCCCCGCGCACGCGATCGCCCATCCTAGAAGGAGGCCCAGAACTATCGTGGTAATAGCCTAGTACGTAGTAACCATATTCAGCGACCGCTACTACGGCAAGCGAACATAGGTACTCACAAAGATAAACACTTGGAACGGCATGTTCGGAGGGACCATCACGCTCAACAACAGCGCGAAGAATGCCCTGCCGGAGCCATCCGCTCAATCTCCTCGATTTCGATGCGATTTAAACTGGACGGTGAACTCACGTATTCCCGAGGGTGGCCAGCGACTTGTTCGGCAGCATGATCACGAAACATACCCACGACGCAATCCAGCACCTCAGCAGCAGCTTCCAGGACTTCCACGAGCGCAGGTTCTTCGAAGCCCATGGAGGCAGCTTGTCCCATAAGGTGATCCGCGATGGTAGTGCCTTCGGCGGCGCTGTCTCAGACGTCGACGCGTCTCGTTTCTCGGTCACGGACATGCTGAGGCTGAAAGACCAAGGGCCACGACCAGGACCCAAAGGATGAGGGTTTGTTGCAAGAGGTATGCGCTGTCCGCCCGAAGAATGTGTCCCAAACGTGGATGCGAACAAGCGTCAGCCGCTGGAATCCTTGATGGTCGGACCGGTCGGGGGGACTATCGGGTAGTGAGGATGCACTGCTAACTGTACGAGACCTGAGACAGCCTGGAGAAGATGAAGCCCGTCGTACGCGCTCTCCCGCGGATGGGATTCATGGGGGTGCAGCTCATAAGTGAGCGGAAGGGTGGAGTTTGTCCGCGTCGCGCGGTGTCGATCACCAATTCCGAGTATGCGGGGTCGCCGGCTCGGGGCGCCACCGCCGCGGCATCCGGCTCGGTCTCTTGCGGTCATCGTCTCCGTCCCTCTCGGCTCCCGGTGGCCGGCCACCCGCTACTCGACGTTGAACCCTGTTGAATAAATTCTTTCTGCACACATGAAGAAGGGTGTGTTCGCCATGAGGCAATGTCTAGGTGCGTCAAAACCAAACTACATTTTACAGGTGATACAAACTACCGCAATTTCCTATTAGACTCCAACCCCTGTCTGTCGTGCAAGCCAAGATCTACAGAGACTGCGAGGGCTTAAGCCGACAACTTCTCACGAAGGAGGCTCTTGAGCGCCTCGCCGTCCTGCGCAAACTTGCGGATACCCTCGTGGAGTTTGTCGTTGGCCATCTCGTCTTCACAGAGAGCCCAGCGGAACTCGGGCTCGTTGTCGATGTACGAGACCTTGGGGATGGGCTGACCCTGCAGAGCTGTATGACGTCATGCGTGAGCACTGCTACGTTCAACCCGTGTGCCATCATCAAGCACTCACCAGCGTTGGAGTCGAGCTTCTTCGGAACAGCAGCGGTGTCGTTCTTGAGCTCCTCGAGGAGAGAAGGAGAGATGGTGAGGAAGTCAACACCGGCTAGCGCCTTGATCTCTCCCGTCTGTGAAGATGCATGAGCATAAGTCCGAGGTCGAGGCCGCCCAAAACGCAAGACGCACGTTACGGAACGAGGCACCCATGACAATGGTCTTGTACTGGTGCTGCTTGTAGTAATTGAAGATCTTCTTCACCGATTGGACACCAGGGTCCTCATCGCCAACGTAGTCCTTTCCCGGCTTGTTCTTCTTGTACCAGTCGAGGATCTGTAGGTGGGTGTAAGTCCATGGATGGTTGGTTAAAAACCAGAAGAGACATACACGGCCGACGAAGGGCGAGATGAGAGTCACACCAGCCTCAGCGCAAGCGACCGCCTGAGCGAAGCCGAAGAGGAGGGTGAGGTTGCAGTGGATGCCATCATCACGCTCGAGCTCGCGGGCAGCCTGGATGCCCTCCCACGTCGAGGCGATCTTGATGAGGATGCGCTCCTTCTTGATACCGACAGACTCGTAGAGCGCGATAAGTTCCTTCGCCTTCTTTTTCGTGGCCTCCTTGTTGAAGGAGAGACGGGCGTCAACCTCGGTGGAGACACGGCCAGGGATGATCTTCAAGATCTCCTTGCCGAACTCGACCAACTACGCATGGAAGTCATAGTCAGCACAAATCACTGAAACGTAAGCAGGTGCATCGAGCACTCACGAGGCGGTCAAGGGCAGCGTTGGCCTGCTCGTCAACGCTGCCGCCCTTCTTCTTGCCGTGCTCGATGGCGGCATCAATCAAGTGCTTGTATGCAGGCTTGTTGGCCGCGGCGAGGATGAGGGAGGGGTTCGTGGTGGCATCCTGGGGCTTGTAGACATCGATAGCTGTCGATGGGCGTGCCCCAATCAATTGCACATCCCCGGCGAGAACGCGTCAATGCGGGGAAAGGCACTCACACTCGAAGTCACCGGAGTCGGAGACGACGACGGTGCCGGTCTGCTTGAGGGCGTCGAGAGCGGTGGTCATGGCTGCTGTTGTACTAATGGTGGTTGTGGTGGTGGTTACTGTGCAAGAGAGCGCAGGGCGGGGGCGGATGGAGAGGGACTGGGAGTCGGCTGAGGTGAGCTGGGTGTGATCTCATCGTGATCACTTCCCCAGGCGTCTATCCCGGTCCGATCCGGATTCCGTGCTCATTGGCCATCCACTCGCTGGCCAGCTTTACGCCGGCCGTGGTGCGCGGGTGGCTGCTCCCGGCCCTCCATCGTACCTACGCCCAGGTATTTCTTGTTACACGAAATATGCGCAAAGGCTCATGCGACTCTACAGCCAAGTAAACACCAGCGCCTTGAGCTGGTACGATTATTGCCGCTGAGCAGAGCTGCTCCGCAAGACCGCCGATGACACCCTTCGCCGACGCCAAGTCCCCGCTCCCCAGGAAACGGCTCGCAGCCGTGGTGTCCGTAGACAGGTTACTGAGCAGCGACAGGGCAAGTCACGCACGCACTTACACACACTTACTCATGGGCGTGTGTCGCCGGGCGACTGCTGAGGGGACGCCTTGAACGGGCCAATCAACGGCCGCGGCGCTGAGTGAGCCGTGCGACTTCCGGAGGGGGCCAGGCGCGTATGTTGCATATTCACTGACGCTTCGTCTACGTCCCTGCGGCCGTTCATCCAAAGGCGGTTAAGGCACGGCGTATACCGGAGAGTTCTCGCGTGTAGTCGTCCGGTCCCCGCGAACGTGCGCAAGCCGACACATTAGCTGAGAGAACCATTCCCAGAGCGTCGGCCACCACCGGGGATCCACAGTGTACGCTGCCGGAAAGCTGGACTACAAGTGATGTCGGTCCTCCGATGAAACATATTGGTGTATATATCCAGCTAACAGAGGCGTGAATGTCAGATACCATTGAGTGGCGGCCTTCATGAGCCAACGAACAGGATTCAAAATGCATGCACCACGTCGGGTTCAGCGGAGCGGCACGGTTGGGAATAACAACGCGATACCACGCCCTTGACAGACCGTTGTGTTCCCCCGACGTTCACGGCCGCCAGATACTGTTGGACCGCCACGCAGAGCACAGCAAGACACGCGCTAAGCAGAATGTCCAGCAACAGTGGATCGCCCAAAGCGCAGCCACTACCGCGATCGATATGCCCACTTTGTATTTCGTTATGGCATGTCGCGGTATCCAGGAGGCTGGCAACGCCGACGGTCAAAGTCATGGACGGGTATATTGACGCACTGCGAACGGTTGCCTCCAGCCGCAGCGCTGCTCCGGCGATGTCGGAAGGTATGGCATAGGACGGGGTAGCCGCGTCTCTTCTTCCGCAGCCCGAGTCTCGTCATCGGTGACATGAAAGCACTTTTCCGGGAATGCTGGATTGCAACCAGTATCCGGAAGACAGGAGTTGGCGGAGGGAAATTGCGCAGCATGGTAGCCGTGGTCAAGGGTCCCAAACGCACACGGTGCGCGCAATCCGTCGTATGCGACGGCGTAGTACGAGGGCTTCTACACGATGTTAAATTGCGTTCGTCGACCACCTTGACTCAGTGCTGGTCATACTCAGCAGACAGTCTCTGGAGGTCGTCATATCACCGGCAACGCCCAGACCGCCGCAGTACATGAGAGTCGTACTCATTCGCGCTCCAGTGGCAGCGTTAATGAACCGAACCGGAACTCTGGGCTCCATCCTTGGGGCAGCGACATCAGGGTCGGTGGACTCGGTGATCGGAAAACAGCTCATCTGGATAAGAAGATGTATAATTGAGATTCTTCCCGTGATCCTTGGATGTCGCCCACAAAGTATCGGATCCGGCCATGCCGCGAGTTTGCGCCTCGAGGACGCCGGAGCCATGCGTGCAGCAGGCTTGTTCAGCGGCCGCGAGATGATATCCGTGCCCGCATTCAGGCGCACACGTTGCTATGAGGTGGAACAGGCTACTGCGCATGAGGAAGTGGGTCAGCACCTGGTTCGTCATATCAGTTGCAATCACCGGTGGCGCATGCAGGGGTGGGGCTTGGACCCTGAAGCAGAATTGTCTGCGCTCATGTCCAAGCCATCACGCGCTCAAAAACAGGGAGTTGAGATGAGGCTTACGGTCAATATCACCTGGTACCACTCCGATGGTCGCGCCCGTCCACGTAGTAGCGACACACCGGATGGAGATGTCAACAGGCTAGCAGCCTCGAGGCTTCAGGGCTATGCTCTAACCGCCACTCGGCGGTGGTCGCGTTGTCCTCGATGTTGATGGCGCACGCGGGACAGTGACTCACCTCCGGCAGTCCGACGGGGTATCTCCGCTCGGGACCATACAAGGTTTGCGCGCATTGGCGAGTCGGGTGGAGGACCGACCTTGCGGCGGAGGCTTCTGCGTCTCAGAACGTCAGTCAGGTCCAGAGTCAGTGGATACTGTGCACAAAGCTTGCAAAGACAGATCGCCGGGAATGCCTGAGAGCCAACGAGCGCGCTAGGTACAGCCCCGGGGCTCAGCGCAGGCACCGCTACAGATCCGACAGGTGCAATACTTGCTCCGGAGTCCGCGGACAATGAATGAAAGCTACTGATAACTGGAGATTCAGGTGAAAGGCTCCTGTCATGTCCTACTTTGATTCAACACATCACACAAACCACAAACCAGGCGTCCTGAAATCTACTTCTAACACAAGCTAAGTTCCTCCGTCCTGTAATGAGAGGGTCTTGAATGATGATCCCGGCAGCGACCGTGTTTCCCGGGTATTCAACTTGCGGCAGACTTGATCTCGGAGTGGCTTGTCTACACAACGACTCACATGGCGCTTGAGAATGTCGGTAGATTAGTAGCACGAAAAGAAGAGGTCTGAGCATCGGACTGGAACCGGGGTAGACCGACGCCATGGCAGTACCGCGTCAACCAAACGCTACAGGTGACGCCACGTGGGAAGATGTGACCAGGCCAATGACCCAACTTGGCAAATGCTGTGTTCGCAGATTCCATCCGCTCTTCGAGGAGTCCACTTGAGTCTACATCGACCACTGCATGACGCGTTCACGGAGATTCCTTGAAGTAAATGCCTGAGGGACATCTGACCGGGTTATGTTGGTGCATCTCAGTCCGACTGACATTGATAACACGCTGTTCTATAATGTTACAGTTTCCAAGCCGGGAAATTTTGAAGATTAGTACCGCCTGTCACGGTCCCTGGAAATCCCTGTGTCGATCTATAACTGAGGCTGTATAATTAAGGCTGTTCTCCGAAAACAATGACTCGGAACGGTATCAGGTGTCGCTCATTTGAATCTCTCAAGTTCAGTTCATAGAAAGCATGCCGGTGGACTCACTCGCCCAAACCGTGGAATCGCCTGGCAGTCCCCGGATGAAACGTAAACAACACTCCGGAGCCTATCACTCCGTCTCCGTACGGGCGTTGATATGAGAACCCGGCATTTTAACCCTCGGAGGGGGCAAGCCCTCCGCTAATCACCGTACACCCTTTTCTGCGCAGCCACCGTCCTTGTACTGCGCCCACAGCTCTGCAACTCCTATTATAAGTTGGGCCATGGTAGTCGAGCACATATCTCATCCGCCATGTCTCAGTCTGTAATCACCTTGTATGATATCCATTCTACTATACCCCAGCCGTGGGCTCCTAATATCTGGCGCATTCGGTGAGTGGCCTCATTCAAAGACAGCTTCGTGGATTCACAAACATTATCCAGGTTCATCCTGAACTACAAACGTCTCCCTCACCGCACGGTGTGGATAGAATTTGACCAGGTGGAAAACGCCATTCGTGCAATCGGCGCGCCCCCTGCAGCGTACAAGCTGGACGGTCGGCCTATATATACCCTCCCTATCATCGTCGACACGCTCCGCTCCCAACACACGCCGCTCGTGCTATCCAACGCCAACACCATCGCCGAGTACTTGGAGGCAACGTACCCCGCGCGGCCCATATTCCCGGAGGGCTCTCGCGCCATGCAAGCTCTGTTCGTCCACTACATCCAGGACATCTTCGCCAAGCCGTTGCTCCCGATACTCGTCCCGCTCACGCACCTGCGGCTGCCGGAACGTAGCCAGGCGCACTTCCGACTGGGCGGGACCACTACGCCCCCTCCAGGAGCGCTGGCAGGGCAACAGCGCGAGCACGCTTGGACGGCTGTCAAGGAACAGTTCAATTTCCTCGCTGCCATCCTTGACAAGAACAACAGCGATGGAAACAACACCGTCGCCATGGGACGAGATGTAACCTATGCCGACTTCGCACTATGCTCTGTGCTGTGAGTGGTACAGACGGTCAAGGATACCCTAGGCTGACACTCACGGGACCATGTGTAGCATTTGGGTAGAGAAAGTGTCTCCGCATGATTGTTGGGCGAGGATTCGTGAATTGAACGGGGGTAGATGGGCGCGGCTGCATAGCCGATGCCGCGAGTTCATGGATGTGTACTAGCGCGGATTATCTGTCAGCCTTAGTCTCGTTGAGTCAATACTGTACTACTTCTTGTAACATGGCAGGTGCTGTTGAGCGGCAGTCTGGAGTCACTATATATTACTTGAGCAAACGTTGTGGATCCAGGGTGCTACAGAGGGGTTTACCGCAAAGCCTCTGAAAGACTCAACATGGATGCCTTCATGAACAACGTTGGCTGAGGATGGGAGCATTAGAGGTGCTGCTGCGGGCAACGGTGAGGTACATTGTACAACAGGGTTTGTGCCAAGTTCGGGGGACCGTGCCAAGCTCTGGGTTTCGGATTCTCACGAATATCCGGTGTTCCGGGCCGAGTGTGCTGTTAGTGATGCCACTAATCAAGGCTTGTAGCACCAACTAACGCAAAATCTATGCCGTATACAAGGGCCAATAAGACAGGGTTCAGGCTCATTATGGCATGGTTCAAGGTACTTGAAGCGAGTTTACGGTGCGATCATACTGTCGCGAGCGAGTCGCGACCTCCTCAACCTCCACCTCTCATCCTTCTCCGTCTGAGATGCAGCTATGCTGTCGCCATCGGCATCGTCGTCCGCAGTGACTATTCCCACTCCGGGCAAGTCCATCTTGAAACGCCCCCCTCCTCCTCAGCAATCCTTCTTCTCCTTGGCGCGACTCTCCAGGATCCTCCCCACACAGAGCCAGCAACCCGATGCCACCAAGGATGAAGCCAGCACGCTCAAGCGGGCGCACTTCATACTCCCTGAGATGACCACGGTCTATCCCATCATGGCGTCGAACCCGCCTTCGACACCATCCCTGAAGGAGGAGAAGCGGACAATAGAAGAGCGGGAAGCAGAACGCAGACGGCGGATCGTCCGCGGCAACTCGTCCGCCCATGATGCACCTGCACCAGATGACTGGTGGAGTATGGACAAGGTGGAATCTTTTTACCGCGAGTGTTGTACAGGACGAGAGGAAGCACCCGATCCCGCCATCTCGGCAGCGTTCAAGGTGTGTCGTGTGGTAGCGAACTGTCAAGCAAGGCGCACTCTGAACGTGCTTCCCCTCCCTTATGTAGCGCGCTGGAAGTAGCTCACCGCGCACGGTAGATTTCTCTGGCATCCAGCTCACCGTTGGCTCTGCGTCCGTGCTCTCTGACGTGTTCACGATCGAGTGGGGTCTACGCAAACTTGTGTTCAAGGAATGTGATCTCGATGAGCATGTGAGTATGTTCATCCAGGCCGGTTGAACGCGGGAAGCTCACCGTACTGTAAGATCCTGAAACCAATGCTGCATGCCCTGCTCATCCCAGGAACGCTCACATTCTTGTCTGTGTCGTCTAACAGGCGGATGAAAGCACCGGCGTTCCGCCTTCTGGGAGCATATGTTACGAAGGCCAGTCCATTCGTGAGATCACACATACGAACGTAGCTGAGCCAATCTACAGGCCAGGAGTCTGCAATTCTTGGATCTGTCGCAGAATGCATTGGACAAGAAGTCGATCGAGTACATAGCGGCAGCATTACCTGCTGCGCCGACACCAGGTCTCGTGTCACTGCGTTTAGATGATTGCTCAATGAAGCCTCAACCGCTCGATGCTTTGGGTAAGCATGCTGTCGATGTCTGCGTGAACAAAAGCTGAATCGGGAACAGCCCATTCTGTGCGAGTTTCATCTCTGAGGAATATCTCTTTGCGACACAATCGTATCAGCGCGACAGGCGCTGTTGCAATTGCCCTCATGATCAAAGACTACCCTGACCGTTTCCCGGTGACTGAAGGGGGCTCCGCCCCTGCTTCGCCTGTGTTGTCTGCCTCTAGTCTGGCGTCTTCACTCTCACCCCCTCCCACACCGTCATCGCCCGCCCAGCCCCTCCCTGTCGCCAGGAGTGCCAGTGGGACGTCAACCCCACCTGTACGGACGGGTCCTATCTTACCGCCACCTCGGCATCCGGCCACCATACCACAAACAACTTACACGCCTTATATACCACGGTCTCGACGCGGACCGTCGACGGGAGCTCCCACTCCGGGGAACACCAATCCGCTTTCGCCTTCTGGCCGTCCTGTGCCCATCATTACCTCTTCTGCGCAAGGCGGTATCACTGCCAGGCTGCCTCCACCGCCTAATCATCCCGCGTCCGCTAATGGACATACTCGTGGTGTTGAAACGACTTTGAAGCATGGGCCCAGTGCAGCGCTGTTAGAACAAGTAAGGGCGTTGGATAACCTGCCTCGCTTAGGTGCACTGCGCACCTTGGATCTGAAGGGGAACGACATCCGGGTAAGTTTCTCCGTTGCTGTGAGGCGGCATGGGTATAACATCCGGGACAGACTGGCGTCAGTTATATTGCTCAAGTATTGAAGCGCAACCGCACGCTCAAGGTGCTTAACTTGAGCGAAAACAAGCTCGATGTTCAAGGTCTTATTGCTGTCGCGGAGGCATTGGTGAGTTGGCCAAATCAGGCTTAGTGGCGCAATACTCATCGGGACGGCGCAGAAATACAATTCGTGTCTTGAAACCTTGGACCTTAGCAAGAATCCTTGCTGTGGGCCTGGATTGGAAGGGGTCAGTACCAGAGTCTGCTCGTCCCCACACGGAGATTTACCATCTCGGCAGATCCAGTCATTGAGAACAGCGTTCACTCTGAACGCCGCTTTGAAACGACTGTTCCTATCGTCGACCAACATGACATCTGCTGGTGCCATCGCACTAGCGGAGTTCCTCCCAGAATCTACCTCGCTCCTACATCTTGACCTCACGATGAACAATCTCGACCTTGCCGGCGTCATGGCGTTGAGTTCGGGGCTGAAGTCGAATCACGTCATGCGCTGCGTAGATCTCAACATTCCTCCCGGTGACGAGGAGATGGCGAGGTGAGCTTTAGGCGTCTTCTCATGGATGGGGTTGTTCACGCGCGGACAGGATGTGTCGTGATATCCTTGAGACGTGCATCCGCAACACGGAGGAGGCGGAGAAGGCTTCGCTGGGCGGCGGCGCCAACGGGCAGAGCGGGCGAGGCGAAGCTAGGGGCGTCTGGGGCATGATCGAGCAGAGCGAACTCGCGAAATCCATACGGGAGGACGACAAGAAAAAGGTCGATGAGCAAACTGAGGTTTCGCCTTCTCTGTCCTGGGACCCGACTGACCTCTTCTCCGCGGCGCAGACCGAGTCCGACATAGTCCTGCAAGCTCGTTCCAGAAAGAGCGAGCTTGAGGAGCTGCTCGCCCAGTCTTCGTCGCCGTCCTCGGCGCCCGCGGCCTCTCCGCTCCACCCTGACTCCGAACTGGTGCAATCGACACGAGATCTCACGAAGTCCATCATCACGATGATCGAGACCACCACCGAGCCCGCTCGTCTGGAAACGCTGCTGGCTTTGAACGACGACCTGATGTCACTACTTGGCCGACTCGAACAGAAGCCGGATGGTCTCAAGCTGCAGGGTCTTGGTATTGAGCTGAACAATGGAGAGGCAGTGGGCAATGGCCATGGTGATTCTGCTATCACAGTAGGAGACGCCGAGGCATCCGACGACGAGCAGCCTATCACTCCTCGGGTGGACAAGGGCAAGGGTCGTGCAGTGCCAGAACCGGAACCACAGGAGAGCGTCCTCAGCCCGACGTTCCTGATCACTGAGTCCGACGATGAAGATGGAGAGACACGCACGTTGGCTGCCGAGCCCGACGAGAACGTCGTGTCTCCCACGGACCTGTAAGTGATGTCACTCTTCTCAGACGTGTTGCATACTGACCATAGTGCCCGCAGTTCTCGACGATTGGTGGAGGAGGAGGGTGAGGTGTTTCGGAAAGGAGCCGTACTCCTTGGGCCAGAGGAGATGGAAGGGGAATACGATGGCGAAGAGCTGCGCAAGGAGGTATGTGCACTCGACACTGATACCCTGCCGCATCGCTGAGCTTTCATCTCCCCTACAGCTCCTTGAAGCGATGGTTGAACGTCCTCCACCCCGAGTGGTGGATGTGGACGAGTATGGCTCGGAGAATGTCCCGACTGATCCTAATGCGCCACCCCCGACTTCACCACAAGAGCCGAAAAAGCCCCCGCCGCGGCCGTACATACGCCGCTCCCGTTCCTCGAGTTCTACAGTTACGATCGATACCCAGAACGTTTCTTCCCCTACGGACAAGTCCCTGAACGTGAACGGCGGTCTCACTCCCTCGTCTACAAGTGCAAGTCCTGTATCGCCGTCAGGGTCGAGAGCATCTATCCTGTCGAGGACATCATCATCGAGCTCTTTGAAAGACGCTCCTTCTTAATGGTACGTCGTGACCATATCGTACGCGTCGGGTCGCGTGTCGTTGATGCCGAGCGTGCGGACTGTGCAGTGCCGTTCCGCTTTCGATACTTATCGCTGGTTTCCCGATGTCTGCCGCATAACAGCTGATATCCAGTCGTCGTTCGTTACCCTAACACATCGTTCCAGTCCTCGACCTCCTCTCGGACACTCTTGCATATGTCCGTTCTAGTTCACACGTTCTTCCAGAGACGCATGACATCTTATTATATAGCCTCTCAGTCTGTTACTAGCAGCACCCGCATCCCCTCTTATCTCAAGCCCCATGAGCGATACTGTCGTGCATCTGCTGTACAGCGTGTAGTCATTAATTCCAACCACAAACTTCCCGCGCAGGCGTCCTCATGGAAGATGGTGTAGTGTTGGGTACCGCGTCCAGAATCACACATACATAACTAGTGTACATGCACAGCGCCTATGTACGTCTGGCACTCATCCCAGAGAGCGCTTGCGTGAGGAGGTCGACCCGCACTCAGAGGAGAACGAGGAGAGACCGTCCGAAATCGCTCTATCTGGAGAAATATGGCGTAAAAATGTGTCAGCGGACCTCCCATCGAGGGCCGCGAGATCTGGGAGGGGACACCCTCGCGCTAGTCCTGGCCGGTCACGGTATATAATCAGCGGCGGCTTCGACCACCACGGTCCCCAGGCTCTTCTTCGCTCCACCCGGTCCCCCGCGAGCATGGCGCCCCGCGCAAAAGCCCCCGCAGAGAGCGCAGAACCCACCAGGCGGTCGACGAGGCTCTCTGCCCAGCCCAAGGCCGCGGTTGAGGCTGCGAAGGAGACCGTGAAGAAGGCGGCTGCGCCTAGGGCTCCCAAGAAGAGGGCCGCAGCGGACGCTGAGGGCGAGGAAGGCGGCGAGGCCCCCACGAAGAAGGTCAGTAGTATGGACTGGATTTCACTGTTCGCGGCTGACAGACTTGCTTTGGTTGGTCCTCCGGCTTGACGATCCAATGTGAATGCAGAGCAAGGCCGAAAACTTGGAATCGGAGAACGCGCCAGAAGATAACGGCGGAGGTGAGCTCCATCTTGGGGAGAGCTGCTCTGAAACCGCGGGAATGCTTACACGTGTCGGTGCCAATCCCACTAGGTCTGTCTCCAATCGACATTGGAGACGTTTTGCCCTCGTATACGCTCAAAAATGAGAAGGATGAGGACGTCAACGTGGCGAGTCTAGTAGCCGAGAAGGGCGTGATCTTCTTCCTCGTACCCAAAGCCGACACCCGTAGGTTTTCCTGTGGGAGTGGTCGAGACTGGTTTATTGAAACTGATGAATCGTAGCGGGGTGCACAACACAGGCGTGCGGATTCCGCGACAGCTATCCCGACTTTACGTCGCTCGGGTATGAGGTATACTGCCTGAGCGCCGACAAGCGAACGGCCCAGGCTAAATGGCAGACTAAGGTGTGTGGTGGACTTGCAGATCGGTCGCGTAGGTTAACTCATTTGCCTCCTGCAGAAAAGCCTGCCCTACCCACTTCTGTCTGACCCTAAGCGTGTGCTCATCTCGGCGCTGGGTGCCGGGGAAGGAGGGAAGACGAAGCGTAGCCACTTCATCTTCGCGAAGGGTGGCAAACTCGTCGACAAGAAGATACCGGTAAAGCCAGTCGACAGGTATATGCGTGCTGTTTCTGCCAGTTGTAGCACTCACTGACTGTGTTATTTCGCAGTCCCAAGCTTGCGCTTGAGTTCATCCAGAAGTCTAGCGCCGACGCGGACTCATAGCATCGCGGGCTTGTCTGGTCACGTCCGTTGCTATCGTCGCAATAGCTGTACCGTACGCTGTACTGTCATTTTCCTGTTGTATTGTTCGAATTGTCCTGGGGAGAATGGTAGACAGGTGCACGCACTCACTGACTGTCAGGACCGGCTATTGTGCCAGTGGTGCCTTCACCGTGCCATCCATTCTACTGGCCCTACCATCCGCTGAATCCAATCTCACCCACCAATTGAGACATGGCTGTTTGGAGAGGCGTGTTTGCTGTAATATATCGATTGTCCCGCACGGACCGAGGAATGTCGGATTACACACCTACATACCACAATAACGCCCCGGGTAATATTGCCGAAACCCGATAAGGACTTTGACGCGCGTCATTCGATCCCGGCGCGTCCGAGTCCGAACGCATCTTGTCCTGTGCACTCACTCCGACTCGCAGGGGCGCAGGGCGACTGCGCTCCGTGGCAATAGCTTCCTTTCCTTCCTACACACTCGCCACTGTGAGTTAGCCACCCAACCGATTCAACATGCCCGCCCAGTCGACGCTCTCGAGCGATGAGAAAAGCAAGGTCAAGGCCGCCGTCAACGCGCCCGCCAACAAGATCTTCACCGCTGCCCTCGCCCGCATATACTACGCATACCCCAAGCCGGACGAGTGGTCGTACACCGGTCTTCAGGGCGCACTCGCGTTTGTGAGGGATACCCAGGGTGTGTTCTACTTCAAGATGGTCGATCTCGCAGGCACCCGCGGCATCATCTGGGAACACGAACTCTACGATGGCTTCCAGTATAACGAGGACCGCCCGTTCTTTCATTCATTCCCGGGAGATGTAAGTAGCAACGAACGCAACTGCTGCAGCCCGCTGACCCTCATGCGCGCAATAGGAATGCGTGATAGGCATCGTGTTCGCTGAGGAGAGCGAGGCCAAGACTTTCCACAAGAAAGTCACTACAAAGAAGACCGATAGTAAGTGCATATAGCGGACTTGCGCCACTGCTGTTTGTGCTCACATGTTGATCAGGCAAATCCAAGTCGGGATCCTCCAAGAAGAAGAGCTCTAAGCCCAGCAAAGGCGGGAAGATAAACAAGTCGATGATCTCCGGGCCTACGGCTGGATCGTTCAAACATGTTGCGCACATGGGGTACGATCCAGACAAAGGCTTCTCTTCGACGAATGTCGACCCATCATGGGAGGCCTTCTTGGGCAACCTTGAGGGGCAAGGTGTTTCGCGCGAGGTTCTGGAGCAGAACATGGACTTCATTAAAGACTTCGTGAGGGACGCACAGAAGGCAGAGACGAAGTCTGCCAGTGCATCCGGTTCAAAAAAGAAACCGCCGCCGCCGCCTGCCCCGCCGCGGCGTACGACAGTTGCTCCTGCCGACACTGCCAACAAACCACCTTCACCACCACCTGCCCCTCCGTCACGCCCAACTCCCAGGAATGCTGGGCCTCCACCTCCGCCTGCGCCCCCTCCTGCACCCTCGCGCACGCCTGCTCCGCCCGGTCGACCCCCTGTTGCCCCGCCACCTCCTCCATCTGCGCCTCCTCGTCCACCCGCGTCGCCCGTGCCCCCGCCTCCCCCAGGTCGGCCGCCCCCGCCTTCCGGAGGTGCACCCCCACCCCCTCCGCCCCCACCACCAACATCCTCTGCGCCTCCGCCTCCGCCTCCGCCTCCGCCGCCTCCGGCCTCTGGCGGCGCACCCCCGCCCCCTCCGCCCCACCGCCCCCGCCTCCTCCTCCTGCTGGAGGCGGCGCGCCGCCGCCTCCACCTCCACCGCCGCCGCCTGGAGGGCGAGGTGGTCCGCCGCCTCCGCCGCCTCCACCTCCGCCTGGTGGGGCAGCCCCTACGGGAGAAGGCTCCGCGCCTCAGGGCAGAGATGCTCTACTCGCCTCCATCCAAGGAGCGGGGGTTCACATGCTCAAGCATCGCAGCGGCGAGTCTCCTCCGCCTGCGCGAGCGGCACCGCAGCCTGCAGAGGAGCCTGCAGCTGCGGGCGGAGGAGGCGGCGATCTGACGGCGGCGCTCGCAGCTGCATTGATGGAACGGAACAAGAGGATGGGTGACAGCGACGAAGAAGACGAAGATGACGACGAATGGGACTAGGACCAGTCCCTATGACCGTTACGTTCCGACTTGTATATCCGGCTACATTCTCTACAACTCTACTACACGCTATATATCGTATATATTCGTCTGCTCTGCGGAGGCAGTTCTGTGTGCAGCCCACGCTCTCCGTCTGGTGGTGAACGGGTGTCTTGAGTTGTGGAATGCAATGCATGGTGCAAAGGGATATTCATAGCGCAGAGCGGTGCTACCGGGGGAGTCGATAAGCCTGAACCGGTGCTGGCAGGGATGGCCTGGCGATTGCCGAGATCGTTGCGGCCATCAGGGAGCAGCCACAGTGAAAGCACCTCAAGCTTGGTTCTGCACGTTCACCGCCCTATCCCCGCATCTCTCTCCGTTCTCAACCCCCAGTCCACCCACTTTCTCTCCTTTCTACACAAGCACACCATGGCCGATCAGCTGGTGAGTCGCGCCGAGCGCATCCGCGGTGACCGACGCGCTGACGAGTGCGCAATGACCGGTGACGCGTCCGCTATAGTCTGAGGGTATGTCACTCCGCTGCCGTGAGAGCACGTAGTGCGCATTTTTGCTGACTTCTATTTTCTGTACCATATAGAGCAGATCTCTGGTACGCAGATCACGCCGAAGGGGCGACGCGTCGCTCGTGCTCACGCTTTCTCTCTTCGCAGAGTTCAAGGAGGCGTTCTCGCTCTTTGACAAGGGTGAGTGCTCGCGTCCATCACGACCATCGCCGCCCGCGGCCGCCCCTCTGCCGCGACCCTCCGCCCACTGTGCTGCTAGGGGCGCGCGCTGACGTTCACATCCTCGCATACGCGCAGACGGTGATGGCACGATCACGACGAAGGAGCTCGGGACGGTCATGCGCTCGCTCGGGCAGAACCCGACCGAGGCGGAGCTGCAGGACATGATCAACGAGGTCGACGTGGACGGGAACGGGACGATCGACTTCCCCGAGTTCCTCACGATGATGGCGCGCAAGATGCGCGACACGGACAGCGAGGAGGAGATCAAGGAGGCGTTCAAGGTGTTCGACAAGGACGGGAACGGCTACATCTCCGCGGCCGAGCTGAGACACGTCATGACCAACCTCGGTGCGTCTGTTCGCTTGCTTGGCTTTGTGCTGCTGGCGGAAAGGCTGATGGGTGTTCGGTTGCGCAGGCGAGAAGCTCTCTGACTCCGAGGTCGACGAGATGATCCGTGAAGCCGACGTTGACGGTGATGGCCAGATCAACTACGAGGGTAAGTCACTGAAGGCGTTGGGGAGCAAACAATGGGCTGATTGCTTTGTGTCTTATCACAGAGTTCGTCAAGGTGTGTTTTACCGCTTCTGCTGTCTCGCTGTTGTTCTTCACACCGTTGCGTCCAGATGATGCTGTCGAAGTAAAGGATTGTGCACCCACTACTTTCTCCACCCTTTCTCAGTTTGTACGGTATCTATTCCCGTTCTCCCTGCGTATACGAGTAGCGAAGCATTCAATACGAAGACGAATATTCATCGCATAGCTTGGCTTTTGTCTGAGACGATTCTGGCGGGATCTTGGGCCTGAGCTGCATCGGGCCTTGGGCGGGGACCGCTCGAGTCCGTCGCCCAAAGCGGGCGAAAGCGATCGTGCGAGATCCGCAGCGGCGACGTCATGGACCAACGCTCCTGCGCATCCACAGCCTCCCCCGCCTTTGGCTCCATATCTCGTCATCTCCAACGACAGGCACGCTGCGGCGCCGGCTCCGGAACATACATATACATCCTCGCGGTACATCCACGTTCAGCCACATCTCTCATCCTTCCACCACAACACGTACCCATCTTCCTGCCACTCGACGATCACCATGTCCTCCCTCGTCGACAAGATCAAGAACAAGACCTCGTCCAACTCCAACTCCAATTCCAACTCCAACTCCCAGCCTTCTCAGCCTGAGGAGCAGTCCTTCTCAATCCAGCCACACCCGGCGGTAAGTGCCCTTTTATGATCGCGCGATCTATGCATTGCACGGGCGGTCCTGACGGTGTCGACACGAGCAGAAGAGCAACGATCCGCGCGATCTCCAGCCCTCGCTCGGTGGCGGGCTAAACACCAAACCCGAGGTCGGCGCGTTCCACGCGCGTGACCCGTACGTCCCGCCGAAGAACATCACGGACAACCTCCCGCCTGCACAGGTGAGTGCGATACAGCGCGTGAGAGGCGATGGACGACAATGTGACTGATTCGCGTTTTTAGAGCCGGGATGAGTTGAGGGCGCGTGCCGCGGAGCTCAACAAGCAGTGATTGACTAAGAAGCAGTATGGATTGCTTGTACAGTAGCATTGGATTGGACTGGAGGCTATGACCCAATGAGCCCAGATTTGCTTGGATCGTTTCTCAGTGTGCTGTTCATTGTGCGAAATTTGACACAGACGAGACATATCTTGCCAACAAAAACGTGTACTTGAACGGCTGAAAGCTTAGGGTGTCGGATTTCGTCGACACTGTCGCGAAATCATTTGCGCACCCAGATCTCGAGTCCTTAACTATGCGGGTGTGATATGGACGACCGTGGTACATGGGGATCGTCAAAAATATAGCAGAACATTATGCCAGCCTATCGATATCCACTAAGACAACACACCATCGGAGTGGTGTCATTCCGGGGTCGGTGAGTGCGCAGAGACGCCCGCGAAGAGCGTTGAGTAGATTGTGACTGGCTCGTGACATAACGCGTGACAAGACACTGACGCGTACGGCGTACGCGTCCAGGACATGCGCTCCTGCAGCTGTGCTCGACCCCATACCTCCCTTCCCACCTCCCTCGCCCTTGTACTCGATCTCGTTTCCTTGTTGGCTGCCCAAGATGGTGAGCAACATGAAAGCAGGAGGCATGATGCGGCGCTGATGGGCACTCACATGATAGTCAATTATGGAATATAACGGTGGCTCCGTGATCGCCATGGTGGGCAAGGAGTGTGTCGCCATTGCATCCGATCTACGACTAGGAAACCAGTCGCTGGGTATCTCGTCGAACTTCCAGAAGGTACGTTTGTTGAATGCTGTTATGTAGAGGTTGCTGAGAGTGTGTTAGATCTTCCCCGTGAGCGACCGGATATACTTGGGTCTCCCCGGTCTTGCGACGGATGTAACAACATTGTGTGTTTACCAGTTATTGATATCATGGTCATTATCTCACTTGAAGTGACTACACAGGAAAGAAGTTTTCCGATACCGCGTGAACATGTACACCATCAAGGAGGAGCGCGAGATCGAGCCCGAGACGTTCGCCCACCTCGTGTCCTCAACACTCTACGAGCGGCGCTTCGGCCCGTACTTCATTGAGCCCGTCATGGCCGGGTTGGAGAAGACGCCGACGGGGGCGTACAAGCCATTCATCGCTGCGACGGACCTCATCGGGTGCCTGAACTTTGCGAAGGACTTCGTCGTCGCCGGCACAGCGAGCACGAAGCTGTTCGGTGTGGCGGAGGGCCTGTGGGAGCCCGACCTGGAGCCCGAGGACCTGTTCGAGACGTGTGCGCAGACGCTGCTGAACGCGGTCGACCGCGACGCGTACTCGGGTTGGGGGGCGGAGGTGTACGTGATGTGAGTGTTCTCTTGGCTGTGAGGCGTTGGGTCTCGGTGCATATACTGACATCACGATTAGTACGAAGGACAAGGTGATCAAGCGCACGCTGAAGGGAAGGATGGACTAGACTCGCATTGTGTTTGTACTTTGGCATTGACTCGATCCGCTTTCGATTCTCGATCTCGGAGTATGCTCATCTGTCAGCGGTTCGGGTTCTGAACGAGGTGCGCGGCCTATCATTCGGTTCCGTGTGTGCGCTACGAAGTATGCATGCATCTCACTGTGTCATTGAGTATCGAGGTCATGTAACAGATCCGACGGGTTTGTGAGCTAACTCGAGATGTTGTGCAGATCTAGTGCACATATATTACAATACAGGTGTATCTCTTCCTTATGGCATGAGGCGTTGCTTGGGACAGTCGAGGATTTCAACTCACATCGACATTCTGGCCTTCACTGTGTCCCTGGATCGCCCACCAACCTATTCCTTTGCATCAGAGACAGGTAGTGCGTGCCACATTTTCACTGAGCTGCTCGACAATATCATGACCATAGTCGCAGCGCGATCCCTCGAGAGCATACACAGTAGTACATTGACGGTCGGGACTCTGATTATTGAATAGCGGTACAGTCAAAAACCAAGATATCTTCCTGCGCACCGTATGTGAGCGCGACAATCCTCGTTGTGCCCCAGTCAATCACTCACGATGTTCTCGCCCTCGCAGCAGACAGGATCGCCGGCACAACCACCGACAGCACCGGCCAAGGGCGCGCAGTTGATCCTGACCTGCTCGTCGAGGTCGCTGAGCGGAAACGGTCGAGTATCGCTGCAACTTGCGGGGAACCGGGCTGCCACACGCCACGTTCGCGGTGTCAGCGTGCACGCTCTTAGATCCAGTCGTCGCGGGTGCCAGCCGACGTACCGTCGTGAGCGAATCGCAGCAGAGCCGAGCGCAGCGCGACGCGTCGGTCGCGCTGGGCATCGCGAGCGCTGCGTGCGCCGCGAGCGCCAATGCAGAGATCAGAGCGGCGGTGTGTCTGGCCAGGCGTGGTAAGTCCTCGCGGTAGGCGGTCGGCGGATGATATACTGATGCAAGAGCTAGGTTGCGAATACTAGCCTGCCTGTGGCGAACCCTCTCCATGGCCGACTGGTCAGCCGCGGGCTTCTCGGGGCTCGAGTTGTGTATACGCATCCTCGACGGGCGTTGCGGCGGCGCGTTATCCTGATATAGCTCTTCGTCATGGTCAGGCGAGTGTCTCCCGGGCGCAACGCCAATGTACCTCGGTGGGTGACGGCGTCATGACGGTGGTATGACTTTGATCGCCCGAGCCTGCGCTGTGCCGTGCCTTGGGCTGTGACGCGGTCAATAGAGTCTCGTCGTCGATATCATGCGGTGGTCGGCTCACCTTGGAGATTGAAAGGAGGGGGCGGGGGGATTCGGTATTCAGTATCGACTCCCTAGGTGTCAGATAGTACTCCCCATGGCCAGATACGCACGCATCTTGAAGTCTTGAGGTCACCTCGCCAATCCTACCCTCCCGGGAGTAGTCTTTGAGAAGGCATCCATTGATTGATCACCCCCGAGTACAGCTTTTGCGCCCGGCTACCGGACAGGAGAGAATGGGCTGTTTGCCATGAGTACGGCACCGGTTCGTCTCCGC
Source organism: Trametes elegans (assembly GCA_022606155.1). Classification (NCBI taxonomy): domain Eukaryota; kingdom Fungi; phylum Basidiomycota; class Agaricomycetes; order Polyporales; family Polyporaceae; genus Trametes; species Trametes elegans. The sequence continues at coordinate 1,416,829 of JABYQO010000003.1, read as the reverse complement.
ATAAGCGGAGGGAATGCATCGGGCGAGCTCCCCGAGGCATCCGCGTCGGACTCCGCCTGTGGCATGGCCGTCCGCGCCAAGTCCTCGCGGTTGGCACAAGGACGAGTCCACGGAACGTCAAGTGGACGCGAAGAGCTGGAGTCCGCATTCCGGAGCGCGACCTCCAGAACACTCCCGGCAGCCCCTCGCTCGTTGTTTCCACTCTTCGCGCCGTCTCCCCGGGTCCATATCATCAAATCTGTCGGACTGCTGACGGCGGCGTGTGGATGCACCGCTGTTCACCTCTGTGTACGCTCGTTGTGAGTATATGGAACCTGTATTTCGACCTTCTCAAGCACGAGAAGTGGATTTGAAACTCGAGAGGTGTGATCTTCTCTAGACGCGGCTCGTTGGAATTGTACGAGCCGTTGACTTTGGATCGAGGGACCCCTGTGACCGCCGCTGCTCGATGATGCTGCTCATCGGGAAGTGCGATGGCAGGGGACTTCCGGGTTTGATGCGCAATTCGATCCTCTTCTATGCGTTCGCATTGTGGGGTGCTGGGGAAAGTATACCGGATTGTCGGCGGATCATTGTCGTTCAGGCTGGCAAGTACTGAGGTACTATGTGCTGGGGGGTACAGCGACGCCGTTCGCTGTTACTCGCTGCCGCACGTTCGCGAGGATCCAAAGCACCACCAATGACATGTGTGACTGCTGTCGCCGGTGGGCTCACTGGTCGAGTTCGTGCCCGTCGGGCTCCCTCGCATTTGAGGATCCTTACTCATATGCATACCGGACTTTGACTCCCAGACTTTGCTCGCTTGCAAGCTACAGTGGTGTGATGTTTTCGAGCGTGCTAGTTTCCAGGTAAGAGGGCGCTCTTACTAGAATTGCTCCTGGGACAACAACATGTGGTTGAATCACTCTACAACACCCTGGGACCCCGCTAGTGCATGCCTCACCTGTCGATACCATGTACATCGACTGACCGGTCATTGACGGCTGGTATCAACATGGCATAGTTTTCGTTGTCCAGCCCCTGGGATTCATTTAGGAAGCCGGATACTCCATCGATTCAGGCAAGTTGTTCAGAACGGGGCGGATCGTATCTCGGTCCAGCATCAGATCCGCACGCATGTGTGAGAGAAGCGTAACTCGAAGCAGCATATGCATACGACCAGCTACAGACAAAACACAACTGTCAAAGCATTCCAGGCCATACGAGGACCATCTCCATCGTGACAGCGGCTTCCACCCGCGCATCATGTCCGCCAGATCGCGGCAGCTTAGAGGATGACCGGCACGCAACCGATGGAGATGAGGCCGCCCTGTGGATGGGACCGTGAGTGAACGGGTCTGGGGGTACGGAATGGGGGAACACTGACGACGTTGTTGTTCTGGCAGCAGACCGCGTTGGCGTTGCAGTTGCCGCCGGAGCCAACACCGATGACGGTGATGGGGGAGCAGTTGAGGCCGACGAGGGCGTCCACGCCGTCCAGGACGATGCCGAGCAGGCCAAGGAGGATGCTCGTCGCCGGGTCACTGGCCTGTGCGCACGACGTGTCCCGTGTCAGAGAAATCTCCTCATGGGGTACAAGCAGACCGCGCTTACGCTCTGGACCTGGTTGCAGCACTGGATGGGGCCGGTCGAGCACGAGCTGGCGGAGCTGGGCGTCGACGCGGGAGCGGTGACGGTGACGGTGGTGGTCGAAGGCGGGCTGTCCCAACGCTTCCCGTTGGGGGTGGCGGCCGCAAGGACTGCGAGGGAGCCGACTGCGAGAACAGTAGGGAGCTTGGCGAACATGGTCGGTGTCGGTGAAGGCGGCGGTGAGTCGCGGTGGGCGAGAAGCTGCGTTGGGTCGGCGAGCGGCTTGCTGCTTGGAGAGCTATGGCTGATGTCTGGGGGGTATATATACCCCCGCGAGCGGCTGTTGACAGATGACACTTTTGCGCATTCAGGACCGGGCGCGTTCCAGGAGGAGTAGGCGTGGTCGACAGTCCGGAGGTTGGTGACATCGCGACACGGTGCATGGAAAATGGGTTTCCTGCTTCGGTGACGCTGTACCAAACGCCCGAAGCGTGTTCAAGTGGAGCGTGTACATAACTTCAAACGCCCGAGCAGGTACGCGCGCCCCGCGTCACGGTCCTCGTCGCCGCGTCTCCCGGCGGAACTTGGCGAAGGTGCAGCGGTGCCGCCGACTGACATCGCTCGCGCCCATCAGAGTGCAGATTGGGCGAAGAAGATGCAGTGGAGCAGCCGTAATCTGTTGCATCTCCGGGTCTTGCTGGCAGGTGAACGCCGCAGATGGTGCGCGTTCATGAAACTCACTCGCGAGGGCGGCTGGGGGGCGTGATGATGTTGTCCATCGACGTCGCCTCACCGACAAGGATCGCAGCTATGATTCAAACACTACGGGCTATCCCCGGCACTATCAGATCGCGGTAAGGGTGAAATAGACGCGACGTACCGACGCGGCGTGTGAGCAACTTGGACGCCCAGTGCTGCGTCTCAAGGTTGGTGCTCGTCACATCCTCGATCAAGTCGTTTGCGGTGTCCACGGAAGTCCATGTCATGGCTTTGCAATGGCCTGCTCAAATAATCGGCGAAACAATTCCAGGGAGATCCGCGACTCAATTGCAGGGTCTCGAGGACGTTCATGCATGACCATCGACCGCGCCCAGTCCATTGAAGGCATCAGCGAAGAGCTACTCGGACTCGGAGTTCCCCGAGCGGTGTTTGCAGCCACAACTCACAGCCACCCGCGGGCGTCTCTCCGGCGTTTAGCAGTCTCACGAGCTTTCCGAATGAATCGCTACTGACGGCCATCCGACAACGCGTACTAATTTTCTGATGCACGCGTTTTCTGAGTGTCCAAGCTATGTACGGAAATTCGAAGGCCTGCTCTCGACGCGTGCTCACAACACCCTTCGTCAACTGATCGCCTCAACGGACATCCGCCCGCGTGAACATCAGTCACCTACGACATACCATCCAGGAACGGCGCCCGCCCTTCGCTCCTGTCACCAGCGCTGAGTTTCGTACTCTATTCGACACGCGTGCAGTAGGAGCGCGTGCCGCCGCCCCATTACACCCCGCTGCACGCTAGCCATCGCCGCAGTATCGCCCGCGTCACAGGTCGGAGGTTCGGGAGGGGATGCCAACTGGCCGTCTGACATTATGGGGGATGGCCAGTTGGCATTTTCGTCCTTCTATCCAGCATCTCAGAAGCGAGAACTCAGCATTACAGTTTAACCGGACCAGTACAGCGCGCCGGTGCGCGAGAGGAGCGGACGAAGAGCATCCCCCCCTCTGGCGAATCCTACCTCCCGGGCGCCACCGGAGGGCTTCTATACCTGCCTCCGGAGGCACGACTGGAACTTTCAGCTGACCGAAGCTGCATCGCTGTCTCCGCGGCCAGCGCACAAAGCTATGGACCGGGGATCCAGCGGGAGGCCCTGTTCGAATATTCGACGAGGCACGGTTCGTCTACGCCGTGCACACACCCGACATCGCCGCCGCCGCCGCCGCCGCCACTCTCTGATTCGTGACGAAAAGGCACTTGTGCTCCTCAGGTCGCCGTCGTGCGTTGTGTTGCAGGGCAGCCCGGCGTCGCGGCCATACCGCATCGGTCGACCGGCACTCGCACGCGCTGCTTAGCTATGCCCTGCGCAGGTGCGGACTCCGACACCGTTAATTATCTTGTCTGACATCGCAGATTGATCACAGAGATACCCTTATGCCCCCCTCTTCCCGACCCGCTTCCGTCCGTCCGGGCGTTGGCCTGCGAACCAATCGAATCGCACGGCGATTCTCGCCCTTGTGCTGGCTTGGGACGGACTGAATGGAGAGTTACGCTCGAAGAGCGCGCGCACCATAGCCTATGTGAGAGATCCTGCCGGGAGACACGGTGGCCTTTCTGGGCGAGCAGCCTCCGCTTCGGCGACCTGATCAGCTCTGGGCAGTGGTCGCCGACCCTTTGCGCAAGCGCCGACGCGCACTTGCTCGGAGGGCCGGCGGGTCACAGAGTCCGTGCGGGCGGACGCCCGTCTTCGCGCAATGCGCCGACCGCCAAGGCGTGCAGCGACGGGCGGGGGCGAACGACGCCAGCTGGCGTCCGACCGCGTTCCCTGGCACGCGCGCGGCACGGACAGATGAGTGCGCGGTAGAGGCCTTCCCCACCTCGAGACGAGAGCAACAGAGTAGAGAGAGCCCGAGGATTCTCACCGCTGTCGCCGAGAGACGCGCCTGGGCTCCCGGATGCGGCATAATTCAGGTCTCGTACCCGCCATGCGCGACGAGCAGCAGCGAGCAGCAGGACAGCTATGACGACCCGCTGGACGCGCGCGGTGGACGTTGGCCTCCGCAATGTCCGCATGCAGTAGTCAAGCCACCCCCGTCGATGGAGCGCTAGCGGCCGCGCAGACGCCAATTCAACGCTGCGGCGCCAGGAGCCTCGAAAGACGCCTCGCGAGCAATGCTGTTTCGCTGCCGAGACGTTTATTTGGTCTCTCGATCCGTGCCGTTTGTCGGGAGGCATAGCTACCGAGGCGCAATGAGTGCCTTGGCTGTCCGGACGCATTAGCGTGCGAAGAGCAGATCACACAAATTGAGCACGCTGTGTACTCATGGACCAGCTGCACCCACTAACCTCAGCATACACCATAGCGCGCGCGCAGGCGCAACCGGCATTCGCAGTCTCCCGCGAGACGCAAGGGTGCAGGGTCCTGGCGGACGCGCTCAAGTGATCCACGACGCGCACGGGGACCGTTTCTGCCTCATCTGGTTCCACGTCAATAGACGCCGTCCTCCTTGATCCAGCATGTCAAGCTGTCATCCGTGTTCGGCTCGGTGTTGCAAACCGCTCGTCAAATCCTGTCTCCGACAGCCTGACATCGGCTGCTGACACGTGTTCTGTTCGGGCGGATAGGGTGAACATCTTGCTGCATCCGGCTGCAGATGTCACGTTCGCTGGTCGGAGTGGAATCCGTGAGGTGCGCCAGTCGGTTCCACCGATGAAAGAAACGTTCAGCTGACGAACGCGGCATGTTGATGCTGCAGTCAGCTGCGCTCTTGCGGCAGAAGTACCAGCAGAGTTCGACAGACACGGATGAACCGGGAAAACTCATGTTGGACCTCTGCTGCAGCCGGGCGCCCTGGCACTCCTTGCTAAGCGGTACCAGCGATCAGCAGGCGTACGGGCCACGTTGGGAAACGCCGCATCTGAATGGGGGCGCTGGGGCGATGCTTCCATGGATAGCGGATCGACATTGCCTGCGCCACTTTGCCACCCTCTCCAGGAACGATTCCAGGTGTTCGCCCGCCTTCGCGCGCCGCGCCGCTCGTCCGTATCGAGCGAAGCGCGATGGAAGGACGGCCGATGCTCGATGCGCCCCACCGCCCGGCCGACTGGCCAGCGCGTGCCCGCCCCGCCCCGCGGTCGTCGGGCAAGGACAAAGGGGGCGCGTCGGCTTCCATATCCACGCAGGCCCGCGTCCGCTTCTCATCGCGCTGCTGGAGGGAAGCCAGACCAGGTGAAGAGAGCCTGATCGATTCGCTGCCCGCGCGTGCCCGGGCTTCGAGGCCGCCATCTGCGCGCGCACCCCGGCCCGACTCTCCTCCCGAATAGGGTCGGCCCGCTCGGCCATGGCGTGCTCGCGAGCAGCGCGCGGGCCTCAGCTGGTCGCAGTATAAGACGGAGCGGGGTCGACGGCGGGGAGCCCTCAGTCAACCGACTTCGTCCGCTCTCTCGTTACTCGCAGTCACTCACTCACACTCGTTTTTCTTCGACCCTCCTCGCTCGCCCCTTTGCATATCGCCACAATGGTCGCCCGCATCACCGCCGCTCTCCTCGCCTTCGTTGCTGCCGCCTCCACGGCCGCCGCCTCCGCCGTCCCCCGACACAGCCACGAGTGCAACACCGGCCCCATCCAGTGCTGCAACAACGTTCAGGAGGTGCGTACATGCATTTCGAACACTGCTACGCTCAGTGCCGGGCGAGACGTTGATTGTGTGTTTGCAGAGCAAGCACTACAACGCGGAGAAGCTCTCCGCCCTCTTGAACGTCGTCGTAGGGGACGTGACTGGCCTCATCGCCTCGGACTGCAGCCCAATCACCGTCATCGGCGCGGCCGGGACGTCCTGCAGCTCCCAGCCCGTCTGCTGCCAGAACAACGCCTACGTGAGTGGTCCCGATTGTTTTCTTCCGTCCATGCTGCTCATCAATCGCGATCTTCAGGGCGGCCTCGTCAGCATCGGGTGTGTCCCTGTTTCTCTCGGGGGGCTTTGAGGGAAGGCGCGCCTCACGTCCCTCGCGAGGAGTCCAAGGGTGGTCGCGAAGCGCTGAAACCGTAGCTTACTTCCTCCGATGATATTTAACACCTTTGTTCTGATCCTCGCTATTGTACTCCCTCACGCTCTCGTTGCATAATCGTTATCATACCGCGGCACTTTTGTGCTATCGCGAAGCCCCCCTCTTCCTGGATTGTTATGTGCCCGGACCTTGCCGGCTGGCCATATGTCAGATGTCAAGACTGTATGCATCGTGCATCCCAGCAAATGTTGACCTTCTGCCAATGACGACCCGTGGGAGGTTGGCATCGGAATGACATTGCTCTCGCGCTCAACTTTGGATACAGCGTTCATGGCTGTTCTGAGGTCTACTGAGGCCTATTATATCGAGGAAAAGCAGCCTTGAGCAGAGAATTGCCCCTACAACTTGCCGCCGTGTATTTGGTCGACTGCTGAGCTTTGCGGTGTATCAAGTGTCTGCTCAATCCCCGGGCTGAACGTCGAACACTACCCAGCTAGCAGTCACAAGCCGTCATCAAGCCAGCCAAGCCAGTACCGTGTATGGGTTTATTGAGCGACAATCACTACACAGTGCTCACAAGAACAAATCGAGTCCGCATACTACGTTCTGCGAATCCGCAAACGGGGACGATCACAAGAAGACGAATATTGAGCTCAGCCAGGCTGCGATCAAGTCCGAGTAGAACCACTCTCGACTCCGATCCTCCGCCTGGGGGTATCTAAGGCGTTCAGAGCTGAATCGGGGCACACCCAACGGAGAGCAGCCCGCCCTAGGAATCAATGTGAGCCAAGCAGCCCGGCGCGCGTCCTTGGCGGCTGAAGAGACTTACGACGTTGTTGTTGGTGCAGCAGACGGCGTTCGAGGAGCAGGCGTTGCCGGTGCCGATGCCGATGACGCTCAGCGGGGAGCAGTTGAGCCCGATGAGGCCGGTGAGGTCGCCGAGGACGATGCCGAGGAGGCCAAGGAGGAGGTTGGCCGAGTCCGAGTTGGACTGCGCACAGAGTTTCGAAGACGGTCAGTAAGAGAGAGCGCGGGGAAGGCGCGGGAGGCGTACCTCGACGACGGAGTTGCAGCACTGCAGGTTCCCGGTGCTGCAGTTGCTCCCGGCGTCGCCGCCACCAGGGGCGGGCATGGCGGCCGCAAGGAGGGACAGGGAGAGGACGAAGTAGAAGAAGGCGAGGGCGCGGTTGACGAACATCATCTCTGCTGCTGGGGAAGACTGCTGGGAGTGCGGCGAGTAGCTGGAGGACTGCTGTTGGGCTGTCTGAGCTGGAGAACATCTGGCTCAAACGGCGCGTCTTTTATACCGCACGACGCGGCGCGTCGCGTGTTTGTCGCGATGGCCTTCCGCTGGGCCAAGGCCATTCGTCGAGCTCGGATTCAGAGGATGTGTTGGAAATGACCGTGCGTGACGGAGACGCGGGGGACGGAGACGGCGTCTGTGTGTCGAACTTCATTCATTCGGCGCGCGATGCACGACGGGCCCGTCCAATCCGACCCCCGCCCAGACGCTCCCACATGCAGTCTGCCAGGAATGCCAACAAGAAAAAAATCCCGGGCTTGAGGAATCAATCATCATCGCGCAAACGCCCCGTTCCCGGACGGTCCACGAGTGGATCATGACACGGTGGTTCGCGTCCCTGTCGCACCCACGCGACTGAATGGGGATCAGCGCAAACGCGACGGCGTGCTGCGACTTCCTGTCTGGCAGTTGCGGCGTGGGCGCAGACATCAGAATTTTAGGACGAGTGAATGGGGGGCACACACCATGGGAGCGTCCCGCGCGCATGAGGCCCCAGTGCTCGCCGCGCTGGCAGGACGGGCCGCGCACATGCGCGCGACACCAGTGGCACAAGGGGACGCGTGCGCGCCAGCGGCCGGATGTTCTCTGCGACGACGCATCCCATCCCATGCTGCTGAGGAGCCCTCCCAGCTTCGGGGGCTCGTGAGCAAGCCCGGGTTGTATGGGCGTGGCTGCGGCCCTCGGCGACGCTCGCTTAGGACGACGTACTAGAATGACCGGGGGAACTGGCAGCCTCGGTGCCAGGACTGTGCCAGAGCCCCGCAGGTTGGAACAATTCATCGACGTGCCCAAGGGCCGGTCAGATTCCGACAAGCGTAGGCCATCCCGAGCACCGCCCAGGTCCGGCGCCCTAGGCCTGCAGTCGAGAGCGCGCTGGCAGGCCGCGGCTTGGCAGCGCTTGCGGGGGGTGAACAAGGGGCTCCGAACGCTTCGCGCGTCCACCCTGTCGCCGCCGTGCACGCGTGCGGTGGAGCTAGAGCCGTGCTGAGAAGAAGTCACAGCGCGACGGGCCGAGGCGTGTGCGTGTGCCGTGCGAGGACGGGGGAAAGAGGGCGGTGCGGGGGAGGCTGGACGGAATACAACGCCTCCCGCGGCATTTCCCGCGGGGCTCTTGCGCGGCGTTACCGCCGGCGCCTTTCCATTCCGGGATTTGTTCAAAGATGCCCGCGTGACGCCCGTCACAACATATGGACCCGCGCGTTGATTGGTTGTCCGCCTTGCTCTGCCCGGCCACCGCCCAAGGCATAATGCTATTGGATCCGCGGCACGCACATCATCCAGTGACGTTGTCGATGACCAAACGAATGAGTATGTTGCGGGCCCCTTGCCCCGTGGTGGGACACGCGCAGGCTGCAGGCGTCACTCATGCTGGAGTAAGCTGAGTCTCCCGCTCGGGAATACGACTGAGCTAGCAAGTGTCCGCACCGACACGCCGCCTCCTCTCGTGCTGTGTGCTGCACGGATGTATTTTTAGGTGAGAGTAGTTCTACCCGCGCTCAACCTACTCACTCCCGGCGGCGAGCTAGTTAGACGTGGCACGGGGCGCGAGGCCTGGGGTGCTACCAACGACGTACAGACAGTGGTCGACGACGCGGCGAGGTGCGTCGAGGCGTAGAAGCTCGTCTCGGAGGAACGCGCTTTGCTTGGACGGGCATTCCGTTTGCTTTGGAACAGGTAGAGAGAATACTCTTCCCAGTCATCGATCTCACCACGCTCTTCTGACAGTCCGATGCGGCGCGCGTTCTTGCGCATGGTGGGGTCGGTGACCGGGAAGAATATCATCTCTACCTGTTCCTACCCCTTCCTGTGTGCTTTGGTACCTGTAGGCACGCCATATGGTCCGTCTCCGGTTGTGATCCTTTACTCTTCCTTCACGTTCGGCTGCTTGTGTGCCATTCCGGGATCGCACACGGGCCCTCGCCGACGGCGCGAGGAACCCGGTGACCAACGTTCAAGAACGCACGCCCTGTCTAAATGTTCAAACAACAACTGCGTACCCCTCTTGTTGCGGTTGGGAGTCAAACGGCCTTCCTGACTCCTCCTTGACATGTTGACGTTACGCGTTAGCTCATCATGAACTGCTCGCTGCCGCCTGGCTCAACGTGCCACTCGAGGGCCCCCGGACTATCGGTGATCTGGCTACGCAGCGGAGGCTTCTCGACGCGAATGGTCACGAGAACGTCGTCTCCCGATGTACTTCCAGCCGAACAGCGAGCGCATTGTCCAACCCTGGCGTGCTGGGTACGACTATCCTTGCTGGGCTTGTTCGGATGTGGACGTCTTCGTGTTCTCCCGCCATCCAGCGACACTGGTTCCCTGCTTGAGGCTCAATTCCACTGACGCTCTTGAGCTCGCAGGTCTTTTCGGAGTCCGCGGGGCCAAAGAATGGGTGACAGCCACGTGCGCAAATACAGCCTATCCATGTAGACTTTGCGCATGGTGGCGGAGCAAGCTCGCCTCGCGTCCCTCCAGTTGTCTAAAGCAGCGAGATAATACCCGCTAACGACCACTAGCGACCGGCAAGACTGTCCGACATCTTGTCCTCGATGCGCGTGTATGGTAACAAAGGGGCCGCCGGGGGAGGTGAGGCGGTTACCAAAACCTTCCCAGACGAGACGCCCCGGAAATGAGCGAGTTTATTTCGACAGGCGAGTACTGGTGTCGCATAATTTCAACGTACAGGTTTTGTGGTGTACGGAATCGGTGACTTTCCGCATCACATCTGGCTGATCCCCGTGTGCGAGGAACGTGCGGCGGGGACGTACGGCGGAGATTTGGGGTACCGTCAAGATGGAACCCGCGACCCCGGCCATGTCCGCGCCCCATACACGCCCCGGTAAGGATGCACAGATTCGTCAACACTGCGGGAGCACGGAGATGATCTGCGACGCCACCAGTTGCATCATACCGCCGTCGACGACACGCAGAGATGAGATCACTCGAGGAAGCGGGTGGCCGACGACGAACTGTCAGCGTGCGGCCAGAGAACCTGAGCTGCGGCCTGTCGTCGTGTGGCGGACGGGCGGGCGGGCGCTCGGTTGGGTTCCGTTCTGGAGACGACCTCGCCCGCGCTTCGAGGCCCAACTGTTTGTAGTGTACGCGCGCACCAGCCGTGCATGGGTGGGGGTTCGCGCATCCAGAGGGGGCGGGAGCGCGACGGTTCGGGAAACGGCAGTGCCGCTGCTGGGCGGGCCCGCGCGTCCATCAGGCGCACTGTGGTTTGTGCGTGGCCTGGTGGAGCAAGTGTGTTTCAGTTCCTGTGACGTTCGTCCCAGCAGCTCGTGCGCGTGTTGGGGCCCCGAGGATGGCAAGTTCATCGAAGGGGCGTGGGAGACAGTGCGTCGTTGAGGGGACGCATTGCAGGGCGCTGAAGCCGCCTTCGATGGCGGATGGAGAAGCTCGGTTTCTGGACACGATGTACGGAAGGATGTACCGCTATCGCGCCATGGACGTCCGACGCGGTGCTTCAGGTATAAGATGGGGCCTGAAATCGCCGAGGAGAGTCAGGCCCAGCATCGAACAACCCTCTCCTTCACCGTCGCATCCTCCTGCACCCGCACACTCCTCTCACTTACAAGATGATGTTCTCCCGCATCGCCACTTTCACCCTGGGTGCCCTTCCCATTCTTGCGGCCGCCACCCCCCTCGCGCCCCGGGGAGGCGACGGCTCCTGCTCGACCGGCTCCATCCAGTGCTGCAACAGCGTTGAGAAGGTACGTGAGCGACAACAAAACGGTGGTATATACTCACACACTTGTTGCAGGCGGGCTCTGCTGCTGGGGCGGCCCTCCTGGGTCTGCTCGGTATCGTCGTTCAGGACGTCAACGTCCTCCTCGGTGTGAACTGCTCCCCTATCACAGTCATCGGTGTGGGCGAAGGTGGTTCCTGCAGCGCCCAAACCGTCTGCTGCCAAGACAACAGCCATGTCAGTGCCAGCATGCACATGAACAGAGCACGCACTGACCATTCCATACAGGGCGGGCTTGTCTCCATCGGCTGCCTTCCGGTCAGCCTGTAGAGGGGAGGTCGAGTCGACGCCAGCAACCCGCGCGAGCGATGAATTTCCTCGAATACCCCTGATCGTACGAAGATTATCAGGTGTATGGATTCGTTATGCTTCGGTCTGTCACAGATACTGTCTCGGTGTACTTCCGCGCGCCCGTAATCGATCATAGCCTCTTCCGAGTCGTGTCACGACCAGTTGGTATATCCCGAGCGACGTATCGAGGCGGGTGGGGATTTTTGCTAGAGGCAGGGGCGCATACCTGTTGCCGGGCAAGCGTTGGTAACAACGTCCGAGATCGCCAGGATCCAGCGAAGGTGCGGATGACTACAGGGCTGCTCGGGCGTGAGACCACAGAAGTGTGCGTCGCTTGCCGCCAATTTCTCGGAACGGCAGCGCATTCGCCAAGTCGAGCCATATTCCTGGTGCCAGAAGGAGGCATACCGTCGAGATCTGCTGTTCCAATTCGGTAAAACGCCTCCGGAGCACTTCGTGCACTCACGCCAGGCCACATACCGAGCCGTGGACCGACGCACTGTTGATGCGGCGCCAGGGTAGTACCCATGTTAGGTGACGATCTTCAACCTGGTGACGTACTGGACCTCGTTGTAGAAGTCATGATAGCAGGTATCCATGCGATGACTGCGACCCGACGTGGGAGGGCGGCAGATACAAATAGGACGAGCACAGATGCACGAGGCAACGCTCCACCTGCATAGAAATACTGCGGGTACCAGCCCATAGGTGAAGAATTCCCAGAGGTTCATCTCCGTCAGTCTAGAACAACCGGTAAGCTTTGAATCAAAAACATAACCTAGGAACGCCTGGATGGCTTCAATGACCACCAGGGAAGAGAGTATGTCGACGCAGACACAGGTGAAGTGATGGTAGTTAAATACCAGCGTACCCAACAGATATTCAAAAGAAATTTAGGAGTGACCTACATAGTTGATCATACCGACGTGGTTGGTCCGAGTCTCGAGGGGATCGTTCGTGGAAGGCAAGCGGTGGCTCGTCGCTGCATTGCTTGTGGCGAGCTCGGACAAGAGGATCCGGGGATCACTTGCCACGAGTTGCAAGCTCTCAGGATCCTCTGTGTGTACTATGGACAAGCCCCTTCCTCCTGGTCCTGCATGTGTGCCGTCCAACAACAGGTCAAAAAACACCATGGATCACAGGCGAGGATGTTCCAAGTAAATGAGCAAAAGGGCCTGGCCGGGAATTGAACCCGGGACCTCCTCCAGATTCAACTCGAGAGCTGCCCTAAGAAGGAATCATACTACTAGACCACCAGGCCTTACAAGGAATTATTTGTGTAGCTATGTATATATCTAATCCTACTACACCAACAATGCGCACAACTGAACGCTTGTTTGAACTCTCTCCGGTTTCACCAACTAACTCTCTCTCATGGATACTCAAACATTGAAGTCTTTACACGAACGACTACGTATCGCAACTACCAAACCAACACAGATTGTGATTCATTGACAGGCGCTCTGTTTCGCACTCAGACGGTATTTGACTCGAGCACATTTGTATCATATTACGCAATGCTACTATACTGTGACTATCTCCGAAAAACGTCATGTCAAACCCCACTAGCTTGAACCTCAGATCGAGGGTCATGCTCAGAGGATGATCGGGACGCAACCAATGGAAATGAGGCCACCCTGTTCACATCTGCGAGTGAGTATCGTAGTCGTAACAACAGCTATAATAAGTACTTACGACATTGTTGTTCTCGCAGCAGACGGGGCTGGCCTTGCAAGCATCCTGGCCCACACCGACGCCGGAGACACCCGAGCACTGGAGGCCGACTTGGCCAGTGAGGTTACTGGCGTCGAGGCCGAGGAGGCTCAAGAGAACAGAGACAGCATTCTCATGGGTCTATGCGACAAGATGCGGTCAGCCATCAGTCTCTAGGCGGAGCATGATTGAGAACACACCCCATGGACGGAGTTGCAGCACTGAATGGAACCAGTGTTACAGTCCCCGCGGCGGAGGGGTGTAGCGGCCGCAAAGACGGGGAGGGCGAGAACAGCAACAGCAACGACACGGGCGAACATAGCGAGTGTAAGGGTTTGGGGGTGAAAGAGTGACTGGTTGGTGAGTGCTCGAAGTGCTGAAGACGAGGCAAAGCTAATCGTTGGACGACTGCAATGGAGTTCACTCACACCAATGCTCTTCGTATTTATATTCTAGAGGAACGGCGCGCGGGCGTTCGAGTGATTCGGCGCCGGCGGGACACGGCTGCTCTCAATATTCCGCTGCCAGCCAACTGCCAGCTGGCCGCGTCCGTTTGGTCTGGGGCTCTCGGCCTGACGGGTTCGCTGCCCAAAGACGCTACCCGACGGCGCGTAGCTTCTCGCCTACTCGTAGGCGCCCACAAGGTCGCGGCCGCGCCCTCTTTCATTTGATCGGAAACACCCCGTGCACGGCGAACCACATCCGCGCACCCAGATTTGTATGCATATGGATCGGAAGGCAGCTTCACCGTTCACCGCGTCCCGGCTCTCAAATTCGGGATTAGGTACATTGTGGGTGCTAGTTGTACGCCAGATACATCCCTGCGTGCACCTCGCATACTGCGTAGAGGGCGTCGTAGAGAGATCATGGGTGTCGAGGTCGCTCAGTTGCGCCGTGGTGTACAGGAATAGTCTCAAAGATCGAAGTCCACGGGCGGCACTGCGGACGCACGGTGAGTCAGAAAATGATCCTTCTCCTCAGGGACGCCCGCTCGGACACCGCTGCTGAATTACTTTCACGCTTCTATCCGGTCGGCCAGATGTGTCCGGTGAGGTTGGTTATCCAATCTTGCCGTTGACAGTAGGTGATCCGTCGCTGAGTCTGGAACTCGAGAACAGGAGAAGGACGTACCAGCGCTGACAGGCCTGCAGTGTCGCTTGGCGGCCCTGCATGCGTGTGTCGTGCGCGGGTGAAGCGTGTCTTCTCCCAGCGCTGCGATGGGAATGGTCAGGGTATGTTGGAGCAACGCCTAGCAAGGTATGCTGAAGTTGACGACAGACAGCACCACATATTCGTACAAACAGGGTAGTAGGAGTTGCGAGTTGAGGCATCGGATAACGTGACGGCCTTCCCAATCAACATGAGCGCTGTCCCAAAACTGCGGCTCAGTACCGAGCCTTAAATGTGGCATGCGTCCCGCACTGTGCTGAAATGCCGTGTTTGAACGACCACAGCGCCGTCAGAACATTCCCGTGCGAATGATCTTCCAAGGGAGACGCTGCGGACTATCCATTCAAATGAATCGAAGCTCGCTCGAGGTCCCCGTCTTCACGGTGGGTCTCAACAGTTATCTCCGCCCAACTTATTTATCCATAGTGACCGACTGTAGCAGATACATGATACGATACGTTCCGAGAATTCTGAGTCCGAGCTGTACTGAAGCTCTTGTATACGAAGCTTAGAGGATGATGGGGAGACATCCGATGGAGATCAGCCCGCCCTAGGACCGATTCGGTGAGTCAGCGAGCTCTGGGCGCTGCCTGGACGCCTGCGAAGACTTACGACGTTGTTGTTGGTGCAGCACACGGTGTTGGCCGAGCACGCATTGCCGGTCCCGACGCCGATGACGCTCAGCGGGGAGCAGTTCAACCCGATCAGCCCGGTAATGTCCCCGAGGACGATGTCGAGGAGCCCCAGCAGGAAGTTGCCCGACGCAGACTCAGACTGAGGAGGACATGAAGTCAGTGGCCGCCGCATCGAGCTCGCGTCAATGACTTACGGTGGTAACGCTGTTGCAGCATTGAATCGCCCCGGTGCTGCAGGTCTGGCGAGCCTGGAGCTCAACGGGGGTGGCGGCCGCAAGAAGCGGGAGGGCGAGCACGGTGTAGGCGGCGACGCGGGAGAACATGGTGAGTCTGCTGAGTGCTCGAGGAGGTGGTGAATCGGGCTGATGAGCTGAAGTTTGTAGGGCTCGTCGCGTTGGCTTTTATACGGTTGCCCTTTGATGCAGGCTCCTCCTAGTCTGTCCTGTGTCTCTACCCTGCTGTAGGCGTACCTGGACGGACCTATTGGTCCTTGAGCACATGTTGCTATCACGGTGTGTGCCACTCATGCTGTGTTCTATTCTCTGCTGTGGCGAGAGAACATAATCCACGGTCATTTCCCCATGAAGGCAACGTGGTTTCGTCGTTCGGCTGGGTGCCCGAGACCGTCGCTCGTGGTACCCCGTCGTCGGTGATGGACATCGGACCGTGCATCCAAGACATTGATTGTCATGGACTCCTGTCAGTATACTCGGCTACGCGCCCCCCGCTGCTTCACGTTTACTGAGCTCCGCGACAGCGCGTGTCCCCGGGGAACATACCCGGGGAACATACAAAGTGCCCTTTCCACAGCTAAACCGAAACCCTGAAGCGTACAAACGCACAAACCCCGTGTAATGAGATCCTAAGAGGCCAAGTCTGGGCACGGCGCACCATTGGACCCGTGTACGCTCATTCTGCACTAGAATCCATATGATTGCCGCCGAATGTCTGGACTCACGGCACGGCCTGCTCGTCGCGGCTGTACACAACTGTATCGCTCTTGGCAAAGCTTCGAGGGAATGCTCGTCCGAGTACGTCTGCTGCCTCATGTCTGGCCGCGTTCCGGAAAGGATCATCCCAGCTCAGCTGACGTTGGGGTTGGCAGCCCTGCGCGAACATAGCATACGGCGCCCGCCGTGCCGAGGGTTGACATATAGCGACAACGGTGTCAGTAGCTGACCGGGGCGACGACAGAAGGAGAAGGCCCGAAGCGCTGATATCTTAACGATATACGTCCCCTAGTAAGTTTCATTACCACCAAGCATTCTCGGCGCCGCGGCGTTGTAGGTGGGCGTGAGCAATGTCTATCTCTCATTGGCTGGGGGGATCTCGGTAATGAATGGGGCGGGTCGTAGCGCGGCCTGTGCGGCGCTGAGGTTGGATGTTAGGGCTGTCGAGGCGCGTTCCGGTTTCTCGAGCACACCCACCGCGATTCTCCAGCCTCGACGCCGTCTAGGTAGTTCTTCTAGTATGCATTTCAATCGGTTAGCGACACACGTTATACGCCCTTCCACGCGCGGCTGATTTGTGTAAGGAATAGAGCACAGACATTTCCGCCATACCGTGGACAGAAACATGAGGGCGCCATGCATCCTTCAGGCACGCCAATAAAACTTTGGGATAGTTGGCGGCCACGCGCGGGTGCGTGCACAAGGCGTTCCACAGCATCCGGCAAGCTCTTTACCTCCGCATCCACGGTGAAGGGCCGCGAAGGCGGGCCAAGTGCGGCTGTAGCTTCGGCAAGAGTATCCCTAGTTCTTGTCCTTCCCATCCCGCCGGCATGCCGTTCTCGCTCGTTTTTGTGCCTTTGTACATCTTCCCTTGAACATACTCCGACGACTTATGCTCGGGTATGTGTGGGCGCATGGTATGTCTTACTACTAAAGCCAGCGCCAAGACATTAGTCAATGTTTGCCAGATAGGCTTCAGCATTTCAAGACCAGATTGATAACATGCATCAGTCACCGAGCGGCAAGGTTATGGTAACCTTAGTTTAGGCCTCCGCGCCGCCCGGGATGATTTTTTGCGCGTGCGTTAGTGGCGCCTCACTTCCAGCCGCGCTGCTCGACGGCCATTTATCGAGTCGGGTCCCGCGTCCCCCCACGCCCAGCCACGGCATCGGTGAATAGTGGAGCGGGTCCGCGCGGGACATGCATGGTGTGTATTCTTGGTCATGCACATTACATCGTCTATGATGACAGCGGAGGCAATGTACGCGGTGGACGCAGAGACTCATAGCGCGGCGACACCGACATGAAACGTCGTATTCCTCTCCCCCCGCATGGCTGGTGACGTCTCTGACGTGAGGGGTATGCTGTCAGCGACCCTCGCCGCAGGGTGCACTCGGACCTTGCCCTTCAAGAACGTTAGGGTTATGACAAGAGTACCCTCGCGTCGTAGAGCCTCCCCACGAAGTTTTGAATTGACCGGCAGCGCTTGCCCGAGTATTAGCACGAGGTGATTGGACTGTCTTAAACGGGGGTCGCGGTGCGCTGAGGCTTGGGACCCGGTCAACACTCGCGGTAAGGTACAGGGTCAGACATCAGCACACAAGTGTTCCGGAGTGTGTCCGTTATAAAGACGTACGAGCGTATGTCGCCGGTCGACCAGCCCGACCCATCACCTTTCCACATCCAGGATCACAGAACGTGTTTGCAAGTCCAGTCATGCTATCCCGCGCAGTAGCGACATTCTTTTTCGTGTTCTCTTTGATCCTCCTTGCGGCCGCCATGCCAGGCGGGTCCCCGCCTCCCCCGAAGACGACGATCACCGTGAGGGGCGCCCCTCCTGCCCCGACGTCAGGAAGCGGGGACCTCTGCAGCGTCGGTTCCCTGCAGTGCTGCCAGAGCGTCGGCCAGGTGAGTCGGAACTCCACGTGTGCGACTCTACAGTGATCGTTTCACTCACACACTCTCACACAGGCTTCCAGTCCCGTGTTTGGTCTGGTGTTGGGCCTGCTTGGCATCGTCGTCGACGGAGTAGACGCCCTGCTCGGGCTGCAGTGCTCCCCGCTCAAGATCGTCGGCCTCGGGTCGGACAACTCGTGCGCTTCCAACGTCGTCTGCTGTGAGAACAACAATATCGTAAGTCGCGGGGCCCATCTTCGCTTCTGACGAAGGGCTGACTGGTCTTTGTCCAACCAACGCAGGGCGGGCTGATCTCCATTGGTTGTATCGCTGTCATTCTCTAGTTCATTTCTTGAACCACATCGAGTACCTCACGTTGGTTCGAAATACACGACAACTTGCTGCTTCGCTGCTCCCGATTCCTCGTATACGAGAGTGTGCCTCTCATGAAATCCGTGCGATCCCGCTTCGCGGTGCGTGGAAAGTGCGAGCCTTGGCGCAGGCACCCGAAGCGGGCGAGCTTGTACGTTGGAGTGGGACAGTAGTCGCACGGCTGTGTTGTCGACGCCCGGTTGCATGCACCACCTCCGTCTGGGACATCCGCGACGATCGTGAGGTCGTGCGAATGCGTGAACAGACTCACCGTGTACGGTCCTATCGACATGCAACTACCACACACCAGCCGGGCCGACCGACTGACAGGTACACATCGATCACGTCTCTGTCGTTCACCGCCTTTTGCTCTGAAAGGCGAAGTGCGACACCACTGCTGCGACCTTACCGGGGGCAGAGGCGCGAAGTATCTTCATCCCGCACGCTAGAAGCGCACCAGCGAACGTACATCGCTTCCGACGTCGAAGGACCACGCACTCGCCGAGCGTTCCTGCATTCAGTGTATCCTGCGCAGCACCAGATTCAGCCCTCGGAACTCCGACGCGAGGGAGATACAGTGGCCGCACCGTCGGAAATCTTCGCAACGGAAGTTCGACTGGGAAGTGCGCGCTGGGGCGGGTTTCAGTCTGGCACCCCGCTTGCCGTTCTCGACGCCCATCTCCGGCACAGTGTAACAGGCACAGCGAGAGCCGACAGAATAAGTGAGAATGAACGCCGAGCCCCGCTGGCCAGGCTGGCCGTCGGGGCTGGGGGCGCGAGAGGCGGACTGCGAGGGTCGTGCCCGTCCCCCTGAACGACACACCCCCGCTGGGACGTTGGGTAGACTCGGAAGCATAGAGTGAGTATTCGGACCGGCGTACAGCTCGTAAAGCACACGGAGCGCGTACTACCGCTATCCCAGGCGCCTCGATCCGTTCTCGTAGCCCTCCCATTTGCCCAGGCCGTCCTGGACGTCGAGCATCCGCGTCCCGTAGAAGATGTGCGCGGTCGGCTTGACCGTCTCCCAGTCGACGATCTTCCCGGCATCGTCCCTGGAGAGGTGCGCGCCCCAAATGCTGCATTGTCCCACCTTCGAGTTCGCGGACATCACGCACGCGCCGCAGTTCTTGCAGCGGAAACGCGTCTTCCACGGCTTTTCCGGTGGAACGTACGAGTCCAGATATTCTTCATGGGGCGCTGCGTGCGTCCATCTGAACGCGCCCGCGGGGAAATGGATGGTGTGAACGAAGGGGCAGCCTGAGACGCGCCGCGGTGAGTCTGCAGAATGGAAGACGGGCGGCGGGGGACGCACCGGACAGCCTCTGGCAATTCGTGCAGTGGCAGAACGCGCTCAGGCCCGGCCTACCAGCGACAGAGTACGAGACTCGGCGGCAGAAGCAGGAGCCGTCGATATTCCTATCATTTCATACAGAAATAAGCGGGCGTCCAGACACAGCAGGCGCGTGCATGGATTCCTACATCGGATGGAGTTCGCCGACGCCGCTGGGCACTAGAACGCGTCTGCGTGAGTGCGTTGTGGGGTAGGTCTCAGTGTATTCCGAGTCGATCTCGTCGCAGGACCTCTGGGCGCGGGGGCAGCTGGGGAGCGTGCGACCGCGGCGAGTGGACGCTCGGAGTCAAGTTCGAGCCCGCCTCGGAGTCGCAGCTGGGAGCCCCGTGGGGGTGATTGACACGGTCATGTGACCCCAGAACCACGACACGACGCCGGACCCGCCCGCCGCCCGCCCCGGCTCCGCGCTGCTAGCGCTAGCACGTCCATGTCCGCCGACGGTCAGCCAGCGAAACACCTCATGTTCGCCGCAGGCCGAGTACGAGGTACTTCTGGACGGCAACTCTGACAACGAGCGCGCTCTTGGAACTCGGCAGGATGGCTTTCACGTACGCAGCTAATTGAAGCATTAGCGCAGCCGGCAGTCGGGTGGGTCAAGGTTCTCGTTACGCGCCGCGTTCCTAGGGTCGCTTGCTCTCGTTCAATGTGCTGTGCACATGCAAAGAAGGCAAACATGTCCTTCCATCCGGTCTCGGAGCTGACATTACTGTGATGGGTCACCAACGGTCGGCCTCGAGTTGACCGTTAGCCTTGCGCTGTCGAGAGCTGACTGGACATCCCCTTTTGACCCTCCTGTCGGCTTATCCTGCAGACGTAACATCAAACAGGTCTTCATGTTCCGAGCTATACAAGCTCGCCGGCAGGCGAGTCGTACTGCCAGGCGCGTAATGGACGTGAACGCCGGTCTGCCAACGAGGCAGGGATCAGAGGGTGATGAGGAGGTGAGTAGGAAGATCCGCACCGCAAACATGTTTGGGGGCAACGGTAATGTAGCTGCGCCGTGCTGACGGCCCCCCACGATCGGATTCGCAGCGAGCGAGGTTAAATTAGACACGCGAGCCGTCGGCGAAGGCCACCCGAAGCCTGATGTGTGCGCACGGCGGGCGCGCGCCAGGCAGGCATAAGCGATGCGATGGTATTGACCCTGATTGAGTGTGCGCAAGCGACGGGCGGCCCGTGCTTCCTCGCTTCGGAATGGCCTCGCCGCCGACAGACGGCGCACGGAGGGGAGAGGGGCGACGGTGCACGAGGCCCGTCGGCCTCTTGCAGGCCTGAGGGTGCCACCCGACCTGCGCGCAGCCTGCCAGATCTGCCGGAGAGGAAGACGATGGAGGTGAAGAGCCCGGATGCGCTGGAGTGGCCGCACGGACCACCGTCGAAGGATAAATACCCCGGGGCGTCGCTGAGACTCATCAGTTCGAACAACATCGTTGCTCAGCTTCCCCGCACCGACCAGCCTTTCGAACGCCTCCGTTCTCTCAACACACCAAGCCCTTCACGATGTTTGCTCGCGTTGCTGCCGTTGCCTCCGTGCTCGCTCTCCCCATCCTTGCTGCCGCCGAAGGAAGCTGCAGCACCGGCCCTATCCAGTGCTGCAACAGCGTCGACAGCGTAAGCTCCTCACTACCTGCTTGCAAAAGTGCAGCCCCACTCACTCACTTTCTGCAGGCGAGCTCGAACGTCGTCTCCGCCATCCTCGGCGTCTTGGGCCTCATCCTTGACCCCGATGTCCAGGTCGGCACCCAGTGCTCGCCCATCTCGGTCATTGGCGCTGGCGTTGGCGCGTGCTCTGCCACGCCGGTGTGCTGCGAGAACAACAACGTTGTGAGTATACCTCGACGCTCTGCAGTATACACGGTGCTGATTCGCGGGTCGCATACAGGGTGGCCTGATCTCCATCGGCTGTGTCCCGGTCATCCTCTAGATTGGTCAGGATGGATGGGCTCGCTTGGGTAGAGGAGTCGTTACCGTAGACCTTGGTTAATCGTCGGGCGCTGAATAGCATTGTTGTTCGCGTTTTCTATCCTTTCTCGGGTGTGTGGACAGATCCAGCCTCGAGCTCGTCGTCATTTGCGAGGTCAAAACATCCATTGGAACTCAGAAAGAACGTTACACAATCATGCACGGAACCTAGTTGATAGCCAGACTGTATGCGGACCTGGAGGGATGGTGAGCATGGAGTAGGACAAGACATCGCATTTCCACTTACGTGGTCAGGGTGGCAGAGCCAGACGTCGGCTCGGTGCCCGCCTGCGCGGTGACCAAGAACTGCGACGTGCTGATGCCCTCGTTCTGAGTGAGGAACTGTCCGCCGAATGCACTCATCAGCGACCCGCCCTCACTGGGCACACTAGCACAAAGCAGAGCGCAGCACTCACTGTGAGGAACTCCTTCACGTCCCCGCTGAAGCTCGTGATCGTCCCGCTCGTGGGGAGGAACGACCAGACCGCGTTCGCGCCGTTCGAGCCGCTGTACAGGTTCCACGTGTGGCCCGCGAGCTGCACGTTCGCCTTGACGGGCACAGGCTTCCCGTCCGCGCCGTACTGGGCCGAGATCGGGCCCGCGTTGAAGTTCGCGAGCCAGATCATAATCTCGTTCTCGTTCGCGCCGCCCGCGGTGCTCGACGTGAAGAGGTCGTACGCGACGTCCGCGACGATGTCTCCGCTCGCGGACTGCGACCACTGCCAGGTCGTCTGCGTATGCGCGCCCCGGGACGTGTCAGTGCGTGCTCGAGAGACAGTGCGCGCGGGGGAACGTACGGGAATGCTCTTGATGGCGCTGAGCTGCTTGTTGATGCCCTCGTTGAGCTGGATGTTCGTGAAGCTCTTCACGCCCGAGCCGCCGGTCCAGGTCCAGGTCGTCTTCCATGAGACGGTGTTGCCGTTCGCGCTGACGAGGTTCGCGCACTGCGAGCCGGACGTCGCGCCGTCCTTGCCCCAGAGGTCGAGCAGGAGCGAGTACTGGCCGACGGAGACGACGTCCCACTGGCCGCAGTGTTCGGACGTGTCGACGCCCTGGCGGGCGGCGAGCTCGGTCGGCACGGCGGACGCGAGGAGGGGCACAAAGAGGAGAAGGAACGTGAGCGACTTGCTGTACATGGCAGCTGTATGAGTTCAAGTGATCGGTTGACCAGGTCTATCTGCTTGGGAGTCGTCCGAAGAGAGACTGTTTCAGCTTGAGGGAGGTCGAGTCCTCTGTTTTATATGTAGCGGATCGCAAGCATAAGTGAGGTGCGAAGGGCGCGCCTGGTGAATACGACGTCATGAGTACGAGGTCTAGCTTCGGAAGACTGGGCGCGGATAAACGTACGCCATAAATTCGCACCTCGACCAGCGTCGTCGCCGCTCCGGGCGACGAGCATGACCGCTCCGGAATAGCACGTTAGCCTCTGCAATATCCATTCGGAGATTTGAGAAGCGTTGCGCCGCGCTGGGGTGCCGTTCCGATCACCGGATTTGGGAAGGGTTGGAAGGTACGGGACGGACTGGCATCAGGCGATGATGGCGACAGTCTCCAGAGACGTTGCACCTGCTGCGTGGGTCCATGTGCTACCGCCGGGAGATCGTAGAAACATAATGCAAGGTTCCGGGCCTTGCACAGGTTGCGAGGGTCACGACCCCGCACAACGCTACACGGTGGCGGCCCGGCCGGGTTTGGCATGGCCGCGATATGTCACCGACACAGTGTTACTCATTCAAACTAGGAACGCGCTCAGCCTGGGTCATACGAAGATGCACTGTACTGATGTATACTCACCAGAACCATGACAGTCCAAAAATACGGATTGCGGTGCTCTTCGGAGGACACTGAAAGCAAGGACTCAGAGAGTGTTCGCTGCTGCTGCCAGTCTGAAACGGCGAAGAGGCAACGGGTGATTGCCTACGGGTTGAATGATTCAATGAATGGTTGAACGATAGGACGCTTGCCCCGAATGCTAGCCTAGCTCCCATGACGGCGTGAAGCACCCCGAGGCCACATAAGTGAGAGCGCGCTGCTGCGCGAACCCTCCCTTCCCTCCTTTTCTTTCCCGCTCGCAGCACACAGCATACACCCTCGCTCTTGGCATGTGTCGCCCGAGTGTCTCTGCCGCCGCAGCCCTCGGATGTGCTCCGACAAGCCCTAACTAAGCATTGAGCGATTACCGGATGCACAGCACCCACATCTAGGCGGGAGGCTGCCTGCAGACAGCGCGCAGTCACCTCATGTGAGTAGCGGTGAACTTTGTGAGAACCAAGATGACCGAGAGTATGTAGCAGGCTATAGACGATAATCCTAAGGTGGTAGTCAAAGACAACATAGCAAGATGATGCTTCCGAGAATCCCGGAACGATGCCTCCCTTGCCGCGAGTCGCGTGACAGTGGCATTTGAAGCCGCCTCTCGCCGTCTATTTGCCATTCGCCCTCTTCCGGTTTTACCAGCTCCAGGAACAGGCCATCGACGGTCTGTCTCCAGACGTCTCGTGGGTGAAAAGCGATGGAGTAGGAGGAAGGGCACAGCAGACCTGCAACCCACAATGGCATGCGCACCGCCCAATGTGTTGGAGGATGTGGCTGCGGATGGCCGCAACAGCCTCTTCGTTTCCTCGTGCGCAGGTTAGCGAGTATGCATGAAGCGAGTCGGCCCCACGCCGCACAGCCCAAGTGCAGGGAACTTGCACTACCTCCGGACGGTGTTGCAAATTCAGCCACGGTGGCCTCCGGCGATTGCGAGAGCGCGGGGACTCGTGCTCCTGAACCTGGTTCTCATGCGAACCCTGTGTGCGTACTCTGTTCTGCATATCCTGTCCATTGTCGTGCGCAGACGGTGGCAAAGAGAAGAGGACCGGAGAAAGAGTGCTGGCCTGCGGCGGTGCGTCCGGAAGTGGCGGGTGGGTGGGCGTGGGCGCATGGCGCGGTATGCCTGCGCGCGCCCGACGAGCGGGTGGCGCTTGTAGCCGCCGCACAGCCCGAACGCCCGTGTCAGCCGGCGAGTGCTCATCCGCATCGCCATCACCGGTTCCTCCAGGCTATCTGCAGATTATAAAGTATGAAAGCCGCCACGCCCGAGCTGCGTTCATCCTTCTTTCCTCCTCCTCCTCCTCCCGCCTCCCACCTTGGAGGGTTCCGCTTTTCGTTTCCTTCTCCTTCCGAGTGACCTTTCGCGACTTCCAGCTTTCTGACACCGCACGTACTTGAACGACCCGCCCGCGCCCAACGCCAAAATGTCACGACACTTCTGCTGCTGCATCCCGGTCCGCCTCGGTGTCTTCATCTTTTCCTTCCTCTCCTTCGCGCTGTCTGCAATAAGCGCGGCCATCGGATGGTTCATCTTCCATCGTGCGTTGATCCCTTACCCCTGTTCCAAGCAACACTGACAAGGAAAATAGTCGTCGAGGCCAACAAGCTATCCGACCTTGAGACGGACTTGAACGACAGTGATAAGGCAGCGTTCGAGGCATCGATACACAAGTACAAGTGGGCCATCATAGTCGGTGCCATCATCTTCACTTTTGTCGCGCTCGTGTCGTTCTTTGGGTACGTCGCTCTTTTATCCTTGCACCCACCGCCAAGACTGACACGACGACCCAGCTTCATCGGCTCCATCGTCCGCAACCGCCGCATGGTGAAGGCGTACTCGTGGTTGACCGTCCTGAGCTTCTTCCTGGGCTCGTTCGCCGCCGGCTTCGTGCTCTACGCGACCTACAGCGACAAGCCGTTCTGCGTCACCGTCGACAACAAGCAGTCCTGCACGAACAACCACCTCCGCACCTCGCAGAAGATCGGCGTCACCGTCGGCATCGTCATCAACTGGCTCATCAACCTCTGTGAGTGTCCTCTTTCGCGCCCCCGCTCCCAGGCGTCCCCTCCCCCCGCCCCAACAAAAAGTCCCGCTGTACGGCATCGCGCGCGCGCGTGCGAACCGAGGCTTCGGCTTCCATCAGCCACCCCTCTTCCCGCCCGCGCGCATCCACGCGGCGCTGTCCAGATGCTCAGTACTTACGTCTGGGAGCCGTGCGAGTGCTGCACGATCCGTATGCTGACCGCGCCCGTCTCCGTCCCCCCCCCCTCTGCCCGCAGACATCGTGACGATCATCCGCCGGTACTACAAGCAGCTCGACGAGGAGCGCGAGTACCGCCACGACTTCCGCCTGAACCCGACCGGCGCGGGCACGTACGAGGCCAAGGAGGGCCTCCTTGCGCCCCAGGGCGCGTACCCGTACGCCGACGGCCAGAACGCGTTCGGCCACCGCGGCGCGTGAGCCCGTGCGCGCCGTGTGCCTCGGTGCGGTGCGGGGTGGAGAGATGTGTGGGTGCGTGAAGACGGCGGTGGGCTGTTGCTGTATCATACTGCGCGCGCGCGTCCGCGTCCGCGCCCGGGGTCCTCGGGCCCGGAGGGTCCTCCGCACTCCGCCTCCTGCGATGAGCGCGAGATGGGCTCGCCAGATCGCGAATGCTGGGGCATCCACAGGGGTGTTGTGGACAGGGTCGCGCGCGCGCGCGCTGTCGCATTTGGTACTTCTATCTATTACTGCTGTATCCTTTGAGAACGGACCTTCGCTACGCTTTGCCACATATATACCATATATTACGCCTTTTGCACTGGATCAACTAGCCAGTGTCCTTTTTTTCAGTCAAAGCCATCATGCTCAGGTCCGGCGTCCTGTTGTGTTACCGCCTCTGAGAACGATGGCGCTGACATCGAGTACTGTCGCGAATGGCATATTGATGACGAGGGCAGAACAGAGCAACGTTGCGCAGGAGTACAGTACATTACACCGATGTTGTTGTACACATTATCCAAAAATCCTCCTCTGTCGCGAAACCTTACAGCAACGTCATCAAGCTTCAACGATCAAACGTCCGATGCTTGCAACACTCCTCCGGCGCTCAGCCGATGTAGGACACTTTGTCGGTGTTGCCCTGCGTCTGCTGCCGGTGCGCCTTCTCGGTGCCCTCGGGCGCGGTCGCCGCGGCCTGCTCGCGCGCGCCCTTCTCCGTCGGGTGCGTGGTGTCCGTGAGCGACGACGGCCGGTCGGGCCCACCCGCGCCGGCGCCGCCCTGCAGCCCCGCGCCGCCACTCTGCGGCTCGTCCTTCTGCCCGCCGCCGCTCTGGTTGAACGGGTCCATCTGCGCCCGCGAGTCAGCAACTGAATTTGGGGGAAGAAGGGAGGGAGGGGAGGGGCACGCACGTCGTCCTGCTCCTGCTGCTTCTTCTTGAGCTCGCCGGTGCGGAGCTCGCGCCCGTGCTCGACGAGGTCGGGCTTGTGGAGCACCTTGCCCTTCACCTCCTCCTTGTACCCCGTCAGCTTGTCGCCCGCGCTCTGTGCATGCGTGCCGTGGTGTCAGCGTCTGGCTGTCTATGCCACGGATCGGGTGGGACTGACCGCGCCCTTGCCATACTCGGGGCCGTAGCCGACGGCGCCGGCGTGCTTCTGCTCGGGGTAGCCGCCATCGTTCGTCGGCGCGGGGGAGTCGTGTACACCAGACATGTCGTGCAAGGTAGGTGTGTGTGTGCGTGCGTGCGGGTGTGTATGTGGTGGTGGTCGTGAACAGTCGTGATGTGCGGTCAGTTGTCGAGTGCGGCGTTCGGTCTGTTCGTTCTTATATGCTTGTGCTAATAATACGGTCGAACGTTGGAGAAATGACGGAGTGAGAGGCTGTTGAGCGTGACCCGGGCAGCGGGTGCTCAGATCTCAGAGCCTCTCAGCGTGGGTGCCGCGGGTGGGTCCATGTTCCAAGGCACATGACGTCGGCGTAGCACAAGCCGGCATGACGTCACGCGCCTGCAGTACTGCACTGTTTGTAGGATTCGTGTGTTTGTAGGATTCGTGTGTTTGTAGGATTCGTGTGTTTGTAGGATTCGTGCTTACTGGTCCAAGCACATTCAAGCGTTCGGGGAGTCCTGTGAGCGGGGAGCGAATGTCATGGAGATCGTGGATTATAACGCGCAGACCCTAGAGTAGAATACAACCCAAAAACTCAGAACATAAGGAGCGCGACCACACACGCCCCCACCGTCCATCCCACACCGACTTCCCCGACACGCACGGCACCACCTGACTGCGTGGCCGTGGGCGCGGAGGACGCGCTTGAGGATGGGGACATGCTCGTCGCGCCCGATGCGGTCGTTGTGCCTGACGCCCCTGCAGATGTCGCAGACGCGCCCGGGGTGGAGGTCCCGAACGGGATGGTAGACACAGCAAGAGAAGACGGCACTGCGCCGGTGCCGTTCGGATCCTGGGGGTTGATGATCGTGAACACTGGGCCACGGTTGTTAGCCCCGACGACTACACATGCGCGCACATAAGGGGTCAGCTTTGCCCCATTCTTCCACCGGACGGGCGGTTCACTTACAAGTGATGAAGTAGCTGTGGCCCGTGGGCACGTTGGGCACGACCACTTGAGCCTGCTGATTGACAAGCGGCACGTTATGGACGAGCGGTTGTTGGGCTACACGCGAGATTAGCTCCTACCGGGCGTACCACGCAAACATGTCGGACAATCACTCACACCATATCTGCAGCCCCGAGACAGAGCTGTTTGTGAGACGGCTCAGGAAAACGTCTCCAACTAGAGGCGTCTTGTTGTCCGATTGGTACACGGGGTAACCTTCCGTGAGCCTGCGGACGGCACGCGCGTCAGTACTGAACACGCCTCAGTTCAGGTTTTGTCCTCGTACCACTTCACCGTCGCGACAGCGCCCACCGTCCACTCATCGCTGCTCTTGGGCGAGATGACAGGAGGGGGCACGGTCTCTGCATGCACGCGCGCGACCCGCAGGAGTCCCAAGACAAGGACGAACCAAGCAAACGAGATTGCCGACATCTCCACGCCTCAAGGCTCTCAAAGATCGACCGATTCCAGAAAGAGGTCTGCAAGCAACACAGTTGCGCGGATGCGACAGCCTGTGAGCGGGCGCGGTCGACGCGGTCGACTGCAGAGATTCAGAGGAGTGCACAGCGCACGCCGAGGGTGCGAGGTTCTGTAGTGGTTCTGTGTCTGAGATGGCCGGCGACATCCCGCACCACACCGTGCCTCTTTTAAATCGTCGGCTGCACACCGATCAAGCAGTGCTCCCGTCATCGCGTGCTGGGCGCGACCACCGCAACGCCTCGCGACGCCCCTCCCTTCCCTTTCTGTCGAATCCTTGTATCGAAGACGGCGTGCCCCGGCGAGCGTGTGCGTTGGCGAGCGCGTGCGTTGGCCAAGGGAGATGCGACTCATGTATGTGAGACCTGGGGCCGCTTTTTGGAGGAGGATCGGCGATAATGATTGTCAGACAGTTCGGGCGGGCCAAGCGATGAGTTGTCATATGGCTAAGTTGCTACCAGGTAAGTGTATTAGCGAGGTAGTGTAGAGCACACACAGAGCTGCCTAGCCATCACCAGCAAGTGTCGACGACAAATCTCAAGCGTCGAAGGCGGCGGTGAGTACAAAGAGGAATGGGTGGTGGGCGCGAGGGCGATCGGGCGGCCTGTCCTCGATCGGGCTGCGCGTGGCTGGCCGTGGCGATTGAGATTCACAACATACAGCTGAGTCACACTCTTCACTCTTGTCCACGTTTCCTTCTCTCACCTCGCCAGCTGCTGTACTTCAATCTCCCAATTCCGACAAACACTGAGCCCATATGTCAGCTGGGATGTGTTTCGCCATGTGGAAATTATATTTGCGTGCATATGATCAGGGAGGTACAAAAGCAGGACACTGCGAGTCAGGTTGGACAACCCGTTTGTGCAAGCAGTCAACCGCCAATGTGCTTCTGTCCCAATGACATGCATCCTACAAGATTGATAGAGTACATGGAGTAGCACCGGCCATTAGCAACAGCCTCGGGAGCCTCCAGAGCAGTACATGCCATCCGATGGAACTTCCTCGCCATGGACAGTAGCGCCCCTAGATGGGGCAAGTGGGAAATCACGGATGGGAAGCGCAGCTTGTAATGACCTTGCACTTGCTGCCCTTGAGGCGACATCCTGTGAGCATATTATGTCTGTTGGGCAGAGTATCAGAAATGAGGACAGGTTTGCCAAGGGAGCAGAGCAACATGTGGATGAGAAGTGTTCTGTAGAATTAGGCAGTGCAGGACACGCCCTGGTGGAGGACAATCCTCCATCCTAGGCTTCTGTCAGGCGCTGGTTCCCGTATATAATGCCACCTCAGTGGTGCAACTTGCATAACATTTGCATCTGTCCTCGAAACCTGCTGCGACAATCAAAAGAATACTTCCACTTCACCCTTGACTGTCCAGTCACTGCATATCCCTCTTGTCTACCAAACATTGCAATCATGCGCTACACCTCATCTGAGTCTTCCAAGACAGACAGGAAGAAAGCACAGACAAAGACACCAAAGTTGGTGCTCAGGGCCATGGGCCCAAAGAAGGTAGAACACACTCACCTGCAACTTCAGCTCAGAGCACACTCTGATAAAACAAGTCTAGGTGGCACAGTACATCGGCTACTACGAGTATGTGAGAGATGAACGAAGAAGAAGAGAGAAACTCATGAAGAAGCCAGCACTGGAGTCCATCACAATAGCTGCATCCCCAGGCCCATCCTTAGCACTATGACTCCCAATGCAGATGGACAAGGCCTTGCATCCCACTTTCTTCCTGTCTGTCTTGGAAGACTCAGATGACGTGCAGCACATGATCACAATGTTTGGTAGACAAGAGGGATATGCAGGGACTGAACAGTCGAGGGTGAAGCAGAAGTATTCTTCTAATTGTCGCAGCAGGTTTCAAGAACAGATGCGAATGTTATGCAAGTTGCACCACCAAGGTGGTGTTATATATGGGAACCAGTGCCTGACAGGAGCCTAGAATGGAACACTGTCCTTCACCAGGGTCCTCCAGTGGCAGCTCACACTTTCTTGGGAGCACAGATGGTGCACCCGAGCACACAAACTGAAACAACAGAATGGCACCCAGTGCCATTCAGTGGTGTGTCAGCCAGTGGGCCAGGGTACCATGATGATACTACCACTTGGTCCACTGGCATACACACGCAACCCCAGTCCACTGGCGACACCATCAGCAAAGAGGACCAGAGGGTAAATGATTTCCTACCCTGCGGACCTGCAGCTCGCCGAACAGACAACCCCTGGACGGCTCCCCCAGGACTCGCCAGCAGGGTCGCCATCCCACCTTCTGGGTCGAGTTCAGACGAACACAGCATCCACCAGGATGCAGGATGGCGCTCACAGACAGGATGCATGGGACACACCGGTACGTATGCAGCCACTTCGGCAGTAGCCCCCCTGCCCTCGGGAGAGGATGTCTTCGCGGCAGCCTTTGCGGCCTCCGATGCTCAGTTCGGACCGATGCCAATGCACGATGACATGGATGCCATCCTGAACGGCAGCGTTAGCAATCGCAAATGATGATGGTGAGGCATTGGGCGCTGACCACCGCTTGGGAGTCTTGGGCGCGCGGGGGCACAGACGAGTAGTAGTGAGCCATGTACCGCTCGTTGCACTTTCCGCTGTATGCATCGCGCCGCATCCCATCGCCTCTTCCCCGGATATGTACCCGCTATGACACTATGTGACCATAACGTACCTTGCGCGTATACTCAATATTATCAACTGATTCCATCGTAACCGTCCGCAAATTGAGCAGCCTCCAATCAGTTTGATCAAAAACCTGAACGGTCGGCATTTGTGTACCATCACGCCCTTGAGACATTCTGGAACATAGACATACCTGTGCATCCTGAATGGAAATCGAGCGATTACGGCCAAGATGGGATTGTCTTCGATCTGCTCAACCCTTGGTGCTCGATTCATGGTGCCTTCATGAGCAGTCAGTACACCTCCTAAACAGATCGTTGGACTCCAATATGAACTCACGAGCACAACGTTCTCCAAGAGGCCCTCGTGCCGTCGCGATGGTGGACGGTGGGTAGAGAGGAGATGAGGGGACGATGATCGATGCAGCATCGCGAGATCGTCCATTGGGGACTGGCAATGCCTGCGAGCACGATTTTATTTGGCTCTGTTTACAAATTTCTTTGACGCCCAGGAAAAGTGGTCACGAAATTGTATGACATCCAGGTCTGCACATAAAGCTCGCGCTGGCCTCGGTACCAGACATGTAGCTATAGAACAGCAAATAGAAGTAATCCCCAAAAAATTACGAGTTACCTTCCCGATTCCGTCTACAATGCACAGGACACTGCCCAAATGAGAGGGATTAAAGCAGAGTCCGGGTACTTTTCGACGGGCGATGTGTGTATATACGTGTCAGAAGCTATTCGCGAGAGAAAAAAATCGTGTCGCGCGGTGGTGTTCAGGGGGAAAGAAGCTGAACTTACGGCCAGTGCTGGGACGAGCGCTCACTCGTAGGCGCCACCGCCACAGACGCGTCGAACACGATCACGTGTGGCCGGAACATGTAAGGCGTCCGCGTTCAGCTGCACGCGTACTACTCCGATCTCCCCAAGCGTCGCTGCGTACCGTGACGCAACGGAAGGCATCATGACTCAACATGCCTTTTGGCCATAGTCCTGGTAAGTATTCCACCCCAACGTTCCCGCCTTTGCTTACGAGACAGTCCGCCCAGACAACGGAGAGCAGATGCGGAGGAGATGACGGGTGCCACCTCGCCATCCTCCGTGAATGGACGACGCCAGACCCCAGATAAAGCTTATGACAGCCCTGGGGCGGACGATAGCCTCTCCGCACCATCTAGCACCACTTTGCGATGTTCGGACCCTCCCTGCCGCGAAACATGAGGGCACTCATGGTCGAACCCGTACGTGCACGGAACATCCGAGAAAGCCATCCCCTAACAGCACACCGCGCAGGAAAAGACGTTGGTAGTCCAGGACCAATTGATACCTGTCATCGTTGACGACGAGGTGCTCGTCAAGACTGCAGCCATCGCCATCGGACCCCCGGATTTACTGAGCACGTCCCATCCCCTTCCCCCGGTCTCCTAACAGTATCCTCATTCACGCATGACAGCCCTTGAGTTCCCGCCCATGCAAGGCCGGATTCTCGGTCGCGACTGGGCGGGGACAATCATCCAGGTCGGGAAGAACGTCACCGCGCGCCGTGTCGACGAGCGCGTCGCGGGGTTCGTGCACGGCGGCAAGTTTGACGGATGCGGCGCCTTCGCAGATTATGTTAGGGCCCGCGCGGACCTCATATGGCCGTCCCGAGCAGACTGACGTTCGAGGAGGCGGCTGCCATGAGCATCGGATCAGAGCTCTTTGCAGTGTCACTGCGTCTCGGCTGACGCTGGCCGCACGGTAGGGTGTATACGTGCGCTCAGGCCCTGTACCACACCGGCAGGCTGGAGCTAGCAGAGCCTGACGCCGACACGGTCGCAGAGAAGGACGAATGGGTGTTCGTGTACGGCGGCAGCTGTACGTTTTGTCCCCACCGCTCCGGTAATCCGCCCACTCACGCCCCCTACCCACCCACCCTCCCCCACCGTCCAGCCTCATGCGGACAGTACGCCATGCAGCTCGCGCACGCGTCCGGGTACAAAGTCGCCACGGTCGCCTCCCCGCGCCACTTCGCGCTCGTCCGCGCGCTCGGCGCGGCCGCGGTGTGCGACCACCGTGACCCGGACACGGCGGTGCTGCACACCAAGGCCGCAACGGGGGACGGCGTGCGGCGCGCGCTCGACACGATCGCGCTGCCCGCGACGCAGGAGGTCGCGCAGCGCGTGCTCGGGACCGCCGGCGGGAGGGTCGTCACGCTACTCTGGGCGAATGAAGAGCGGGCGAGGGAGGATGTGGACGTGGGGTGTGAGTGCGCCCGTGTAGCATGAGCTTTCTCTGGCAACTTGCTGAGATATCCGTCGGGCGTTGGTAGTTACGCTGGTGATGACGGGGCTCGGGCGCGCGTTCGACATGCGCGGGACGCACTTCCCCGTGTCCGCGGAGGACACGGCGCAGATGGTCGCGAGCGTCGCGAAGATCCCCGACCTCGTCGAGACGGGGCGGCTCAGGCCGAACCCGGACAAGCTGTGGGAAGGAGGGCTCGAGGCGATCCCTGAGGGACTGACGTACCTTGCCGAGGGCAGGGTCAGTGAGGAGAAGATTGTGTTCCGCGTTTGATGTGCGAGCTAAATGTCATCGAACAGTTCCTACTACTCTATGAATGAAGAGAGCTGTATACATGTCCAACAAGTCCGGTAAGTCCGATACGGGTGCGGCAAGAAAGCAAGTACTGTCTACTACGCCTACGAGAAAGGGGGCGGGGTGTGGGGAACGCGAGGAATCTAGGGATGTACATGATCATGGTTGAAGTCCAAATTCTAAGGGAGGGAGGTCGTGTCGTCTATATTACGCGCCGTGGTGCGCTCCTTAGTCTACCCAGTCGGAGCAAGAGATGAAAGAGCGAGGCGCGAGGCGCGAGGTCCGAGCCGAGGGGATTATGAGTGGTAGGATAGTGGGGCGAAGGGATGTGCCCTTCGGGATCGTATAAGGCGGTGGTGGGCCCGCGCCATACGCGCTGCCGGCGCTGATGAGGATGTTGGCACTTCCTGTGGAGGCTTGGTGCTCAAGAGGGGCGAGGGCGCAGTCGACTGCGACACAAGCGTAGATTCACAGGACGGCGTGGGAGGAGTGTCGGCGGCCCCGCTTACCGACTCCGTGCCCGAGTCTGTGGGTGCCGCGACAGCACTCGACACAGTCGAGGTTTCATCGGAGGCCACTGCAGCGGTACTGGACTCGGATGCAGGATCGCCCGGGGCTTCCGTAAGTGCGACATCCGTCGTGGTGGTCGCAGTCGCAGTCGCATCGGATGCAGGGGTTGCACCAGCATCGGGCGCAGTGGTTGCAGTCGCACTGGAGGCAGTCGTAGCGACACTGCTCGTCGGAGACACGTTCGCGAACAACGACTGCGGCAACGGAGTCGGGGATGGGAAGAGGACGGTGGAAGCAATGGGAGGGGCATTGGTGATAACGAGTGTGCGTGGAGGGGCCCCTGTCCCTCGAGGGTCGTCCGGATTGAAGATGGTGATTATGCCGCTCCGGCTAGAGCGGTCGTCATGCGCATTAACTATGGATGCGAGTGGGCATGTCAGCTGCCCCTGGCTACAATCGGGAATCGTGGCATAACTTACGATAGATGGAGTAGTCACTTCTGGTAGGAACTGAAGGTACAATGACATTTGCCATGCTGTCCGTGATTGGGACCCAGTCCGTCAACGGTTGGTCTGGGAAGGTAGGTGTCAGCCTGTATTCATGGCTACTAGACGAGCATGCCACTCACGTCTCAATAGTGCGGGTTCATTAGTATCACTCCAGTATGCCAGGACCAGCACGGCGAGGATAGGCAGCCCAGAAGAATTTGTGGTAGGTATACCATCCACCTTCCTGCAACGCGAAGGTCAATACGCACCGGCGAAATGGAAAGACACGTGTACGATGAGATCGACCACTTACCACTGCACTGTGTGCATCTCCCCCACTCGCCAGGTCTCACCCTCCCTTGGGAAAATGACTGGAGGGTTTGGGTCGTAGGACGGATACGCCCCGCCCCACGCGACGACGAACAGTAGCACCAAGGCCAAGAGGGACCCCGCCAGGGAGATCCACTTGACGGTGCCCTTGCCTAACTTGCGCCGCAACGCGAAGTCGAGCTGCATGGCGCGGTGGTGGTGGCGAGCACCTGAGGGACGCGGGCGACGCAGCCCCGTCGCTCACTTTCAGGTCCTCTCGTTAGCGCATCGCTCGCGCTGGGTGCCGGCTTCCTGGACCGAGTCTGAGTCTCAGACGTCCGGAGTGCGCTGGCTTCTGTCGTCTGGATCACCGCTGTGGACGCGCTCGCTATCACGCTCGCCGGTTGGCGAGGTGGAGTATCATGACGCCCGGCGGGACGTTCATATCTTGCGGTGATGCACGACGGCAAGCGGGCGTGGCCAGGCGTGAAGGGACCAGCGTCAGCGCGCCTTTAGCGCATCGAAGCCGCACAGCCACCCAATATGCGTCCGGGACGATTCCGCTGCGCTCATGACGATGCGCAAGCCACCGCAGTCGCCGCTCAAACGGAGAGCGGCTAGCCTTGCGCGTCGCGTACGTCCTCGACAGCCCGGCATTGGCACCATGTCGGCAAAGAGAGTCGGTCGCCGCTCTGGTCGACGGAAGCTGGGTCCAAAATATATCAGCACATTTCATTTGCATGCGCAGTTCGTACAACTCGTCTCGTATCCATCCTTCTGATAGTACGCGCTCTTCACCGCTCAGAACGCCGCCTGCGCCGCCTCCCTCTCCGCGAGACTGCCCCTCGGCACCCACGCCCGGACGTGTTCATGGCCACACCCGTGCCCGTGCGCCCCGTCGTCCCCGTCCGTCGGCGCGCCCCACGCGCCCGCGCCGGGAGTCTCGATGAGCAGCCGGTCGCCCTTGCCCATGAAGACCGTCGCCTTGCCGCCGATGTTGATTTTGCGCGGCTTCACCGGGGCGACGGGATCTTCGGGCAGATCGCCATCGGCCTCGCGTGGCTGCTTTACCCAGGTGTTGCGTCCGAGCGCCCCGGGCTCACCGCCCTCCAGGCCATATGGCTGTCTTGTCCGACGCTGTGCAGATTCACAGCGATGAGTGAGAGAACGATGCAAGGGGGAAGCGTGCGCACCTCAGATAGGATGGAGACCTGCAGAGGCTCCAGGAACTCCAGCTCACGGACGACACCATCACCTCCCCGCCATTGGCCCTTTCCACCGGATCCCTCCCGGATGCCGAACTGGTGCACGATGAGGGGGTACCGGCGTTCCAAGATCTCGACGTCGCCAATACGTGTATTGGTGATGTGAGTATGCACGCCCGACGTGCCGTGCCATCCAGGGCCAGCGCCAGAACCACCAGCGATCGTCTACATTCAGCCTTAGTCAGTATATATACACGAACTTAGTATCTTAGACAGACGTGCCTCGTAGTAGCCCCATCCGGCGATGTTGTTGCCGTCCTTGTCTTTGCCTCCCGCGCCGAACGTCAAGTTGCTGCCGGGATTATCAGGAAGTCGGATCGGCCCAGCATGTCGATGGAAGAGCTCACTTGGTGCAACCCTGACTAGCAGCGCAGGCGTGGAATGCCTTCAAGACGACGTCCACAATCCGCTGGGACGTGAGCACGTTCCCTCCGCATACCGCAGCAGTGCGCGAAGGAGAGAGCAACGAGCCCTCGGGAATCTTGACTGTAGGACCCGTGTTAGTGTTTTGAGTCGGTATCCGCCGATAAGCCCACATACCAGTGATCGGCACCAGGCACCCCGCATTCAGCGGAATGTCCATGTCAAGCATAGCACGCATACAATAGATGACGGCAGAGTGGACCACCGAGATGGGTGAGTTAAGGTTTCCCCGGATCTCGCAGCCGGTCCCCTCGAAATCGAGTTCGGCAGAGCCGTTCTCTTCATTGATCTCCACTTTGAGCTTGATCTGTGAGCACATTTGCTCATCAGTTCACCATCCCTGCGTGAGCTCCTGGGTTTGACTTACGGGCGAACCATCGTCTAGGTAGTCGACTGCCTCGAGGACGTTCGTCCCGGCGCGCTTCGCGACGTCACGAAGCAAGTTGCGAACGGAGGATTCAGCGTTCGTGCGGATGTGGTACATGTACTCTTGCACCGTCTCCAGTCCGTAGTCATCCACGACTAGTGGCACATATCGTCAGAACGGGTGAGGTCGTGTAGAACGGGAAACATACTCTGCTGGATCAGCTGGATACCCTTGTGATTTGCTGCCACTTGCTGCGCACAACTGTCACCGTCGGCACGGAGTACCGCGTCCTACAGAAGTGACTTACGGCTTTTAGGTCACTCTCCACGTCCCGGAGGTTCCTGCACCCTGAGCTCCCTGGGTACTGGGCGGGTTTCGTGACCATGTAGTCCACCAAGCCGTCATGGTCGAACACGCCCTCGCTGACGAGCTTGAAGCTGTGAATGTTCGCACCCTCTTCGAAGATCGTCGTAGACGTCGGCGGCATCGACCCGGGCAGGATGCCTCCAATGTCTGCGTGGTGGCCGCGCGACGCGGTGAAGAAGATGATCTTCTCCGCCTTCGCGTCGAAAACCGGCGAGATGATCGTAATATCGGGCAGGTGCCTATGTCAGGGAGACTCAGCATGGATTTATAGGCACTGAACGCTGAACCATTGACGTACGAGCCGCCGGCGTGCGGGGAGTTGGTCATCAGGACATCCCCCGGCTTCAGGGTCTTTCCATGCAGTTGCATCTGGTACTTGACCGCGCTGTATGGGTTGTACACACCTCAGCCATCGCAACAGTCTATCTCAGCCTGAGGCGGGACTCACAAGCTCATGGATCCCAGGTGAATCGGGATGAACGGCGCATTCGCTACGAGGTCCCCATCGGGCGCAAACAGCGCGCACGAGAAGTCAAGACGCTCCTTGATGTTCGTGCTGATAGCGGTTTGCTGCAGCGAACGGCCCATTGCCTCCGCGACGCTCATGAAGCGGTTTGCGAAGAGCGTAAGGAGGATCGGGTCCGGCGGGTTGTACTTTGGCTGCTCAGACATTGTGCTCGTAGTGCTCACAATCCTCACGATGATGGGCCTTGGGACAGAGTAAGGAGGAGGAGACCTGCGCGTTCCCTCCGACTGAGCTGAGCAGCGACTCCGAGCGAGTGCTATCGTGACTCTGGCTATGGCGTCCTCGTACGGGCGTTCCGGATCGACGGTTCCGCATGGCCTTCCGCGAGCACTTTCATCCCGCCCAACCGGCGTTCCTCTTATCTGACCCTCGCTCGCTGTCAGACCCAGCTAACGATAAAGGTTGCTCGACGATGTCGACGGGCAGGACGAGGTCATCGAGGGCGGCGGACGAGAGGAGTTCGAGTACGACATTGACGATGGAGGTCACATGCAAAGGAGACGCGGCGCGTCGTGCTGTTGCCTCTCGACTCGCTTCCATCACCTCGACCATCGTTGCCGACGACGACGATGGGAGACTCTGCGACACTCACATCCGTGCTCGAGTCCCAGGCGTCGCTCTTGCAGGAGGCCGCCCTTGCTCTCCCTCATCAGTTCTCCCAATGCACCTACTCGCTCGGGCACATTCGCCAGGCTGTCTACCTGTGTCTCACTTGTACGCGCGCATCCCCGGCCTCTTCCCCACGGGGAATCTGCTCTGCGTGTTCCATTGCGTGCCATACAGACCATGAGCAGCTCGAGCTCTTTCCCAAGCGCAACTTCCGCTGCGACTGCCCGACACGCGCACTCGCACACCCATGCACGCTGCACACCACCCTGGAGGAACCTAACGAACATAACGCGTACGGCAGGAACTTCGAGGGCGTGTTCTGCCGCTGCGGAAGGCCATATGACGCGGAGAAGGAGCAGGAGACCATGATCCAGTGCCTTGCCTGTGAGGTGCGCCCGGCCGTCTTGGGTGATACCTGTGCTCACCGCGTGTACCCTTTGTGCCGTGCAGGATTGGTTCCACGAATCATGCCTGAACCTGCGCGAGCGACCCTCCTCCCGCGAGCCTACGCCCACGGCGGAACCTGCGCGAGACGACGGCGCGTCGGACGCGTCATCATCGGGGCTCCCGGCTCCTCTCATTCGCGCGGACGAGTACGATACACTCATCTGCAGTGCCTGCGTGCGCCAGATATATGCGGTCCGACGCGTTGCGGGCACTCCTGGCTCGTTGATGGTTGTTCGCGCATCTGAAGGCGAGGCGTGGCGTGTCATTGGGACGGAAGAACCAAAGAACACTGGTTCGGTTGACATCGAGGGCAAGGAGGACGAAGGCGCCCACGATGCGTCCGAGCCCTCTGGCGCTGGCGGTAAACGCGAACGGTCGCCCACCGAGGGGCAGGAGCCTCAGGCGAAGAGGGCTCGTGTGTCTCCAGACGGGGAAGCATCCCCTCCGTGCCTCGCACCTCCCCAGGATCCCAGGGTAGCGAGGCTACTATCGTACCTCGATTCCGCCACGGCCCATGATGGCGCGAAAGAGTCGCGTGAAAGGGATGAATATTTAGGTGCAGGAGACACCTTCCTCACGGATGGCTGGAGAGATCGTTGGTGTCGCTGTCAAAAGGTCAGTGTTGCCGCATGCTGTCCCCGTTTTCACGCACCCATTGTCTGCTGCAGTGCCTTCCTTCTCTGCAAGCGCACCCGTTCCTGTTGTTGGAAGAAGAGACGTATGAGCCTCCAGAAGACCCGGACTCGGGTATGTGGCCGGGTTCAGTGGTATATCTCTTTGTCTCATGCCGTCCATCAGGCCTTTCGCTAGAAGAATTGGGGATGCGGGCGTTACAGCGCCTTCCCCGCGAGAAGGCCATAGACGGTATCATGGCATTCAACGCCATGCGGTGAGTAACTGGCAATCATGCTGCGCGCCTAGCCACCTCATGCTGAAGGATGTCTTGCAGAGATGATCTCATGAAACATCTTCGCCCGTTCGCAGAGCGAGGCGATGAAGTGACAGAAGCGGATATCAGGGCCTTCTTCGACGCTCGCATCGACGAGACCAAATCGAAGCGACAGTAGATCCCGCAACACCCTCGGACCGTTTGTACTCGTGCCAAGTGCTGTATTCTATGCAACTGTTACAACACGCTCTTTTCGATCGCTTTCCTTGGACGCGGGGCTGGGAATCGATCACCGCTCGTCGGGAAGTCCGACTGCTTGCTTGGATTGAACACATCGTTGGCTCAGGCCGCCGACCGAGTTGCGTACGACATACACAGGCCTGCACGGGTCTCTCTATCACTTCCTCCGATGATCCGTATGTCTGCCGTTGAGTCGCATATCGTCTCGCTCAAGTTTGACCGCAGACGCATACGCAGGACGGGATGGCGAGGCGCTTGTGGTGCAGAGGAGGCCCGAGCGCGCGAAAGTGGCGACACACGCGCCTGTCACGAGACCGCACGGGTCACGTGACCGACGTTGTTGATCGTGAATAGCTGCTGGGTTCAGTTGCAGCCACGGCCACTCGCATCTTGTCCCCCGACCGCTACCATCCCCTCCCTTTCAGTCCCCTCCTCCCCAGCACCGTCCGAGATGCCCCGAAAGGCTGCCCCACCCGCAGACGCAGGCGAGCCCCGCCGCTCCGCCCGCATTAAAGAACAACCCAAGGTTGAACCCGCCCCTAAGAAGGCCCCCGCGAAGCCACGCTCCAAGAAAGTGAAAGAGCCCGCCGCTGAGGGCGAAGAGCCTGAAAAGCCCAAGTCTACTAAGGGCCGCAAGCGCACTGCGGCAGACAAGGAAGCCGAAGACGGCGCGCCCGCCGCGAACGGTGAGGAACCGCCGGCGAAGAAGGTGCGTAGGCCGTGCCTCCTCGTGGGTGCCCTCGGTTGACTCGACCTCGCGTAGGCCAAGCCCGCGTCCAAGGCGGGCAGCAAGCCTGCAAGCAAGGCTGCCGGCGCCGGGTCCAAGCCCGCGTCCAAGGCGTCGCGTGCGGGCTCCGCGAAGCCTGTCTCCCGCGCGGCGAGCGCCAAACCCCCCTCGCGCACATCCGCGAAACCACCATCGTCCGCGGCCAGGAAGCCTACGTCGCGCGCAGGGTCGAAGAAGCCCGCGTCGAAGGTACCTCGTCCTGCGATCCGCGAGGGCGACACTGGAGGGCTTATCCGTCATTCCTGCAGGTTGGCGCGGCTGAGAAGGAAAACGAGGCCGCAGCTGCTCCGGAGACTATCGCTGAAGAGCCAGAAGCCGAGGAAGCTGCTGAGGCAGCCTCGGATGAGAAGCCTACTGAGGACAAGGCTGCAGAGGCGTAATGCCGAACGGTCAGTTACCCTCCAGGACCCGGTGGCTTTGCAAGTGCTCATGACGTGGCCCACCATGCTAGAACTCCAACAACAGCCTGCGGGCAATTATGCAACCCATGCCTCTCGTCTCCTGCTGTCGTCGTCTCGCTGTTTATCTTCTCTATTTAACCCATCCTCTTCTGCCGGAATCTCACCACCCTCCCGATCCCGCTCGATCCCCCCAATCATCCAACCACAATCCTGGAGTTCCGCGGACTCTTCGCGCACTGGTGCTATCCTATCCGGCTAGTGTTCGTGTCGCCTGTACATACCTCTTCGTGTCTCGCGTATATCTTCTGGCTCGCTCCTTTGCTGATTCTGTG
Organism: Trametes elegans; assembly: GCA_022606155.1. Lineage (NCBI taxonomy): Eukaryota > Fungi > Basidiomycota > Agaricomycetes > Polyporales > Polyporaceae > Trametes > Trametes elegans. The sequence goes on along the minus strand of JABYQO010000003.1, from coordinate 1,375,080 downwards.
CGTCATGTCGTCGAACGCTGCTGCCGGCCTGTCTGTAGGTATTACCACTCGGCTAGTTTGCGTTTTCTGGCGCTGTTAGATTACTAGTTTTGTTTCTGTGTGTACGAATGAATAAACTTTCTCTCAGCCTGAACTTACCAGTTGGTCGTCGCGTTGACTTTGAAAAGAAGCAGTTTTACTACTGCTATAAATTTCTGCGGTGGGGGCTTGGCGAGCTGATGAGTAATTGCACCAGTGCCGACAAGTCGTTCCACATCGCCACTCGTCTGTGATTGACAACTATCATGGTATGGCATTACGTCTAGTAAACAACGCGAGAGTTCGTGCGAGTATACAAATACAACATGGGGAATGGCGCAGAGAGATGGAAACAGTACATGCGGCGATAACGAAGAGCAGTGCGACGTTGGCAAGGATGACGATGCGTGTTCAGAAAATACGGTGGGGCTGTGCGGCTGCGAAATGTAAAGCATTGGATCACCAGTTGTTAAGGAGCGTTTGGGCGACCTCCTGCGGACAGGTGGTTGGCATCAGTAAGCTGCCCAAGTGCTTAGACAGGCGAAGACGGACGCACCTTCAGGCGGCCCATATTGTGGGCCAGGGCGACATTCACGATCGTGCGCAGCTTCCGGCGCACCTCCGCCTTGTTGAGCGTGAACTGGTAGTTGCCCGAGCACGGGCAGTGCTTCGACACGTTGTCCGCCCGGACCTGCGAGCAGCGCGAGCACTTGAGGTCCTGCTGCGCGAAGCGCCGCTCGTAGTCGCCCACCAGGCGCATGAGCGCGAACTCTATCCCCGCGCGGTCGTACTCGCCCTCGCAGCGTGCGCACAGCCAGCGCGCGCCCGCAGCGGGGTCACGCGGTGTCGGGAGCAGCGCGGGGTCCCGGCAGAAGTCGAAGTCGCGCATCGCGTCGCAGTGCCGGCACGGCACGCTCGAGAGCTTGAGCGGCTCGCACGGGTTGTGGAAGACCGCCTCCGATGCGAACTCGCGCACGCCGACAAGGTCGAGCAGGTTCCGCTTCAGGAGGCCGACCTCGATTGTGTGGTCCTTTGCGAGGATGAAGACCGCGCAGCAGAATTTGACGAACTCGAGCGCGGGGTTGGTCAGGTGTAAATGCGACCCGGGCAACAGTGGGAAATCCCATTGTGCGAGCGAACTAGGATCTTCGCTCGTGAGGGCGTCGCGGTGCCGGTCTTGAATAGCACCTAGGAGGCGTAGCATGCGTCGTGTGAGCTTGCGTGAGATGAACTCGCGGCACAATGCAATCTCGTCGGCCTTCACGGCGTCACGCGGCGTTGCTTCTGGAGCGCCGCCGTTTTGCAGCGCACGGAGGGGAACTCGCGCAGTGCGATTGCACTTTTGCACGGTGCGGTAGAACTCGACAAGGAAGTAGCGGACGACCGAGCGAAAGTCAGACTGGACGGCGGGTGGAAGGAATGACTGGATATTCCATCGCATCTCGATTGTCAGCTCCTGTGGAGGTTCAATGGCATCTGCGTCCTCGCATACGACAGCTCCGTAGTTGGCCTCGTCCATGAAGATCAGGAAGTCGTAGAAGCGATCGGTCTTCAGATAGACGTGCTGGAAGAGTTCATGCGAAGTCACAGCAGTGAGGATGTATGTGGCATAGGCGGACGCCGTCCCTGGTGGTTTCGATGTGACAAGAAGGATACGACTGAGGTCGGCATAGACGACATGGGATCCCAATCGCTTGAACTCCGCCAGCATTTGGATAAAGGTCTTCCGCATCAGACCGTGGACGAAGCGATGGATGCTAGTGTCGTACATGTTGGACGCTGTCGAGCTAATCCACCGCCAGAAGTGGTCGATCGCAATGGTCGCTGGGCTATCAGAAGTAGCCTGAATCTTGTCGAGCATCCAGACCTTGACCAGCGACTTGAGGATGCTGAAGGCCTGCGGAGAAACGTTGGACTCCCCAAGCGTGAGGTCTTGCATGGTGTCGCCTTTGGAGTACTCGTCCAGAGTACGAGACGCGTCGAACGCAGTCGCGCCGCCGCTCCCCTCGAGCTCGTTGACAACCACAGAATGGAGTACAGCGTCCACCGCGAGATTGCGCACCGTGACTTCGAGACAGACGTTGGAGTAGCAGCCTGGAGACGTGAACTCCGTCTTCGCGAGCTCTTCCTGTGGACGGTTGTCCTCTTCGATACCCCCAAGATCAGGACGATCACCGGGTGACCACCACAGGACGAAATCCTGGCTGGAGAGCCTCCGCGCAAACTCTATGTCGGCGAGGAGCAATGGCTGATCTCCTTCGATGTGTCCAACAGGCACGTCGTAGTAGTCGGCTAGTGCTATCGTACGATCGAGCCAGTCGCCTAGGGACAAGTATCGATTGACGACCTTCTTGGCAACGCCGGTCTGCCATGGGAAGACGTCCAGCGAGTGTGGGGTTTTCGCCTTCGACATGGACAGCACTGGGAACTTCGACAGCTTGGGGACCTGTACATCGAAGTAGCTCTGCTCTTTGCTGGAGGAGACGACAACTGTGAAAGACCGGTTCTCAACGAGACCCAGTTCCCGCGAGATGGCTTTGAGCGCGGTGGCGTCGTTCCCGTGGTACGTCGGATTGAAGTCGAGGTGCTCAGGATAGTCGTAGGAGATGTTATCTGCGGCATCCTTCTCGTTCCTGAGGTTGTTGAGAGTGTCCGCGTAGAGCTCGCTGAGACGTGGGATGGGCTGGCGGCGAGTTGCCGGGTCGACGATGTGAAGCTTTACGACCTCGCCTGGGATGAAGAGAGCGAAGACATGGACAGGAGCGTTCTGAGCGCATGCATGGTAGAGGAAGATGTATCTACCCGCCCGTCCCTGGTCGAGATAGCGCCGTTTGGTCAAGGAAGCCCCGGCACGGCTGAGCTGTTGGAGGTCAAAGCCGACCGTTTCCGCGCGATTCAGAGTGATAGTTTTGTCCTCGTTGAAGCACGTCTTCCCAAGCTTCAGTATGGAGCGCATCACGAGTGGCAGCTAGGAACCATACATCAGTAAGGAAAGACTTGGTGGAGGGTGACGCTGTTGCTCACCTGCAGCTCATACACGCCGTCAACATTAGGGTCGTTGGTGATATCGATGAAGTGCTCCCGGCCCTCCACGTACAGGTCCTCTCGGACGGTGAGCTTGTACAGATTCATACAAGGTCTATCGCGAGGTAAGCTCCGGACTACCTTCTCGCACTGGTATAACTCGTGGTTGAACTGATCGTGCTTGGGGGTGGTGCGGAGGTGGATGTAGAACTCGCGGGGGATCCGGAGTGGGACGGCTGAGAGTGTCCCATCCACAGAGAGCCAGAGCGTGAATCGCCCGGGTGTCCTGTTCGGTCGGATCTGCACGACATCCCAGTGGGTGCTTTGCTTCGTCCGCACACCACGGAACATGGCGGGCATGACAATGTCCCCGGAGGTATCTCCTCGTCTAGCCCTCCAGCGTTGCTTCATCGCCTTGAGCCATGCAGGATAATTCTTGTGTACATCGGGTAGACGTTCCAAGGGGGCCTTCGGCTGGGGATTATCTTCAGGAGTCGGCTGCCTCCGAGTCCCTTTGCGATTGACGACTGCCAAGCGGGGACGTTGCGTGGGCTGAGCGCCGCTCCCGAAGTCCTCGATGTCCTGAGTATCGCCTTGATCCTGCGCTGCGGCCGATTTGTCCACTTTGACAAAGAAGTTGTCTATCTTCTTTTGATGGAACTTGTCCTCGAGCGCGGCGACTCTGCGATGGAGCCAGTCGGGGTGTCGAATACGAGGGACAGGATTCGAGACTTTCTGCATCGCGGCGGGAATGGTGATGAGCTTCTGGATCACTGAGCCGAGACGTTCGATATAGTAGTCCCAGTCCAGGATGGAGCGCAAGTCGAAGTTCGTCAAGCTGTTGTCCTTCAGCCACTTCCGCAAGTACGTCCGCTTCACGCTATCCTCCGCCGAGAAGATCGCGACAGGGACGGCACGGTCCGTGACAGGGGCACCCATGGGCTTCGCCGATATGATAAATTTGCACGCCAGTCCCTTGTCCTTCACCATCTGGTCGCCCAAGAACTCCGCGAGACGACGCGCGGTACTGATTGACGTTGACTTCTGTCCGCCGTATTCGGCGAGCGTCTTTGACATGCTCCGGTTCTCGGCGATGAGCTCGACCAACTCCTCATCCGCGAGGTCGACCGCACGGCTGAAGAGGACGTCCAACCAGCGGTCAGCGATCTCAGCGACAGCCGCGTAGCACTCCTCAAGCGTCGTCCCGAGGAGGAACTTCTCGAAGATCTGCGACTGAAAGATCTTGATGAGCTGCAACTCGCCACGCCGCTTGACCTCGAAGCCTTTCAGTTCGGCGAGCGAACCATCGTCGTTGAAGACCGCATACCGCTTCTTCAGCAGTTTGTCTTCTTCCTTGGACGAGGGGAGGATCATCGCCTTGTACGGACCGTCGAGCTCAAAGAAGATCGAGTTCTCGCTATGCACAACGTACTCGCCGGTCTCCGGGTCAAGGTCGTGGTACTGATGGTTCGTGAACTCGGCATGGACGAGATGGTTGAGCATGGTACAGGGGTACGAAAAGGCGAGTGATTTCCCATTCGCCAGCTTGAACTTCAAGTTCTCGGGGAAGATGCCGGGGAGCATGCACCAGATACCGTCTGTGTCGAGTTCGAGGGGTCGACCGATCTGCTCGACGAGCTGCCGCGCCATCTGGATGATCCGCGCGCCCGTGAGACAGGTAATACCCGCCATCTCCATCGAGTGCCATCGCGCGCCCTTGCGCATGACGTAGCCGTAGAACGAGTTGAGGATGCACTTGTGAGCAAGCTGCAGCGAGTCGTAGAGCACGATCATCTTCTTCGCCTCGTCCACCTCCGCGATCGAGCGGTGCTCGCCCACGACAGTGTCGAGGTTCTTCTTCCACGTTTTGTGAAGACCCTTGTACTCGTAACGCCTGTCACGGAACCGACGAACGGTGTCGATGTAGAAGGGATTCTCCCGCTGGCAGATGATGGCCTTGCGGTACTCGATCTTGGTGTCCTTGACCTTTTTGTACACTCGCCGAGAGTAGTCGCCAAGCCGCTTGTGCAGAAGAGCGGTCTGCTCCGTCTGCGAGAGGTCGATGAACTTCCGCTGAGGTCCGCCGGGTTTCTTCGGCGGGAAGCTCTCCTGATTGAGCGCATGCTTGATCATGTTGAACTCGTCACGGCGAGCAGGGAAGAATTCGCCACGCCACGCCCACTCCAGGGTGCGGTCGCAAGTCTTGCCAGGGCGATTGAAGTCGCAGACCGCGCACATCGCCTCGTCGACGACGGAATCCGGTTGGAGACGATTTGACAACATGATGTTAGGATACATGGCGGCGACGTCCAAATGGTAAATGAGCGGCTTGTCGGTGCGGAGGGGATCGTCTCGCATCTCCTCGAGCTTGGTCTGCACTTGCGCCTTGACTTCGTCGTAGTTCGTCACATCCTCAAGCGACGACTTGGACTCCTCGACGATACAGAATGTCAACGCGGCATCCAGTTCATCGATGAGCTACATAGCATTGGTCAGGCGTCAGTGTAGAGGAACTTGCACGATACATACCTTCTGCACGGCTGTGGGCTCGATCTTGAAGTGCGTGGGGATGTCACTTCGGAAGACCCCCGCTTCTAGGGCTTCGACGTGGCCTCCAACGTACGTCTCCGATGCTAGCAGATGTCCATCATACATGCTGCCGTGCGCCTCCTCGTGCCTGTTCGGCATGATGACCTCGCCCCGATACGCCTCGACCTACAGGCACTGGATTGTAAAATGGTCATGTGGAGAGGTCGACATAGAGAACGTACCATGAGCAGTGTCTCGCAAAGTGTGCCGGTACCCTTGCGCAAGACTTCGTCGGGGTTGAGAGGGATGATGTTGCACAGCGAGAAGATAAAGGGGTGGACGTATTTCATGTAGAGGTAGTAGGTCGCGACCGCATCGGAAACGGAGTACTGTGCTAGCACCTGCGGTTGCTCCACAGCGTATCTAGAGGGATGTCAGTGGCCTGGTAGTGTCACGACGTGGTGGCAACGTACGGCGTCATCAACTCCGGGTCAAGCTCGATCGGGTCGTATCCTAGCTTGGCAGTTGTGACCGCCTTGAGACCCTGACTGCCTTGCGGCAAGTAGGAGTCGCGCTTCACCCAGCGGAAACAGTCCATGTGTACACAGGTTCTGCTCTTGAACTCTTCTTCGGAGTCTATTGCGAAGCCGGATTCCAGGAACATGTCGATGCCATGTACTTTGGCGCGCGCGCAAACGAACGGGAAATCGAAGAAATCTCCGTTGAACGTCGCCATGACCGTCGGTTTGACTTCCTGTATGTGAGAGAACCAGCGCCGGATAGTCGCTTCCTATGGGGATTGAGTACTGCGCTAGGCTTCTGTGCTCGAAGGAGTGACATACCTCGTCGGGTTCGTTGAAGACCGTGAAGGGCCCTTCATATCCCTCCTTCGGAGTGTACTCGAAGTCTTCGATGTCCTCGCTCACAATGTCGCGGTTCGTGATGAGGTAACCCTGACCGTCGATCATGTACGAAATCATCATGACCTGGTCGATTGCCTGGTCCGGGAACTTGAGCGGCGCTTTTGTTGTCTCGATATCATAGGCCATGACGACGGGGTCAGGACGCTTCACGCGCTCCGTGAGCTGCTTGAAGGCGGGCTGGCCCGTATTGAAGGAGATAGCATACCACAGACCGACACGGATGTCATTGTCCATGGATACCCGCAAGTAGTACGGCACGTCGTACTCGCGAATGTCGATGATACCCTCCCTTGGGTCTTGGTCGCGACCTCCAGTGCGCCGCGAGGAGCCGGCCTCCGCGTCCGCGGCCCACTCGCCTTCGAGCTCGATATTCGTTGCAGCACCAGCGGTCGCGTTGACAACCTCGGCGTAGGCGTCCACAGCGTCGAGCTTGGCGCTGTTGGCTAAGGCGAGCGGCATGATGTCTCGCCGAACCGTGAGGAGGTCAGACACGTTCCGGAAGTGGAGTTGCAGGAAGAGGCGGCGGTGTCCCATGAGATGGTTGGGCATCTTCAGGTCCTCCTTGCGCTCTCGAGTGATGCGGCAGACTACTCCTTCGTACCGCTTCATCAGCCACTCCTCAATGATAGTCTCCATCCCGCTCTGAAAAGCACAGTCAGCTGCGGTGGCCCGAGAGACACAGGCCAGAGTCACTTAGCCACCGCTGGACACATACCTTGCAAGCGATGTAGAAGTACGGCTCGTACTGTAACGTGCACTTAAACATGCCGCCGTCGTCCTGGATAAAGTAGTAGTCCACGGCTGCCTTTCCTCCAGGCCAGTCCGCGTCCTTGACCAACGTCTGGAGGAATGTCAGACAGCGCAGGCACTCTGCCGCGCATAACTCACCGGATGCATGTTGATTAGCCACCCCTCCCGCACGGGCCCCTCCTGAACGCGCGCAAAGCCCAGTTTCTCGTCGACTTCATCGCCAATCTTCACCTGTTCAAAGCGTTCCGCGAGCTGATTGCCTTCTTCGTCGCGTTGTGGGGCCGCGTCGCCCGGTGCACCTCCCCGACCGCGTCCTCGACCTCTGCCGCCGCGAAATGATGCGTTGCCCCTGTATCCAAAGCGAGAGCTTCCACGCCCTCCTCGTTTAAAAGAGCCAGAAGAGCCCCGAGCCATCATGAAAGGAGGCTGGAGACCAAAGTGGAGGGGGGAAGCGAGAGGTCTGACCTGCAGAAGGATGCGCGACAAGCGCTCACTGGCATTCCAATCGTGACCGGTCGCGTCGAGATCGTGACTGACGCCAACAGTCACATCAAGTAACGCCTCTCCCCCAGGTTCAGCTTCCAGGTGGTCTGCAGCCAACTTTGTTCCGCGACTTAACACGCAACAGACTATGTTTCGCAAGCGAATTATTTGTGTACAATTTGGCTTTTGCTTCTACTATCCTCAAATCGTGCACCAATCGACCTCCCTCGCACAAGTCGGCCCATGTCCCCTGGCAATCCGCGAAGAGTCCTGTACCTTCAGTCGAAGCATGTACCACCGTCGACCAAGTACTGAGAGAAGTTATAGTCAGTGCAGTTCGAACATCAACCTCACAAGGGGAAGTGCTCACCGATTGACCTAGAGTAAATGCCCGTCGTCAGTCAATTTCATAGAGCAAGGATTAGGGCGATCGACGCTCACCCGTGATGTAGGACGCATTGTCCGATACGAAGAATGAGACTAGCTTGGCGATGTCGTCAGGCTTCCCATTGCGCTTGAGCGCGCTGGCGTTGCTGAACTGTCATAGACGTGAGTATATATGGTCCTGGTGTAACGTAGCTTACTATTGCTACTCACCACCTCCATGTACGACCCCTTCGGCTTCCCGGTCCTCCCGGCGAAGTGCTCGTCGACCCCCGATACTATCAAAGCAACATACATTTCAACGAACTTCGGAGCTTGCGCAAGCCAGTCAGACGCACGCAAATCAGTTTCGCAGGCGCCCGGGGCGTAGGCGTTGACCGTGATACCGTGCGGTCCGTAGTCCAGTGCAGCACTTTGGACGATGCCACGGACCGCGAACTTCGACGCGCTATACATACCATGCTCGGCATACCCTGGACAAAGCGGTGAGAATGTGATAGTTCTCGTAACGGCACGCTGACTGACCTCTCTTCCCCGCGATGGAGGCAGCTCCGACAAGACGGCCACCGTTGCCTTGCTTGAGGAGCTGGATGGCGGCATACTTGAAGCTATAAAACGTCCCCTTGATGTTGATGTCAATCAACTTGTCGGACTGCTCCGTCGTCGCTGGAGCGTCCTCAGCATTGATATGACTGTATATGCGGGATGTAGGAGTACTCACTCTCGTGCAACACTTCACAGATGGCGATGCCGGCGTTGGCAATCATCTGGGCGTCGATCAGCACTACTCCGAGCCAAGGAGGAACAAACAACGAACTGCGTAGAGACTGCCTAACTCCTTCACGACCGTGTCGACGAGGTTCTTGACGTCGTCCTCCTTCGACACGTCGCCATAGACATTGACGACGCGTGCCCCATGCGTTTTTCGGATATCCTCCGCGACGGCCTCCAGTCCCTCTCGCGCCCTAGGCAGGTCGAACAGCCCGAGGTCATAGCCATCACCCGCAAGTCTGAACGCGATCGCTCGTCCGATGCCCACACTGGCTCCGGTGATGATCGCGACGCGCTTGGACTCGGTGGCTGGCGTGGGGTTGCTCATGATGGATACGACGAGTGGGAGCTCCGGTGGGGGCATTCGGCTGCGTCGCACCTCCAGCATTTATCCCGCCTCAACGCGCTGGATTGGTGCATTCGTTCCCAAGCCACTGTCCTTGGGCGACAGCATGGGGGTGCCGTGGGCGCCTTCTCTAAGCGACAGTGCTAGTACTTCTGCGCAGGACAGCATGAGAGCGAGAAGACCTTGGCGGACCGAAAGCCGACTGCTTGCTAGGAACGCAAGCGTGCACGTCGGACGACCCACACGACGGACGGGGCGAGCTGGTTTGCAATGAGAAGTGTAAGAAGCATGTCTATCCGACGAAGCGCTGGGCGAAGGCTGACCCGGGGAAGAAAATCCTGCATTGTACGACTTTCACTGGAAGTGCAGTGCGGAGACCATGAAATGGGCGGAGGAAGACGGGGGACCGTACGGTATCCGTACCCTTCGCTTGCAATTCCTGGTGGCTGCCGAAGCGATATCATAGCTCATCTGACCATGAGCTACTGATGGTCTCCGCACAGGAAACCGTCAGGCCTCTATGTAGAAACATCCGCCGCCACTGACGAGAACGCTGTGGGTTCCAGTTGCGCCAGCTATCCGGACGGCAGTTCAATCGTGACAATAGCTATAGGTCTACAGTATATGAGGGTTGGCTTCCGAGCGCTCAGATACAAAGTACGATATAAGCCACATCCCAGGCATAGAGGAGAAACCCACCAGAATGATATGTTTCCACGGTAGGGGTCCAGGATCTTATCCTGTCTCGGAGACAGTAGTGAAGTCTGATCGATGGATATGGACCCGTGAACTCTAGACAGTATCCGGTAGGAGTACCTCTCACCAGTTACCGTTGCCCAATCTGTGTTATCTCAACATACGTCTCAAACAAGTTACTGCTCATATTGAGCAAAGGTGGGTTTTGTAGACGCACCGTTGCCATAACGGCTTTCCATGACCGAGAATTCACAGGGCATGGTCTATGAGCCAGAGAGGGACTAGCAGACCGAGGTACCGACATGTATACGTCAACATGCCTTCGAGCGTGAGATGTGTTGAGGTGGTCATAGACGTGCAGGCTCCTGTGAGTAATGAGCCGCCGAAGGAGGAAAGGTGGGTTCCACTACAGCCCCATGCAGGTTCGTAAGAGCATCGACCGAGAGGTAGCACCGCAACTTCGAGAGAGCTCAAAGCAAATGCAGTCCCATCATGCGTACTCGCTGGTCCTAAGTAGGGCGAGATCGACCAGTCTGGTTGTGTATGAGAACTGGATGGAACCCAGTCCGAGTCAGAGACATAGTTTAACAGTGTGGGTGCGACGTACCGATGCAAGCGTTGTCCACACAGAGGATGCACTACTACTGTATTGACGATTAACGCACTGTATCGCACTCCGGACCTGGTGTCGGGATAGGCGGTATTGGTATGCATAGCAGTTTCTCGAAGGTGCGCCCAAAATGCGCCATCAATGCCCGAGCGTTGTGTTGATTGTTCCCTGGGGCAAAGTGCGTATACTCGGAGGCCGTGCAATGACTATGAAGCACCGGTGGAGTATGATAGTCGAGCATGGAACTGCCGGGGTGTCGCAGCATCGCCATGGGCGGGGGAAAGGACAGCCCCGAGAGAGGCGCCGTGCGTCGGCGGGCGGACAGCCACAGACGCCCTCATAAGACAGGTGAACGCGCCCCGTTAATTGGCCCCGTCGTACTCTCTCACTCTCCCTCTTCTGCTCCCTGCACTCTCCTCTCTCCTCGCCACTCGCTGTCGTCGACCTCTCTTTTCTCCTAGACAATTACTAGAATACTGCCTACGCAAGACTCACCAGCGCCCTTAATCCATACCATGCCGTTCACGCCCGACGCCCAGCTCGACCTTGCCTTTCCCGCTGAGCTCGTCCCCATTGAGGTCGCCAAGCAGTTGCCCGCAGAGCTTCACGTACGTTTCTAGTCAGACATATCCTCGGACGTGCACTGAGCTTTCTGCTCAGCTGCGCCCCCTTGCGTCAACAGACTACCACCGCGGACACCTCTCCGTGCTCTCCGTTCTCACCGTGGTCACCGATCCGGGCGAAGAGGCCTGGCGCGCGCAGTTCGAAGCCATCCGCGGCGCGCCCCACACATACTACCCCATCGTCATTATTGACAAGCCCTCTGACCGGATCGTCGCTGTCGGCACCATTTTCATCGAGCGCAAGTTCCTCCGCGGGCTCGGCTGCGTCGGCCACATCGAGGACATTGCCGTCGACAAGAGCCAGCAGGGCAAGAAGCTCGGGCTGCGCATCATCAACGCGCTCACGGCCATCAGCGAGAACAGCGGGTGCTACAAGACGATCCTCAACTGCAGCGACAGCAATATACGTAAGTGATCGTCGCCGCCTGCCGGTATCTGTTCGCCGTATCGTTGACGCGCTCATCCCTGCAGCCTTCTACGAGAAGTGCGGGTTCCAGAAGAAGGAGAACGAGATGGTGAGCAGCGCTCTTCTGTCGCTTGTTGGAGTGCATACAGCGCGGTTCTGACGATCGCTTTTAGGCCAAGTACGCTCCTACTGAGCGGGCACAAACACCGCGCCTGTAGGCGCCGATATCCTATCCATGGACTCAGATACATCTTAGACGGGCATTCTCTTTTGGATCGCACGGACAGCGCGTATGTATTGCGGCAGTAGTGTAATGTACTATCCTCCCCCCCAATACCTGGGAAGTACTTGGACGTAATCATTGACCAAAGGCTTGCCTGGAATGCGCGTGTTCGACGATCCCTGAGCAATCCCTCTGTCTCCCCGTCTTGTTCGCCACTGTGTTTCACTCTAGGGGAGGAGGGATACGCTCTGACGCGATCACATGATTTTGCAGCACTTGTGAGACGCGACCTCAGCTGCCTGACGTCAACGCTGCATATGGCTACCAAGACCAGAACTGCACATGCCATGCGCCGGGGTCCTCCGTGCCAAGTGGACCAACGTGGCGCTTCCCGAGCCTGCCCAGCGTGAGGAGCGTTAGTAGAAATATGCGGATTGCAGTAAGGAATTCAGGCGCATGTTGGTTTCCCCACCGACAGAGCCCAGAGCACTGCCGGAGGTACTCGTCCCGAGGACCACGAAGAGGTCTGCGCCAGGACAAACGCCGCGCTGAGCAGCGGCGCCCGCCCTCCCCCGGGACTTACCTGAGCTTGTCTTGCGCGTTCGTGAGCGTGTTGAAGAGGTCGTGTCGCCCAGGGGGTCAGAGTACGAACGGCAGAAAAACAGTAGTGTCTGAGCGAGCAGGAAAGCAGCGAAAACAGAGGGCGACGAAGAGCGTGAAGGAGGAAGGGAGGAAAGACTGCACGATGTAGGGAGAAAGGCCTAGGAGCGCGACAGGGACCTAACACTCCAGACTAAACCCCAGAACCAGTGTAGGAAGTAGAACCCAGACATCAGTGACCAGGGAGCCGTTCCGTCGAGAAGAACATATAGAGAGCACCAAAGGAACATCGAGCCACCCAAGGAATGAACGGAACAGCGAGAGACCCGAGCCGTGCATGACGCGAAGGGAATCACCAGAGAAGAGAACAACTGAAGTCGCTCCACCCAGGTAGATTATCACAGAGAATGTTGCACCAGATAACCCTTCTTCAGCGTAACAGGACCGAGACCAAGATGACGAAGTATAGACAGAACGAGACAGGCTTGACGATGAGGTAGGAGCCAGGTCGACCAGGACAAGGCATGAAGCAAGCAAGAGTGAGAGAGCGAGCGAGGAACATATGACTGGAAGACTAAGAGACACCGTTGGAGACCAAGAGGAGCGAGAGGAGACTATGAGAGAACGAGACATTGGATGAGATAGACCCATAGATACCGGAGGAGACCAAGAGAGACGAGGGGAGACCGGGGCATACCAAGAGGGGCCAGGAGCAATCAAGAGATGGAGTGCAGGAGACGGAGAGAGCACAACTGACTGGAGAATGAGAGACTAGCGAAACAGAGACTAGCAAGGCAAAGACTAGCGATACAGAAACAAGTAAGAGGGACCGAGAGACGACGAGACGAGAAGATATAGTAGGAACAAGAGGAACGGGATAGTAGGAGAAAGACAGACCAAGAGACGACGAGGTAGAGGAACGAGGAGAAGGAGAGCCCAGAAAGAGGTGTGACCAAGGAGAGACCGCCGGCAGAAATGTAGACAAGCTGAGGCGGCCAGGATCGCAGAGAGACATCCGGTACAGAGAGCAGTCGAGGACCAAGCCAAGGAGATTCCGTAGGAGAGCGATGTAGACCAGCAGTGGGAGCAGAAAGATAGTCGGAAGAGACACGCAGGGGAATACTAGTACGAACCAGCAGACCGCAGCCGAGGGCAAGACCAACAAAACGGGAGAGAGGGAAACCAGACGGCCCTAGGACAGGATAGCTGCAAGGCGAACCAAACACTAGTGGAACGAGGACCGCAGAAGGATATCACCAAGACACAGGGGGACGCCAGGAGGGTGAAGCTCAGTCAATCGGGAACCCGGGCAGAAAGAGAGAATATGTAACAAGAGACAGCAGTTGATGACCAGGAGGGCCTAAGAGATAGCCACCCTAAGAAACCAGTAGATGACCCAGATAGTGAGATACCGTGCCCTTAGAGAATCATGCCGAGACAGTCAAAACCAAGGAGACCAGACAAGCGAGAAATAAGGGAGCACGGACAAGAGACAGAGTGAGGACGAGATTTTGAGAGCACGAAGGAGAGAGCATCGGTCACGAGAAGCCAATCAGCATATGAGCCTAGGATAGACACACCAGAAAGCCAACCACAGAGTAACTTAAAGGCGTACCCAAGGCAAGTCCAGCTCAGCTAAGAAACGACCGAGAGAAGGCGAAGACACCGTCGATATCAGAGCACCAGCCGTCCAAGAAGTAGTCCACAGCGAGCACGCGAGCGTCAAGCCAGAGAGACCCAAGAGCGAACATCCAAAGCTCAGTCCACAAACCCTAGAACGAAGAGCGAGAACAGAAGAGATACCATGAGCACGAGGGGACAAGTCCAGCCAGACGAACCTAACCAGACGATGATGAGAGGAGGAGGGAGAACGATCGAGCGCAGCGCAGGTTGTCTTATGGGCCATCGAGAGGCGGCTGACGGTCGGTCAGCCGCGGCGGCGGGCGAACGACGCGACCGAACAACACCTTGTCGATCGCGTTAGCCACCGTATCGGTTCGTTTGCTACTTCGGATGCACGGCGTCGATCGCTCGAGTGGCGACAAAGATAGCCACCAGCCCTCCTTGCAGCATCTCCTTTGGAAGCCTCAGGAATACGACCCGCCGGTGTGTGTCGCTGTACCTGAGGATAGGTTGAGCTTCAGGACTGGCAGAAAGCTAGCGGGACAGTAGAATCGTTCCTCCATTGGCGACTGTCACTAGAATTTACAGGGAGACAAGCGACAGGAAGTGTCAGAGCCGACTAGGTTGACGATTGTGATCTCGCAACAGGCTGGAAACCACAAGGACAATGCGATCGCGGGCCGTCCAGTGGCGGCAGTCCCAGTCGTCGAGGTGCAGTGTCATGAGGGTGAGACTCGGTCCTGTGTCATGCGAGGATGATAGCAAACGAGGGAGAAAATTGACCGAGAACATGGGCAAGACTTGTTGCTCGACAGATTGTCCGCGAAGTGGCGGTAAGGGCAAGTCAATCCGAGTCGGGGTTAGCCTAGTCACTGCCGCCGTCGCGATCGGTCACGAAGGTTGCTTGAATGTGACGTTACGCGTCAAGAATGCGTCGGAGCAAACCTCACCGAGGGTTGCGAACGCGTCTCCAACGCCGGGGGCATACGTCAATGTACTTCAATCGATAGCTGTTATTGTACACAAGAGCCAAATGGATGATCCATATATGTACATCGTAAGGAGTCGTAACAGATAACAGCGGCGCGTAGCGAAGAAACCATACAGCAGCACGAGTGAGCGAAATAGATATGTCCGCATAAGTCATGAAGGAGACCACAATACTCGATACAACTCCGAGGAGGAGGTGGGGCAACATGAGGGACAGGGAGAGGCGGGATAGGCAGCGCACCAGGCGTCACCGCGACGCACTCAGTACTCGTCCTCCTCCTTCACCGTGCCCGCGTAGCCAGCCCACCGCCGTCCGCCTGAGCCGTCCGTCAGGGCGACCCCACACGCCCAGTTCTCGTCCATACTTGGCCGTGGCTTGAAGCTCTCCCGCCGGGCGCGAGATGCCTTCTTAGCCACTGCGGCCGCATGCACCGCTGTGCCTGACCCAGAAGAATATCCCCGGCCGTAGGAGGACGTTGTAGACGAGGACATGTACGACGTCGCACGTGCGCTGGTATGGTACGCGTGGTTTGACCCGAGTTGCTGGGCTGAAGGAACGCGTCCATGGCCTAGGGCATGGTGGGCAGTCCCGGGCTTCGGCACAGGCATGGCGATCGGCACGGGACGAGGTAGTGACGAGCCCAGAACGGGCGTCTTGCCAGGAAGAGGGATCTTTGTTGGCGACGCTGCTCTGTTGTGCGCACCTCGGCTGCTGCTCAGAGGCGCACGGGCAGAAGGGGCGTTGTTGTACGCAGCGGTCGACTCGCCAAGACGCGGCCGCTTGTTCGGGACGGACTGCGAGCTTGAGAATGTAGATGAAGAGCGCACTGCTGGGGTGACAACCCCCATTTTGCTGCCTCCGCCGTGTCCAGAGGTGGGCGCAGTGAGATAGTGGCCGTTGGCGGGAGTGGTAGCCCGAGGCGGAACCGAGCCTGCGCGTCCCTTGGTACGCTTGTTGCCGTTCTCCTTGTCTACCGCGGGCATTGTCTCTAGGAGCAATTGCAGCATGCTCACGCCATGTACGAGGAAGGGATGTCCTGTCTCCGACTCCCAAGCCGGAATAGCCGTAAGAAGGTCTTGCTCCAACTGTTGCCATTGCGTCAGCAATGGCGCGAGCAAGAACACGAGCAAGCCAGAAATACTGACCCGAGGTTTCTCCTTCGTGACCCGCTTGCGCATCTTCTCCTCTCGGAGGAGCCTCCCAGGATCTCGCGGACCTCTGCCGAGTAGTCGGCTCTGGTCGCTTGCCGCGGCAGCAAGTTCCTTCTCGTCGTCGAGGATATCAAAGTACTTCCGCACGCTGTTGAGGAGTGACCCTTTGAGCCGGCGCTCTTCCTTGAGTCGTCTGATCTCATCTTCGTGAATGGTGAGCAGCTCCTCAGTATGTTCGTCTGTGTTTCATGTGTTAGCTTGTGGGCGACCGGCGCGGAACTAGTTGCCTACCATCTGCAAAGGGCGCAAAGTCTGCCCGCTCTTCCTCGCCGACCATGAGCTCGTCCCAAAGCTTGGTGATCTCGGTGCGTGCGTTCTCGATGAACGTGCCCATACGCTCGCGCTTGAGCTCGAGCATACGCTCCAACTCCTCTTCGTATGCCTTAATCGTGACTTCCGTAGTACCACGCTGGGCCTCGACAAATGCGTCCATGTCTGCGTCTGCGACACCGAGCCGACGCCATAGAGCCTCTAGTTGGTCGTACATAGCCTGGATATGGGCCTCCCGCCGCTTCTTGATGTCTTCCAACTCGATCCGGGTGGCTTCAGCCCACGCCATAAGTGCCGGGGTGGGCTCCACTCCCTCAAGACCGACAGTGACGTTCGAGTCAGGAAGGTCTTCATCGCACAGTTCTTCCATACGAGCAACGAACTTGGCAAAGACGCGTTGGTGGTCGGTCTCGGATGGTTGTGGCTGGGAGTCATCGGAGAACAATAAGAGAGGGGTGAGGGGCTTCTGCCGTGATGCGGGCGTGGGTGTTGACATGGGGATAGACATGGAGGTGGATAGGAATGGATCCAAGCTCGCATTGGTGTTGCTGCAGGAGGAGCTTGACCGAGGCAAGGGAGGAAGACCAAGGGTTGTGGATGAAGCGGAGGGGAGGTCGTCTAGTGAAGGCGGCACGATACCAAGCTCGGTGTATAACCAGTCGATCTGCACAAAATTGGAGGATAGCTGGTTCAGTCGCTTCACCTGCGTGAGAGTTAGATGCGATTTAGCTCCAACGAGTGCTGAGACACCCACAACTTCGCCCTTCCCTCTCACAAGCTCCTTCTCTAGCCTGGAGAACCGTTCGGGAGTAACGTCTCGATGGGCACTCGAATCGTACTCATCTTCACCCAATGCAGGACTAGGCTCTAGGACATCAGCAGGATAAAAGTCGCGACCCAGCGTATTTGAGAGAGACGAAATTCTGCTTGTGAGGTTCAACAGTTGTTCAAGCTTGGTATGGTATTGCTGCGATACCGAGTCAGAACGTTGCCATCGTATACAGCGCCTATAAGCGTGTTCAGAGCATCTCACCTGTCGCAGCTTCTCCTGAAATTCGGAGATCAAGTCGAAACGGCGTGGTAGGACCTGCTCCTTCCTGATCTCGCCAACACTTGGACCTGACGACTTGAGGTGACTCCCGAGAGCCTTGCTATATCGCAAGCATTCGTCCTCTACAAGAGCGCACTTCTCCATCCACTCGTCGACCTGTTGCCGACGGAGTTCGATCTGACCCTCGATGCAATGAGTGAGCTGTTGCTGCAGCGTCGATAGTTCATCGTGTAGTGCTGTAGGAGGCAGGCCCAGTTGCGCATGGAGGGTTGGTAGCAGCTGAGTCTGAGACTGTAGATGTGTGTGTAACGAGTTGAGGAGAGAAGTTATCGTGGTAGACATGATGGCGTGGGCATGCGCCGGCGTAGTGAGGGTACAAGGCAAGGTTCAACTTGTGGCTGCCGACGCGAACCGCGTCTGATCACATGATGGCGTCGAGACGCGTCTAATCGCTCCAAGCCCGCCTGCAGCTCTGGCAAAGCGATGGTGTGTGTGAGAATCACTCCAACTGACTCTTTCATTCGTATCGTCCATTGGTGAGGATAGCAGGGAGTTCATGGCAGCTATGATTCTCGACAAGACAGTGCATTCAAAGCTGAGAGGAGCGCCCAAGGGCCTCGCCACGTGGACCTAATTGTCTCTATTTGCACCGTGGCAAGCGCCCAAGCTTGTCGCACGACGGTACACAACGCCTACGCCAAACTCCCCGCCGCCGCAAATTCAAGGTGAGTAGCTTTGTCTGTACGCTGGAGGGCTGGGAAAACGGTGCCATCGGACTCTTGGAACGCTTGGGAACCCGTCGATGGGCAGAAAACGAGGGATGAGACGCTGCAGGAGGGTGGATGGACGGCTGAGATTGCGGATGCCAAACGGGCAGCCCTCCGGCATCACTCAGACACCATTCGCTAACGGGTCCTCCTCCTTTGTCCTTCCTGACATTCACAGATGGTACGTTCCCAGTTCTCTCCGCATAAAATTGAGCTCACGAATTTGTATGAGCGTAGAAGACAGAGATCGACTCTTTCTCCGGCCAACGTATCTACCCTAGCAGGGGCCGGCTCTTCGTGCGGGGAGACAGCAAGGTTTGTAAGCACAATAGCCGTTCTCCGTCGCCTTCCTCATGAACTCGCTGTGCAGATCTTCCGTTTCGCCAACTCCAAGAATGAGTCCCTCTTCCTCCAGCGCAAGAACCCTCGCAAGATTGCCTGGACTCAGGTCTACCGTCGCATGCACAAGAAGGGTATCACGGAGGAGACTGCCAAGAAGCGGTCTCGCCGGACTGTGAAGCACCAGCGTGGTATCGTCGGTGCCGACCTTGCTGCCATCGCTGCGCGGAGGAACCAGTCTGCTGCTGCCCGTGCCCAGGCCCGGACGGCGGCCATCCAGAAGGCCAAGGCCGAGAAGAAGGCCAAGGAGGACAAGAAGGAGAAGACCAAGGTGCGATGTCTGACATATTCTCCCGGCGTGTAATACTCAGCTGTTATGCACCTTGCACAGCCCGCTCGTGCTCCTGTGTCGACGGCCCACCGTGTATCGAAGCAGCAGATGAAGGGCGGCAAGGGTGGCCGCTAAGTGTACTGGCCCGGGTTCCCTCCTCTGTTATGATACATGCTTTCGACTTCTATCCCTCGCGCAAAATGTATGGGTCTAGCATGCCGCCACCACGATGATATATGTCACCGCATGCCTGTTGGCTGGATGCAGCGTGCCCTAGCCGTGCGCTGGAATACCAGGAGCAGCGAGGGATAGGCCAACCGCGCCGAGCATGGTGCCTAGCATAGGTAGTACATTATTGCAAGGTGAGTGGTCTTGCCGAGCCTCTCCTGACGATCCGAGGGCAGAGGCTCCGTTGCATCGCACGCCTAAACGTGGCGGCAAATCAAGAGCATGTTCCTCTAGAATGGACAGACCGGGCAAGTCTCGGGCACCATCAACGTTTCTGCCTATCGATCGTGGCATACGTTCGCTTGCATTTTCTTCAGTCTGCGTCATTGCAAGCAGGATGTACCTGGCTATGTAGGTAAATTAGGATGTTTCTTTCACCGCCCTCCGTCCGTATTGCAGGCGTCTTCACCGAGGTCATACCGTCCCACGACCGCGCTCACCTGCTGGTGCTTCTTCGCGCATGTGATGCGCACGCTGTTACCGTCTCCCGCCATTTGGAAGTATTTCCCTCCTGCTTTCTCACAGCGCCCGCGCGGACAAGCCTCGGGTGGACCATTCTCGCATCGTCGTGACCGCATAACGGGCCAATTTATGGCGCAACGCCGTACGAACCACGGACGATCGAACCCCCGGCTCGGTCGTCTACTCCCGAGTCCCGCCAACGCATGGCTCGCCTCCGACATTCGTATTCGCCGTGTATATAAGGGCACGCCGCCGGCACCACTCACCCCCCCTGCCGCCGGCAGCACTGCGCCCACACAGCTCGTCGGACATGGTCAATTTCACGATCCTTGCGGGAGGCTACACCTCCTTCGTCGCCTCCTACCTCTTCAACTCCGACACCAGCTCCCTCTCGCTGCTGAACCAGTCGCCCACCGGTGCGAACCCGTCGTGGATCGCCCTCCACCCCACTAACAAGAGCATCCTCTAGTGAGTTTGGTATAGTAATGGACATAGTGTCATGTTACTGAACGTTACTCTCACAGCGCCGTCAACGAGAACCCTGACGGTGGTCTCCAGTCATTCCTCATCGGCAAGGATGGGGTGCTCTCCAGCCCCCTCGACACGATCAGCTCCCAGGGTGACAGCCCTGCGTTCACTACCCCACTGTCTACTGGGCAGGTCGCGGTCATGAACGTGAGCTTGAGTTATTAGTGCAGCATGGCCCTGTGTTGACGCACGCACCCCATTATCAGTATGGTTCGGGCAACGGTATCATCGTGCCAACCGAGGAGAGCAACCCGTTGGCGTTTCAGTCCGATTACTCGCTCATCTCGTTCGATGCGCCTGTCTCGCACCCGCACATGGCACTCGAGGTCGGCAAAGAGGTGTTTGTGCCAGACCTGGTATGTGGCCATCGTCCGTTCACTCGAGTGGCTTTGCTGACGTGTTACAGGGCGCCGACAAAATCTGGCGACTCGTCGAGGACGGCGCGCCCGGCAAATTCAAGGTGCACGGGCAGATCGATCAGCCCAAAGGCAGCGGCCCGCGGCACATCGTCATGCGCCGTACGCGACGCCCCCTTCTTTCATGAAAACGGAAGCTAACGCCGTCCCGCGCTGGCAGATGACACCGTCTTCACCGTGCACGAGCTATCGAGCACGCTCACGCAGCAGCGCATCCCGCCCGCGCCGAACGGGACCGCGTCCATCGCCGCGAACTTCTCCATCTTGCCCCCGGGCCTGCCTGCGGGCGCGGCGATGGCGGGCGGCGAGATCCTGCTCACGGAGCCCTCGGCGCGCTTCCCGGAGCCGTTCCTGTACGTCTCGAACCGGAACACGGGCGTGCAGGACCCGCGCGGGGACGCGATCGCGATCTTCCGCGTCGAGCCGAAGCTCGAGCTCGTCGACTTCGTGTACAGCGGGCTCGACCAGATCCGGGGGATGCAGTTTGGCGGGCCCGAGAAGGAGTTCCTCATCGCGGGCGGCGTGGCGGGCGAGGCGGGCGTGATCGTGCTCCAGCGCACGGAGGGCGGAAAGAACCTGACGCTTCTGACGAGGAACCTGGAGCTACCGACGAGGACGAGCTTCGTCTGGCTCGAGTAGGTGACCTTGTGCGAACGTTGGTGTTGTATGCACACCCTAGGCGATTCGTGTCGCGCCTATGACAAAGATACCCTTGAGGAGCTGTTGCTCAGTGTATTCGTGCCATGAACCGCTGTTGCTGGACAGTGTTTCATAGCGGCTAAATGCACACCGGCGTCCTTCGAGCAGTATTCAAAGTCATTTTCTCTTCACGCAGGCACATTTTCATAACCTCGGCATCGGCCGAATGCCTTCGTGTACACTGTGTACCATAGGCTGCATGCTGACCTCCATCTTCCAACATATGGACAAAGATCGTTCGCCCATTGATTCCACTCCTAGCCTCTAGATCCGACAACTCCAGCATGAATAAGTGCAGTTCGATACATTCATGGTTACGAGCCTTGGAACTCGATGATGGTAGTATCACACTCTGAGATGCCATCCATTCCTCCACAGCCTCCTGGCCCACGGTGAGCAGTGCGCTTGATCTCTTGATGAAATGCATGCTGTTGTTGGCCGGTTCAAGCGACGGCATTGAGTAGAAGGCATGCGTAGTAAACAACACCTAGTCTTGGCCAAAACGTTATTGTCCTACCGTGATCACAATAGGTCATCCTCACGCGCTTAGACCGGCTTGGACCCAAGTCGCTATAAATCATGGCCGTTCTACAGCTGATCGCTTCGAATCCCCCTTTCTTCCTCCATAGCGGTCCGCGACCTGGTGTCTCGAGCCTCACGACTGCAAGCCTACTCGCACCGGTTCTGACGCCTGGAGCACCGACATTCACGCACATCACGCCGAGTTTGCCGATTTCCCCGCACCCACACCCGCCACTCCTTTCATACATACACGTCAAGCTAAAGCACGCCAGACGCGAACGACACGATGGTCAACTTCACCATTCTTGCGGGCGGGTACTCGAGCTTCATCGCGACGTATCTATTCAACTCGGACGCGAACACGCTCTCGCTCCTGAGCCAGAATCCCTCGGGCCAGAACCCGTCCTGGATTGACCTGCACCCGACGAACAAGAGCATTCTCTAGTAGGCCGGACTTGCCTTACCGTGAACACGCGCCCGTTGCTGACGGACCGTGTCTCATCTCTAGCGCGACGAACGAGAACGAGCAGGGCGCGGTCCAGTCGTTCATCGTCAAGCAGGACGGCTCCCTCACCGCCGCGATCGGGCAGACGAGCTCAGGCGGGAACGGGCCCGCGTTCGCCGTCCCGCTCTCCACGGGCGAGGTCGCGGTGATGAACGTGAGTGAACACGGCCGGGAGCGACTCCACGCCCTTCCCGTCCTTCCGTGCGTCCGGAGCGAACGCTGACCACAATATTGCCCCTTGCGTGCAGTTTGGCTCGGGTGACGGCCTGGTCATCCCGACCGAGGAGGACCCGCTGGAGTTCACCGAGGGCGCGCCGCTGATCTCGTTCGACGCGGCCGTCTCGCACCCGCACATGGCGCTCGAGGTCGGCAAGGAAGTCTTCGTCCCCGACCTGGTACGTCCCGCCCTCACCCACTCCTGCCTACCAGACCGCGTATCCGCCATGCTCACCACGTCTTCCACAGGGCGCAGACAAGATCTGGCGGCTCGCCTCGGACGGCGCGCCGGGCAAGTACAAGGTGCAGGGCGCGATCGAGCAGCCGCAGGGCAGCGGCCCGCGGCACATCGTCGTCCGCGGCGACCAGCTCTACACCCTGCACGAGCTCTCCTCCACGCTCACGCAGCAGACCATCCCCTCCTCGCCCGCGACGTCCTCCGCGCCGCTCACCGCGAACGTCTCCGTCGTGCCCCCCGGCCTCCCCGCGGGCGCGGCGATGGCCGCCGGCGAGATCCTCCTCGCCGAGCCCCCCGCCGCCTCCACGGGCGGGGCCCCGCGCGCGCGCGCGGGCGCGGACACGGACGCCGCGAACCGCACGCGCCCGTTCCTGTACGTCTCGAACCGGAACACGGGCGCGCCGGACCCGCGCGGGGACGCGATCGCGATCTACGCGCTCGAGCCCGCGCTCGCGCTCGTCAAGCACGTCTTCACCGGGCTCGCCCAGATCCGCGGGATGGCGCTCGGCGGCGTCGGTGCGGGCGCGGGCGCGGGCGCGGGGGACGGCTTCCTCGTCGCGGCGGGCGTCGCGGGCGACGCGGGCGTGGTCGTGCTGCGCCGCACGCAGGGCGGGGCCGACCTCGAGATCGTCGCGCGCAACAAGGAGGTGCCGACGCGGACGAGCTTTGTGTGGCTCGACTGAGCATGTCACCGCGTTGTTCTGGCGGGCTGGTGTTCTGCGCGTACCTGCTGTCGCTCGCTGTACTTGTAGTGGCGCGCGTCGAATTAGTCTGGAAGCATTGTTATCGAACAACAACGGCGTGCTGAACCCGCAACGGGTGGGTATGGTGGTGTATTGCGACGAGTGTGCTGGGTGGGTATCGAGCGTGCCATATACAGGAAGTATATCCTGCACAGGGTATAGCGGGTATATGAGACGAAGATCCACAAGAGAGATGCACGCGCACACCTAACGTGTACGTGCCTGTTTTGTAAGGGAGATTTGAGAATAATTCTGTGAATGGATGAACGCAGAGCTTAGGAAATGTAGGGGAACGAAGGAACAACAGGGAGGAATGAGTGTCAGGAGGCATTGGTTAGAAATGACGTCGGAAACGATAACGAGGGTCGAGCTAGCAAGCAAGCAGATGGGCCAATAAGGGAGGCTTCAAAAATGCCGTCCCCGAGGGCGTAATCTCGGGAAGACGGTGCAGGGGTATTAGGATGGCTATTATACACATGTACAATCCGGGTCGAGTGCAGTGCGTAGTCCGTATCATCATCATCAGCAGCAGCGGGAGAGCGGGGCAAGAAAACGATCACCAATGGGGCCCAAGGGACACAAGTAACACAAGAAAGCATAGGTCCGTTCTTCTTCTTCTTCTCTTTCCTTCCTTCTTTCGTCTGTCTCTTCTCTTTTTCGGGGGTCAAGCTCAGTAGCACGAGACAAGCCGCACGCGCCGCTCACGAAGCCGTCATCCGCCTGCTGCCCGCCGACCGCCTGTGCGCATGCCCGGGCCCGTGCGCATGTCCGTGCGCGCTGCCGACGAACGTCCCAGGGACAGGCACGGGCCCTGCTCGCCCTGGCGCACCGCTCCCGTCCCGCTGCGCTGCGTACCCCTGCGGGTACGTATCGGGATGCTGTTGCTGGTGTTGATACCCAGACGGGTGCGCATGCAGGTACTGACCCGCCGACCCGCTGCCGCCGCGCTGTGCAGAGGGCGGGCACACGGGCTGGGGCACGTCCCGCTCGTACCCCCACGTCGGCACCGGGCCCGGGCCGGCAGTGATGACGGGCACCATGGCAACAGCGGAGCTCGCTGCGCGGGCGCGGGCTAGCGAGAAGGCGAGGTGGGACTGAGGTTGTTGGGGAGCACGAGCGGAAGAGGGCGAAGAGGGGGCGGTACCGGTGCGGATGAGGTCGACGAGGCGGGGGTGGCGCTTGGCCTCGGCGAGGAAGAGGTGGGCGCCGGCGTGCTCGGGCGTGGGGGAGAGCACGATCCGGACGAGCGCCGCGTTCTGCGCGATCTGGTGCGGGGAGGAGGGGAGCGGGCGTCAGCGCGCGTTTCATGCTGACAGGCGGGCGGGGGAAATGGAAGAGAAGCGGACGAAAGAAGGACATGGCGCGATAGAAGGGGGAGAAGCCGCGAAGCACGGGCCAGACGGAGATGGGGAACGACGACGAGAAGCAGGGCGGCACGGGGGCCAGAGGCGCACGGGGACGATACTCGGGGAGAGGCACTCACCGTGAGCAGCGTCGTGTTCCACACCGCGGGCAGTTGGGTGTAGAGCGTGTGCAGCCGTGGCGCGGCAGCCAGTGCCTGCGTGAGCGCGTTCGCCGCCGGAGACGGGCTGAGGCGGAATGCGACGTTGACACTCTCCTGTGGAATCACAACCCGAGCGTCAGCCATGGAGTCGCGTGGATCCGAAACCGTACATGGTAGAAAGACAGGGACGTAAGGTTGCATGATCGAAGAACGGAACACGACGAATCCGCCCCCCGCAAGTGAGACCTACGCGCGCCCGCAACGGCATCAGGGACCACACACCATACCGCCCTGTGGGTATGGATCACCGGCGACAGCGCGCGCTCGGCCACCAAGATTTGAGACGAGGCCACAGAAGCGACTAGTCCCCCCAAGGCGATAGACACTCACCAGCTTGTGCCAGCGTGCAATGGCCTGCGCGACCTGCTCGAAGACGTAGGTGGCGTTTGGCTGCGTCAGATAGGCGTTTTTGCGGATGACGAGGTGTCGAATCGATCTCGTCCTCGTGAACGCCTCGCAGAACTCGATAACGCGCCGGTCGCGGCCAGCATGAGGCTGCACGGGCGCGCCTGGCGCAGCCGGCGCTGGCGCTGAGGAACCCGCGGCCGCGGGCTGTGCGTCCGCGTTGTCGACGGTGATGTCGAGCGTGTGCAGGCTGGTGCAGAGCACGACGAGCTCGCGGAGCGCAGGAGAAGTCGCGTGGAGGTGGAGGCTACGGACGCAGGGCGCGAGCTCGGGCGTGTGCCGGAGCGCGCGGAGGAGAAGCTCGGCATGACGCGGGGAACGCAGGACTGGATGACGGTACTGTATGGGCGTTGCAATCCGCAGCCAGTCGCGACAGACGAGGAGCGGGGAGATGACGGTGCGGTGGCCGGTCGGAGAGGGAGATGCGTACGGGTGCCATGAGGGGCGAGGGGAAAACTCGGGGGACTGGACGAGGACGAGGGCGAGGATGCGCTCGAGGATCTCCTCGGGGACGTCAGCGAGCGTAATGGGCATAGCGAGAAGGAGGCGGCGGCGGTTCAGCAGGGGCGGTGACGGGAGAAGAGGTGAGGGCGAGCAGGGGAAGGTGGGCAGATTTAAGGAGAGAGGTTCGCTAGTGGAAGAAGGAAGCGCGCGAGGGCTTTACCCGATGAGAGCAGGCTGGGCCCGAGGAGGGGGATACGCGCGCTTTATAGGCCGTACGCGAAGGCAGCTCGCGAGATGGGAGCCAAGGGAGCCCAGGGCAGCTCGGGGACGGGTGAGCGAGAGCTGTGCGGGTCGCACCCGCGCAGGTCAAACAAATGGCGCGAAGCGGTACGGGAACAACAGGAGCGGTGAGGCTACCAGACGGCCATTTGTGCGCGGGCCAGAGACAATTGTCTGGCCGAGAGGGGTAGCTGGCGGGCGCTGCTGGAGGGTTGACAACAGAGAGAGGTACGCGCGGGGGCATGCGAAGAATGGAGATTGCGACTGCGAGCACCACAGCCGGAGCAGTGCGAGCGAACCGACGTCGAGGAGAACACAACAGAAAAACAAGAGAGATCCGCCGTCGGGCGTCGCCACCCGTTCATTATCGACTGCCTCTTCCGGCAAGCAGGAGAGATGCGCGCGTCCCAAACGGGGCAGGAGAGGCCCTGCACTCCCGCCGATCCTCCGATGGGATCATGGTCTGTCTCCCGTGCCGGCGGCAACACCGATTGAGAAACGTCTGACGGGAACCTTGGACTTGTTCGGGGGAGGGCGTCCTGCCAACGCCGCCCGCCGCCTGCCGCCTGCCGCCCGCCGCTCGCCGCCCGTGCGCCCCGCCGCGCGCCGTCCGAGTCGTCGTCGGTCTATGCCGCATTCATTCGTCGCATTCATTCCGAGCCCAGCGTGCCCCTGGACGGGCCCTCCCTCGCAACCACCCCGCGTGCGATCAGGCCAGGCCTCCCACAGACCGTTCTATGTACCGTATCTGACAGCCGCAGCGCCCCCCGCCCCTGGCCTTGGACGCGTAACACGCCCCCTCGCCCTCCGCCGACGGTCCGTACATACGCTGCTCTTCCTCCCACTCTGCAGCAGTCACGCCATTCCCCGCTTCGGCCGAGCCCACGCACTCTAAACCCTGCGAGCCTCCAGAGTTGGCCCGGTGTCAGAGACGCGCGCATCACCGTCCACCGACCTCCCATCACACGATGTTGTGTTAGTAGCCGCCACCGTGTCCTTGAGTTGTAATACAGCACCGCACCTGTACAGCCCATTCCCGCCCATCCCGACCTCTCGCTGCGGACACGGACATCACCTCGCCCGCCTCGCCCGAGACAATACCATGCATGCACAGCCAGTGTCTCGCAGCGGCCGACGTCACCATCTCCGCCACACAGTGTGCTCGGCCCGTGCCCGTTCCGGCCGTCTCCCCTCCTCCACCAGGTGCGCTCAGTCCCGGCCCAAGCTCGCGCGCTCGGGACAGGCCACGAAGCGCTGGCGCGAACCTTGTCAGAAATTCTATGTCTGATGCTGCTCGTCCAGCCTGAGAACGGCACTGGCTGCGAGAGACGCCGCGCGGTGCTGTCATCAGCTAGCGACGTCGTATGTACATACACAACATGCACATCCCCCGCTCCACGCTTCCCGCGCAGGATCGTCCAACGCCGACGTCTCTTCGAGCCCGCCACCACGCCATGCACCACGTTGTGGTCAGCCGCGTGCGCCGCTGCCCCCCGAACGCAAACAAACACACATCCTGGCTTCGCGTGGGGGGCCCGTCGGCAGTCCTGCAGCAGCGCAGAAGGCTTCTAGTCCAGGGAGCCCGCAGGTCTCCGCCGGTGTATCAAGCACTCGACGGTCCCCACAGCGCGTTCTCGCCGTTCTAGCGGTTCGCCAGCCCAGGTTCTGATAATGTCCGCCCGACAGGCCTCCCTGCCCACCCGCCGCCGCCGGCAGAACCCCCCGGACGCATTACCTCTGCCCCTTGCATCCTGCCGCCCATACACTGCGAGACGGGCCCACGGCCGCAAACATAGTGCGCCCGAGCGCGCACGCACTCGCCCGGGGACCACGAGCATGCCGTACGCGCCCTCCCCACCCCGCACGCGGGCCCTCGCCTCCCCCCTTCGTGCGCACTGAACCCTGACGCCGGAGGACGCGCGCGAAGGTAACCAGAACTCGCGTGGCCCGCTGGGTGAGCGCATTGCACATGGAATGCATATGGCACCGCGGCCACGGCCACGGCCGTCGCCCGCGCCTTCCCCCTCGCTTTCTCCCTCCCCCTTCTGGTGGGCGGAGGCGAGGCGAGGTGCGCGCCTGGCGGCGGGTGCGGTCGGACGTGACGTACGGCCCCTTGCACCTTTCCCCCTTTTCAGACCGCAAGTAGACGCACGACGTCGACAGGAGGGGAGTCCGCCGGAGTTCAGCGCAGCGCCCCCCCGTCGCCGCACAGCGCAAACGGCACACACGCCCCCTCCCGCGTTCCTGCGGCTTCGGGCTTCGGACGTCGACTTTCGAGCACCGTCCATCCTCGCCAGTCGCGTTCAATGGAAGACGCGCACCGTTATGTGTTCTGTACGTGCGCGGACGCCCACAGCCCGGCGCGGCGAGGGCCACAGTGCGGAGGGCAACCCGCCGACAGTGGCCGCGCTCCCCCCTCCTCGGAGAGCGACCCAGAGCGCCTCCATTTGCGCGCCTGCGTCTGTGTCTGCGCGTCGCATGGCAACGCCCGTCTTCGACGGCGGATGCGCTCTCGTAGGCAAGGCCAAGACGCGCCGTACGCACCGCACGCGCTTCCCCGCCACGGCGCGAAACGTGGAGGACGCAGGACGGGCCGCCCGTGGGCGCAGATTCCTCTTCATGGGCGGTAGATGTGGCCTCGACAGCGTTCCGAGTCGAGTCCCCTGAACGCTGATGGTGACGGCGACGGCGACGGCGACAGCGGAGGAGGCCCCGATCTGCAGCGGACGTCACCCGCCATCCCGCCCGCATCGAGTGCGGTATGTCCGCGGTGCAGACCACCCGGACCAGCGACACCGACAGCGGTATGTACGGCATGGCATGGCATGGCACGCCCCCGGCGTCCTTGAGCTTGCACGGAGACGTAGGGCATTGTGGGCCCGAGCACCGACGCGCCTCAGGATTGACTCGACCGACGTCCGGTCTCCGTGTATGTGCGCGCGTGCACGCGCGCGCTCGTATGCAGTATGCAGACGCGACCCGTCCGACGTCGGGAACGAGGCCACCACCGTGGGCGTGAAGACCATTTTGCTGGAATGCGGGAAGCGGCACCACCAGCGGCGCGCTACGGTACGCCTACGCCTCGGGGGCTGCCAGAGCAGCTGCCCATGTGCGGCCCGCGTGGATAGAGCTCTCGCACGAGCGCCCGGGGGAGCTTCTCTGAAGCCCGCACGCGTGGTGTGCTTCGCGGGGGCGACAGTGCGGGGCGAAGCCGCGCTGTCTCTTCTGCGCTAGGGCCGAAGCTGGCGCGCGCGGCGCGCGAGGTGCGTGGTGCTGTCGACTTGCCGGGCGCGCGCGTCCCGCAACGACACTCAAAGTACCAAATCCGCCAGCGGGAGCGTCGTCCTTCGGCTGAACGAGGGAGAAGGCTTCGGCCGTCCGACGGGCCCTGGCGGGACGCAGCGGCGGACGAGGACGTGCTGGGGACCGAGGCAGATCGAGTCGCCTCGGCTGCGCCCCAGTGCGAATCGCGATCCGCCCTGCCACGTAATGTGTCGGTTAGGCTCGGTCGAGGAGGGAGGGGCGTGTGGGCCCGTCCGGGCGACGCGCGACGCGCGAGGGACAGGAGGTTAATGGACGAGGGCGACGGGGAGGTGCCATGTCCGTGCCTTCGCGCCTCTACCCGGCCGCGGCGGAGCTCGGGAAGCGCGAGCCAGGTAGCCCTGGTGGTCCCACGGCACGGCGGGGGGAGGAGAGGTGCCGTTCGTGGTAAGTGTTGTGTGTCCGGCGGGGAGTCTAGTGGATGGACGGAGGTGGACGGGAGGGCATGTGGGTCGCGAGGAAGTGTGGAAGACCGCGGTGGGTGCTGCGCTCGAGGTCTCCTTCGATGCAAGTTCGGCTTCCAAACAATGTGGGCTATCTCGTCATGTTGATGCTGTTGTCCAAACCGTACCTCCGATCCCCGAGCGATAGCCCTCCATTACGGGAACTCTGTGTGTCGCTTCGCCGGTAAAGAGCGGGGTCTTGCCTTCGAATGACGGCTAGGGTCAACGGCTATGCGACGGCCAGTTCACGGTCAATGCCTATGACAGCAGGTCGGCCATATGTCCGCGATACTGTATCTGGTATCATGAAGTTGTGTATGCGGTCCAAGTGACAAAGCCTGCACGCTGCGCCCTAGTATCAGTATACTCAATCAGACCTCGCTTCGTTCAGAACGTAACGTTACGCACCTTGGCGACCGGCGATTGATGTGCTCGTCGTTTCGCACAGGAACACACTAGAATTGTCAATTCGCCGTCGCCGTCGCCCCTTGTTGTGGCATACATCTTGGAGTAGGCGCAGGTCACTTGCATAATCAGTGGTGTTAACAGCGATATTAGTCGCACCGCGCATTCTATGCGTAGCGAGCTCCGGCCCTACAAGGTATAAACATCGTCCGAGACGCAAAGAACGGGGCAGGAATAACGTTACGCATACTGGTACACACACACACCGCACCTCCTATTCCCATCCCTTCAAAATCACCGGTCCATCTGCGGCATTTCAGCCGGAGCAAGGGTGTATGCTCTACTTTTGCTGCACCTTGTTATCCAGCCCGCCATGCGAGCTAAGCAGCGCACGCGCGAAGAGAACGAAGAGGACGAAAACGAGGATGGCGGCGAAGATGATGAGCCCGCTGAAGCGGTACCAGTACAGCTCCGCGAGCTGCTCGAGGTAGCGGACGATGACCTTGCCGGTGAGCTTCGACTCGCCCTCAGAGCGGACGCCGAACGAGAACGGCACCTCCGCGATCGCGTCGCTCGGAATGCTGCACTTGACGAGCAGGTCCAGCGCGATCTTGAACCCGTGCTGGTTCAGGTTGCGCGCCTTCAGGAACTGTTTGGAGACGCGTCAGCCTCTTTGCGGTCGCAAACACAGGGCATGAAGTATAGTTGAGTGACGTACTGATTCTTTGCGGATTCCGAAGAATCCAGACATGGGGTCGCTGGCAGAGGTGAGCGGAAGCGCGAGCATGCGTGCGCCGGACGAGATGACGCGACGGTAAAGCGGCCAGCCCTCGTCAATCTCGACGCCCTTGGCATAGCGTGTGCCAAGGGAAAATTGTTTTGTGGGAGAAAGCGACGCGAGCATAGCGGGGACATACTCCGGAGGGTGCTAACGGATCACGTTCATTATACTGTTCCTCACGCGCCTCGGCGGATATGGTGTAGCTTACCTGCAAGTCCGCGTCCATGCACAGCATACTGTCGCCTTGAGCCTCACGGAAACCACGTACAACGGCGCTGCTAAGACCCCGCTCCGTTGTCCGAACGATGATGCGGACGTTGTAGCCTTCCCGGCGGAGGCCCTCCACGGTCTCGACGGAACCGTCGCGCGAGTTGTCATCGACGATGATGACTTCGACTTCGTGCGGGTTCACGGGTGAGTTCACTTGCGAGAGCGCGCCGAAAATGCGGGTGACGAGCGGGCGGATATTGCCGTTCTCCCTGAACGCGGGGACGACGATGGAGTACTGGATGGTGGACATGCTGAGAGTCGCGTCCGAGACTAAATGGTGTATTGCGGTGGAAACACTTCGAGCAGCCCGAGTTTGGCAGAAGTGCAAGAGTACAAGGTGCTAAGGGAACGACAAAGCGCGAGCGCAGAGAGCAGAGCAGTTGGAAGGAGGAAGAGATGAGATGAGGTGGCAGTACAAGCTTCGGCGCGGACACGTCGATCATACAAGCTCAGTGCCACAACGACGGAGCGCGTGTCCGGTCCGCCAACGCGTCCGACTCCGAGCGTTCCGTTGACATAACTTCGGTTGGGCTCGGTAGTCTACGTACATCCTAGAATCACTATATTCGTTGTCGTGCTCATGAAAAGGGCCGTAACACATCTGTCCATAGTCACTTAAGAGTACATCTGTTCAACGACTGGCTCGGGGATTTGGAGCACAACACCACGCAAAATTGTGATACATAAAGTCGAGGAAGCCAAGCGATCAAGGAAGAGTAATCCCTCCATCTTGATGCTACGGTACTTTGACATTGAAGTTGAGAGGTCCCGTATGTTGTTTGAGCCCAGACAACAGCTGATCCTGAATCCTGTCATAGTGTACGAACGATTTGCCCAATCGTATTGTATACCTCGTGACCTCACGCGAGGCTTGCACTTCATGAAGCCACGCATCCCGTCGAGAACCTGCAGCGCAATATATGTCTTGTTGGAGGATTCAGCGCTATGGACAGATAGTTGAATCATGTCACGTATACCTTATCCGGGCCATGGATAGGAGTACAGTATGGGAACACAGGAGCCCCGCAGGGCGTGCCGGTCAAAGTGACAGCCATTTTCACCCTCACACACATGCGCAAGCATGCATGGCTGTGGGTGTGTGAGGAACCGCTCGACGCGAACACGATATGCAACTTTTGACCACCCCGGTTAGCTCGTTGGGTCGAAGGTTTCGAGCTGATGTCTGGCTGGCTAAATTGTCATGGAATGAGGAACACGCGAGCAAAGTGTCATAGTACTGCTGTTTCACATCGTATCTTCAGTAACAGAAGCACCTTAAAATTAGTGGAGCAGCAAGGGTAAGTTTCTGGCGCATATGTGAGTTCAGTGGATCAAGGTATGCGAGCGTCGAGCTGAGGACACAGTACTTCAGTCGTTTGCGCCCGCTCATAACTGTGATGGTGTCGCCAGGTCGCCCAGTTGTAGTAGCCACTTTGAAGCTGCAGAAACGCTTGGCATCTTTACTGCACCATTCATAGCACACTGCAACCAGCTATTTTTTGGAACCTGGCGACGGCGGAAACTGAGAGCATGGGCGTCTAACACGACGCGCTACGCGTTGTTTATCGCGCATGGTCACGTGGTCCTGCTGGTGGCAGCCCTGGCGGCTGGGGCCCACTGGTCATCCATCGACGACGACGACGACGGCAGCCACCACGACGACAAACCCCTCCATCTCCCACCCACCTCTGTCAGGACTACTGCGGCAGCCCTCCTCTAGTGTCTGACTTGGCGGCTCTGCGCGCGCACTGGCTGAGTTATCGTGTTGACGGGGATCAGACCTGCCATTCCTAATCCAACATTCTGCGAGTTCTGCCGTGACGTACCGATACCGCTCGCCGCATCCCTTGTCCTCGCATCCTTCACACCACTCGCTGTTCTCCATCCCGCTGAGCGGCGCGACTCTCTGAATCATGAACTTCTTCAAGACAAAGCCCCGCACGCCGCCAGATCTCGTCCGAGGCCTGCGGGACGCGCTCCCCAGGCTCGAGACTGGTCCGCCGGGCGGGGAGGTGAGAAGAAAGGTGCGCACCCCTTTTCGAGCACCTCAGTCACTGTGCTCAAGGTCGGCCACAGGCCAACGAGGAGGTGGCCAAGAACCTACAGCAGATCAAGGCGATCTTGTACGGCGATGGCGGTACGCATGATCATGAAAGGGTACTCGTCACGTCCTCCTGACCGACCTTCGGACTACTTCACAGACCCCTTGCCTGAGCTCGTCGCCCAGCTTGCGCAGGAGACATACAACACAGACCTGCTACTGCATCTAATACAGAACATTCACAAGCTCGAGTTCGAGTCCCGCAAGGACGTAGTGCAGATATTCAACAACTTGCTCAGGCGACAGATTGGCTCTCGTTTCCCAACAGTGGAATACCTGTCGTCCAAACCGGAAGTTCTGTTCGCTGCGTTTGACGGCTATAGCAACGAGGAGATCGCGCTCAACACTGGCATGATCCTTCGTGAGATGCTGCGGCACGAACCGTTGGCCAAAATTCTATTGTACTCGGAACAGTAAGTGGTGTCTTCACTTACCGCACGCCTGTGCATTACGTTCTGCTACAGGTTCTACAAGTTTCCTCACTACATCGAGACAACCACGTTCGGCATCTCGTGTGATGCGTACACCAACCTCAAGGAGACTCTTACGCGACACAAGGGCATGGTCGCGGAGTACCTCGACAAGAACTATGATCGGGTAGGCTCCACTGTCCTGGTCTCTCAGCCCTCGCAGGTGTTCATGTGTGCCCACATAGTTCTTCTCGTCATTCACGACCCTCATCCTGTCCAACAATTACGTCACCAAGCGGCAGTCGTTGAAGCTCCTCGGAGAGATCCTGCTAGATCGTGCGAACTTCAACGTCATGACGCGTTACATCGCGAGCGAGACAAATCTGAAGATGATGATGAATTTGCTACGCGACAAGAGCAAGAACATACAGTTCGAGGCATTCCACGTGTTCAAGGTAAGCCACAACACACCCTGCAACTCGTGTAACAGGTATTGAACGTGTGCGTTCAGGTGTTTGTGGCTAACCCCAAGAAGCCGCCACAAATCGAAGGCATCTTGAGGCGAAACAAGGAGAAGCTCCTGAAATTCCTCAAGGACTTCCACAACGACAAGGAAGGT
This sequence comes from Trametes elegans, assembly GCA_022606155.1. Taxonomy (NCBI): domain Eukaryota; kingdom Fungi; phylum Basidiomycota; class Agaricomycetes; order Polyporales; family Polyporaceae; genus Trametes; species Trametes elegans. The sequence continues at coordinate 1,340,512 of JABYQO010000003.1, read as the reverse complement.
ATGTCATGATCAGACGTGCGTATGTTAGAGTACATAACTCATGCACCATCTCGACATTGCAAGACGAACAATTCATGGTACGTTGAGCATCTTGCCCAGGGTCCGGGTGACAATGACTAACGGGTGTTCACCATGCTCTTGTTCGCAGGATGAGAAGCAGTTCCTGATAGTCCAGATACAGAACCTGTGATGTTGGGACAGCATATGAGCTCGCCCTCCTCTCGGGTCCTCTCTCCTTGGTTTGTGCGGCAGCCTCTGATACATGCCGCCTGCGCAGTTCGATCTTCATTCTCCTGGCTCTAGTCTATCACCCACAACGCCGCCATGGCACATACCCCTGCTCCACATCATCCTCCTGTCTCTGGTGTACCATCCTTCTTGCTCGTGTATCATCAATCCTCATCGTCCCTCTCTGGCTGTCGATACTCTCTCCAAGTCTCGGTGGTTTGCCGTCTGAGTCGTTGTGTCCGTACCGTCGTTACTTATCGTAATGAGCTTTCGTATCTATCGCAGAACTATCCCCGGACTAGTAGCAGCCTTGTCATCCGTCGTGTTATCGAAGCCGATGTACATACTGCGGTGTTCCTCTCCACACGAACGAATTTCGCGCTGGTCCGCACGCCCCCGCCTACGTACCAACGCATGACAGTCAAGCGTGGCCTCTGTGGCCCCATCGTTCCGGACTCGGTTGTTCGAGCTCTGCAGCTCACAGTGCGTGCCCGGATCCTGCCATCCCCTCGCGTCCAGGCGCTGCCGCCGCCAGGGCTCATCCCTGTTCAGCCAGCGGTCACACCGCACAGCAGTGCTGGCCTGAACCGAGCGGTCGCCCAGAAGCACGGTCAGCTGCCCTTGTCCGCCGTTGACGAGCACCGGGACTCGGCACTGCGTCACCGCGCCCTGCAGCTGGCCACGCCGGCCCTCACATGGACTCACGCTCGGGCGCGGGCACTCGCACCCTGCCGGGCATGCGCTCCTCAGGGCACTCACATGGGCAGACATATATGGGCGCGGCCACAACCGCCCCCGCGTGGACATAGCAACTCGACTTATCGGCGCCGCGGAAGCAGCGCACCGAGCTGGGAGGCCCGCGGATTCTGGTAGAGATCCTGCCGCGCCATTCAGCGAACCGGCCGCACGGGTTCACGTGCGCCGTGCGCAGGCGACGCGCTCGCGCTGCGGCTTGGGAAGTTGGGAGCGGGCACGACCGCACCCGCCGGCGACTTCCGCGAGGGGCGACGTCGGTGGAGTGGCTGCGAACGCACCTCTTGCTGTGTGTGTATCACGACTGCTGCTGTGGCCCGGGCTCCGGTGCGCCTCTGGTGCTGGCCGTGGGACGCTGGAAGCCCGAAGCGGCGGCGTTGCTGGCAGACGTGGAGGACGTCGCGACGCGGAGTGCCACCGCTGAGCGGGCGGCACCCATGCCCATCGATCTTCCCGCCACCCCATGCATGCGCCCACAATGGGCAGCCCAGCAGCATCGCTGCCGGCGGCGGCAGAGCGCGACCTGCCGAATCGGCGCAGAAGGGCTCGTTTGTGCGGCCGTCGATCCGCTTTCAACATGCGCCGGCGCTCTGCCGTGATGCACGCCCCGCGTCGTTCCCCAGGTGCCCACAAACGATGGATCAGGATCAGCACCGTGATACCCCTGGGTTGGAGAGTTCTACGCAGGGCCCGGAGAACGTTGCACGACGTACATGCAGTAGCATTATGCGCTCTTCCAGCGCTCAGAAGTGCGTCGTGGGCCGGTGGAGCTTGTGTGCAGTATGGGCAATGAGAGCCGGGGTCGCGTCGAGCGACGTCGAGGGGACTGGGCTGGAGATGGGGCGCTGGACGCCGAGGGTTGCGGACCGGGCAGACGGTGAATTATCATGGGGTTAGGCTCGGGGGAACGAGCGACTTCTCTTCTAGCACATCAATGCGCCAGCCTTCTTCGCATGGGTGGCACTGCCGTCCGTACCTTGCTCCCCGGAGAACAGTGGAGCGGGCGACGTGGAGGGCAGTGAACCACGGCGAGCGGAACAGAGGAGAATTGCGGAGGGAACTGAGACCGCACTGGTCATACTGGTGGCACCAATGTGCAGTGGCCATGACCGGACCAGCGACAAGACACAGAGGGAACCACCCCTGCACCTCAGCGCACGCGCATGTCTCGTTTCCGAGTGTGATGCCGGCCTGCCTGCCCATGGCCTTCCCATGCGATCACAACGGCCAGATCGGAATCGTGAAGGATTTCGGACGACGGGCCAGTACATTCGCGTGACCTGCGACAGCGCGCTGCGGCGTCCTCGATCGCGCGGCTTTGCGGCGTTCGTTCAGCACATGTAAGGAAAAGGAGGGCCTGTGGAGAAGACATCATCGAGTAGTTCGCGATCAAGAGAAGGCAATCCACCTCCATGCATCAACCGCATTGGACGCTGGTATGTTGCGGGCGTCCAGCGCGTTATCATGGTGGACCAATTGCTGCCGCGGCACTCGCCATGGCCGTGGAGGACTGGTCGGCCGGCGCGTACCTCAGGGCCAAGTTCGACGCCGTGACGGACGCGTGCGGGAGAAGTGCTGTCGGACCGCAGTACCGCTCCGGCCGTATGTCTTGGGTATTAGCTTCGGGGCGTCATCGATGACCGCGATGGTGGAAGGGAAAGTCTGGGGCCTTATCAGATGGAGAAACAAACAACAGCATCCGTGACAATGGTTTTGTTTCTGCATGCGCAGTCTGAGGACCTGTCAACGGAGCAGACTCGGAGGGCGGGGTGCTCCGGGTGCCTATATCTATCATTGAGACGAGCTTGAGGGCGGCTGAAGCAGTAGTGAGAGAGACAGCATCGGGATTTGTCTTGCGAGTCTCGACACACTTGTGCTTACTTTATCGCCGATGGTGACGGGGCATACATGCATCATTCTGGTTCAACACAACGAAGGCGGCACTTGTGATCCCACAGCGCGCGCGCGCGGTTTCAATCGGTGGAATCCCTCTAGATCACGACGTCTGCTACGACCTCCTGAATACACACCGGCGCCATGGCCTATTATACTATCAGTATATGAGAAACGCGTAAGGCATGTGGTTAACATACTGTTCTGCTGGACATCAGTGGGGTATGTTGGCGACAGGTGGGACGAGACTCGGCGAATGTCGCTCCGAGTATGATCTGATACTGCAAGATGGGACATCCGCTCTTCTAGCAAGAGGTCATGCCGTATAATCCGGTATGAAGCGGTTGGCAGGCGATGAATGGGTGAAGATACAGTATGTAACCCAGACGGAAGGCTCGGACTAACCCAGCGAGGCATTGCGTGACTAGGATAACATAAAACGCGTGCACGTGATTCTGTCATGTCACCCCACTCAATTTGCGCCTGAGCTGCTTTGTGGCGCTGCCGTCTTGTAACCGTTCCGCCATGGCGGCCATGCTCAGCTTGCCGGCCGGTTCTGCACAGCGCAGGCGCGAGTCATATGAATGATGTCGGGATCCCAGCGCTCTCTTTGCTAGCGAGATATGAGCCAAGAACGCCCCTGCGAACAGTTGGTAGGGAACAGTGTACTCCGTTCCGTTCATACATCAAACTCACCACCGACATCCAGGTAGTTCGTCCCTGTGAAGTCCTTCGGGTGGAAGCATCCTGAATACACGAATGATCTTCTGCCTTCCACGTACGCTCTCAAGCCTCGGATTTCGTGGCCGTCTAGGCTTCTCGATGGTCTATCAACGGATATGATCCAGGAGAGTTTCGTGACTGCGGGCTTCCTTGTCTCCCATACAGACGAGTTACGACACCGGTTGCGTACTCCTTTCTAGCTCCTGCCCAGGCATGGCTTGCTCGAACGTGCCCGCATGCGCGTTTCCCTGTCAAAGCGTCACCACGACCGCATGCCCTTGGCCACAGTTGCAATTCCCCAAGCAATACCCAGGCAATACGGTCCACTCGTCAAGCATCTATGGGCGGCCATCGCCATCTAACAATACTGCCCTGTGGGCTGCTTGCTTCTGTCTGGTTCTCTGTTCTGCACTGCTGGTCTATTGCTTCTAGGCACGTGCAACGCTCGGACAACTCACCCGGGGCTCATCATCGCCTGTGAAGAGCTACTCACGGGCCGGGCATTGCCTTGGTGAGGGATCTCATGTGCAATTCTTGTCCGCTCGCCCGTCGGGACAAAAGAACTAGGTTCAATAATACCATTACATCCCCTCCTTCACCCGGCTATACAATCTCCACACAGGAGGGCACCACCCTAGCGCTCGTGCTTGCCCCGTGGGAAGAACCGTGAAGGGGCGTTGAGGGCATTCGCAGGCGACGTGCGCACGATCACCGCCAGCTGGTACGCCTCGCGAAAGCACTCGCCCGCAGATTGACGAGTATGCACGTCAAAAACGCTGTGCGCGATGGCTCTTGCGCAGGCACGGCGGGCATATCTCGTCATTCGCTTGATTTCACAGACCTCTCCCCTCCGGTGCACGCCGCTGTGCACGAGGCTCACAAGGCCAAAGGAGCTCGATCCGGAATCCGATCACCTGCCTCGCGAACGCTCCCCACCGAGACTTGGCTCCTTCTGGGAGCCCAACGGCGTCTGGCTGGGCTCCTCCGGTGGTGCCTGTGGGCGAATAGCGTCTGAGAAGTGTTTGATTCAAGTTCCGTCTCTTATCGAAAGGGCAACCCCGCCCTCGACGTTCCCGGCTGCGTTCGATCCGATGGTGTCCCAAGCCCACGGTAACGACATTCTCAGCGTGGTCCGTCACCTTGATGCAGATTGGGCTCGGATGTGACAGATGTTCAAGCCCGATCCGTCCGCGTCGCCTCGTGCTCAGACTTTCGAGCATGTCCTTTCCGTCCTGCTTGAACATGGCCTAGCCGGCACGCGATGTGCGTTAGGCGACCGGCCTCTGCCACCTTATTATCCCGCATCCGTCCCCTCTCCCTCTCCGCCTCCCGCGCCCGCGCTGGTCCCTGGTCCCCTTCGCCGCTGACCATGCTTGGCGTCCACCCCAACTCTGTCTGCGATGTCTGCCTCGACAGCTACACTGTCGAACGTGAGCCCAAAGTCATCCCCTGTGGCCACGTCTTTTGTGAAAAGTCCGTACGCTTTGTCTTGGCCCTCGTGGGTGTCGTCATTGGTGCTCACCACAGATGCCGTCCCTCAGGTGCTTGAGTCTGTTGCGACATCCATACTGCCCTCTATGTCGCACACCGTTCCATACCCTGGATGTGCGGCGGTTGCACGTCGATCAGACGACATTACTCCCCAAGACTCCCCACGTCACCACCACCGCCCTCGACTCTGGAGAACGTGCCCGTCAGTTCCAAACAAAGCTCACACTCATGATCAGAGGAGGAGCGACGGCGACCGATCTGTACGAGGTACAATCGGAGCTCAAACCTTGGCTGAGCACCCAAGGCCCGAACGAAGTAAGTCGGTGCTCGTTCAAGTAGGATGCCAAGTTCTGACCGTTGAGCAGCACGCGGATCTGCGCGCAACGTACACGCTGCTATATAGTTTCGTCCTTGGGAAGCAGCGCACCGCGGCCGTCGAGCAACAGTGCTCCGACCTCGAGGCGCAGCTAGAAGAGGAGCGGCGAGTTGCAACAATGAAGTATGATGAACTTGAGAAGATGCATTTTGACGAGCGGGAGGTGCTCCTTGCCAAGGAGCAGAGCCTCAAGGATGACAACGCGCGCTTGGCAGCCGAGCGCGATGAGCTGAAAGCGTACGTGCCGACGTTTGTTGTAGGACACGCTGACACTGACCGCCATTCGTTTACAGCAAAGTACGCGACTATGCCTTCGTTAGCTTCGATCAGTTCAGTTAGACTCATTGATCCTCACTTTAGTACGAAGACTGCTCGGCAGAGTGTCGTCGCTTGTCGGACGAGCTGGATCAGCTGAAGGCTAACACCCTATTGCCACACCCGACTGAGACTCGGCAGTACTATATTCACGAAGTCAGCAGCGCGACAGTGGAACCATACGCGGCCCTCAAGGATACATCGGACTCTGTCAACGCGGTGAAGGTCCAGATCGTCGGGAAAGACAACGTGTTTCAGCTGTCCCCAGTGCCTCCTACTCAACCCATTCCAGATCTGCCCTCCAGCTTGATGACCTTCCAGCCGCTCACCGATGACCTCGATGAAGCTGCAGATGACGATGCAACCCAGAGGAGCCATCGCATCGCGTCCTCTCGCGCGATCCCGATATTGCCCAGATCTGAGTCGTATCGCTCTCGAAACCAAGCGTCTGGGCTGAACCTCTCCGACCCCGACGCGATGTCGATCTCCGTTCCCCGGAGTACCCTCGACGTACACATGGCGAGTGTTTCCTCCTCCCCTAATGTTTCCACCATCCAGTACGCTTCACGTCCTGTCGAGTTCGTCTCGAACTCCGTCGGGCGTGTCCCCGAGAATGCGCTCGGCTTGCGTACCGCAGAGCCTGTGAGCCATGGGGAACATGACCACCATCAGCAGAGACTGGCGACTCTCCGCGACGTCCTGTCCGACCCAACATCCCCGTCCTCTAGCTTATCGCGCAAATCCACACTCTCTGATGTCTCCGAACGTTCTCGTCCTGTGATGCCCAGCGGGATCTCGTCTACTCGCACACCTTCGCCTGTCTCGAGTGCTTCTCATTCTTACCCTTCGTCCATGGACAAGGAATACGTCACGACGTCTCACAGGCAGCAGCCCGTCATTTCTTCAGCCAGTGCCGCGGCTCTGGAGCACCAGCAGCGCACGCGTGCCTCTTCCACGGCGTCCGCCACTACGGGCGCACCGTCCCCTCTGCCTCACGCGCTGCGCGATCGTGACCCCGCGCCGCCTATTCACGCCATATACGCCCCCGCGCCTCCCCCGATGCCCTCTCCGGGGCGCCCGATTCAGGGTCGGCGGCAAACGCCGGACACTGCGTCTATCTCTAAGGGCAAGGCGTCCTCGATGGGCATCGCATCCACCGGAGCCTACCAGTCGGGCCTGACACGCAGCCTCCAGCGCGCGATGCAGGACGCCCCGCGCGTCTCATAGCCAGCCATCCGTCTGTTTCCCCCGCGCGCGCGTTCCACCCCGCGTCCGGCACGTCCACGAAGGTGCGAACGCCGCGTGTTATGCCCGTCCTTTTTCACATACACTCCGCGGCCTTTCGACTCTTCGACCCCTCGCGGGCGCACGCGTGTGCGCCCGTCCATCCCGCCTCTTCATCGCTAAGTTATCCTAGGTACGAATCTGCAGAGAGCGCAGCGCGGCGTCGCCGGCCTCGGCGCAGCACATCCCCCCCAGGTTCCAGGTTTCGTGGACCCGCGTTAACGCACATTACACACACTGACGGTGGGGGCCCTTGACGGACCCCGCGAGCCTAATATAACCTATCTATACGCATATGCACCCCACCCACCCACCCACCACACTCCAGGCCCCGTCCCCACTTCGCCTTCTCACCACCCGTCGCACACTCCACACCCACACTTCCGGGTGCACTTCGACACCGTATGGGGCGTTCATGTCCTTGACTTCTGTCTGCCTTGGACTTCTGGCTCTCATCCCACCCGCTCCGTGTCCGACTCCGGCTCCGACTTCACCCTCGCCTCCGCCTCCGCATCCGCCGCGGGCCAAACCCGCTTGTACTACTAGTTAGTTTACAGTGTTCGCCACGAACTCTGCATCTTTTGTGCTAGTAGCAATCCTCATACTCATCGAGTCCGCATCCGAACCTCTCGCGTGATGCTTCGGTCAAGACGGGTGCCCTGAAGATCGTAGGTTCTCTCGCACATTGAACTTTGTGCTCTCCCGGGAACAGAACCGCGGACCGTCCAGGACGGAGAGGGGACGGGTGTACGGACGGGCGTGCGTTCACCCATGTCCCGCGCGGCTCGCGCTGCCTCGAGGCTCACGAACCTTGTCGGAGAGCGTTATCTGACACTTCCTGGCATTCCGCCATTGGCCTCCAGCGGGAGATGCCCTCGGCGGACGGCTGCGTTCTCTCGGAGACCGCTGTCCAGAATTCTCTATCAGACTTCATCCCGGGACGTCCACGCCCTCGGCTGGAGCGAGACGGAGCGGAGGCGACGCGCGCTGAGAAACGGCTCACGAAACGCGTGGGCGCAGCACGAGGATTTAATGCGAACTACAGGGCCCGAGCCCTTAGCGGAGGTCGCGCAGGAGATCGCCCCCAACGTGTCGCGAGAGAACGGCTGCCCGGGAGCGAGCGCAACCAGGCCGGCCGTCGACGTTGCGTTACCTTGGCTAATTGCTTGCCTTGCCGGGACCCGCGCCCGCCGTGCGAGTTTCCGGGGTTTCAGCGACACGGTCACGTTCAGGCAGCTTCCGCGAAGGCATTGAGCAGCTGGCAGCAAAGGACACGCAGCGAGCCGATGTTCGCTGGCGGACATGTGTTGTTCCGTGTCTGAATGCTTGCATGCCGAGCGAAGGAGGGAATATGGAACAAGGCGTGAATAAGATAAGTAGTATGCGAAGCCCCTGCGAGCACCAATTTTGATACAACGGACACGTCGTACCGGATGTTCTCCTCGCGATATATGCCTGTGAATACAGCCGAAGGCGAGGCCGTTCCTCCAGTCCGTGAGCACTATAAAGAAACCATCTCGACACCTGACCCAAGTGGTACGCCAGAAGCGTGGAAAGCGAGAATCCGCCACGTTTACTTGGTGAACGCACGGATGATCTTCGCAGAGATGTGGAGGAAGAAGATGGAGGCAATGAAGGAGAGGGAGAGGACGAGGACGATGAAGGGGTCACTGCAAAGCGTAACAGTTGATATGAGCATACCTTGACGGATGGCTGGGGGCGGATGCCAGGTAACTGAGACTCACACTCGAAGTCCTGGTGAGTCGTCGGTGTAGAGCTTGAGCATGGTGTTGGACGATCCGCCGGCACCAGCGGCGCGTGTCGAGTTAGGCTTCGAGACCTGCGAACCAGTCGCTCGTCGACTACATGTCCGTTAACCAAACATAAGAAAATGAAACCTGTGAGCGAGAGCAGCACAAGATAGGTTGGTACCGCATACCGAATCTGGGCACCAGGGGGCTTTGCTACGGCGCTGGCGGTGCGACCATTGGAGCGAGCGGAATCGGAGTCAGACTGTGCGTTTCCAGAAGTTAGAGCTTTCGAACGTGTTCTTTGTGAAAATATCTTCGGCGACATACCATGGCGGCAGGGAGGGAGGAGATGGACGTGTGCTGGCAAGTCCAGCTCAGCTCGCGAGCACAAGTCTCGCACCGGGACACGTGGAACATTGCGGTGACATCGTCCGTCACAGCGTTCCTCTCGTGACGGTGACGCAGTTGGTAGCGATGGTGGGCGCTTGCCGGTGCCGACAGGCTTTGTCCGTAACTATTGTGCTCCCGTTTACTCGTCTGTACTATGTCTTTGGTAGATTCCCCTGTTGCGATCGACAAAACACACGTTCATGTCTTCTTACACAGATACACGCGTTGGTAGCCAAGGGTTCTACCATCCTGGCCGAGCACCAGGCTGGTCAGCGGGACTTCTCGCAAGGTGAGTTACTCTCGCAGGGCGTAGACATGCGCATGCTCACTTGGCCGACTAGCAACGCAAACAATTCTCTCCAAGATACCTCCAAACAATAGCAAGCTCACCTATGTATGGGAACAATACCTTTTTCACTACATCTCGGAGGGAGGCTTCACCTACCTAGTAATGGCGGATGATGCTGCGGGGAGGTGAGTGAGTGTCTCGCTCCAAAAGTACACAGTATCTGATCACGTTTGACTTACAGACGCATGCCATTCACCTTTCTCGCTGAACTGCAACAGAAGTTCACATCACAACCCTCAGCCTCATCCACCCTATCCGATCCTCCCGCTTATTCTCTGCAAGGCACCTTCGGACCCGTGATTGCACAACTTGTCACACAATACAACACCAGCCCGCCTACAGATGAACTTACCCGTGCACAAGCTGAGCTCGCGCAAGTCAAAGATATCATGGTCCAGAACGTAGAGCAAATCCTTTCTCGAGGGGAACGGATCGAGCTGCTGGTTGATAAGACCGACAACATGGCGAGTCAAGCTACTGCCTTCCGACGAGGCGCCAGAACGGTACGGCGCAGCATGTGGTGGAAAAACACGCGTATTCTCGCGCTCAGTGTCGTTGTAGGCCTGGTACGTACGTCAGTCCATGTTGGCGCTTCCTCGCTGATTGTGCTCTGGATCTTCAGGTACTTCTCTGGGTCATTACGGCTCAATTCTGTGGGGCTGGCTTGAACCAGTGCGGTGGCAAGTCGTGAACGAATAGCTGCCACTCTCATATTGGCCGTCTCGTACTACGTTCCAATCGCTCAGACAACAGTGTATGCTAGCTTTCAACTTAGTCAGATTTCCGGATCTCTGTATTTTACTTGGATATGCACAGGCGTTTAGTTGGATATCTGGACACTGCGGCCGACTCCCGACTGTGCTGCCATGCTGCCTCTGAATGGACTGTATTGACTTCTAATTAGCTATACTACGACCACATACTTTATGCACGATATCTGTATGAGGTCTTCGGACTATTGAATCGTCCGCTACTCAGGACAGAGCTCGTGATTCCTGGCGGCACTTCGGACATGGGTGCGGACGCAGAACGGAGGCAGTACCTTCCGTATATGGGCGACTGTTGTTGCGGTGATGGCTCTTGACTCAGAATCTCCACGCTCTACATCGCAGAATCGTGTGTTTCTTACCCTCATACTCTCTGGATCTCCCTGTGCAGCTGCGCTCGCGTCGCCGACCGTAGCGGCGGCTCGCCTGCGCAATGCTGCTCGTCCACCCGTCGTCGCAGTGCGACGTCTGTCTCGACCCTTACACTTGGGCAACCCCGGCCAAAGCTCCACATGCGATACAATGTGGCCATGTCTTCTGCCTAGAGTGCGTTCACCCAAGGAGGCCCTGAGGCGCATCTGTGTATGTTTGCTGATTTGTGGGCCTTGTAGCTGCCTACGGTCGGTAAGCCCCACGAACTGCCCGCTTTGCCGCAAGGCCTTCAACCCGGAGCGCATCAAAAAACTACACGTCGACAAGGTCCTCGGAGGGCCCGCAGGTCCTCTACTGGAGGAGAACGAACTGTTCAGACGCATCTCCGCCCTGTTCGACCAGGGCGAAGATGTGGACCGGGAGCATATTAACACGCTCGTGGAAGAGGTGAACACCTGGGTTGGCCAGACGACACGGAGCTCAGATCCACTCGCAGTGAGTTTTATCCTTTGAAAGCCAGCTTTTGGCACTGTATGTCTTCCGACGCGGTCATTGACCGTCTTTACGCCACAATCCTGCAGCCTCACCCCTTACGTACTGCGGTCACCGCCTTGCATCAGTATACATCGCTACAAGCCGAGAAGACCGCGATCAAGAAGGAGTTGTCCAAGCTCAAGGCCGCACATGAACGACACGTCTCGCTTAAAAACAAGGATATTCATCTCGCTATGCTTGTCGAACGCAGCATGCTGGAAGCCAGTGAGAAAGCAGATGCCGAAATGGCCGTTCTTCGTAGCGAGAATGCTCGTCTCCAGGAGGAGCTGAGACGTTATACCCACCCCTCCAACCCTCTTCCGCCGCCTCCACAGCTTAACCCTTATGTTTCGAGTTTTTATCGACACCCAACCGACAGTCCTTCAGTGCCACAGGACAATGCCGCTTCTAGCTCCACGGCAGCACCTTCGACACACCCCCAGGCACCTTCCGGCTCTACTGCCGCGCGTCCAAATTCACTCCAATTCGTCGAGCCCCCAGCGGCGAATGACGGACGTACGAAGTATAAGGTGACAAGCGATGGTCGTCAACTACGTCGGGAGGACAGGAAGCGTCCCCACTTCATCATCCCAGGTGCCCCACACTCTGCCCGGATACTACCACCTAACGGACCGGGAGGTGGAGACTTGGACGCCACGCCTCGCGCGTCTTCCGCTGTGCCGACCGCTTCCCCGTTGGGCATGTGGGCGGGAGACGACTGGCCATACGACACTCCTGACCCCCGCCCTCGTCAGGGCGAGAGCTGCGTATGGGTGGGAGACCCAAATCACCTCAACGCCAGGTTCGTCAACCAGATTGATTGCCCGCCGCCACCTCCTGGTCCACTCGTACACAACGGGCATTCACAAGTTCCTAGCGGCCTTCCAGGCGTTGCACACGGAACACAATCAGCAATGACTGGTGACATGCAAATTGCAAGTGTTCCATATGTAACTCGGTCTGCCCGTGTGCAGGTAGATGTAGGTGAGGGACCTGTCGTTGATAACACTCAGCCCGTTCGGCGCAGCCGCCACGTCGGCGAGCCAGGTTACGTGAGGGTCTGCTATCCTGCGGGTCAAATTCGCTGGGTACATAAGACGAAGACGGCTAACATGGCGATGCGCGAATTTGGCACCCAAAGCGACCACGCGTACATCATCGCGAAACATCCGTCCGAAGTCGATGAGGAGTGGCGCGGCCGCAACGGCGGGTCTCCTGGCCACAACCCTTTGCAGCTGTCTGGTGTTCCCGACAGCACAGTCGCGGGCTCTAGTACCATCTTGCCGCGGCGCGAGGAAGACGACAGCGCGCTGTCCTCCACGGCCCGGCAGGGCTCGACGTTGTTCCACGACCGGCCAGATGCGACGGTCAGCTCTGCTCTCGGCGTCTCCTTCAGCGACTACGTTGGTCATGCAGGCGCAGATGATGGCCCGGTTGCTGGCCCCTCTACCGTGCGGGGATCGGGAAGCCGTGAGAACGATGCTCTAGGGTTCGACGCATCGTTCCACCCTCACCCCGGTCAATCGACGACGGCACGCCCGGTCATCCAGACCACGATACCCGCACAGACCCTGTCGCAGCCTTCTCCTGCTACCTCCTGGGGCGAAGAGAGTTACCGCCCAAGCAGACGATCGAGCCTCTCTCTCCATCTGAACACCTTCCCTTCCCCTCGCGGCTCCCAACGCTTCTCTGTGTCTGTCGAGCAACTTTCGATCAACGAGTTCATCGGCGGCGGACCAGTCCCCGTCGACGTCGTCGCAGACAACGCTTCCGTTCCCTCCCGACGATCGGAAGATTCCCGCGAACATGACGAGTTTGGACTTCCGTTCAACTCGAGAGAGGGGAGTTCCAGACATGTCGTCAGCGGCGTGCAGGACCTGGAGGACATCAACCACTCGTTATCGCAGGTCTCCGACCCTCCTCAGGAGGACGCGCGCAGCACCCGAGCTTCTCGCTCTTCTCGCTCTTCTCGCCAGTCTAGGCAACCATCCATCTCTGGGCACGAACCCGAGGCCATCATCGGGCCCAGGACTGGCCTCGCACTGTACGGTTCAGGTCCTGCAGCGCACAGTTCGAGCGGCCGTCCCTCCGCCGATCCCTCTCTGGCAAGCGTCCCGTTCCCTCCGAACCCTAGATCCCCCAGTCGGGTTTCTACTCGCTCCCGCGCCGAGAGCACCCAAAGCCACAGCTCCAGCGGCCACAGCGCGGGCTCGCACCGCTCCTTGGGGCACAGGCCTCGACGCAGCTCCGCCGCAACTAGCGCTCATCTCCGCGAACGCTTCGAGGCACCCCCGAACTCGTGGGCGGCGGAGCCAGGGGATACCCAGCCGTATACCTCGCGTGGGCCATACGGCGACTCCCATGCCCAGGCAAGTCAAGACTGCATCCCGCGCTCACTGGGCTCTATGGAGAGCCTCGGGCTCGGCGGGATTGGCGGAATTGGTGGGGTCGGCGGTAGCGGGCTCATGCTGACGTTCGAGGCACCCAGCACCTCCGCGGCTGTGGACAGGAACGGTCAGGCGGCCGCGGGAATACACGCCCCACGGCCTCTGAGCAGCCGTCACTCCAGTCTGGTCAACGTCGCATGGAATTCGAGGAATGGCCACTAAAGGCCCACGTGATACCCCATATCAAAATCCGGTATGTACCATCACCGTCCCGTTGTCAGTCGTTTCCATCTCTATTTCTTCTCTATTTCATTGTCATCCGTATCTATCCACACCTTCCAGGTGCTCCATCTTCTGTTGTATCTCCGTCGTTCTCTCTGTCGCACTTGCTCTAGACTGTTGTAGGATGCTGTAGGATGCTGCGGCTGCTATTCTTCTCCCCTCTGTTCCCGTGTTCTCTCTGTCCTGTTGTCATACTTACGCTTGAGCTGTCGCTACGTATAATGCTTGCACCCCCGGAATGCGCTCACACACCCCGCCATGACCATGTCATCCATATCCATATTCGATTAGATTACCACGGTCGTCCATCCATCCATCCTTTGCCCCATCCATACCCTACCCATACCTCGCAATCACGAGTACCACGTTATATCTTGGAATCCAATGAACACCCAGTCCAAATTCATCCCCTACGTCACGGGCCCAACCTGCATCCACGCCTCGCCGCGCATCTTCGCGGTCACCAGGCCGTGGAGGTACTTCGAGTCGACGAGGAAGGACCACAGCGCGCGCGTCGCCTCGGACCGCGCCTCAAGTAGCGGACGGATGAGTTTGCGAGACGGGACCGGAGGCGCCCTCGGCGCGTGCGCCCTGGTGCTCGCTCCCTCTGCGGGCTCGCGCCGCTTGACGAACGGGTTCGGAGGCGGGATGTAGGGCAGGGTGTACGGCGCGAGGCGCTCGCCTGACAGGTCGCCCGAGCGCGGGGAGAAGAGCCCGAGGACGAGTTTCCAGGACGCGAGGAGACGCTTCAACCTGTCCGGTGCGTCAGTTAGTGGGTCGCGACGAAGATGCGAGACGGGGATATGCTTACTGCCGGTAATTTGCTACGGCGGAGAATATGTCAGCGCTGAGCAGACGCCTGGTGTTGATTCTGGTACTCACAGCCAACCCAGTAGTTGTGCCAATGGGACAGGACGAAGCTGGTAGTGTAGAAGATGCCGAAGACACCAAGGGCCGCCCTCGCTCTACCGGACAGGCTGTGGTCCCCAGTGAAGAACCATCTCCCGGCACCCCACACGGCCTTCAAAGCCGGGACCGCGAACGCGGGAGCCTTCAGCGCACTGAGGGGCACGAGGTTGCCGGCTGCGATCCACTTGACGATGACGCGAGTGACCCCAGCGTACGCCGCGGCGGCAGCGGCGCCCCCGACGATAGCCTTGTACTGCGCGTGCGTCTCTTCTTCTTCTGGGTTGCCCAGCGCCCGGTCCGCGAGGAAGCCGGTGGCGTACGCGGGAATATGCACTGGGAGCGTCGGCAGGAAGAGCAAAAAGCGGGGATGTAGGACTGTAGTGAGGAGCTGGCGGACGAAGATCCCGAGCGCGTGGGTAGGGCTCGGACGCGTGGAGGGGTCGGAGAGGATCCCCCACATCGAGGCGTGCGAGATGTTGGTGTAGTACAACAAGGAGTGGTACTTCAGGAGCGCTTGCCGCGCTTTCACTACAGAGGATGCCGCGTGCGGGTCCGTGAAAAGGCTGATCAAGCTACAACGGGGGGCGGTCAGCGACTCTAAACGAGGATGCACCGGAGAACCCACTTCTGTGAGATCCACACGAAGTGGGAAGCGTCCAGACGCTCCTTGTCGTCCCATAGGATGTCCCGTGCAGATTCAATGGCATACAGAGTGTCCCTTGGGGAAAGCAACTTCAGTCTGAAAGTTCCTGTGCACACATACACATGAGCTTCCAACTCACCAGTCGGGAGCATTGATAGTGAGGTCGAACAGCCGCTTCTCGATCTCGGCAGATAGCGACTTTATGAGAGGGCGCGAATCAAGCTCGAGCGGCGACTCAGCATCCGCAGCGATATGTTCCTCCGCAAATGCCTCGACGTCGATCGGCTTCCCCCATCTGGCGGCATGAATGAGTTCCAGGACGGTTCGGACGAGCGCCTGCTGTGCCTACCTCACGCAAACCTACCCCACCGCCAACCGGTCGGTCACTATCATGCACAACGCGGTCACGAGTGTCCCCACTCACCCTGCTCTGGTACTGCGACTTGTCCGTATACACGATCCCGACCGGGACGAGCTGGAGCCGCTTGCGCTGCCCGCCCTTGGTCTCCTTCGCCCACTTGACGTACTCGAGCGCTGCGCGGCTCGCCCCATCCTTCACCTGTGCGATCCCGGGCTCGGTGTAGCTCGTGCCCTCGGGGAACACGCCGATTGCCTCCTCGCGGTCGAGCGCGCCGAACGTCTCGCGGAAGAGCGCAGCGTGCGCCGGCGCGACCTCAGTCTGCGGCTTCGACGGCTGCTCGCGCGCGGTGGGCGTGCTGTTCGGGTTGCGCGCGACGGGGATGCTGCCCGAGGAGAGGAGGATCGCGCGTGCGAGCGGGTTCTTGAACATCGTCGACTTCGCCCAGAAGCATACTGGGCGGCCATGCGGGATCGTCACGGCTGTCGTGGCGGCACCGTTGGGGGAGTTCACCAGCGTTCACGAGCTTGGTGCACTCACATAGTGTGGCTATATCCAGAAGTTCGTTGTGGTGGCATGATGCACTGGTTCCGAAGGCGTAAAGTCAGTCATATCCAGAGAGGGCGTCCACGGAGGCCGTACGAGAGCCCCGGGTGAACAACGCTGGTAGACAGACGCACATGATGAGAGGGCCGTCCCGGGGCACATTCTCCTGACCGTCCACATAGATGTCGGAGTAAAAGTGCAAGATCCAGTCAGACAGTTGGCGCAGGCTGCGGTAGACGAGCTTCACGTCCATAGAGTAGGCATGCAAGGTTCAGTGTGCAGGTAAGCAACAAGAGAAAGAGAGCAACCTCGATCAAGCATTCCATTCCAACTCAGGCAGTGGGTCTACAATCGGTGATCTCGCCAGCCGCGCACCCCAAACTCACACGGACTTTAGTGGTTGAGATCAAATTCAATACAACATAGCAGCACACTCTAAGCAGTCCAACAAAGCTTCTGAGAAACATGGGCATCGACCACGGGGCGGGTCTTTGCGCAGGCCAAAGAACCCGTTGCGCGTCGAGCAGCGACCTGTGATCATTCCACGGGACAACTACCAAATGCATAGTACATGAATGCAGCGATCGTGGACATGATATTTTGTGTGCGCTGTGATTCTGCAATCACAGACGGCGACCACGGCGACCACCCTGTTAGGATAGACGTTCAGAGATGGGGATACTACACTGATAATCGCAAAAAAGCTGACCTTGCGGCGGGTGGAGTCGGTGGGGACAGGCGTCACGTCCTCGATACGGCCGATACGCATGCCAGCACGGGCGAGCGCACGGAGGGCGGACTGCGCACCGGGACCGGGGGTCTTGGTGCCAGTACCACCAGTCGCACGGAGCTTGATGTGGAGAGCGGTGATGCCAACCTCGCGGCAGCGGGCAGCGACGTCCTGGGCAGCAAGCATGGCCGCGTAGGGAGAAGACTCGTCACGGTCGGCCTTGACCTTCATGCCACCTATTCGCCTAATCGTCAGGATTCATTCATAGGGCAAATTCATCATATTGACGCACCAGTGACACGGGAGATGGTCTCCTTGCCGGAGAGATCGGTGACATGGACGAAGGTGTCGTTAAAGGACGCGAAGATGTGCGCGACACCGAAAACGAGCTCGCCCTCCGCGACCTGGGGGCCGAGAGAGACGGTGTTCTCCTCCTTAGCCTGCTTGACCTTCTTGGGGGGCTACATCCGGCCGTCAGTGAACCCATCCATCCGGATCTCGCGCATTTTGCTGCCCAACGCCATACAATCTCATCGGGCCAGCATCTATGGAACTCACCATGGTGTTGAGCTCGTCGGGTGTCTTGAGGGAGGGTGCTTGAGGACGGTGAGGAGGACGGCGACCTTGGTC
This sequence comes from Trametes elegans, assembly GCA_022606155.1. NCBI lineage: Eukaryota > Fungi > Basidiomycota > Agaricomycetes > Polyporales > Polyporaceae > Trametes > Trametes elegans. Next base: position 1,322,801 of record JABYQO010000003.1, on the reverse strand, counting down.
CACAAAGATTTCGCAGCTTCAGCATGGGCGCCAATACTACCACGTGCGTTCCGGTGGCGTCCACGTGCCCAACGCGTCGCGCCTTTACCCTGACGGTCCGCCTGGTACTCACGCTGGCTCAGCCGCAATTGTCCTCTCTGTTCGATGAGCGCATCCCTAGAAGGATGATCGCACCGTTCTTGTCACAAATGCGAACGCATTCGCGATCTTTGAAGTCTCAAATGCGGCTATTCGCCACTCAACGTCGCCACGAACAAACTCGTGCTTCAAGTGCACGCATAGAATCGAAATCCGCCCTCTCTGGTAGGATGCGCTGGTCAGTTATGTCTTGGTGACATAAGTAGGCTGCGCGATACTCTCCAACATACCTGCCGGCGTTTTGCCATCATTGCTTGCATGTTATGGCACTGGGGGCCTATTCTGATGCATGTAACCATTCGCGGACCTCTGTTGCCTCCTACGGCCGTCCGGGCGCAACAGAGGCATACCGCGACCGACCGCGACCGCCCGACTGCAGGTGGGCTTCCCGCAAACGCACCATGAAACACCCTTCCGCGGGCTCCATTAAGATAAGATTAATGCTCGATAACAATCGCTCATCTGATCCACTGGCCTCTGGGCCCCAACTGGGACGGCTCTCTCCCATGCACACGGGGCTATATAAGGCGGATGGGACTTCGGAGGAGCTCAAAGCCAGCCCAACTCTACTCCCATCCATTTCCCTCGTTACTCTCACTTGAACGCCATGGCCCCGAACCCCCAGTGCGCCGCCCTCGCTGCTGCGAAGGACAAGAAGGGTACGAGGCTCACTTCGACTCCGAGGACCTTTGAGTCGCTTACGATGGCCTGATCGTGTCCGGTGACCGTCTGCAGGACTGTCCTACGCGCAGATCGCTCAGCAGATCGGCAAGTCCGAGCAACACGTCATTGACAGTACGCGTCCTCGTCTCTCCCCGCCGTAGTCGTGACGCTGTACTCACTCTCACCCAGTCTGCACGGGCCAGTCTGTGCCGACGACCGACGAGTTCAACGCGCTCGCGCGCGTCCTCGGCATCACCGAGCAGGTATGTTGCGTTGCCGTCCGAGGAAAGCATGGGCGATGCTCACGACCGACTTGGTGTCGAAAAGCCTCCCCACGACGCCGCGCACACCACCAAGGCTGTCTGAACCGCTCGTTCTCCAGGTAGCATTCACATTGGGGACGAATGTAGTGCCACACCTGTATAACATAATATCGAGGGAATGTCGGAGCTGTATGTTATAGTGAACTTGACCGACCCTCGCGTCTTCTCGCGCGCTGCCACTGGTGTGAGAACGCGAGTGCGTCCGGAAGGAAACGACATCGCAGAATGAGTGGGTAGGAGAGCGGGTGGCTGATGCTACTGCCGAATTTCGTGCCGTCTATGGAGACCAATAGCGTTGAGCACATTTGTACTATACCCCGGCCCGCTCGGTGGCAACCGAAATCGGTGGCGTTGGAGAGTCGCGATCCGATCGTGTCCCCACTGCGGCGGTCGCGGAGCCAGTTGCAAAGGAAGCGCAAAACCAGCTGGAGGCAAGAGAGCCTGGGGGACCACGACGAAGTGCCAGCTCCTCTCGTCCGATACCTGCAAGAGATCATGAGGAACGGTCATAGCAGGTAGTGCAATGCGGTCACCTTCACTCGACTCGACCATCACTATACTACTTCTGGATAACAGCTCGCCACGAGACCGCAACCACAACAAACTATGGGAAGGAAGGTCATGTATTTGGCGGTCGGGTAGGCAGGTTGCACGGTATAGGCAGCCCGGTGCTTCGCATTCGCCCCTCTGTCATTGTCGCGGAGGAATTGGGTGACCGAGTTTCACTTGAAAGCATGACCGGGATATCGAGAAGTGAGCCGGGTCGAATGTACTTGAAGTTTCTTGGTTAGCCACCAAGGCAGTGAGGCCGGAAGTCGACGAATGTACCTGATGCATTGTCCGCGTATGTGATCTTTTGAGTCTTTGGCTCTCAAACCTCGTCATCTTCGTCGGCTTGCGCGGGCGCACCTTCCGGCTCATCCTCTAGGTCCATGGTTACGTCGTCGACGCTCTTGTAGCGAAAGCGCCAGTGGACGCGCTTCAGAGAGGGCGGCCGTTCCAGGACCTTTTTCCTCTCCACCCAGTCCGACTGGAAGCCCTCCCCCGCATACATGATGTCCATACACGCGTCGCACTCCCCAGTCCAGAGCGCGTTGTTGCTCTTTGAGATGGAAGTGGACCCGCCCAGTCCGTACCCGATGGTGAAGTGCACTGAATGCAACTGAGTCAGCGGCATGAGGAACATAGCATGATGCTGCTACACGATCAAAATATATTACATCGTGACTACTAGGAGGGCTATGTACACAGGGGCTTACCGGAAGTCCTGCGAAATTGTCGTACACTATCTCCTCCGGAGGGTGATCCTTGAATGTCGCGAAGCGACATATGTTGCAGAGGTTGCACCAGATCAGGTCGTGCGAGAGCTTGAGGACGCGGAGGCCAGGGAACGCGTCGCTAATGAAGCGCATGACCATCGGCGACGGCCAGGAGATGTCGTGCACTTCAAGTTCCTGCAGGTTTGAGGCGACGCTCCGCGGATGGTCGAAGCGCATGAGGAGCATTGCGTTTGACTGCCTCGGGTCGAGGTCAATTCGGAGCTTGCGTAAGCGGCGGAACGCGCGCAGGCTCCACTGGACGGGGAGAATCTGCGTGTCTGTCCCCAATTCTACACAGTGTAGCTCTCTAGTACAATGGCCGTTTCAGGGGCGTAAACTTCGCAAGGTGTGAGGGTCGAAGCTCACCTGGTCCATAGACTCATCTCTGGCCAGACGTCCAAGAGGTCTTCCGGTGACTGCGCATAGTAAACCTCAAACCAAGCCTCCAATGCAAGTTGCCGCATGGCTCTAGAAGTAAGTGTGAGAGGCTGATAATCGTTCCACATTGGCTTGTAGCTCTTCCGCGGTTCGGAGGACTCGCGCGACGGGACGCTGCAGGCATAATGGTGTATGACCTCCCGCAGCAGCTCTGTAGGCAGTTGAGGTCGACGGTAGATAACACTTTCGACCATTGTCGCAGCCATGTGCCTCAGAGCGTGGCTGAAGTACGAGATAACACGGGGGCGTTGCGGGCCTGCAGAGTAAGGCAAGACGAAGGTGCAGGACAAGCTTGCGTGCCGGTGGCGGTTTGGCTTCACCCCTCCGGCGAAACGGTCCGCGCAAGCGGAGGAGGGGTGACAAGCGCCCGGGTTTGATCGACCTCAAACGTGCAGTCCACGTGGACTGCGTTGTGGCGGCAAGCACCCTCGCCTGGAGTTGCCCTTTGGCAGCTTGCTGTTCCCCCCTGACTATCGCGTCGCCCGAGCTCGCACGTTGCTTCCTACACATCCCTGGATCTTGGTATACGCGACGGGAAGGATGAGATTTGCTGCCCCGCGATCAGCGTCACCATCTCCTCCACCCTCGCCCTCGAGGAGGAGGTACGTCCGGTTCAGGTTGACGAACAAGTGGCTCGCGATACTCAATTCTGCAGACGTTATAGACCCCGTTCTACGTTTGGCGTTCCTCCGGACACGTCCTCCGAAGAGGATTCAGACTCTGACTCCGCAAGCTCTGCTTCGTCAGACTCGTTCTGCTATGCATCCGAGTCGGAAGTGCCCCCTCCCCCGCCGTAAGGTTATTCCGCGCAACTCAGCCATGAGATCTTACGCTCAGAGTTTGATTCAGTAAGCCCACAAGGAACAGGCCCTTGGCGGAGCAGTATAAGATGGAGGATGCTGTGGCGTCCATCCGCTTGCACGTCAACCACGTCGACCCGTACGAGGAATGGGAGAAGGAGACGCGACAAGAGGCCTTCGTATGTCGTCAGCTATCTGCTATGGTCTACTATTAATTCCTATATAGCGTGTTGCAAGACAGCATCACTCGCATGATCGCGTCCAGCAGCGGAAAGAGCGAACACAGGCCCATATTGAGGCTGAGCAACAGCTAGCCGCACTCCACGAGCAACAGTTGAAGGAGGTGCAACTACAGCTTGAGGCGATGAATCTGAAGAAACAGCAGGAGGAAGAGCAACTTCGCCTGCAGTGGAAGGAGCGCGACCGCAAGCTATGGGAGCGCATCGACAGCGTGATCAAGGTGGAGGAGGAGAAGCTGCGAGCGAAGCTGGAGCTGGAGAGGAGGAAACGCGAAGAAGAAGAGAGGATCCGGAGGGAGGCAGAAGACAAGAAACGACAAGAGGAAGAACGCAAGCGGAAGGAGGAGGAAGAGAAGAGGAAACAGCAGGAGAGAGAAGCGGAGGAAGCGCGTCAACAAGCCGAAGTTGAGCGCAAGAGGGTTGAGCAGGAACGTGCGGAGGAGCAGGAGCGCAAGGCATTGGGTTTCACCACCGCGTTCGAGGACTGGAAGCGTGCCCGAGACACATTGAAGGTTGGTTGCTTGATGTCACCTCTTTATACAAAGTCTCATAGGAGCCGCAGGGTCTAAAATCTGGTCCGATGAAGATGGTCAAGTCGGACAAGGCCCTGAAGGCCCTTTGGAGTGCCGGGCGTCGGGCAATCACACCCAAGATTGGCCAGCTCACGAACGACTCTCATGCAATCCTCAAGATTGTGAGTGAGGCACCTGCTACCGTCACGATTCGACGCTAAAGCTGTTGCCTGTAGTCTCAACAGATAGTTGAAATCATCCGTCCTCTTCAGCCTCATCCCCCGCCAGTATACGCTGCATTGCTCTCTTCCCTCGCCAAGGCCATCCTGCTTCAAGCTGAGACCGAGGTGACCGCGGAGAAACGCAGCGCAATGCCCCTTGCTCAGGTGACCACGAACCTACTGAGTGTCCTTGATGGTTTCGCGGACGTCTTCTGGGCCAAGCTCTGTCAACGCGCGGGCGGCTGGCCGGTTCCGATCGTTGTTCCTGCGAAGGACGCTGATGGAACCCCCTTCAACGAAGAGAGTAGACGAAAAGCCTTGGGCTATCGCGAAGACGAAGGTCTTTCGGACTACACCAGTCGGGTGGCTGGCATCATGAGGGTGTACTTCCATATCTTGGTGGCGCCAGTAAACCAGCCGTTGGATCCCATCGTTCGGCTTCCGCGATACTGGACCTTCTTCTCGCGGATGCTGAAGGATCCGCAGCTGCTGGACAGCCCTGTAGCAACACAGGTCCTGTACAGTGAGTGATCAACAGCGCTTCCTTGTTGGACAGTTCTGACAGATTCATCACAGCCGCGTTGGATGTCGGCGGCTTGCTCGCACGCGAGGTGTGGGGCCAACAATGGGTTCGGTTGCTCGCGCTTCTCTACGAGGGCGTCACGACAGGCTACCACGGTCAGCAAGGCCGCCTCATTGGCGGTTCGTCTCCGGAGGGGATCGCTGCGCGGGTGCGAGTACAGTTGGAGGTGGAACGCATCATGGGCGCGTTTTGATCACAACACGACATGGACGCGAGTATGATTGACGACTTCATGGAGGCCTACCACGCTACCGTTGTATTACTGCCGGCTACATTCCCACATGTATTTGATTCATTATCGTGTCAACGGACCTCTGGCTCAAAAAGCTACTGCAAGTTCTACTTTCTATAGTGCTGTAGCTCGTAGCAGCGGCTAAGCACTGCAGCTTCAGTATGACGCGTTGCGAGTGTTACGGCGTCGCGTCACGCGTTGTGTGACAGGATGGGGGATGGATGGCATCGCAGGTGGAAGACCAATCCTCGCTTTCACTCCGCCACGACCCCAACGCTCGACCATCCTCGGAGCGCCTCCCACTCATCAACGCTGTACACTATTATCTTAGGCATATTGCCTCCGCCACTCTTTCGCTTTCTACTCTCTGTACATGACTCGCTATGGCCAACAACGGACACCGGCCGTCTGGTTCAGTCTCCCAAACTCAGAATCACAAGGCCCAACTGGCCACCGCATATAACGAACTCGGCAAGGAGCTTTCTTCTCAGAAAATAAGGGTTGTTGGGAACTATACCCTCGGTAAAGTCATAGGAGAAGGTATGCGCACTCGGTTCACCCTCGCCGCACCCTCTCACAGCCGGCAAAGGGACGTATGGCAAGGTCAGGCTGGGCGTCCATCGCCTAACCGGCATCCGCGTCGCTATCAAACAAATCCCGAAGGCCATGTCTGCCGCGCTCACCCGCGAGATACACCACCACCGCCAGCTGCACCACCCGCACGTCACGCAGTTGTACGAGGTCATTGCAACTGAGACCAGCATATGGCTTGTCACAGAGCTCTGTTCCGGCGGAGAACTCTTCGACTACCTCGCGGAGAAAGGTCGCCTCAGTGAGGAGGAGACGCGCGTGCTGTTCGGCCAACTATGCCTTGCTGTCGCGTACGTGCACGAGAAGGGGATTGTGCACAGGGATCTGAAGCTCGAGAATGTGTTGCTGGATGAGCGGTGCCGGGTTAAGCTCGGCGACTTCGGGTTCACTCGGGAGTTCGAGAGGGGTTCGCTACTGGAGACCTTCTGTGGGACGACGGGATATGCCGCTCCCGAGATGCTCTTGGCCAAGAAATATCTCGGTCCAGGTACGTTGAGCAGACACTGTTGGGTGAGATGACGCTCAAGTCCGGCGGGACGGTAGAGGTCGACATATGGTCTCTGGGCGTAATCCTATACACCCTGCTCACAGGCACGCTTCCCTTTGACGACGATGACGAAAGTATCATGAGAGACAAAGTTATCAAGGGCGAGTTCGATGATCCCGAATGGCTTTCGGACGGTAAATGCTACCGGTGCTCCACCATAACATGCACTAACAGTCACTCTACTAGACGCGCGGAATCTTCTTGCGAATATTCTACAAGTAGACCCTACCAAGCGGCTTACCATTGCGCAGATCCTCACACATCCATGGTTCACCGCGAGTACGAACCTCGCGAAACGGAACTCTTCTCAGAGTAGCCTACCTGTGCCGTCTAGATCCGTCTCTCCTGCTCAGTTGCAAATTGCTACATCTTCCTACCCGCAGCCGCTCTCCGCTTCCACTGCCTCTGATGCCACTTTCCATTCGGCTTCCTCAGAATTCTTCTCTTCTGTCCCTACCACCCCTGACGAACTCCCAAATGGGTCATCATCATCGGATGCGCAGGGTATCCATCGTAATGCGAGTGAGAGCACGCTCAAGAAACTCATCGGCAAGCAATCGACATCTGGCAGCTCACCGAAGCCCGACCCTGTACCAGAGGAGAGCAACGGGCAACCATCTGTGTCTACCCCTCCGCGCCCTCCGTTGTCGCGCTCGAACAGTACCAGCAACAGCAACGGCAACGGCAACGCGAAGCTCCCTCCCGCATTCCCAACGCGTACGCCTGCACGGACCAAGCGGAGGTCTGTATCATCGACACTTTCTGAACATGGGCCTTCTTCGTTCGAGAAGCCCAATGCTCTATTACCCCCACAGGACTTCTCATCACTGCTGCATACGCCTGCACCGCTCATCTTCTCGACACCCTTGGAGAGGGATCTGCTGAACTCAATGAGCAACCTTGGTTTGGACACGGGCCAGATTGTCCATTCCGTACTCAACGACGCATGCGACGCCACGGGGGCGCTTTGGTGGATGCTAAAGCGCAAGACTGAACGGAAAGCGGCGGATGAGGCTGCGAAACAGCCTGTTACGGAGCCCACTACCGAGGTTCAAGAGGAGCCTGTTGTCGAGGCGACTCCACCGCCTCTTCCTGCGAAGGAACCGCGTCCCGAGGAACCGCACTCTGAAGGACGGCGCAATCGCTCATACAGCCGGTCACAGCACAAGCCTCGACCTGAAGAGGGTCATGAAGAGTCGCATAGCTCCTCTCTTGGTCGCACACGGGAGCCACGGATGCCGATCCCCCCCGCCTTGGTCCCTGCTCACTCTGCTCCCGAGCTACAGCTCATCCCTGCGACACCTACTGCCCCCGTGACCCAGCGGTCCACGACCCCTCCACGCGCTACTTCCCCCACCAATCCGCTTTTGTCCCCATCTCCTTCTGTAGCAGAGTCTCTCGCTAAGTCGCACCAGTCTACACCAAGCGGGAGTATCAAGGAGAAGGAGAATCAAGGCTCTAAGGGACGCAAGAACCGCGCGGGCAGCGTGAGTATCATGCAGCGCGCGACCACTGCACTCGAGGCCGCGGGCCTGGTGCGGAAAAAGTCGGCGGAGGCGGTACGAGAGGAGCGTGAGCGCCGCGAGCGCGAGGAGAAGGAGAAGGAGAAACAGAAGGCGGAAAGGAAGGACAGCGGCAATAGCAATGGCGAGGAGCCGCGCCAGTCGCATGGAAGCGGCTCGAGCAAAGCTGCGAAGACCCCGCCCATGCGGGCGGTCAAGGACGCCGTGCTCTCTTCCACCCCTCCCCCTGCTGAGCTCAACACAACACAGACTCAGATGGGCTCGCCTTGGGTTATCGCGGGGAAGCAGTCTCCTCCGCCCGATACAGGCTCGCCTGCAGACACACTCACCTCTCTGCCCAGTATCCCATCGCGTGGGAACAAGTCAGTTCCTGGTCATAGGAACCGCGCGAGCCTACTGTCCACGTTCCAACGCTGGTTCAGGGAAGACCCCAAGGGCAAACGGAAAGAGGACCCAACGATGGCGCAGGCTCTGGCCCACAGCAACTCCCTAAACACTCCGGGCTCAAGCCCCATATCGCAGAGGCGGGGGACCATCAAGGGCCGTTCTGGTGGACGCGGTAAAATCGCAGGTAGTCGCAACAAGGCCGCCCATCGCGCGAAGCGGGCCTCAGTCTCATCGCGACGATCGAGTAGCGTGAATTCGCGGCGGTCTTCCGCGTCGATGCAATTGGCGGTGCTCGAATCTCCACCATATTCGGCTTCTGTTTCGCGGCAACGAAGCGATCCGAGCCGCCGGTCATTCGGGAGCCATACGCCCAACTCGGAGCTGGAGGAGTTCATGTCCCGCCCAAGCTCGATACACAGCTTCGTGAACCACCCCCGACACCGCAAGTCGCCCTCAGCGAGCTCGGCGGGGTCGCTGTATTTGGGCCGCACATCGTCACCTCTCCCGAAGAGCGCTCATCGCCGTGGCGGTTCCGGGTCGTCGACCAGGGTGGTGCGTCAGATTCAGATCACGCCCACGAACGCGAACCGTCCGCCGCATCTGCGGTCCAACTCGGCATCGTCGGCTCACTCGAGGGCCTCTTCGCGGCCTGGGTCGTTGTACGACCTCTCCGAGACGGACAGCCGGCGGAACAGCTCGCCACACAAGATGGCGATGCGGCGGTCGCTGGACGAGACACCCCGTCGGGCGCACGGCACCGCGACATTCGTCGCGCACAAGCGGCAGACGCCGTTCGCGAACCCCAACGGCAGCGGGTACCTCAACTCGCTCGGACGGTCGAGCTGGAAGAAGTCGTGGGGGCTCGAGCCGCCCGGGTGGCAGACGCGCTCGGCACACCCTGCTATCGAGGTCCTTGCCGTCTACCCGCCTCCCCCAGAGATGCCTGCGGGCATCCGCGACGTCTTCTCCGGACGGCATTCGCTCAGCGCGGGCGGGGACGAGTCTGACTGGGTGGACGAGGAGGATGAGACGCCGGCGTACGTCGGCGGGCTCGGCCAGATGCCCTCGTCCGCGAGCAGTGCGATCACCACGTTCGCTCAGGCGGAGCCGCCGCTACCGCCTCTGTTGTCACCTGCGCCACGCTGCAGCACTCCTCGGTCTGGCACGAGCAAGCGCGCGGCCACGACTGCCAACAGCCTCGCCGTCGGGAACGTGTCTGCGCGGAGCGGCCGGGGGAAGGCGAACCGCTCTCCTGCGGGCCGCAGCTCGCCGCTCCCGAGCGAGGGCACGTTCGAGGCGGACTCGCGCGGTGGGCGGCGCCAGCTGCCTGCGGGGCGGACCGGCCTGGCCTTCCGGGGCATCCAGGAAGAGGACGAAGGCGAGGAGGAGTGAGCTTGTCCGTACAATTCATACATTTGGCCCACTGTCGCATCTGCTGTGATGCGTCGGCACCCTGGGACAGTTCAGGTGTACATACATACCCTAGCTGTGTTGTTCGCGCTCGCTCCTTCTGTGCTCGCTATCCTTATCCGTTCGTTCGTTGTTCGCGCTGTATATACTGCCACGCGTGTGTGCTTTCCGAGTTCTGTGATACCTTTGGATTCCCCAGCATTCTACGGAGCGCGCCTCCGATCGACGCTCGCTCGCTGGTTGGATAGTAGGATACCCCGTCGTGTACTATGATGATATGTTGCGTGTCGTCCGTGATATCCTTTGTGTTGTTGTTCGGGTGTTTAATATGTTTGCTGTTCTACAGCGTTTTTGGCACGGAATCTGCGATCCCGTTGACGATTACTTGTGTTGGCTACATACTATATGTGGAGTGTGTGACACTGTACATTCCCAGTGTATACAGGAGTAGGACGCGTCATCTGCAAACCCCGCTGGCCATTCGCGGTGTACATAGCGAAGAGCATACCAGACGCATATGTCTCACATCGCGGAGTACCGTACAGATGCAGAAGCTGAGTAGAAGGTTCGGACGTTGGCCGGCCGCGGGCCGGTTGTGGCCGTGCACGGTACCTGGCGGTGCGGGGTGGACGGTGCTTGCGCGTGTTTGGCTCGAACGTCTCCGCCGTCGCTCGTCACCAGCCGCGCAGTTCTGATTCTGAGCTCACGACCACCACCACCCCTCACGACCACCGACGTTCCCACCCTACCGCTTTCTTCTAATCCGGTCAGTCTTCGCCCGTCCTTGCCTCTTGCGCTCGCCAGCTCACCCTCGACGCCCCTCTCTCCTCAAAACACCGCGCAACAGCCATGTCAGTGGCATCCCCTCTCTCGCGCTTCGGTGCTGTAATCTGAACTTGCCCTCATCCCGAATTCCATAGGTCCGAACCCTACGACCCGTATGTGCCCCGTGGCGGCTCTTCCTCGAACCCGGCTGGTCCCGCGGGCGGGAACGCGAAGACGGCAGCCATCCAGGCCCAAATTGACGACACCGTCGGAATCATGCGCGAGAACATCACCAAAGTCGCTGAGCGAGGAGAGCGGCTTGATCAGTTGCAGGACAAGACAGGTGAGTACTTTCGTCCTCGCCCCCCTCTCGCGACGTGGTGGTGCCCCGTCGCGGTGAGTGGGTCCGGATGCGCGTGGGCGATGTTCCTATTACTGCGCGATGCATAGCTTGCGGAAAGCGCCGAGACTGATGTAATGCCCTTTGACAGACAACCTCGCGGTATCTGCACAGGGATTCCGTCGCGGTGCGAACCGTGTACGCAAGGTGCGTGGACTTGACTGCTTCCCCTACTACACCTCAGCTGATGCGTCTATGTTTGTCAGAACATGTGGTATGTTCATAAACTTTCTTTAGCGCCACAACGCTGAATGGCCCCGTAATACAGGTGGAAAGATATGAAGGTATGATTCATGCCGCTATCCGTGAGCACCTGCTGACGCATCCTGGCTCAGATGAGGATCATCATTGGTGTCGCCATCGCTATCATTGTGGTTATCATCGTCGTGTCAGTGGTGAAGGCGACACACCACTGATCGGTCATGTCCTCCTTGCTCCTTCCGTGGCCCCCGCCCCGACCCGATTCGTACATCTTCACCCACCACGGCGGGGGCCATTGTTGTGTTATATCTATGTGCGCGGTCGTAATCCTCAGTCGGTCTACCTACCTCTCGGTGCGGATTTCTATGTTTTCGTAGGTCTCGAACGGACTATTCTAGCTGTTCGCTCTACCGCCCGTGATCTTCTGACGTTCTGTAAGTGCGGCATAGGAAGATATATTGACGCAGTTGTACGCTCAGGCCTCAGCTTATCCTCTGTCCAAGCCCAGTCTGCACTCGCCTCGCTATCATCCGTATTGAAGATATCGGAATCTGCACCTCTCCTCGAGTCTGATACTCTTTCGCGTCGCCTGTCAGACCTTCATCAGGTTCTCAACACCCGTAGCACCTTGATGTCAGATCTGATAGCTAAAACCGCCACATTGATTGCACTCCATTTTTGCGACAGGCGAGTCCATGTTCAGACATTGGCAGCATAAGTAAACGGCGTTGCGAACAGATGAACGCGCTGAGGTTCATCTGTCCTCATCCCGGTCTCGATGACCCTGATCTGCCCGAGAAGAACAGCACTCTGCCTTAACATCATCCGACTGAATCTATGTTGAGCCAATGTCCTGGACATTGATCCGCTTATTACGCCGCGTCCGCGCTATCATCGTTGTGGTTCATAAAGCAGGAGCACGGGCTAAAACTCACGGTGCAAGATTGGTGCCTTTTTGCTCAGTCCCACAACAATCTGAGAGCGCGCTCGAACGTCTGCGTTCTAATAAGGCACGTAGCCGTGCGTATTGACATCCACAAAGTCCAGAGACGTCAGTCTTTAGGCACCTTCGCCCTTTGCGACAACAGAAGGTGTTGACTCGAACAACGACACAATGAGCTCTCTCAACGACACAATGAGCTCTCTCAACGACGGCCATCATTCGCAGCGTCATTGACGCACGGGTGAAGTAGGCTGCAATGCTGACGGAGCTGGGGGGGATGCGGTGTGGGCTGCTCATGTTGCTGAGCCATTGGCATTGTCGATGACTCGACGGTCTGTCAGGAGAGGGTGATGTAACGTGCCTCGTGTCTGGAGGTGACTGATCCCAGCGATTCCTTGGGGTCCACTTGCTGTCACATTTTCGGGCCACGTACTGACAGTATGTATGTACGGACGACAGGTGGCAGTGCCGTCTTATTATATATGTTGCAGGGTGGCAAGAGCTTTTGCGCGTTGTCAACTCCAGCGAGATCGAACGTCGGCAAATATCGGCACTTCTCATGCCAGACATGCACACCTACCGGCTGTGCGCAGGGTGACAGTTTCGGGGAATGGGTGGGCTATGGTCGATGCACTCGAAGAATTGTGGTCTGAAGAGGGACACCGTGATGCCTTCGAGATACGGCATTCTGATGAGGGGCTAGACGGCGAGGGGGTCATCCAAAACGGCACCCAAACGTTCTATGAGCTTCATCGAATTGCCGCTGTTGTATATGTATAACACATATGGAGTTAAACATAGAACGTGTCGAGCTGTTGCCCGCCTATCTAACCCAGCGAAGGCGCTACGCGCTGCGCCACTGCAACCGAACTTAGATGAGGGCGTTATAATGGGGGTCCCCACTGGGGTTGATGACTAATATAGTCACCGGAAGCAGGATGCTTCGCCGAAGTTCGGTGTAGCAAGGAGCCGCGGTTAGCGACAGCAGGGAGCCCAAGCCTGCTACAACCCTGGTCGCACCGTAAACATCGAGCGTTTGCGTCCTTTCTCTTCCTTTGAACGAGCATGCGGCGCTCAAACCCGTATGACCGTTTGCATGAAAATGAGGACGGTTGCATATTGTTGCACCCAGGGTATTCTCACACGCTTTGGTCACTTGATATTCCGGGCGCCGCGCCGTCCTCCGCCATTGCACGCCGAAGGCCAGTTCATACCCGATGTCAGCCGCGTAGGTCTTCGTCCGTTGAGGGCTTCCCAGCTCCCTCCGATGTGGGTTCCCAACGTCCTTGCTGGCACGGGATGCACACTAACGAGGGTAAGTTATCCGTGAAGAGGTAGTTTTCTGTCACGAGAACGAACCGACCTCAGCTTTTGCTGCAGCTTGACTTTTGCGGGAAAGTGCACGGGACTCGGGTGGCTACTTCGCCACAGGAACAAAGACCGGGTATGAATATGAGCGCGCCGAACAGCGCATACGACCGCCGTCCTTCTGCCACATTCCGGAACCCAGAACGTGAGACGCTAGGTTCTTTTAGTCCGGAACCCAGGACGTGAGACGCTATGTTCTTCTATGGTCGATCATCTCCACAGCTGGTGCGCTGGGGGACTTACGTGAGGAAGGCCGCGCTGGCCAGCCGGTCTCAATAAAGCCGACCAACACGACGACGCAAGGTGGGAGCATCTGCACCGATCTCCCACCGCGTCGTGCAACATGGCTGCGCTCCTCACACCTGTCCTCACCACACCCTTGCTCAAGGTCCCCATCCTATTGACCGATGCGGCACTCACCTGGATCGCGTTCACTCCTCCTAATCCACCGCCGCCGTCGGAGGAGCAGGCCAGTTTCACCAAACCCGACTTGTTCACCCGGACCCATAAGCTACAGATGAAGCTGGTGGTGCTGTCTAAGGTCAGCTTGACGCAAGGCGAATGATATCGGTAACACCGTACTCACATTGTGTGGGGGTAGGTAGTGATTTGCGCGGTTCTAGTCGCGGAGGCCGCTACTGCCTTGGCTCAGCAACTTCCTTCATCAATTTCCGACTGCGTTCTGTCCGTCTTGGCCCCGGGCCAAGGACATCCCCCCCTCTCCCTGCAATTTTCGGGCCAGTACATCCTGGGAGCTTCGATAGCGCTCGCGGGAGGAGCAGTGCGGGCGTGGTCATACCGCACCCTTGGCCGCTTCTTCACGTGGCAGCTCTCCGTGAAAAACAACCACAAGCTCGTCACGGAGGGTCCGTACGCGTGGGTTCGTCACCCGAGCTACACCGGCTTCGCCATGGTGCTCTTGGGGAACTACATCCTGTGCAGCAGCCCTGGCTCTTACTTCGCGGAAATGCGATGGGACGGGTTGGGATTGGTCCGCGCTCTTATTCTCGGATCGTTCGCTTATGTGGGCTCGGTGGGAGTGCAGATTCTGACGCGCGTGAACAAGGAGGACGCTGTGCTGCATGAGAAATTCGGGGAGGAGTGGGAAGCGTGGGCCAGGACGACTTACCGTTTGATACCATACATTTACTGAACGCCCTTGCATTCACCATGGAATTATCGTCTGTGATACAATAGAATGTATACGATAAGACAGTATTCGCAACGCGGTTATAACTGCACAGCGCCAAACTACGAACGCGAGCGAGACGCTAATTTTTGCACAAGTTGGAGCGAATTTGAAGCGCAATTCAAACCACGGTGTGGCAGTTATAAACGCGTGCAAATATGTTCCAATGACTGACATTCGCCACTCAATTAGTGTGAATGAGGCAGCCGCAACGGCTACTATGCGCCTGCACTAGTTTTCAATGAACCGAAATATGATCGTCACTGGGTTTAAATGTCTTCGATGTCAGCTTAGAAAACCTCCGGCTGCAGGCTTCTAGGGCCGGATCAATCAGTGCTGGAAACTAGAGGGATAGCCTCGGAAAGGTTCAAGATGTCCAAGTTCAAGTTCGAGCCGACCGTTCTTCTCCAGATGTTATGCTGTACACCGCCACCACGTGGCGTGGGCCCCGGTGCACAGGCGCCAAACCCGCGCGCTGCAGCCACACCACCACCACCACCACTCTCACCTGTGAATACCTTGACAGCCCATACTCTGTGTTTGCATCATGTCGCATACCGAAGAGGATGTTAACCCCTACGAGCTTTTGGGACTCACTGTTGAATCGTCTGAACAAGAGATTCGGACTGCATATCGGCAAAGGTCGTTGAAGGTCCATCCAGATAGGGTGAGTTGCACGTATCATCTCGGTGTGCGCGCACATGTTTTGAACATGGTTTCTAACTAAGTATATGCGTGAAGAACCGTGGTAATCCGGATGCAGGTGCGTAGACCCGTTCTCTTCCTGTGAACCCGTGACTAATTTTTGTCATGTTAGCCCGCAAGTTCCATGAGCTACACCAGGCACAAGAGCTTCTGCTCGACCCCCTTCGCCGGATGGCACTGGATGCCAAGCTTCGGCTGAAGGAAGCGCGAAAAGTTCGGTATGCTCAGTACGACGCTAAGCGCAAGAACATGGTCGAGGAGCTGGAGGAGCGAGAGAGAGCGTTCAAGAAGGCGCGAACAGAGACTGAGGCGCAGAAGAAGGAACGCTTCCGCGAGAATGAGCGCATCATGGAGGAAGGCCGCCGGCTGCGGGAGGAAAGAGAGAAAGAACTGCAGCGGAGAGAGCGCGAACGCGAGGAGTTGGAGAGGAAGTCGCAAGGCGGCGATACGGGGCTAGAGCCTCCAACGCTAGGTGAGCACCACGATTGTCTCGCATTCCTCCGGTATTGACGTAAATTTTGCTTAGGCCAGCTTGATACTACTGTTCGCGTCAAGTACACACTCTCATCACACCCCTCCTTGACCTCCGCATCGAGCATCGGCACTCTGCTGACACCGTTCGGCTCCATTGACGAGAGCTCGATTGTGCTTTCACTGAAGCCTATACCACCAAAGAAACCCAAGCGTGGCACCGCACTCGTTCCGTTCAAGCAAATCGGAGGCGCATTCGCGGCTGTATGCGCGAGTGGTCGGGCTGAGAACGGCTTGGGAGGTATCGAGGTGGATTGGGCTGAAGGCAAGGAACCAGAGCTCATAGAATGGCTGAAAAGGATGGGGAAGCTGGGGCCCTCTACCACTCCCGCGAATGCGTCGGTCGAGGAAAGCAGGACCGCCTACAGTCAAACGCCAGCCTCGTCTAACTACAAGACAAGCGCCTCCGGAACGGCGACACAGACCACATCTACCTCAGGTTTCTCGTCTTTCCCCTCCACTTTTGTGAGCGTTTTGCTTTCTGTCACGTGCCAATACGGCAGCACTAACATCCGTTTGTCTCCAGCCCGATCTCGACGCTACCCCGCACGCGCCGTCCGCAACGACAGATGTGCCCGGTGTAGACTACGAGTCTTTGACGCTGATGCGCATGCGTCAGGCAGAACGCGAGCGCCTCGAGCGCGAAATCCGGGAGCAAGAGGCGCATGAAGCCTGACACCCCTGATGCTGGCTGGCGTTGGGCTTGGTGTCTTCCTCGACGCATGGACGACCTTTCCCACTATTGTATTGATACTCATTACGGAGGTCTCCCACCTTGAAACCATTCTCACAGTGCTCCTTTGTATCGTGAACATGGTGCGTGACAAGGAGCTGTCCCATTTCGTTGTGCGTTGTTATATTCAAATCATCGATGGTTCAGGGACAGGTCCTGTGAAGCGCATGTATCCTATACAGTCATACACATTCTCATAACATGTCGGGGTAACGTGCAATTCCTACTCGACGTGGATCTCGCCACGCCCTCGCTCTAGGTCGCAGTGTGCGCCGTTGAATCATTCATCGCGAACGGCGCTCCGATACGATCCCCGAGGGATTGTCAATCGGCTGGTCGATCCCACTGCCCCGTAGCGTAGTGAGTAATCGCTCTTTACTCCTGCCGAGAACCTGCGTCCAATATCATGGGATAAGCGCATCCTATGGGTTTTATCGGGCGCTCGCCAACTCAATCCCACTGCTATCGCGTCATCGTTGTCCAGGATTTGACTGGCCCCACGGCGCGAGATCCACATTCGTAAGTGACGCATCTAGTCCATTCCCACTGTACCGGCGGCGATCCTTGAATCTCAGTGCTCGGTGCTCACAGTGGGGGCAACCAGGAACGACCTCACGAGGCGTGAGCTCCGGTGTATCTCACTTTCGTCCTGGAAGGACCGCGTCCCCTCTCGTAGGTTGGTGTCACGGCTCTTACTCCTCTGAGCCCTCTGCGGGATCCGGGCGCCTCCACGGCAGACACCTTCAATGCGCAATGTACGGTGTTCGCTGTGGCGGCGAAAGCGAGCGCATGCTTGGCGACTGGTTCAACCTGTTTTCGCTCAGTCGCGCGTATGGCGCCAGCCTGTCGTCCACAGAGGGCGCGCGTGCTCAGCCCTCAGATATGGACGATTCTAGATGTTCGCAGGAAGAGGGCGGCATGTCCGCTGGGCAGATGGGCGTGGCCATTGGCTAAGAATGAACATGGGCACATGCCATACTCGCTCACATCGCTTCTAGTCCGGAACTACTCGCCTTGGTCCCCCTTGCGTCGGGGAGAGGCGGCGCGCATACAGGTCCCACGCAGGATTCGCCGCGACGTGCCGGTTCCCATGCTTCTCCAGCTGCGCATCTTGCACAGGGAAGCCTAGGGTACCCTCGAGGACGGTACCGGGGCCCTCGGATTCGCATGCGAGAAACTCCGCACGGCTCCCGGGCAGACGATAAGTAGGTCGCCCGCGCACGCTGACATGCCCAAGGTGTTACGCTGGACGCGCCCCTCCTAGTCGCTCACTTTGGACCCCCACTATGGCCGAAATCTCGTTGGATAGTACGCTGGGCGCCGCATTTCTGGGTATGTCGGGCGGTGTTCTTGAGACTTCCGGACGCTGATGAAGCAACACTCGTGAAGGCGACATAGCAGCGTCTTGGTGAGTTGCGCTACTGGTACCTCTCGTATCCCTCGTACCTCGCTCATGATCTCCAGTTTCTACGGGGTCACGGTGGTCCAGACGTACCTCTATTATACCCGAAGCGGCTCGGACAGGTTATACCTGAAGTTCCTCGTGAGCATGACTGATCACCGCTAGAACAACGAGATTCTGACGGATCGTACTAAGGTGTTCGTTCTATGGTACGTCCGACGTCGATCGAAGTCTTCGGCTTTGCGTAGCTGACGTTATGACAGGGCTCTGGATAGCCTCCATCTTGCCCTGGTTACACATACAGTGTATACCTACGTCGTCAAAGACTTTGGCAACTTCTTGGCCATCGAAGTTCCCACATGGTAGGCATCTATCGCTTGGTCCAAATTTCCGAGCTGATCTCCGAGCGTAGGAGCGTATTGGTATATTGTCCTTCTTATCACTTGTTGACCCAACCTGACTGTTTGATGGTCAAGGCCCAGATAGTTGTCACTGTAAGGTCACCTCTTCCACGTCCCAGGTCGCTCAATGATGACATCTAACGTAGGGCGTTAGCGACCTTATTGTTCGCGCGTACGTGGATACGCATGCATTCCATGCGATGTCGCATTGAGCCCCCATACAGGATTTATTGCGAGAGGGTCTGGAAATGTACAGTATCTGCTGTCCGTTCGTCACGGCGGATCACTAACTGGTACGCAGTGAGTAAGAGGAACTGGTTTTTGGTCGGCGTCATTGTGAGTGTTTCAGTCGACTAACTGGCGTCGAACGGCTACCCTAAAACTTTATGTTCTCAAGGGCGTAACGTCTCTTGTCGTTTTCGGTGGGCACAGCTGAACTACTTTCTTCTTCCAACGTTGACATCCAAACGTGAATTCTAAGGGGGGAGCATCGGTGTGTTATCTTTGCTTCTCGACGGTGCAGAGACTGAATGCTGACCCGAGTAGCCTTCGCTGTCAGGGGGTTCGTCCTGTTTTCTCCCAGAACGATGCAAACCACTCACGTCAGAGACAGATTCAGCATACCTGACTACCCAGCCCTATCCGAGATATCGGTACGTTTCCCACGTTTGCGGTTGCCTCCGTCATGAACGCCGTCGCAGGATATCTTGTATGTCAGCCTCGGTGCAGGAGTCCTCGCGGACGTCCTCATTGCTGCATCCATGTGCGCACTGCTTGCGCAGCGGCGGACGGGGTTTGCAGGGTGCGTCATATTTATGTGCCCGTACTCACAGTGTGGCTGAGCCGCTGTGAGACCAGGACGGACTCCATGGTGAGAGTCCTCATACTGTACAGTATCAATACCGGCGCTCTCACGAGGTTAGTCTCCTGGTTTTCTAGCCTCTATCGTCGCAAAATCGCTGACGTTGACAACCTAGCATCTGCGCATTGCTTTGCCTCGTAACAGTGAGTAACTTCTACGTCTAGTCGTGCGGAGGAAGGCAAACGAACCCTTCCTGCAGTACGCGACCATGCCCGACAACTTCGTTTTCATCGCGTTCTATTTCGTCCTCCCTAAGCGTGAGCATCTCCCACGTTTCGGCGTCCCACGCACTCATATCCGCGGCAGTCTTTCTCAACTCGTTACTCGCGACGCTGAATGCCCGGAAGCCATTGCGAGAAGCAGGCTCGAACACTATGATGTCGATCCCTCTCTCCGGTACCTCCACATCGCGCATGTCGCACTCGCGCAGAAGTCGGCATAGCCATGGCCTGAACAGAGACGATCAGGTCAGTACCTCATTGTTCACGTGCAGCCTGCCATACTGAGCTTGGTGGGTCTTCGCAGACGGGTCTTCAGATCCAAGTTCACACGTCGACGGAATTGAAGACGGACCCCCAACCACAGAACAGCATTGACGAGGTAGGCGCGGTGTTGTCTTGCGCTGCCGTACTCTTGGCTCATACGCCCGTAGGCAATGCAGAAGTCATGGAGGGACTTCTGCGCCAAGTTCGAGGAACCGATTGACATCGCCATCTAGACTGTTTCGTCTCATCCCGTCAGGTCATACCAGCCAATACTCATCGCACGTTCCCGATGCTTAATGTTTTGTGCCCCTCGGCATACCTAGCTATGCCCCTCCTCGATATCATCCGGCATTCCAGCGAATCCTAACGAGCTGGCCTGCATGCTTTGGCTATAGCAGCCACGGATTTCGGGCTGTTCTTTGAGTTTCTTTCAGATTCGCTCCTCTCAGAGCGGTCAAATGTCGATCATTCGTGTTCGAAGGATGGGGACAGATCTCAGGTCGTGAAGCGAAAGGCAACTAATGTATTTCTCGGCAAGGTGAGCTGGGCATTGCCCATACAGAACACTGCGTGTACGATGCGATGTGTTCCTTCAGCCCAGCCCTCGAGTGTCCTGCTGCCAAATCTGAGATATGAAGTTGACATGATTGTGGGATGGCTTCGTTGACGCTTTTGACCCGAGCATAGTAGAATCCAATATCACCCTAGGATCAGACTGAGATTACTAACAGTGGACCCCGACTGCGCGTGCCTTGCGGTGTCATCAACGTGGCACCGCCACCGTCGCGACCTGTGGTTCAATGTTCAACGTCGGATGGAGTGTCTTGGAGGTAGAAATTCACTGCGACGTTGAAGAGCACTACTAGCACATCTCCCGTGGCGTGCTTTTCTGTTACTACTGATAGCGCCGAATCACTGTCAAAGTGTATTGCTATGATGTCCGTGCCGCACTGTCGGGGGATTACCAGGTGGGTCCTATAGAGATACTTCCCGCCAGTCAGTTTGATGAGGGCGTGCCTGTCAAACCCCTGCACTGGGGCTATGCACGGCGCTGGCGTTTGTTCGACGGCTGCGCGATTCGCCAACTATGACATCGTCAGCGTCAAGCTCCGGTGCTATCGACGCCGATGTCGGGGAGAGCGTAAGACCTGACAGGTGACACTGTCAGGGGATACCGCTGTGACTTTGACACCCTACAGGCCAGTCAAAGTGCCCTCCATCATAATCTATAAAGCAGCGGATCGTGGTGACATCCACTTCCTTCTGTAGTTCCCTGAAAATGCTGATCAATAGTACCAACACCGAGCTGGATGACACGTTGGGCGATACTCTGATAGGTAGGGACTCATCCTACTCGGTAGGAAACCCATGCACTGATGAAACACGGTCGTTGATGCAGGTGTAATTCTGTCTTCATGGCAAGCACCAATCACATCACTTGCCCTGCAGTGACTCTGCTAATCCGCATCTATGGTTCTGATTTCACAGTTTGTACGGCATCACCATCATCCACACCTATACCTTCTTCAGTCGAAGCACGGATGACCCCCGAGCACTCAAGTGCATGGTAGGTGCTCAACTTGTAGATCATGCGATAAAGGGTCTTTGATTGAAGCTTTCACTTCATAAACTCTCGCATAGATTGCGTTGCTCTGGTGGGTAGTGAATGACCGGCCAAGCTTCGGCGCGTGTGGTTTGATCTCATTCTCCGATAGGCTCCTAGATACATCCCATGAAGTGTTCATTTCTCACGCTGTGTACACCTATGCCGTTACGGACTTCAACAATGGTGTTGCATTGCTATGGGTCATATGGTAAATGCAAAGACCCATCCAGCTCACAACAGTAGTCATGCCATAGCACTTGTTCCCTTCTAGGTCAAGTTCGGTGAGTACCTAGGTTCCATGTTGTGAATATGCTGCTACTCAAACATGTTGGTGCAGGGCGCCGTGATGGCTTCTGTAAGAGAACCTCTAGCCTGTGTACTTCTCAACATCCTAAATGTCGCTGTCTTTAGTCCCTGAACAATCACATTGTCCGAAGGTTCAAAGCCGTCCAAATCTACCCCCGGTGCTATACTTACTGGCGTGTTGTATATCCACACTAGCTTTTTCTGTTACAGAATTTGGGTCCTGTCCCACATACCCGTCACAGATACTCCTTGGAGACGAAGCAAAGTGGTCTTCAGATGGCTTCTTCCTACGATGATTGTGAGTGATACAACCACAACAATGGAACAGCAAATGAACATCTCTGTCATACACCAGCTCATAACATCACTGATGGGTTGTGGTAATATGCCTGGTTGACGGTTGTTACAAGTATTCTGATACACATTCCTGCAACAACAGTCGGGGGTTTTGGTGAGCGCTTTCGTGATCACCCTGCCCCATGCATTCATAGTTATTTGGCACTGCAGCATATGCAGTAGCCAGGTGAGGACCCGTGCAATCTTCACCCTGCGCTCACACTCGCTGATGACCACGCGCATGGTTTGGCTCAGTATTCAGCTCAAGACTTACGATGCATTGGAAAGTAGGGTGACGGTATGTTTGAGTCGCTGTCATCAGAGGGAGCTGGCGCGTGGATTAGAAGGCTGAGTGGATACGACCGTCATTGCAGTGGCTGCTTATGTCAACCTTCGCAGTATCACTGGTCAGTGATGGGATGATAACTGTGTCACTGTGCATGGTCCTGGGTCGGCACAGACGGGGTTTAGCCAGGTAAGCAGTTGCGGTTCGTCTATGTGTATCATTGAAGCTAATATATGCAGTTTGTAGTCTCAGAGCCAGCAATACACTGAAAACACTGATGATTTACGCAATCAAAACTGGAGGACTCTCATGGTATGCTCCGTCTCAAATCATGCCACGCGAATTAGCTTGGCTCACGCGGGGTTGTATCCCATAGCGCTTGCAGTCTTGTGTGTGTCATTTCGGTGTGTCGCCTTTCGGTGGAACGAGAGCGCAAGTACACAGCTTAGCTTAGCTGTCAATATTGACCGTATTGATAGTACGCGATCAAGCCTGGCGAGGCAATTTATATCACGAGTTACTTCCTTCTACCAAGAGGTCAAGAGTGTCTATCGACCTATCTGTCATCTACTCACCCCGGGCCATAGTAATGCTCAACTCGCTCCTCGGGACCCTGAATGGCCGAAAAGCAATACGGGAAGAGCTTTCGAAGGAGATCACATCACATCGGCTAGAATGGGCACTGCAGCCAGCCACCGGCGGCACGCTCGCGTTGACGCAGCTGCATGAGGGGACGGGCCAAGTGCCTGGCCCAAACCTAGTGCGTGAACATGTAACACTATCTGTATGACATTGAGTGCAGACAACTTAGATCTGACAGTATGAGAACCTCTGCGTTCACTCTCAAGGAACATGCAACAACCAAGCAGACAGCGACCTGCAGCCGGCCTGCTACCACAAGCCCAGCCACGCTGCGGAACCCCAGCGCTTCTCCTCATGCCGCAGCCGCGACTGCGAACAACACCGCGAACACGGTCGTCCCGCCAATCCGTCGTGTACCATATGAGGTCAGCTCGCTTTCCATTCTGGCCTTCCACATGCCCAGGCTCCTCACGCGCGCCCACGGCTTTGTCTACTACGCGCAGGAGACGCGTGGATCACTCTCATCCTCGAGAATCTCAAGATCCGGGCATGCAACCCAGCGGCGCACGCTGCCATCTCTCCGTGACTGCGTCTGTGACCTCCGAGACCCTCTACGTCGTCCAACACCCCTCGTCTTCGAAGTGGCTGCGCGGTTCACGCCACGCGGCTCCTGCGGGACGAAGCCGACCCTCCTCGCTTCACATCGCATTATGTATCTCGTGGACGAGCTCCGCACCTATCTCGCCACGATATTCGTCCATGTACAGCCCAATACACTTACTCATGTCTATATGCCGGCGCACGTTCAGCCCAGCCGTGACCCCGCGCGTGCCACATCCGAGCCGCCCGGGCGGCATCTGACCTGCAGGTCCGTGGCCGCGACACACGCGCCCCGTCCTGCACGCGGTCGAGCAGCTGCCTTCGCCCCTCGGCTCACGCAACCTTGAGCGCCGCGCGTGCTGCGCCGTCGACATCCCCGCAGCCGCAGATGCATCTAGGTTCCCGGATCTCCCTCGGGCACGCGCGCTGCGGGCCCGCGGCCGCTCGCCTCGCCTCGCCTGGCAGTATACTACCAGTACCGTGACCGGTGCGGATGGGTGCGGTTGCCGTATATGGTGATGTAGAAAGAAGCACAGGGTCCCGTCTTCGATATTGTGACCTGCGGCGCCCCTGTGATTCCGCGTACGTGCCACAGTGGCGTGTCTGTAGCCGCGGGCTCACGCGTGCGGTGTACATGCGTTGAGTCTGCGTGCTTTGCGGCGGTACTGCGATCCTAGTAACCCAAGGCTTCCCCGCAGGCCCATTTGCGGTAGCCCACCGCCCAGCTACGAGAGCATTGTGTGCCAAGCACTCACCATGCATATTCCGTATACGCATCTCACCTTCCTATTCAGACGAGGACCGGTGGACGGTCTCCCGAAGGCGTCTGTTAGGGACATCGCACGGTGGTCATTCGGGGACAATAATCTAAAATCGTGATATCGTATTGGTATCGTTAAGAGCGTATCTATCCGTGACGAGTCGTAAAGCAGTAGACAGAGAAAAGAAACAACAATTGCTACACGGTGGGGGGTAGTCAGCTGTAAGATCGAGACGAGCGTCCGAGGACACGGGAGATTAGCGTCGAGCTCCGCGGGGAAGACAAGAGACCAGAGGGGAATGGGGACGAGAGCGAGCAGAGGCAAGCAAAACGGGGACGGTTTGAGGCAGGGAAGAGACGAGACGAGAGATGGAAAGAAGAGAAGAGAAGAGAAGAGGTATCGAGAGGAGGTAAAAGATTGGACGCCAGGTATGCGGGGGGTAGCGCGGGGTGCGAGACCTGATGACCCAATATGTACAGAGGGAATAAAAGGGAGGTAAGTATATACGAATGAAGGTAGAGGTATGTGCATCCGAGGTCAATCCATGACGAGCAACAACCAAAGTAGGAGAGATGGGAAGAGATGCGAGAGCGCGGGAAACAGGGAGCAGCAACTATGTATATCGTGTACTGTAACCAACGACGAGAGCACAGTGAGAAATAAGTGATCCGATGAACCGATAAATAACGGAGAGCAGACCGGGTCCGTTCGCCCGTCACGGCGAGTGTGTGGAGAGAGGCGTCTTGTACCTGGACGGCACCATCGACGAGTGCACCATGCGGGGCGCGGTAGAAGCCGGACGGGAACCGTCCAGCCGACCACCCGTTGGCGGACTGCGTGAGAGAGCGTCGATGGAGGGAATCCAGCGCTGGATCAGCTGGACACGCCGCTCATCCTTCTCGCGCTGCTTGTCATCGACGCGCAGCCTCTCCTTTTCTTTTTCGTCCGAGCTCGAGCTCGTCCGAGTCATTTTGGTGGGCGTCGGCGTCGACATCGACATCCGGCGCAGCTTGGGGGGTATCGTGGCTGGTCGCGCGATGTCAGCGCCGCTGACTGCAGGGGTACCAGACCGAACAGAGGGCGTCATCGACCGGTGGCTAGTGTGGAGCGAGGCCGTGCGTGAGTGCATCGGAAGCGCGGGCCGAGCAAGGGGCGACTGGAAGGACGACGCATAGGATGTGCGGGTAGGCGATGTGGGAGAAGTAGCGCCAGAGCGAGATCCGGACATAGTCGAGACAGATTGGGGACGCGTAGGCGAGGTCAAACCCGATGGCGAGGTATTCGGAGGCGGCGTAGCCGGAACGCCCAAGCTGGGGGCGACAGACTTGATGTGACCGCGGTTGATCTCCGCACGGAGTGATTGGCACTCCTGAGCCTTCTGCGAATACTGGGCCCTCTGTATATCTCCGTTGGTGCGATAATCATCCGAATATATGAAGTGGCGACTCACCAGACTCCGCAGCTCAGCCTCGAGCTTCTCCTTTTCGTGTTGGGCATCCTCCAGTCGCTCTCGGAGGTTGGACTCGACGTTCTTGGCCATCCGAGTGGCTTCAGAATGGGCGACATGGTTGACAAGGATGGCGCGCAGAAGGGCGGCACTGAGTTGAAGGGAGGACGTCTGATAGGAACATCAAGAATGGTTCGGGAGATACGTAAGTTGAATACACACCTGCTCGTCAATCTTGTCCGAGTTCAACCAGTCCTGCAACTCCTTGTGCAGCGTCGTCACCTCTTCTACCGAGCACTTCTTCGCCGCAACCTTGGCCACCTTAGACTCGAGCCGGCGAGCCTCGGCTCGGGTCTTGAGGGTGCCCGGGTTGAGAAGCAGGACGTCATCCTCGCCAATGTCGGGGTGGTCATGGGCCTCGATGGTTGGCCTCCGGGGGGTGGACCACCCGCTGCCGAAGTCGATGCGAATGAGGCGTACGCCGTCCCTTGCGAACTGGACGCGACAGAAAGGACAGGCAGGCGTTTGTCGTGATGGGGTTTTCTCGAGGATGTTGGTGCAGCAGTTGAGACACAGCACATGTCCTGAGTGGCACCATGACCGACGATGAGCACAATTTGCGCCAAGAGGGGGGATATGGAGGACTCACCGCAAGGAATGGAATGGGGCAAGTTGTGCGGACCGTACTCCTCTGCGCAGACGTCGCAGAGCGAGCCGGGACTAAGGGTAATCATAAGGAAGACCCGCTGTTGGACGACCGAACTGAAGGGGGGGAAGGATGATCATTGAGCTCAGAGCCGGAAACAATGAGTCAGGTAATAAATACGAGGCGCGAGTGCCTGGGGTTCCGGAATAGGCAGGCCATCATGGACACAGCCCGCGTGTGGCTGGGCGCCCGAAATGCCCTAAGCCCTTTGCCCCCGGCGGGCGCCAAAGTGTGACTGGGCTGGGACGGAGGATCTGAGCCCGCCGGGCCTCGAGAGTCGAGTCGAGCGCACTCGCCCTCGCACCCCAGGCCGCAATCCATCCGCGTGTACGCGTCCGCGACTCACCTCCAATGTCTTTTTGGCTTTTCTCTCCACCGCGGACTCCCTGTCCACCTGCAGCAACCCGCGCTTCGACTCTACTTTCGGCGGCGAACCGGCGGCAAAACCATAAAATTTTGGTCTGCGGCCACAGGAGACAAGACCGGATGAACACCCCCTCCCAGAGCACAAGACACAATGCGCACCTGTATCAAGACGCCTGGGTGCAGTCACAGCTTGCAAGGCAACAGCAGCGAGGACGGCCGAGTTCGAGGAAGCAGTTTTAACGGAGGCAAAACATGAAAAAGACGAGCGACGGAGTTCAAAATTCTGGCCTCTCTCGCTTTTATCGCCGCCCTGATAGGCGCGTTCGGGTTAGGGCCATGCCTTCCCACGCTCGGCCCAAGGAACCGCGCCCGCCGGCCGGGCGACGGCGACCGTTGCTCGCGACGCCCAGCGCGCCCGACGTTCGTCCCGGACATCCACCCGAGCGACTTCCACCGACAGTCGTGACCGCCCCCGACGTCCAACTCGACGTAGCGCTCGCTCCGCTGACCCTACCATTGCGTAAATACGTCCGGCGGGGCCCCAGCAGACCCGTCGAGAAATAGGAGTCGATGGCCGCCTGACCCGGCGTGGAACGTACATACGGGGATGGTTGACGTACGGAGAGTATGTGTACATTTGTCCTGATGTTCCGCTTCCACAGACACTCTCCCTCGGACCTCGTCTCGCTCCAATATGTGGCACCCTCCGAGCATGGACTTCTTATTGAAACGGCGTGTGGCCGTCGCTTACAGACTTGCCATTCACAATCACATCTGCATGCGCTCACACGTCCGTATTCACCTGCTTCAGCCTCGCGTTCATGAATGATCGACATCTAGGGAATCTAGCTGCGCTTGCTACGATGCTCCCCTCGCCGGGCCTCTGGTATGATCGAGCCCCAGCTTCCTGCAGCTTGTGGAACTTGGCTTTCTGCAGCGCTGCATGCTCACTCCGCCAACTGACAACCCGACTGCCAGCTTCGTTCTGGCTCTCTGTTCCGTGCTCCTCGCTTCTCGCGTGCGCTCCATATACACAACGCAATGCACCGCTCCTCCGTCCATATCTCGTGCGCTGGAATGGACACCCGCTAGCTTTGGGTAGCCGGCCGCGTCCCTTTTCAATACAGTCATCTCCTTCCAGACTCCCCACGCCCTCATGCGCTGCTCATCCATTGTCCCAACCTGCACGCCGCTCATCTGACAATCATGCCGACCCTCCCACATTTCACCCGTATCCAGCGGCACACGCCTCGTCGATCCATCGCATCCATCCGTGCCCGACTGTACCGTGATGTTGAGTTATCGCGTCTGGATCCTACACATCGCATCGTCGATGCAGTGATATCAAACCGCGCTCCTCCTCGGGCTGCCCACATCCGGCCATCAGCATCTTACCCTCGCCCGCGGCGTATTGGCTCGCGGGTGTGCTCAGATCCATATCATCTTCTCTCGCACTGTATGCCCCGCAGAATCCCACACCCGCGGCCCGCAGCTTTTCCTATCACAGTGCCCGCTTTACTCAAGGAACGTTCGTCCGCGGCGTCTCCCCTCCTTCCCCGTCCGCGAGTTCCCCGCCGGAGACCCAAGGCCTGTGCTTCCGTACGTGCACGTTCCCGGCGAGTGCGCCCAACATTGGGTCGATCTAAGACAATGCAGCACGACGGCCTCTTGCAGAGCATTATCGTCCGGCCATCGACGATCACTGCCTTATTCGCCAGAGACTCCAAGTTCTCGCTGTACAATAACCAACGGTGGCGTCCACGTTTATAAGTCCCCGGCTGGATCCCGACCTGCTCGCACCTTCGCTCACGTACTGGGCTCCCGGTGAGGTGAGGGCTGGCTTCGTGCTGTACGTATCTATCCGGGTGAGCTTCTATAGGTCTACAACGTTCGCGGGGAGCTCCTCAAATATCCCCAGTTCATAGAGGCGGAGCTAGGCCAAGGATAAACACCGGGCCCTTCCAGCGCCACCATGCACATTCTGTACACACGCCCACGCTGTACGTACGATGACGCCACGGAACGCCCGACGGAGCCGACTGCCTTCACGCAGCGCGCCCTCGGAGCGGGACGACGAGGCACGGCCGATCGCGCCTGCTCCGAGAGCCCTCCGTCCCGAGCGGCCGCGCTCGGAGCGCTGCCGGCGCGGGCAATATGAACTATGACGAGCCGGCGACGGATTACGATCGGCGCGCAGCATATTCGCGCGTGCGGAGCTCAATCGTGCACACCCCGTTCTCGCGCGTCCTGCGGCCCATTTCTCGCGAGAAACGTACGCGACGCGGTTCTCACCAGAGCCGACGATGCTTCCACCAGCCCGGCAGGTCTAACCCGGACCCTGCGCGGAAGTGCGTCCTCCTACTGACTGCGCGACTTCCGCGTCCAATTGCGACTCTCCAGAAGAGCACGGGAGGTGAGGGCATTATTGGGCCTGTTACGTGTCCGAGCACGAACGCCCTCGCGCGCGCTGGGTACTCCGTCCGCTTTCCTACCCCCATTCTGCCCGCCAGCAGTAAACCACGCGCGATAAACCCCAGCTGCCGCGTCGACAGCGCGACGCGAGGCGGCGACGGGCCCCACGATAAGCCCCACGTGTCCGCCGCCCGCGCGCGGCGCAGGCTGCGCGAGGGCTGCAATATACGTATGCGAACCTCGCCTACGCGCGCACGGTGCAGCGCACTCCCACCGAAGCACGGAGCTCGGGCCCGGGGAGCGGGCGTGCGTCCCGGCGTTCTCGCGCGGAGGCGCGTCCCAGAATACCGGCCAAGCGGGCGCGCGCACGTCGTCGCGACAGTGCGAGGCTACCGAGCGGCCGTGCGCGCGCCTGGGAAGTGGGAACCTGTACGGGACAGCTGGAAGTCTCGGGGAAAGGCATGGCGGGGCGCGAAGGCGGTGGCGATTCCCCCGGCGTCGGAACGCTGGGCGCGGGCGCGCAGGCTTTGACGCGCGAGGGAAGGGGCCTGACGTGAGCTTGAGAGCGTGTGGAAGCGTCCGAGGAAGCCTATTGAACTCGTGTGCGAGCGGGTGCGCGTTCGCAGCAATGCTCGGTACTGTCAGGGTGCGCGTTCGCAGTGACATGGGGAAGTGGTCGACAGAGGCGGCTTGCACACGACCAAGCTGGGCGGGTCGGGGTACCGATATCGATGATCACGACATACTGGAGCGGGAGCGACAACGTGCCACTTATCGTGCAGACCGAAGGGGTGAATGCGAGACTAGCGAGCAACGAGGTGCGCCGGCGACTGCGTAATGCGAGAGAGACATTAAGGTTGGCAAGGGGTTCACCAGCGCGTCGGGGCCGCCCCGCCCAAAGCGGCTTGGATTGGCCATAGCCGACTGCCACGCGGGATGCGCGTTGGTGGCGACTGCGAGTACGGGGGGCGGCCACGCGGTGCGCATTCGGTGAGGACGGCGAGGCGGAGACCGGAGAGGTGGGTGCTGTACGAGATTGGAAGCAGAACTTACCTCGTTCTCGTTAGCACCTACCTGTGCGGTACGTCTATGCGCGCGGGGACCCTCCGGTGGGCAGTGGCTATCGGCTCGAAGAGTGCTCGCCGCAGCGCTGTGGACATGAGGCGGTACGCGGATGCTGTCCATCAGGCTTGTAGAACGGATTCGGGCTGTTCCAATCCATACCTGATGAACGCTATGTCAGAGATTGTGCCACATCCTGACTTATCATCCTCCGCTGTCGTAACAGAAGGAGATAATGAGGTGAGACGGACGTGCTTCGTTGCATTGCGCGAGCAACGGCCCTTTCAACTGAATTCTCGGTAGATGCAAAGTGACTGCGCGCACCAGAAACACGCGTTCCAGTCCTGACTGTGCGCGATCCCACCCGTCTCGTCAGGCACGGCGGGGGAGGTCTTCGACGGTGGTCGACCCTGCTCTTCAACATAGAACGTTGAATACCGCCTAAGACCATCACGGTCGTCGAACATGTCGTGGCAAGACCACGGATCTTTCGATTGTGATGGAAAGTTTGTTGTGCTCCGCGATCAACGCTCTCTGTGCAACGCTGAACATGGTTAGCACGAGTTCATTGATGCGAGATGAATATTGAACGGAATTACGATTGTTCGGGAAGTGGTATGACACTGCCTGGTATGTACACAATGCCGCTGGGGTGGCCGAACACCCTGGGAACTCAGTTGGAACGACCCCCGCCCTTACGAGATGGTTAGGAAGGCGCGATAAGCACACGAGGGGAGCGACGGGACGACCAGAGAAGAGAAGACCGACCTGCGAGAACGCTCAAGGGGCAAACATAGAACAGAGTGCATCGTGCATCGTGCATCGCCAGTCGAGCGTCAAGATACGTAGATGCTACAGAGTCTGCGATGACGATCAAACCGCACCGAGCTTGAAGGTTCGATGACAATCCGCGGAGGTTTTGGTGGCACACATAGCAATGGCACATCAGAAGTGAGATTGGGTCCCCCAAACCCTCAGCAGCGAGAGATTAAGGGCCCAGTCGCACAGTCGCGGAAACACGTCAGAGCATATTAGAGGGATTGCTCACCGGCGTCCCAATGGATGCACTGCTGTTACGAGCTGCCGGGGTAGTTATGTGGCTTGAGCAAGCCATGAAGATAGTCCCGGCAAATCACAGTGCCCACAACAAAGAGAATGCAATCCCAGCACCGTCCGGTGATCCCAGCGAGGAGTGAACTGAGTGTGAGGGAGAATGGATGAGAGCACGCCACAACGCTAGTGTGGGGGTGGCGTTGAGCGTCTATCACCGCCAGGCGGTCGGTACCTAGAGCTAATCTAGGGTTAGGGCTTGAACCAGTGGGCGCTTCACCGAACCACCCATTTTTCGATCGGCTTGCGCTCAACGCCCGTAGTGGCACACACAAGCATCGGCTTTCCCTCAATATCTCTGGCTGGCTCGTTGTCTTGACAATTGGACTTGCTCCCAAAAATCTGCTTGTTTTGCTGTTCTACTGAGGCTGCGACCGGCACAGGCTTTGAGGCAAGATGTCGACGTTAGGCAAAAGGAAGGAGAGACATGACCATGACGAAGGGCAAGAGAAGCCACACGGGTCAGTTACTCCGTTCTCTACGCGTATGTTGTGACGACTCAGAGATGGGAACACAGTTCGACACTGTTTGTGTCCAACCTCCCATATACCGCGACGTCGACCGATCTGAAAACGCTCTTCTCGGACATCGCCCCCGTGCGGACCGCTTTCGTCGTGCTCGAGCACGAAACCGGTGTATCTAAAGGCGTCGGATATGTCTCGTTTGCCATACGTGAAGACGCCGCGATGGCCATTGACAAGATCAGCAAGGAGGGCATCACGCTGGACGGTCGTAGTCTGAGAGTACAGTGGGCCGGAAGCAAGGTATGTCTGTCTCCCCGAACCCATCTCGTGAGCACCCCAACAGCTGAGGCACAACAACGTAGAACAAGGATCACGAGCAGGGAGGGGAGCCCAAGAAGGCAGCCACCAAGCCTGCTGCCCCGCGTCCTCCCAGACCGGCTGGACCTTCCGACCCTTTGGCGATCCGGACGGTGGTCATCGGCGGACTACCGACAGGCATCGACTCGAAAGCTCTCTGGAAGAAAGTCCGTAAACTAAAAGGTGCGGAAAAGGTCGAGTGGCCCGCAAAAGCCGAGTCGGGGGAGGAAGATCATAGCACAGGTGAGCCCTTTCACATCCCTCGCCTTCTCGCCGCTCAAACGTGACACTCTAGCACATGCACTATTCGAGACACCTGCCGCGGCGACCGACGCCGTGAGCAAGTTGCACGCGCACGTCTTCAAGGGCTCCCTCTTGTCCGCGACGCTCAAAAAGCGGCTCGATGGTCTCGCGAAGGCCGGAAAGAAGCCGAAACCGTCCGCGAAGGCGTCTGGGCAGCAGCAGCCCAAGACAGGCCCCGCACCGAACCGCAACAGCCGGCTCATCGTGCGCAACCTCCCTTTCGACATTACCGAACAAGATTTGCGCGCCATCTTCCTACCTTACGGGCCAATATACTCCGTGCATATACCCCTGGCGTCGGACGAGAAGAAAGACGAAGTGAAGGAGGAAGAGTTCAAGAGAGAGGATGGGACATCGAAACCCCGTCCGCGCACGAAGGGCTTCGCGTTCGTATGGTTCCTCAGCCGCAAGGACGCAGAGAAGGCGCTAGAGGGATGCAACGGAATGACCGTCGAGGCCGGTATGGCCGAGACGCTCATCTCTGACAAGCAGAAAAAGAAGAAGCAGAGGAGGGAGGAGAAGAAGCGCAAGGCAGCGGCAGAAGGTGGTGCCGCAGAGGAACAGGGCGCCCAAGACGAGGACGACCAAGGGCGGCGTAGGATCATCGCCGTGGACTGGGCGCTGAGTAAGGACAAGTGGGAGGCGGAGAAGGCGAAACTCGAGGCCGAGCAGAAGGACGCTGAGGACGTGGAGATGAGTGAAGGAAGTGACGAGAGCGACGACAGCGAGTCTGATGCATCCGACGACGAGAGTGAGGGAAGCGAGTCGGAGGACGAGCAGCTCGGTGTGCATGAAGACGGCTCCGATGAGAGCGACTCGGACGGGAGCCATGAGGGCTCCGATGATGAGGAGTCGGATGAGGAGGGCCAACAACCGGCCAAGCCTACCCTGCCGCCCCCAGAGGTTGGCACGACGCTTTTCGTCCGCAACGTGCCCTTCGAGGCGACTGAAGAAGATTTGCGTACATTGTGAGCGTCCATCTCTCACTGGTGTTTGCTGAGGCTGACTACTATATGCATAGGTTCCGTGCATTTGGGCCTTTGCGCTACGCACGAATCACCATGGACGCGGCGACCGGCCGTTCAAGAGGCACAGGCTTCGTGTGCTTCTGGAAAAAGGAGGACGCTGACAAGGCAATTGAGCAAAGCAACATCCTCCGCGCCGAGACACTTGGCAACGAGCCAGCCGTGGTGAGTACACCCACATCTCTATTGCATACCACCTGCCTCTGATCCAACCGATGTACAGGCCAAGAAAAACCCGTTCAAAATGCCCTCATTGCTCACACCCGACCCTTCAGCCTCCATAGCGCAGAATCTCGTACTCCACGGACGGACATTGGACGTCAGCCGTGCGGTTACACGGGATGAGGCAACACGGCTGAAGGAGATCGGCGAAAGGCAGCGTGAAAAGGCCGACAAGCGCAACCTCTACCTTCTGCGGGAAGGCAGTAAGTACCATCTTATTACCTCATCCGTTCTATCATACTCATTCCTCCCGCTCTAGTCATCCTTCCCAATACTCCTGCGGCAGAGCTGCTGTCTCCTACCGAGGTGGAGAAACGGACGTCGTCCTTCAACGCTCGTCGTGCCCTTCTCCGTTCCAACCCTTCACTTTTCGTTTCCAGGACGCGGCTGAGCGTCCGCCAGCTTCCGCTCTTCGTGACCGAGCGCATGCTCAAGCGTCTCGCGATCCATGCCGTGCGCGCGTTCGAAGCCGAGGTCAAGGAGGGCAAGCGCCAGCCACTCACTGCCGACGAGCTCGCCGAGCCCGACCCCGCCGAAGGCGAAGGCGACAACGACGTCCAGATGAAGGACGCGGACAGCGACGAAGAGGATGCCTCCGCCAAGAAGGGCAAAGGCAAGGGCAAGGGCTCCGCAGGGAAGAAGGGCGGGCGCAACACAGGCGTGCGACAGGCCAAGATAGTGCGGCAGGCGGACCGCGTCGATGCCGTCACGGGCAAGGGCCGGAGCAAGGGCTACGGCTTTCTGGAGCTCGACGCGCACGCCGACGCGCTCCGCGTCCTGCGCTGGGCGAACAACAACCCTGCGGTCGGCCGCCTGTTCGAGACGTGGTGGCGTGCGGAGCTCGAGGACCTGCTCGCGGCGGAGAAGCGCAAGAAGGAGGGTGCGCGTGACGAGGCGCGGGTGAAACGCATTCGCGACGAGCTCGAGAAGGGCGTGCCCCCCAAGAGTCGCGGCACGCTGATCGTCGAGTTCTCAATCGAGAACGTCCAGGTCGTCCAGCGGCGCGCGCAGCACCAGAAGGAGCGCAAGAGCGGCGAGGACGTGAAGGGTATGCGAGACGAGAAGGGGAGGCGAGGCGAGAAGGGTGCGGAGAAGGCTGGGAAGGAGCGGAAATCGGTTAGGCCCGGTTGTTCTGCGCGTTGTGATTGTGTAGCTCATGGCATGCACAGGATTCCGAAGAGCAAAAGCGACAGCGGCGACGGTCGCTCCCAAGCGTCAAGAGCGAGGAGACAGACGAGCGACCGCTCAAGAAGAAACGTCGAGTATCCGATCCGCCGAAACCTTCTACCGCGTCGTCGCCTGCAACAGGCGAAGACAAGGGGGGTAACAAGGTTGGGTCGCTCATTGGGCGGAAACGCAAGGAGCGGAAAATGAAGAAGGCACGCGGGAAATAGTGGTTGCGACGTAAGACGGATAGCGGTTCGACGTTATGTGTATGCTGTCGGAGAGATCTATACTTACGCTACAGACTCTGTCAACTTTCACAAGCATGGTTTCTCCCAGCCCTCTCCTACTCGTCTGCTTGTTGCAAGGTTCGACTGTACTGGGTTGTGGGTGATACACTCACTGATCAGACCACCTACCGCATCGCCATATGAACCGATGAGGGCGCATGCGCTGGCCAAGCAGACAAGCAAGACATCATACATCGGTAGGGATACACGGCGTATACTCTAGCAGCAACACAGTGTATTCGATACAGGAACCGCCACAACCCCACATTGACCCTCACCCGTCGCACATCTTACCAACACACCTGGCAGAATTACAACTCCGCGCTCACGCAGCCTTGGTGCTCCCCCAGGCGACCTTCTGGCCACCTGTCCTGGCGGGGGCAGGCTGCGTGTCCGTGGTCTTGCTTACGTCGGCCGGCGGCGCAGCGGCCTTGGGCGGCACGGGGAGGGGCGCGTTGCGTAGTGTGTCAAGGACGCGCTGGGCGTGTTCAGCGTTGCGGATGAACCAGCCGGCGTAGCGCCTTCCGACGGTGGACTCGGCGATGTGGACCATGTTCTGCGCGCATCCGTCAGCACACGCGCGACAGATGCTTGCCCTCAGTGGGGATGAGGGCAGTACGCACCTGATTGATGACGAAGTCGAGGTCGCTGGTGGAGATCGTCTGGCCGTCGAGGAGACCCTTCTCGTTATCGACGCGGCTGACGGCGCGACTGGCCTGCTTCAACACCATGAGCTGCTGGACCATGTCCTCCTCGTCCGCGTCGAGGAAGCCGGCGAGCTTGCGCGCATCAAGGCTCGTGTACAACTTGAGGAACGAGCGGAGCGTGGGGACGGGCGCCTGCGCGCGCACCTCCGCGAGGAAGAGCTGCAGGTGCCGCTGCGCGGGCTCAACTGGCGGCTCGTCGATGTACGCCTGGAGCAAATCCGCATCGTCGTACGGCGGGGGGTTCGCGGTTATGAACTTCGGGCATGCGTACAGGAAGAGCTCCTCGAACGCGGGGATGCCCTCCTCTCTGCAAGTGGGGCACGGACATCGTCAACAGCCGTCACACACACGCACTCTCGATGCACACTATGTGCGGTCGACACAACAGCGGCTACACCACTCACCCCCGTGACATTTTCGTGAACTGCTCGCCGTACCGCTCCTTCACGATGTTGGATATGTTGTCGTCCACACGCGTGGGCGAGAGTGCGTTGCAGATGGCGAAAAGCGCATACATGCGATCCGCGGTCTTGTTGATCTGTGCCATGGTTGTGAACGAAGTGAAGACCCCACTGAACCAGATGTCATACCTGGTCATACTGGTAACTCCGTGTGTGGTATTGCCGCATTCGAAGGATGAAGTTCAGGATGGAGACAAACGCGCGAATGGCGTCTGGGTATCTCCTCAGCATGATGTAGCAGAAGCCGACATAGTAGTACGTGGTCACATGACACGCCGTGACACGGGTGAACGGCGACTGGAAACAACGATGAGGTTTCCCTGTGTGTGAGAGGAGCAAAGGATGTGTACCTTCTGGTTCAATTCAACGTTCTCCATGACCTTGAGCGCGAGTGTAAAATCGCCCAGGAGACTGTGCACTCGAAGAAGACCAATGATACTGAAGTAACCCAGTAGCTTGTAGAGTGGTCGCGTGCCGTACTCGCCGACGATCTCACTGCGATATAGTCAGTTACTGGGCCATACTAGAGCGTTTGACGATAGATTACGCACGCAATCTCCTCCGAGCTCTTTCCCTCCTGAAGAGCAACGAGGTGCTCATTGATTTTTGATTTTTGGATCAGCGAGTAGAGCACGTTGAGAACACTGTACGAGCTCCAGACCTACACGACAAGCATGCTCAGCTTCAGCTTCGAGAGCATCCTCAAGGGAATCAAACTGACCTGGCTGCCCTCGGCAAGCAAAGACAGTTCCTCCTCGGTTTTGGACTTGACCTTCGAGCGCCATACACAAAAGGACTGGAACTGGTAGATGAACTCGTCGATGATGTCCCACAACCACTGCTCTGGCAACTGCAGGGACACCGGCCCATCCGAGTCTTATGGAGGTCAGCTGCATGTGTGATGCACAAGAAGATGCAGCGCACTTAGCAAGTAGTTGAAGAGCTCGCAACTGTTCTCGTAGGAGTGGAAACGGTCGTCGATGTCGGGTGTGAGTCGTGAGTAGACGTGACGGTAGTAGAGTTCGCGGTAAAGGATGAGGAATATCTGGTCTGCGCGATTGAGAGCGAGGGTAAGGACACGCCATGTGGTCCTCGCGAATCATGTATGATTGAACAGGTACATACCATCGTTGACAAGAGGCGCGATGACCTCAGCCTCGGGCCATTCAACTTTGGCATAGAACTTCTCTGTCAGTCGGTTCCAGCCACTCTCGTAGGCGACCGTGATCTCCGCAAGGTTGTTTTCAAGGACAGCTTGATGGAAATGGGCGATGAACTGGACGTAGGTAAGTGAGGATTGCATCCCATAGATATGGAAGTGACTCCAGGGCGTACTCGTTTCACGACATCAGGAATTTGTGCGAAGGCGGTCTGCTGGGCCACCTGCTGTTGCATGGCAAGCAGGGTTGCCTCGTCTAGCCGCGACTGCGCTAACAAAAGGATTTTTTCAACGACATGACTTAAAGCGACGCTGGAGTTGGGCCCACCATCATCGTAAAGCCCGTTCTGTCCATAGGTACCGATAGCAAGGTTGAGGTCGACATCCTGGAGATCCTCATCGTAGTCGGCCTCCCAAAGAGCTTTTCGTTGTTGAGACATTTGTGAGGCAGCCGAGACCAGACGTAGAGGCTAGCAGAGCGAGGATAGAGAGACGAGAGTGACTAGATGCGTACAGCAAGCTCGAGCCCGACTGCGCTGCACTTCACAAAAAATCGGGCGGGCGCACAGAGTTCCCAGCCGCCGTATCAGTCTTCCAGCCATTTATGGCAGCTGCAGCCATACCGGGCGTGTTGGGCGCCTATGAGATTGCTCCTCCTGGGCGCCTCTTACTACTCCTTCGTCTCCTCCTCCTCAGCCTGAACCTCCTCTTTCTCCCGGTCTTTGCCTCTGCGTCTCACCCTCTACTTTATCTAGTACATGCTTCCTCTATAACAAAATTTATGATATACAGCAGCTTGGTCAACCTCCCCAGCTCACAGCGCGTTGCCCGAAATGTACCTAGTCGTCTCAGGACTTCTCGTCTCGTATATTCAGAGAATCCTATTCCGAGACGGCCATTGTCCCTACCCAAGACACAATCACAAGGAAACATCGTCTCCTCCACACGAGGTCCGGATGCCTCCAATACCAAGCAAGTGGTAGGCTGTCGACAAGAACACGTTGTCGACCGCGAAATGCAGACACAGTAAGTGCATCATATAACTTGTTATTTTCTAAGTGCTGCACCCATATACAGATAGATGCGTTCAGCGTCCCGCCGGGCAACCCCATGACGGTCCCAAAAAGACGCGTAGTCTCCAGCCGTTCTCATAACTGTACACGGCTCATCACGAACGAACGCAAGCATGCAAAGACTCATATGCAGGGATGAAGCGGCGTGACGACGCGATTGAGAGTATAGGATATCTCGTTAGAGCACAATACGGACAACACTATGATGTGCTCCCGTTCGGAAGTACCTGTGACGCCTGGAGCCTTCATTCTAGCGGCATCGACGCTATCGTCCTCGTGCGTACCCCGACAGCGCCCAGACCCTCGCCGGATTTATCCGGGCATGCAATTCCTTATAGGATCCCGATTGACCGTACGGGTTCGAGCCGCACAAAAACGGAACGAAATGTCCACGTACGTATTTCCACCAACGTGCACATGACTACAAAAATGTCCGTTCCCTGCATCACTGCTGAAGGAGTGTACAAGTTATCTCGCTGAGATACTATCCAGAGATGGTCACAGAAACGTCTCGTTTGTCGCTAATATCTCAGTACTCAGTACCCACTATCGGTGAGTTGGGTTCCTGGTGAATGCCATGCATGACCGAAGCGCTCGCTCCCAGTGGAATGTAAGGGTCCCGACTCCGCCATGTCGTGCGACATCATCGGCTCGGGGCGCAGCGTACAGCACGATTATCATCCGCCAATACTTCCGATTCTCCACCGGCCTCCCTATCCTCATCCTCTGCGTCAAGCGATGGCTGGGCATCGTCGGCCTGAACAAAGCGTCCACCCCGGGCGCGGAGATCTCATTCAGCAGCTACGCCGCGACGCTCAAAGTTATCGGCTTCCTCCAGGTACGCCCCTGCGATCTCTACGGCCCCCTCCCTCCTCTCGCAATACATGCTGACGGCCTGGCGTCTATGCAGCACAACGGCCTACTCCCGAACCTCCAGAGAGCGACCCGAACCCGATTCTCCATACGCACTTCTGGGGCCACCGCGGCGGCGTCGTGCGCAAAAACACTGTCCACGCGGGTCCGGACTGGCCGACCCGGGACTGACACAACAAGCCGCCCTTCGCGCCGCGGCCCCGCTGAGCACCCTCTCTCGCGCGCGGGGCTAGTGATGGTTTCACAGCCGCTGACGGGGACGCGGCGTAGATGATGGACGTCTGAGTTCGACTATGCAAAGCAGGCGCTGAACATCAGCCAGGGCGGCGTCACTCCGCGTCTGGGATCGCGCCCTCGAGAGGGCAGAGGAAGTTGGGAACATCGTCATCCTCAACTGGTTTACCTCCAAGGTGAGTGCCAGTGTGCGCCGTGCCGGACGGCCGCTCACGTGGAATGCTAGAACTGCACGCACATGATCTCGTCCCAAACGCTGAACAAGTTCCGGACGAAATTTCGGGAGGAGTATAAGGTGCTAGCGGCAATGCCTGATGGGGGGTGGGGGGGGGGAGCGCTGAGGATGTTTGTGCTAGACCAGTGCATACTGATGATTTTGCATCATCGTCATGAAGGAGGTACGGGAAACTAAACTACATCTGTGGTCATCTGGTCTACATTCTAGATCATACTGCCTTGATTGTCGTTACGCGTCAGGTCCCGCCGGCTGCTGGACGAACTTGCCGCCGCCCCGGGTGAAGGCGTCCTGCATACACGGGCCGTTCAGTGATACGACAGGTACTCACGAGCGCGCCACTGACCTTGACCATCCCGCGGCCGATGAGCATGAGTGCGTCCCGGCTCTCCCAAAGCGGGTAGAGCACAACTGCAATGGCGGAGCAGAACGCCCAGATCATTCCGACGACGACCCACGTCGCGAGCCCGCGCACGCCGTACACGGTCTGCGCGAAAAAGAGCGGGAGCGGGATGAGGATCAGCATCACCAACGTCTGCAGCAGTCCCCGTCAGCCTTCGAGATGTTGCAAACACGTCTGAGCTGCATGGACACGTACGAGGATGACGGATGACCACGCCGCGATGCGAAAAGACTTTTTGAGCGCGACCGGGTCGAGTTCGCGCTCCTCCTCTTCCGCGGCGGCGGCGGCGGAGATGACAGGCTCCAAGCTCACGTCCGCAGCAGCCCGCTTTTTCTCGCTCGCATCGTCCTCGAGCGACGGAGCAACGGACTTCTCGTGTACAAGCTCGGGCCGGTTGATGGCCCGCGTCGCCTCGAAGTCAAAGTTCGCCGGCCACTGCTCTTGTCTGTCAGAAGAGAGAGGGAAAAGCGACAATGGAATGTACTGACAATGAGCGAAGTGACCACGGTGACAATTCCACTGACACCGATCGAGGCAAGGTTCCCGGCGAGCATTTCCAAGTCGCCGCCAGTCGTCTGCCACGAAACATATCAGCATCTTGCTCGTTGAAACGAAAGAGTACACGTACTGTGACCGTTAACTCGCCACCGTTAAGTGCTGATGTTGTGACGAGCCAGGCTACGATACCAACGCAGAAGCCAGACACAGCACCGCTAATGCAACCCCACTTGTTCGCCTTGCTCCAGGTGATCCCCATCGCAATGGGTACCACTCCCGACCCTAGTACGACACCCATGAATTCCTGTGGTGGCATGCACGTGTCAGGGACCGTGTAATCTGTGGAATTCGTGAAGAACTGACGTAGAGCCAACCCATTGAGATGCCGATATAATAGAAGATCAGTCCAAGGATGCCCATGATGACCGCGAAGAGAGCGACCATAGCATGCGAGATCTTCAGGATCTGTGACTCCGTCGCATTGGGGTTAAAGTATCTCTGCGTTCTGGTCAGCTACTTGCATGGCTACGAGATACCAGCGTGCTCAGGAGATCGCACCTTGTACACGTCGTAAGTCAAGATGGATGATACGGCGATGAGCTCGGCAGACGTGGCGGACGTCACAGCCAGGAAGAGGACGATGAGAATGGCAGCAGCACCAGATTTGCCCAGCAGTGCAGCGGCCGCGGCAGAAGCAGGGAGCCCAGCAGAGACATCAGCAGGCGAAAGCGTGCGCATAGCAGGGTCACCGCGCAAGGCGACGGCAGACAGGCCGAGCGTCGTAGAGAACATGAAGGGAATGGCGAACCATGCGATACCGCCTAGTAGATACGCCTTGACGCATGATGCAGGGCGGGATGCGATCGCACGCTGCCAATACTGAGTGGGGACTACTGCATCAGTGGGATGTTGCACAAGGGGAAGTGAATGAATGGCCCACCGCTTGGTCCTGGAAAACGGTAGCGAAGTTACCAATGACGTTGATGACGCCAAAGATGAGACCGTTCTTCGAGCGCATAGTGAGGTATGAACCATGCGCATTCCCAGATACGGGGGCTGCCTCCGACGCCTTGCTGAGGAGGTCATACATCGCCTGGAAACTACCAATCTTCTCGCTGGTCGCGTAAACAGTATAAATGAACACGAAGATGATTGCGAAGAGGACAGCAGTATGAGTGCTACCGATCGCCAATGCCGTTAGCACAGGTTTTGCTCACATGCTGAGCCGTGTACGCACTAGTCGCAGAGCAAAGTAGCACGCATTCCACCGACCACGACGTATATCGCTACACCCAGTGGGATGAGGAAGCATGCCTGACATGTAACATAAGCTGTATGTTCACTGGAAAAGCACAGTGCAACACTCACAGCGATTGTGTTCATTCCCGTCAACGAGTTTACCGTTGCAGAACCGCCAAGGATTAACATGGAAGATACGATGACGTTGGTGGCAAGCCCGAAGAACATGAAGACTAGGTGTGCGACGTTTCCCCATCTTGCACCAATAATCTCGAGCCATGTGTGCGCATGCGGGGCATTCAGCTTGAGTTTAGCTGCAAGCTGAGCCGACGGGTCAGTGATCACTCTACATCATATTCCCAACTGCATGAACGAACCTGCGCGAACAGAAGAACCTGGACTGTGGCACCCGAGCCATACCACCATGGCCCGGAGATGCCATCCTTATACGCAACAGCACTTGATTGTAACTGCGAACCAAGGTGAATCTTGCGTGTACGTTGTGCAGAGTGGAAGTGCTCACGAGAGTCGCAGCCCATGTCCAGGCAGACACAATGCCAGATGCGATAAGCCCCGGCTTGATACTCCGTGACGCGCTGTTGAACTCCTCCGAGTTCTTAGGCGAGAAGCCCGTGTATCGCGATTGGATTGCGGTGAGACCTAGCATGAAGGCGCTGAAGAACAGCCCAATGCCTGGTGACGTCGCTTAACAAACGGCATGCACCAAACGCTTCGCCTCGGAACGTACCAACGACTAGGTGTGAATCTGTTAGACCTGCAAACAAGCTAGCGAAATGGGATGCGCGCACCGACACCATATCCAGCGCCTTGGGGCAAGACCGGCTCGTTTGAGGACATGACTTAGCGCACGGCTTCTGATAATGACCTTGGGATAGTAGCGCCTAGGGAAGAAATCGCAGCAAGCCGAGAGTTCGCCCACTTCAGTGAAGAAGTAGAGCAAAGCGGTGAACGTCGGCGTGAGAGGACAGACTTTCCCCACATCGGTCCCCAGATTATACTTATACTGTGGAAAAGTGAATGTGGGGACCCCGCTGGTACGTCCATCATGGATCAGGACGTGCTTCGCGATATCTGCACAGACGCGCCTTATCGCAAGACTAGGCGGCGTTGATGATAGGCAAAGCGAACAGGACGCCCGTCGGAGCGTCCTCGCTCTACATGTTATCTCTGTCGCACGCGACTAGCCAGGATGGGAGATGAGGTTGCTGCTGTACGCGACGATAAGCCAGCGGGGGAGTTGTCGCTGTCAGAACATGCACTCTGGCTCTATAGCTATAGCGCCGCTAGCGCGGACAACCGTGAGTGCTTTGTGGTTGTGTCGGAGAGAAAACGGACTCTGCCAAGATTGAGTAAGCGGGCAAGGGTTCCGCGACGGATGATCAAGTACGTGCTCACAGTCTACCGGTACTCGAGTAGTACTATTAGTGTCTTATTGAGTGGCGCTGGCGAAGAGACTTCGAAGGACCGGCGGCTTAACGTACAGAGACCAACGTCGGATTCTAATCCGCATGCATGAGACCAGCCCTTGTATCTTGCAGTAAACTGAAGTTGATGGTCGTCTCAGGACAAGGTGTACTCGATCATCACAGCCGGCGGCGAATGGTTCAGCGTCGTTGGCCACCGCATCATAACCTATCAATATCAGGCAGGTGACCTTCCATATGTGGAGACTATACTCAACGCCAGATACTCACACATGATACAGTAATTGTCCGTAGTCTCATATCAAGACCGTCCGCGCTCCGAACCTACGGTTTTCCGCTCATAGCATGTCTAGTTTCGGTCCCATCGTGTCACTCCGGAGAACCTGCCGATCGTAACTTGAAGGTTGAATGAGATGCACGGATCTCATAGCCCGTCAATCCGATTACCTCTGCTCTATCTGCCACAAGAAACATGAAGAGACACACTCGATCACAGCGGGTAGAGTCCGGCAGAGTCCTACTCAACAAGCCGCAGCCT
Organism: Trametes elegans; assembly: GCA_022606155.1. NCBI lineage: Eukaryota > Fungi > Basidiomycota > Agaricomycetes > Polyporales > Polyporaceae > Trametes > Trametes elegans. The sequence continues at coordinate 1,278,620 of JABYQO010000003.1, read as the reverse complement.
GCCGTCGTCACCGAAGATAGGTTCCGGCCATCGCCAGATCGCTGTGGGTGAACACCAGTCGACCGAAATCGTCAAAGGGCTCCAGCGCCGCAGCAAGCTCGGCCTTTTCCCATGTTGTATCGTATGGCGTCAAGCCATTGGCATGGCATTCGTGCCACAACACAGCGTACTAGGCATACAGCAGTAACATGCCACAAAAGTTGTGGCGCACACCGTAGTACCAGGGCGATCATCCCGCGAGCGCCTCGAGTGCAGGTCCTGGTGCTCTGGGAGTGGCGGATGCAGATGTATCGCAAGCAACGCAACGTGCACTTCGCGCGAAGGACGACAAGGTGTCCCATGCGTCTTTCAGCGTCTGCTAGAGTATGTCGTCCACAATTAAAAGACAGCCGCTGATGAAATGGTTGTAGGGCCCAACGTCGGTAACCCGCCGCACCTACGGGAGGAGGACGTTGGCGTGTTGGAAGACAAACTCCAAGGCCCTCGGCCCATGTCGTCTTGTGTTGTTTGGGTGGCAGATATCCTTGAGGACGTGCCTATAGTCCAGCGCTAAACGTCGGTTAGCAGGCTTGGGCCGTCACCTTGTGCACTCGGCTCGGACGGCTCCGGTAGATTCACGATATCGGCATCAGACAGCCCATCTATGTCGGAAGGCTACATACAGTACAGCCATCCAGAGCTTGCGGATGTAGCACGATGGTATTGGCACTCATGATGTGGCTTGAGGCCTAGGGAGGTTGTTCGACCTCGAAGAGATGGGCGAGTCCCATCAATGCATCCAAAGAGCTTGCTACATACCTATGAAATTGGTGAGGATGTATGCGAGAGGCTTCGTCCTAGTGTCGGGAGCGCGAGACGCAATGTAGTCTCGAGTAGAGGGAGGGGAGTCACGAAACTGTAGAAGTATAAACGGCGTATAGCAGAGAACCTGAACGTCGTGGGATTTGTTGTCTCTTCTACTTGGGGAATTTGGGAGATAACCCTGCGCCAACTGCCCGTGGGGAATGTCTGCCCAAGCGTTGTTGACCACGCTATGTTGGGCCGCAGACATTTCCACCTGGCGCCCACAATTCATGATGCCGTTGAAGTCATCGCTGGCGCGTACACATATCCGCACAATTGACCAGCCGGATCCGACGGCAGCACCTCCGGCTACCTTAGAATCCACTGTGGCACGTGTTATATGGGCTAACAGAAAACATCCTGGGTTGCAGGTCGGGGGTCTTGTTGCGTTCTCGGTGGGAAACGCTCGATGTAAGCACATTTGGCCACAAGCCGGACGCCAATGGCCGGGTGGATTACTGTGATCTAGGCATTACGATCCAGCTAAAGAGATATCAGTCTTCTGACCTTTGTTCTGAATACCTACATGACTTACTCACCGCCAGAGGAGGTAATCCCAAGATTCTGCCAGCGGTAGGGTACCGTGAAAAAGTCGCCGGGCTTTCTAACCAACAGTTAATAACCAATGGCCCCGGCGTCCATTTTCTAACCAGGGTTATTAACGATTCTTAACAATGCGGTTAATAACCTGTCTAAAGTGTTAGAAAGCATTTGTAACAGGTGTTATTAACGAGCAAATACAACACTGGTGCCGCAGCGCGAGAGCTAAAAGTCCCAGACCTCGTCGTCATCCTCATCGATGTCCGACTCACTGTCATCTGCACGAGAGCCGCCCTTTCCGCCGCCCTCACCGCCGCCATTAATCTCGCCGTCAGAGTCAGACTCTTCATCCTCACGCCGCTCGCAAAGCAACGTGCGCAGCGTCGCAGAGGACAAATTCATCTGCGGATCCGTCTTGAAGTAGTCGTCTCAAAGCTCCACTCGTTCGGACGGCTTTCTGGAGTCGTCGGCAGGCCATTCCCCGAAGAATTCTTCATCCTCGAGGTCGTCTTCAGCCATTTCACGGGATTTTGACATGCTACGGTCAAAGTCGGCCTAGCGGACAGTGGGGACACTCCCGGCCCCCGCGTTCCTTATTCCTGCCACCTGGTGTTTTAAACACTTGTTAACTGGCCTCTCGACCGCTGTTTCTTATGAACAGTTATTAACATGTTATTAACACGGTTAGTAAACAGCTGTTAATTAGGGAGCACTTCTTCACGGTACCCTAGCCAGCGGAGGGCCCGGGATCTGCCACAGCAATTAAGTAGTCGCCCCTGGTGTACGCATGACTAGTCATCGTCGATGGCATTGCGCTATCAACGCGCCCGATGACGTAGGTCGAAATTGATTGGGCCTATACCCGGAGATAAACATATGAGTATAGTGTCGTCAATAGGCAACACGACGTGATGACTCCGAGTCTGATGCCCATGATCGAGCGAAATGCACGGGATGGTGCGCAGAGGCGTACGCACACGATGACTCGGATGTCTTCGTCGTCTTAGTGGACAGCAGGCCGGGGACTGGGACGGTGATTGCTCAGCTGCATACACAACGCTCGATCGGTGCCCGCGAAGCACCATCTCACAGTCTGCCACCCGCCGCCATGACCGTTGCCCAGAGAAAGTACAAGATCGCTGTTCTCCTCTGCGACACACCTCTTCCGGCCATCCTCGCGTCCGAGGGTGACTATGGAGCGGTCTTTGCGAAGCTGTTCCGCAAATCGCTTCAGGCGGTCGGCGACCCGAAGGTCGAGTTCGACATCGACTCGTACGACGTGAGGAACGACAAGGTGTACCCCGAGAACGTCGATCAGTACGATGCCGTGCTCCTCACAGGGTCTGGTACGTCCGGCAGCTGTACCATGCGCAACATTGTACCGAGCATCAGATTCACTGCGCAGCGGCCTCGGCCTACGAGAACCTGGACTGGATCAATCGGCTCGTGGACTACGTGCGGTACCTCGCGAAGGAGAAGCCCCAAGTGCGCATACTCGGTGAGCATTCGTAGCCTCGGCGCGGGAGGTGCGCTCGCTCATATAGAAGTCAGGGATTTGCTTTGGGCACCAGATCGTCGCGCGCGCGCTCGGGGGCGAGTGCGTACCGAACGGCGGAAGATGGGAGATTGGCGTGACGGAGATCGAGCTGACTGACCTCGGGAGGAAGCTCTTCGGCGTCGAGAAACTGGTAAGGACGCATACATCCAGCGGGTATCGGCGGATGTAATGCTGACTGCGCGCTGCACAGAATCTCGAGCAGGCGCATCGTGATCACGTACCAGACGTCCCGCCCTCGTTCCATCTTCTGGGCTACACGGCGATCTCGCCCAACCAGGGCATGGTGCAGCTCTACCCAGGCGCGTCGCCCGAGACGATCTCGCCCGCCGACGTCCACATCTTCACCGTCCAAGGGCACCCGGAGTTCTACAGGGGCATCACGGAGGAGATCGTGAAGTCGCGGAACGCGACCGGCATACTGGACAACGAGACTACGGCCGACTATTACAGACGAGCGGACTGGCGCAACGATGGGCCGGGCGTAGTGGGGAAGACGCTGTGGGAGATTGTGCGCGCCGCGAGAGACGGCTCTCAGAAGCAGACCGCAGCATAGGGTGTGGGGAGTCGCCGGGGATAGATTATTGTCTATGTACGCTACAGATGATGCGAGCCGCGTCGGCGCAGAGGACTTACGGGATGTAGGTATGTGCGAGTGCCGCGCTGTGCCCTGTTTCTGGAGTGAATTGTCCGCAGCGGGAGCGTCGAGGGTGACAAAGTTTGAGCTAGTGTCGGACGTTGCTTCGAGACGTGATGACGCGCGAAAGGCGGCGCACTGGGCGAGTTTTACGAGGACAAACAGCCAGCGGAGCTCAGAAGTACGGCAGCATGCAGCAGAGCCCGCGAGAAAGGCAGAGACCGGGCGAAAGGAGCGGGCGTGCCGATGAGAGTCGGAGAGGAGCGAGGGATGATGGAGATGGGCTGGAGATAGGAGACACAAGCACAAAAGCACGCACGCCGCGCCGGAATGCAGGAGCAGAACGCGCGATAAGATCGCTGAGCGAAGGAGAGAGTAAGACTGGGAGCGCGAGCGACGAGGAGAGCACGAGCACGAGCACAGGAGGAGAGGGAGCAGGTGAACTTGGAGGCGCGGGTCCAACTTCCTCTCTCCCCGACCACGACCATCTGAATCCGCCTCCGGCGCTCGTCCCGCCCTTCATCCTCGCCCCCAGAGCCGGGCATCCCTTAACCCTCCCTCGTACGCCCACCATGTCCTGGAAGCTCGGCTCCAAGAGTGCGCAGACCCAGGCAGTGTACTTGCTACTACTGACGTCGTCCCTCCAGAATCAAAAGACACAAAGGAGAACGGCTCGGCCTCCCGCTCAGTCACCCCCATTCCCTCGCGCTCGGTCACCCCAAAGCCCCCAGATGGCGCCGAGAACAACTTCCGCTCTGGTACCCTTACCATCCGCATCTTCTCTGGTACGCAGCCGTTGTCTGTGATTGACGCGTCGGAGCCCCTCTCATGGAATGCAATCATGCAGGACGCGGTCTCGCTCTCCCCCCTGGGGTCGTCGTACCAGATGTGATCCAGAAAGCCCTCGAGTCCCACCCGCCCGCGCGCAGATCAACCAGCAACCGTGACAGTATGCAGCGCAAGCAGTACTGGTGGCTGCCCTACGTCGTGCTCGAATTCGACAAAAACGAGATCCTCGTCGAGGCCCTCGGTGGCGACCTCTCCAAGCCAGAGTGGAACTACCGCGCCGATTTGTGCGTCCTTGTTTCGGTTACGGCGCGCTATCAGCGCTCAGCTGAATGCGTGCGCCCACTACAGCGATGTGTCCCGTACCTCCAACGTCTCTGTCTCTGCCTACTTGCGTACAAACCAGTCTGTACGCGGCAAGGAGGACATGGGCAACGACATCCTCATGGCGCGTGTAGACCTCACTCCCGTTTTGGACGGACATGTGAGTAATGCTATCGCAGACACTGTGGTCCAGCCCCCCTACTGACCGCTTATGCCTCACCCTCTCGTCATCGCTGGCCCCGGTACGACAACCTCATTGGATGTGACTCGCCGTCGGATATAGCACGCCTCAGATCAATGGTACAACGCCACCGCGGGTTCGGGCGCGTTCCACCTGAAGATCGACTTCAAGCCGGCGCGCCACGAGTCGCTCACGATCGAGCAGTTTGAACTTCTCAAGGTGATTGGCAAGGGCTCGTTCGGGAAGGTCATGCAAGTCCGCAAGAAGGACACGCAGCGGATATACGCGCTCAAAACGATCCGTAAGGCGAACATCGCGTCTCGGCCGGGCGAGATCACGCATATCCTCGCCGAGCGCACCGTGCTCGCGCTCGTGAACAATCCGTTCATCGTGCCGCTGAAGTTCTCGTTTCAAACTCCCGACAAGCTCTACCTCGTGATGTCGTTCGGTACGTCAACGGGTGTCGCCGGTGATAGATGGCTTCTGACACCGGTTCGTTCAGTGAATGGTGGCGAACTGTTCTATCACCTACAGCGTGAAGGCAAATTCGACGAGTACCGAAGCCGGTTCTACGCTGCCGAGCTTCTGTGCGCTCTCGAGCATTTGCACGGATTCAACGTTGTCTATCGGTACGCTCCGCTGTCTTACCGTACGTGACATATTGGGCTGACACGGAGGGCAGAGATCTAAAACCCGAGAACATCCTTCTGGATTACACTGGCCACATTGCGTTGTGCGACTTCGGTCTGTGTAAGCTCAACATGTCGGAGACCGAAAAGACCAACAGTGCGTACAGCCATCCAAAATTGTATGAATGCCTCCGCTCACTGACATGCTTTGTCATGCGCAGCCTTCTGTGGTACTCCGGAGTACATCGCGCCGGAACTACTCATGAATCAGGGTTACACGAAGACAGTCGATTGGTGGACACTCGGCGTGCTCCTGTACGAGATGATGGTGAGTCATTCGGACACGAGCTCCTGCAGCTTGTTTGGCACACTGACGCGCTCCTCAGACCGGCCTCCCCCCGTTCTATGACGAGGACGTGAACATCATGTATCAGCGGATCCTCTCGGACCCTCTCCTCTTCCCGCAAGACATGCCACCAGACGCGATGAGCGTCATCACTGGCCTCCTGCAACGCGACCCGTCGAAGCGCCTGGGGTCCAACGGCGCGGAGGAGATCAAGCGCCATCCCTTCTTCTCGAAACACATTGACTGGAACCGGTGCGTCCCACAGCCCTCCCGCACGGCATTACCTGCGCGGGAGAGCTGGAGCTTGCGCATGAGTTGGGTGCTGACGAGCGCGTGGCGTCATTCGCGCCAGGCTGATTGCAAAGAAGATTCAGCCACCGTTCAAGCCGACCGTGGTACGTTCTTCTCACGTCCGATGGCTCGTTCGCGGCCGAGAGCGCTCATTGGCTGCGCCTCGCGCGCTTGCAGGAATCGGTGCTGGACGTGGCGAATTTCGACGCAGAGTTTACCGGAGAGAAGCCGCAGGACTCGCACGTCGACGAGACGCCGTTGTCGGAGACCGTCCAGGACCAGTTCCGCGGGTTCACGTACAACCCCGGGAACGAGTACCTCAGCGAGAGCGTCAGCTATCCCAGCGTGATGGGTTAGACGTCCCCTCGCCCCCCACATCGTTCGCAGATACCGCTGCGACTGCTCTCGGCCCATCCCTTCCCCGCCTCGTTCTGTGTATCCGCGTCACTGGATTCTTGTATCAGTACGCATCCCGCGCCTTAGCTGACACTACCTGCCCACTCGCTTGTCCCTCCCGTTCTACCATGCCTCCGCAAGCCGCAGACGTCCCCCACTGTACCCGTGTTCGTTCCCATCACCTCCGCCGCCGTCCTGCCTTTCGTTGTTGTTTGTCTGTTCGCCTACCTTGTTCTTTTACGATAAGAGTGCATCCGTTCTGTACGCATCCGCATCAGTATATCACTTGCACACATGGACGCTCCCGCCGAATTTGTATCCTTGGTCGTCCTGCCGTTTCATCTCCATCCCTCTCTTTTGAAGTCGTTGTCCGGCATGCATGTATATGGCCGTGTACATATGCTGCCGTTAGGCGGGGGCTCGCTCTGTACATACGTATGTGATCTTTTTGTTCCGTGGACTGGATCGATGGACTTGTACTTATGCGAGTTGAGCAGGTCCTGAGTGCTGTCAGATATCTACATGATGGGGCACAGAATGTCTGCGGTATACTTGCAGCGTGGCGGTGACTGCTCTGACAGAATCCGTATGAGAGAACAATGAAAATCTGTACACCTTGAAGACTCTGATATCAAGTGTGTACGATGGTCGCTCGGGCAGGATGCATCATGGTACAGGATTACTGCTGCCACCTACTGAGTGGATGGGCGCTAGTGCGCTGTACTGGCGTTGATCCCGATCAGTTCCAGATCGCGATGTGCAGATTGTGACGCAGTGAACGTGGAGCGCAAACAAATCAAGGCTGTTGCTGCAACTCGGTGGCCGTACCCCCACCACCACCACGCAATCCGTCGGCAACAAGCCTCGAACTGCACATAGTAGCGGCGTCTCAAGTGCCGCACTTGGCCCCGTCGCAAAAGTACCCAACATGTCGATATTCTACGATCTCATCTCCGCCGAGGAGCTCGAAGATGCTGCCAAGATAGAAGCTCGCAGTGAGCGTCCCCCGCCATGCACAGCACTCTTTTCTCCATCTTGACACGCTGTGTCATCAGGCTACCCGGAAGATGAGGCCGGAAGCCTTGAAACGTTCAGGTGTGATTTTACAATGGTAGCATATGACCACAGTCTCACCGGATTTCCAGGTATCGGCAGTCCCAAGCGCCCGAGCTCTTCCTGGGGGCGTACCTCCCCGCGGCCGACGGTCGAGGACGAACGCTCGTCGGCTACGTCTGCTCGACGCTATCGCCGGACGAGACGCTCACGCACGACTCCATGGAACAGCACGTCCCGGGCTCGTCCTCCATCTGCATCCACTCCGTCTGCATCGACGCCGCGCACCGCCGCAAACAGGCCGGGCTGAACCTCGTCAGGGGGTACGTCGCCCGCGCGGAGCGCGCCGCGCAGGCGGGCGCGAATTACGAGCGCCTTCTGCTCATTGCGCACGACCACCTCCTGGGGTTTTACCAGAAGGCCGGTTTCGAGCTGGTCGGGCTGAGCCCCGTCGTGCACGGCGCTCGGCCGTGGTACGAGCTGCGCAAGGTACTAGCGCGGCCGAGCCACGCAGCGACCCCTCCCTACGCTTCCGTTGAGCAGGCACAGCAAGGGCAGAGTGCCTCAGGATCTCAGCAGCTCCCGCCGGGTTTGTGGGAGGCGCTGCAGCAGCAATCGTCGACGCGCGGGCGGCCGGTAGCGCGGCTGCTCACCTCGTTCCCGAACGCCGTCCAGGACGTCGTCTCGGACGTGGGCCAGGACGCCGCGGGTGGTTTACCAACGAACAAGTACGACCTCCTGTGCCCGCGGCTCGGCTGTGGGAGCGTCATCCTGAAGAGCGGCGTCGCGAGCTGGGTCGAGCGCGAGAGCGTGCAGCTCGACCTCCCGGGGCAGACCCTGCCGGATTGCCTGGGCGCGCTTCCCGCCCCACCCGCTACGGCGCAGTGGTGGCTCGTCAAGCCGAACGCGATGGCGTTTGAGAACATTGGCTTCTCGCGTGCGGTGCAGACGACAGGTACGCTCGCATTTTGGATCATGCCTTTGCTGAGGACGTTGATATGAATTCGGGCCCGCAGGTCCTAACGGCGGCAGGTTGAAGCTCCTTGCGTGCGCGGAGTGCGATCTAGGGCCTCTGGGTTGGTGCGAGGAGGGAGGGTCGGAATTCTGGCTTGCGTGCAATCGTGTTGGGTATCGAGCCTGATTCGCGTAAAACGAAGATGGTGTTACGGTCGAATGTGGTCTCCAACCTGTTGTGTACACGCATTCATGCTGCCTCTTTCAGGTGCGAAAACCACGCTTCGCCTGCAATACTCTTGCGCATTATTGGAGGTTAACCAGTCATCACACCATGATGTGGAAGGCATGTGTAATATACACATCCATACTCAAGTCCGCAGCTCCTTGTCCGTCATGACGGATGTCTAGTAGGAATACGAATGATGAGCATTACATATCAGAGCGCAAGCGCAGGCATACATAGCTGAGTATGCGCTGTATGGAATAGGTACTGGTGTGGACGCACACCGAGGTCCTGCCACATCGTTAATGGGGTAGAATGCGAGAGCAGCGCATGGCCCGCGCGGTATTAATGCATGCGAACATACGCAACATCATATTGTTCAGCTCTTCTGAGTTTGCAGGGCAGGGCCCTGTGCTAGAACATGCATGCGCGAGAGGACGAGATGTGATACACAGCGAGTACATCAAGAAAGAAACGTTGGGATTGCGCAAGGGTAAGGGAACGTACGGTGGAGACAAGGCTTGGGACGTCATAACAATGCGGCAATGACCATAGCAGGATTGGATAGGGGTTCCGAGACAGCAGAGATATCGAGGGCTTGTATACAGCGTATCATCGTACGATCAAAGATAGTAGCTGATTCCTCGTCAAATCTTGGGAAGTTGTGACAGCTGTCTGGACAGAAGAGAGGCATCCCTCCGCGACCTTCACGTGCCGCCTAGAAGAATGTATCCCAGTCATTAGGGACCCAAACAGTGGTGGACGTTAACCTAATTGTTGCGACCATCTCGTCCACCGCCTTCAGGGAGTCAGAACCAATGATTCCCTGGTCGACCAGATATGCGATGACGGCTTTACACCAGTAGAGGCATTCATTCCAGTGGTCGTCATACCGGTACCGGGTGAACCCGCGATCCCGAAGCAACTTGAGGATGTCATCGACAGTGACTCCCTGCCGCAGAGCTGCGAACGTGCGATGGTCTACCGACTTCGTGGAAACGTCGTGTTCCATGTATTCCACCCTGTGCATCACAGCAGACCATGAGCGGATGACAGAGACCTGAAAATGCCACCGGAATACCTACCCGACGTTCAAGATGGGATCCCCTCTGGTCTTTATTGCGTCGACGACGACACCCGCTGTGTGACTGACACGGACAACACCGGGTCGTCCAACCATCTCACGATGTGCCAAAGAGGCGCCTGGAGGAATTTGAGACAGCGAACCATGGAAGGCAGATTCTACGCACCAATGGAGGACGTTGCGACCTTGATAGACGTATTTCGGGAGCCTCTCTGTGTTGTGCATACCTTCAATCACTACGTGGGTGATGCCGATCTTCGCGTGGTCTTTATTCCATTCGATTTACTCCATGTCCTTCGCGACCTTCAAGACGGACAGGTCAGTATACGTGGTCCCCTTCTGTATTGCGCCTTGGACTCACCCACGATTGCGCAGTAGACGACATATCCAAAAGAGGGATGGGCGGCTTCGAGACTGTTGGATGGAGGTTGTCTTCTGCTGCAATGGCGAGGAAGTGCGTCAGCGGTGAATACGACCGAGAACGAAATCCCACCTACCCTTAATACTGTACAGTTCTGCCTTACCAAGGCCCATGGTCGATGACTGCTATTCGGATGGACCTCATGAATTCTGACAGGTCAGTTGTTTATCAATCTGCGAGCACGGTGATTGCATTTCCGTGTTGGCGTGTTCTTCGCCAGGTCCAGGGAGGCCTGCTGGGAGCACTACCGCAGGAGCTCTGTCTAGTTGGAAAACTCCAGAAGCCTACTACGCCCTGGTGTGAAAGACCTTAAGAGGATGCTTGGGCGCAAATTCAACGATGTGAGAATGGTATGATGATGACCGTGTGCAGAGTTGGTGTTCATTCGCAGAAGAGCCCTATCGGAACCTCATTCGTGAGATCCATCAATAGCAGACAATACAACGTTCTCACCGTGACGTATGCACGAGTTACAAGAACAAGCGCGAGCTGGACGAGCGCGGCATATGTGGTGTTAAGAAGTACTAGTAATCAAACCGAGCGCTGAGCGCTGAGAGCGTAAAAATCAGGCAGAGTACAGCCGGAGGACCCCAGCATCTCCTCAAAACGCCTCGTCCAAATGCTGGAAGTCTGTCAGACGCGAGCAATGGCAATCAGATACGGCCAAACGGTTGTGAGTGAGGGACCATACCCACAACCGCGAGCGGGATTGCTGGCAGCGGATTGTCCGAGTACGCTCTCGTTCCATCAATTCCTAGATACCGCAGCGCCAACTTCTGCGAGACTTTGTGAATCATGTGTTGACTCACTTGGCGGCGTATACATCTAGCTGACGCCACGCAGCATCCCTCATGCGATCTGCGAGATCTACGGAAAACGAGGGGTTCAACTTTGCAATTGGATGAGGCAACCTACCGCACGACTGCGATGCATCGAATTGGGTTAGACTCGCACTCCAGTCGGTAGGGGGTCGTCCAGGCTCCAGTCCAGCCTTGCTGAGAGATACTGTAGCTACAGGAGCTGCATGCGAAAGCGGACTCAACGTTCTTAGGCCTCGAGGCTTGAAGCTTGGGCCCTACAAAAAACATTCTAACTCCGCTGAGCGCTGAGCGGGCGCATGAACTCGTGTCGAGTTGTGATGGAGCTCGTCGTTCCCCCTTCGGTCTCTCGCAGAGCGACATAGGTGCTCCTCTGCCGGCTGCGACTCCAAAGCTCCAGACCTAGTATTCCATTCATCCCCACGAAGCCGTTGGTTACCTTGTGACCCGGTATCTGGATTCACTACATTTCCGTCCTCACCATGCCCTTGCGTACACAATACGGAAAGCGACAGAAGCTTAAATTCGCAGTGGCGTACTGCAGTTACCAGTTGCTCGGACTCCTTGTAGACTCGGTGGACTCACTCATGACATTTTTGCGAATCGTTCCTTCCGAGCGACCCCGTTCTGATCACGATGTGAGTGAGCGAACCGACTCATTCATGATAAATCGTGCCGACCTCCCTCCTAGCAGCCGTCGGACGTAGACGGGCTTTCTGACGACGAAATCATCCACCTACCGGAGCCGCCAGAGCTGGCTGCGTCAGGCGCTCCCATCTCATTTCAGTCAGGCGTACACCGCTGGACTGTAGGCACAGTCCTCAAATGCATCCGTTACAGCGGCGCCAGAGGACGAGCCGAGTCAAGAGCCATGGAATTGGTCTTCCACCACACCACCATTCCTATACCACGCGTTCGACGGATCATCGACGAGCATGACTGTCTCAACATACACGGCTACATCATCATGGACTACATCCCCGGTCGCACGCTAAAGGAAGCATGGCCCACGATGTCATTCTTCGCAAAGCTGCGCGTTGCGTTCGTCTTGCGACGATACATCCGACAATTGCGTTCCATTCGCCACCCCCGTACTGCCGTACCAGGCCCTATGGGTCCTGGGCTCGAGGCGCTCAGGGGGCATTCCCCGCTGTACGGCCCAATCAACGACACTCTTGGGCCATTCTCGTCATACGCCGAGTACGCCGCCTTCTGGAATGAACGTCACGCCTATGGCATGACACCGCACAACGCGACACCGGAGGAGGAGGCGGCGATCGCTGCGTCGCTGATTCCCTTCGACGACTCCGCCCCTCTAGTTTTCACCCACAATGACCTTGCGATGCGGAACATCATCGTCGGGGACGACGGCAGGCTATGGCTTATCGATTGGGGGTTTGCCGGATTCTACCCGCCGTGGTTCGAGTTCGTCAACCTACGGTTATCATGGTTGTGCGAGAAGGCTAGAGAGCGCCGGCGTGACTGGCTATGGGATCTGTGCATTCCGTTCATTTGTGGCCCCTACCACTGGCAAGAATGGTGGTACGAATATATGGGTCCGGGGCTAATGTTACGTTGAACCAGGACATGTACTGACTGTAAAATGCGAGTCGTGTACCCTCGGCATCGAATCCGCCGCACGAATATGCAGTATGACACGGTGTACGAAATCTGTCGATAGTCCTAAGTATACGCTCAGGTCTGATACTAGCCGTGACTGTACGGAGATATGTCTCGCAGGTCTCAACGGCGTGGAGGTGCGAGGAAGGCGCGTCTGAGGTCTGGCTTGCGGCCAATCGTGTCGTGCTTCGAATTTAATTCACATGAAACAGGTGGTGTTATGGTTGACTGTTGGTCTTCCAGCTTTGCGCACACGTTGTTGCTGCCTCGAGCAGTTATCCCACAGGTCAGAAAATCAAGGTTCGCTTGCAAAGTCCTCTATAACCATCTGAGGTCAACTGGTCATTGCACAGTGATGGATTAAGCGTGTGTGATGTACATATCCATAGCTGCCAGTCCGCGATGTCGGGTATAAGGGAAGTACAGCACGTCCTTGCCCAAACGTCATGTCTTGAACACGATGATTAAGATCAGCAGCACGAGTATCAGAACAGCAATCATAACGGTCGAGCCTGCGGGAGCGGCGTGTCAGACAAAGGCGATACATCCAGTTACGGGAACATACCGTTCTCTCGTGCGCCTCGCGCGACCCGATCCAGCTTCCGTCTTGCGTGAGAGAGCCTGCTGTCCGTCCTGTCCAAGTCGTGGTCCAGCCCTTCGAGGAGGCCCGTATGCACGTCCAGCTCGTCGTTGATTTGGAGTGAGATGTCTCGCTGTCGTGTGATCGACCGAGAGAGCTCGTCCAGGTGCACGTCCTGGGTGTCCATGATCTGCCGTTGCTGGAGTAGCATCTCATCGGAGGTGTACCCAGCCTCCGGGTCATCCGAGTATGGCGCAAATTCCGAATTGCTCGCGGTCACGGGGGGCGGGGGAAATGGCGAGGGAGCAGCCTCGGGCGAGCCGGGAGCGGGCGATGACGAAGACGACGCGGTCGCGTCGGTCGCAGCTGACGGTGGCTCCTGAATCCTATGCATTTCACGCGTCGGCACTCGATACGTGCATTGCGGTGACACGAAGTCGCGTACCTCTGCACCCCGACGGCGTCCGCCTCTGGGCCCAACATGCCCCGCATACGCTCATGCTGTGACCGCAATAGCCGGGACGCCTCCGATGGGCCGTCCCTCTCCTCCAAATCCAGTATCCCAGTCCGGAGTTGTTCCAAGTTCTTCGCAATCTGCGGTGTGTGCAGTGATGTCGAGTTCAGGTTCTGCAGCCGCTGGCGCTCAAGCAGCAGTGAGAGCGTGTGTGTGGAAAGCGAGGTCAGCTTCGCGAGAGAAGCCATGGCAGTTGAAACAGATGCGGCTCAGATGGTTATCAGCACACCGTAGGGCCTCGCGCAGCGGGTCTATTGGTGGGGTGAGGTGCACGGGAGGTTCGGAGGTCGGAGACAGGATGAGGCGCCTTGACGCAGTCGCGCACACCGACTACGATCATGAGTGGGGTCAAGCCGTATATGGAAGGTGTTATGGAACGAACTTCACACGGCTGTGGTCTCGTGAATGGCGGTAGGTGGTATTACGAGCAGATGTAAATATGAGGTTAGACATAGAAAGTACTACGCTATCTGTGTGCATAGTATTATATATAGACCAGAAGCGGAGTGCAAATTGTAATCAAGAAATCGAAGATGTTCTATCATTAGGTCGGGTGATGTTTGTGTTCGTATCAAGACTGGAGTACGGGAGGAAAAGAGCACTAGTTGAGAGCAGACCGTGCTTGCTGAATCTCCTGGAGCTTCGAAGCTGGGGTATCTCATGTCAGCTGTGCTTATGACTCCAATCATCGTCTGACACTCACCCATGAGCGGACCGCTGTACGCCAGCGAGGTCATAGCATTAATGATCCTGTCCAGACTAGCGGAAGTCCTAACCGAGTCCTCTTGTCTGAGCGACACCGCGCTGTGCCTCAACCGCCGGAGCTCATCAAGTAGGACGTTGCAGATCGTGAACCAGAGCATCTGGCGGCGCATCAGCATCTCCGACTGCTCCGCGATGTCAACCGAGCGCAGACTCACCGCGACAATGGGATCGAGGTGCCGGATCTGGCTCGTGTCCACGATGTCGAGGGCGCGCGCGCTGGCAACCGCGACGGTAAGCGACTTCTGGCGGGACACGGGCTGATGTGTGGCGAACGCCGAGTGCAGTTGGATGACGGACGCGCACGCGAGCGTCCGGCATACGAGCAGTTCCCGCATGTCGTCGGAGGACCGGTTCCTGTACGTGGCAATCTGTCGATGGTAGCTCTCGATATGAGTGTCAAGCGCGGTAAATTGGGCAAGGTATTCGCCCCGGTTGGGCATGTCTGTCACAGCAAAGTCACGGTGAGTCATAAGCCGATAGGGCTGATGGAGCAGGATGAGGTGACGCACCATGACGGTACTGCGAAGACAGGTAGAGAGCGCTTTCGTACAGCGCCGCGGCCTTCACGCGGAATGCTAGGCGCGAGAAGTCCTCGCCTGACTCATCGGGACCGCTGCTCTGGCAGTAGTCGTGGATGTGGTAGTTGTATCCGTGGCGAGGGATGACGACACCCTAGAAGCGGGTAAATACGGGAGTATTTAACGGAGAGACAAAACGTACCTGCTCGTAAGCCTCAGGATCTAGCGGCCACGGCGTAGTGATCGAGATGCCCGCTCGACCCCGCTGACATATGGTCGGCGGAGTGTTCAGCGCGGCGGACCATACTTTCTCAAGGGAAAAAACTGTCCAGAAGGCGCGGATCTGCTCCCCGATAGTCGTCGGATCGATGCCCGCTCTCGCCAATGCGACTACGTTGAGCTGGTGAAGCCTGCAGCCGGTGACAAGCGCGACCGCTGCGAGGCCGTGGTACTTGCCCTCCAAAATCCGGCCGGTGGCCAAGAAATAGTTAGAGAGTAAAACCTCGGTCTGAACCGTGGAAATGACGCCGGCTGCGGGCATCGTCGACTGCGCCGTCAGAGTTGTTCCCGAGACAGCTTGCACCGCATTAGAGCAGAAGAATGCTTCCTTGGAGCGCAGTGTGTTTGAGCTGGACAGACGGCTTCCCCACAGGAATACGGCGTTCAGGAGAGCGTCGTCAGTGGCGCCTGGGGCACCGCGTGGAAGGCTGATAGCCCTTAACAATCTGGAGGGATTCAAGAACAGGCCTAGCTGAGAGGCATGGGTCATGAACGTCTGTACTCTGTTTCACATACTGTGATCAGTTGTCCGTTTAATTGGCAATGTTGGATAACTGTCTTACAGTGACTGCACTTCCAGTGGGGTGGGGGCCGAGAACGATCCTGGTGTGACCCCGATATTGTGAGCGGGGGATAGATGATCTCTGGCTTGGAATGTCATACCGGTGGGTGGAGGTACAGGCGGTGGATTGAGCTGTAGATTGGGCGACCCTAGCGTGGACCCTCCGGGACCGCTTCCGGCTGCTGCATCCTGACGACGAGGGTCGTGAAGCCGAACGGAAGGAGCTTCGCTTGGGTTCTCCAGCTCTCGAATTCTAGCCTCGAGCAAAGCGATATTCTCTTCAAGGAGGCGCGACCTGGTCACCTCCCCGCCGACGGCGTACTCGCAGTCGTCGGGCCTATTGTTCGCCAGACAACGACCGCAAGCGGGCTTGTTCCCGTCGCATCTCTACATGCGTGTCAGTAGACGTCTTCGACGTCGTGATCGACGTCGGAAGAAACTCACGGCTTTGAGTTTACGACAAGGCAGGCATGCTGCACCCCGATTAAGCGGCCTGTTGGATGAGGAAGCCATGTCGATGAACTCTGGTGAATGTTTCTGCAGCGAAGGGACTTGCCTCTGCCGTATATATACGACCAGCCTGCATACCCGTGCTCATCGAACATAGGAAGATTTATCATCTATACAGCGCCCCGTTGGAGAAACTCGTCATGCGTACAGATCGGCTTGACGCCAATGAAACGCACGGTGACTCGGAGGAGGGACCAAAAGCGCTAGGAGCTGTCGACCTACAGGAGCAAGCTGACGTTGTGTAGCATACTAAGTGAAGAGAACCTTGTTCCCATATTCGGGTTTCGCCCTCTGGCCATAGGCGTGCGACCGCATATGAGAGTGCAGGGTCGCTTAGTCAGGCTAGCATCCAGCTGCCGTCTCTGATCGGTAATAGACTCGTCTCTGCGGAGCTAAGGCAGAACGGGGCGAGAGGAGCGCAGCGATCTATCGAGGAAAGTGAGGATTCGGGGCAAAGTACAAGGGCTACAGCGCAGCTTACGATTTCGATTCAGGGCAAGATGGCGCATCGCCCGAGCACCCGTTGCCCTCCGTGCTGGGCTGCTTGACGCCCATAGAAAAGCGATGCGATCTCGATCTGGCGAAGCACGCAGTGAATGCGGAGATGAGCATTGGCCACACGCGTTCGGTCAGGTTGTTCCAACCAGGCCACCCTTGATGCGCAGATCTTGCAGGCCAACCATTCGCGGGTTCGTGTCGGATGCACAAAGAGGTTTTCACGAACCATATGGGGTAAGGGCTCAAAGGCGCTGATAACCCGGGTGCTCACGAAGTTCAGTTCTACACGTCGCGCGGTGCGCGAGGTGTTGGGACGTATACTGGATTATGAGAATACTGTGTGATAAACTTGGGCACCGGCACCATCACTTCGGGAATACCGGTTGCGACGTCAGTACAGTACAAATCTTTGTCCGCCTTGTACAGGAGGGAGGTTCCCGGGTACCTGATAGAAAAATGCTGCGGTCCCGGATACCCATCTGCCGTGAGGATGGGTGTACGCAAGTCGACGGTAGTGGATGTTTGAAGTCAGGGTATGTAGCCGTGGTGGTCGGCGCTGGCCAACGCCGAGGGCCACGTGCAGTGGCAGTGCGCCTCCACGCCCGGCTGACTTGGGCTGCAAACTGCCTTCGCACCTCGATCCGTCGGACATATCCTTACTCATCCCGTCCACAGTGTCCGCTTCATCCCCATAGGGCCGTAACCTGCTTAGTTGTGTTCTGTTTGCTAAGCCGGAATCTCCTGGAGGCAATCTCAATGATCGCCTCGCCCCTGAATTGCTGTGCCATCGCTCTACGTCACCAACCCGGGCAACCGTTCCTCCCGATGTTACAGACTCAATACGCAGCTTTTGTTAAGTTGGCCCCGATTGATACACTTCTGCTCCCGGTGTAAAAATTCTAGCGTCTTCTGTGATCGCAAGCTATACCTCGTAGTCATCTTTCCGACCTCGCGGTCGAGTTCGGACTGGTTCGGCGGAAGGATCGTGCAAACGTCACCCGCATCTTTGGGTCGCGGGCACCCAATACGAGGTTCTTATACGTCACCTCTGTGGACCAGCAAATCGAACACCGACATCACCTTCAAGGGTCCATCAATGGCGGTGTGGCTGCCGGCGGAGGTACGAGTGTTTGCAATAAACATTCCCCATTTGGTCGCTGCGCGCTCGCTCCTGTTATCCGTGTACAGCGCCACGTTTTTTGCTCGCTATCGAGCCTGATGCAGATGGTTTGCCGTGGTGTATCATTGTTGAGCACTTGCCGCACATGGCCAGTTTCCTGTGCTTGGCAAAGGTTACCCGCGGCATCTGGGATGGCCGGTCATCGTTTGGAATTGCCTAGTAAGCACGGCACTCTCAGATCCGTTCCTTTATCAACCATTCTTGCTCCACTGACTCTGACGGACGCCGATGACATCCTCGCCGAGGTGTAGAGTTGGCCACATCCTTCGCTCAAACTCCATGTCCGGCATGTATTCATGTCTCTCCGGTCCAGTGACTCCGATACGCCGTTATTCCGATCTCTCCCAATTTGACCTGTCTTCCTCACCCCCCGCAACAGCCACGGGCCTTTGTTCGTACCCTTGTACTCAGTGCTCCCTGTCTGCTAGGGGTCCGTCCGGACTTGCTACACCGTCTCTCACCGAAGCAACATCAATGTGCCGACTGCGACATCAATGCGAACAGACAAGGGTCATCTCTTCCGCAGATGCTCTGACCGCACAGGATATCCAGGCTGCGTCTCGCAGCGAATTGCAATACATGGTCGGTCTCGGTGAGGCCACACCGTGGGGTTCCGCCGTACAGAGCCCGGTCTGGAATGGGTGGCGTAGTCGTTTATCGCGCGATCGTTTGATAACTGCGCGTACTATGGCCATCACACTCGTACTATCGTTCATCTTGTCAGCTTACGTGTCGCGAGATAATGGTGGCTATGAGTGACCCATGCACCCAGCTAACGGGATGCCTAGTAACCATCCGTCTTGAAGTGCGCCAAAGGCATCGGTATCAGTGCTTCGAGTTTCAAGAAAGAGAATCGCGCCTGCCACACGGGAGGTCTACACCTTGACAAGTTCTGCGTGCGCTTGTTACTAATTGTTAGTATCTATTTCAACGCTGCTCGATCGCGTGAGCGTGAACGCGCAAACGCGCTTAACTATCAGGTAGGAGGTGCCAGTGTACAGGTTTGCCAGAGCCCTTGTGTGATGAAAAAGCGTACAAACATCGGGATTCAGAGCTTCAGACGGCGTTTGTCGTGGGTGACTGTGCGTACAGTGTATACACGGTCACTGCATGTCTAGTCTTGCTTTCGTCTTGGTGGAGTCGACGGCGATCGATCCGCGGCACATCAGCTGACACGGGATTGGCTCGCTCACGAGTTCCATGCAACACGACCGTGTGCAAGCCGCGACTCTTGCTTGCTCATCCGACGCCAATTCGCAATACACGATGCAGGTCATCGTATAAAGCACGGCTAAGAAGATCCATCACTCATGCTCGAGGAGATCGTATCCCAGCCGCCTCAGCAGCGTATTCGCTATGGCCCCTATCCTTCCCCCGTTCACCGCCGAGACTGCGCTGCAGAAGGTCAAGGCTGCGCAGGACCTATGGAATACCCGGAATCCTGAGAAGGTCTGTCTAGTTTACACCGTACGTGTTCCATACGTGCTTGCTGTCAGACGGATAGAATTCGACGTCTTCATCCAGAGTAACACCATATGGCGGAACCGCGACACGTTCCTGAAGGGACGCGAACAGGTCGTCGACTTCCTCACCAAGAAGTGGGATAAGGAAAACGGCTACAGGCTCAGGAAGGACCTGTTTGCATTCACGGACAATAAAATCGCCGTCCAGGTTAGCATCGCCGGCATGGGCGGATGCGAACAATGCCGTGCTCACTCCCACCCCCTGCCATGCTGTCAGTTCTTCTACGAGTGGTACGAGAACAAGCCGGATGGCACCCGGCAGTGGTACCGCACGTACGGTCTTGAGGTACGTCGTCCGGTGCTCTAGATGATCATCCTGCTCTACGCGCGACTGAGCTGGTTTCCGTCTGCGGTAGGACTGGACGTTCGACGATGATGGGCTCATGCGCAAGCGCCACATGAGCGGCAATGACGTGGCTATCTCTGAGGAAGCTCGGTGGTTCAAGGACGGCGTGGACGTGAACTCTCTCAGTATCACGGACGAACACTTGTAGGAATCAAAGAACACGCTGATTCCGGAAGGTCGGAATTGTTCCTTCATACACTTTTGGTTGACTCTTGGATATACTGGCGATATCACACCATTAGGCTCAGGCTCTCGGATCTGTCATGGAAAGGCGCGGCCACGGGGCCGCCACCATGATTGTGTCCGATGTCGCGGTCCACATCTATTCATCTGCACACATCTGCAGGTAACATGGGCTTTCCACAGCTGCAATCTTCCTGTCTAAAGTAGAAGAAGTGCGCTATGAACAACTCTTACTAGCTAAGCGCTGACATGGCCTTCCGATGAGTAAATAGTATGCTGGGAGGCCGCCGGACATTTGGGCGGAGGTGGGTCCTTCTGATACGTTTGACGACGAGAGTCTGAGTGGCAGGGTATGGCTGGTAATTCCACGGAGTTGCCGCGCCGCCGCCACTCCAGGCAAGCTTAGAACGGTAACTTGACCCACTTCCTAGGGTGCGCTCATCCGAACCCCACCCAGCAGGTATGACCGCTCATGATCAGGTAACGCAAATGCTGTAGCAGTCTCTCGCCATCCCAGTGCGCGTGGGACCTGTACTCTGTAATTCCAAGGAGGATCCGCGCACGAAGGTCTTCTATCCAGATAGTGTAGTATATATACTTGAGCGCGGTATGGCTAACATCACCCCCGCTCGTTCAGTTACCTCCCTCTTGATCCCCATGTTTTCGTACCTCTCCCTTCTGTCAGTGGGGTTTGGTCTCGGTGTAATGCTCATTTCATCAAGACTGCGGAGACGTGACGGGGGGCATCTCCCTCCAGGTCCTCGCGGCCGTCCCGTGATAGGAAATCTACCGGACCTCACGCTGAAAGAGCCTTGGCTTCGTGTAACGTCGTGGGCGGAGACCTTTGGTATGTTTCCATGATCCTTTCTGGATGCAATCGTATAGCTACTCAATACGATCACTGCACTGCAGGGGACGTCGTCTTTCTGTGCATTTTCGGGCAGGGTATCGTCTTCTTGAACACCGTCGATGTCGCTTCCGACCTTTTGGACAAGCGCGGCGCCATCTACTCCGATAAGCCGCGGATGGTGATGTGTGGCGAATTGTACGTTTGACGTTTAGAATATCCCACGATCTGTTCTGACGCATTTGCATACCATTTTTATATGTCGTTGTGAGAAAATAGTGCGTTTTCTCCCAGCTTGACTCGGAGTGCCCTGAGCGGCTGAGGCTGTGCTCAAAACATCAGACTGCCTTTGCTCGGTACGGGGAGAACTTCAGGAGGCAGCGTCGAATGCTACACTACGCACTGGGACCCGTCAGCATGCAGGAGTATCAACCGCTGATCATGAACGAGACGTGTGCGTTCCTGCAACGGCTGCTGAACTCGGAGGCTCCTGCCAGTGGGGCCAACCGGGCCTATCAAACCCATGTTAGGAGGTACGTACTACACCACCTCGAACTTGTGGCAATCTGATGTTCCAGGTCTCTCAACCTGCCGTCAGATATATCGGAGGTCTGATTCTCTCCATCGTGTACGGCTATCGGGTCACGGCGGACGACGACCCGCACCTCGAACGCGTGGAAAGGACGTTGGACATCCTGTCGAACCACCTCGTTTCCGCTGGCACCGTCTTTTGGCTTGTCGACTTTGTACCTTCTTGTGAGCACGTGAGCTCGTACACAGTCAAGCCGAAAAACTCACCTCCGTATCGCCCAGTACGACATCTGCCCGCGTGGTTCCCCTTCGCTGGCTTCCAGCGCAAAGCAGCGAAATGGCGAGCATATATCGAGGAGACGGCAACGCTACCATTCGAATGGGTGAAGGAGAACATGGTCTGCATCACCGTGTTTGCCTCTTCATCCATCGGTTGCTGACAACGCCCATTAGCGAAGCGGAGCGAGCAGATCTTGTTTCTGCACTATGCTGTGGTCTCAGGAATCCGACTTGAGAGGATTTGTGACTGCGGAGAAAGAGGACGACATCCGATGGACGGCGTCTACGCTGTACTTAGGTACGCGAACATCTCTTGGCTTCTGGGCTACGCACGAAAGGCTCACTCCCTACCATACAGGTAGCATCGACACGGTGCGCGCCAGTGGGATGTCACCGAAACTAGACTTTTGCTGACATTGGGGTCCTGAACAGACCCTCACTCTGCTTTGCCAGTTCCTCCTGGCTATGGTGCTCTACCCAGATATCGCAAAGAAAGCGCAAGAGGAGATCGACGGCGTGGTAGGGTATGACCGGCTGCCCACCCTGGACGACCGCCCCGCGCTCCCATATCTCGATGCGCTCCTTACCGAGTGCATGCGCTGGGGGCTCCCGTACCGCTCGGCCTTCCGCACCGCCTCATGGAGGACGACACGTACGACGGGATGCACATCCCGCGAGGCACACTTGCCGTGCCCAACATCTGGTAAGCACCCTCTCTCTCTCCCTGCCTTTCCCTCCAGCCGCGGCAGCCGGCGAGGCGCCCCTTCTGGCAATTGCTGACTTGAACAGGAAGATGTCCAGGGACCCGGCGCTGTTTCGGGACCCCGACACGTTCGCGCCCGAGCGCTACCTCGAGGACGTGGACGAGGCGACCGCGCAGAAGCGCGACCCGCGGAGTTACATATTCGGGTTCGGACGCAGGTGCGCGTCCTACCTACTACCTCCCTGCCGCTGGTACTACCGCCCCCTTCCCATTCCCCTTCCTGCATAGTGCGCTTTCCCTTCCTGTCTCGGTCCAGCCTCCTGGCCCAGTGGTATACTGAGCGCTGACGGATTTGGTCCGGCGTAGGAGGTGCCCCGGGGCGCTGCTGGCCGAGTCGAACGTCTGGGTCGCGGTGGCTTGCATGCTCGCTACGCTCGACTTCCACAAAGCGACGGACGCCGCGTCAGGGAAGCCCGTAGAGCCCAAACCGGAGTACTGCGACGCGTCGTTCAGGTAACCTCCCGTCGAATGCTTTGGAGAGAAGGATCATCTGACAGGATCCCGGCACGGTTGTGCTACTTTCTCAGGTTGCCGACGCACTTCCCGTGCGACATTATGCCCAGGTCCGAGCGCGTAGCAGAGCTCATCCGAGAGGCGGCAGCGACCGCGGCGGACTGAACCCAAAAGCTCATTTCGTGGCGACGTCCGGGCCCGTGGCTGTCACTGTGATGACCATATGTGCTAGTGCTGCGAATATATATCGAGGATACGTACAAGATGATACACGTACTAGTTGCACAACAGGACAACAGGGGGCGGTAATCATGTACATGGAAGGAAGATGTAAGTAGACAACTTAGTAGTGAATGAAATGCAATACCCTCTCTCCTACTGTAACCCGACCTGATCAGCCCGATCCGCTTCCCAATCCCCTCCGTCGGCCCACCCAACCTCCGCCAAACTCGTACACAAACAAGAAGAGGCGTGCTCGCGCAAAATACGTAAACCGTGAATGTCCGTGAATGCCATACCGTGCCAAGTCATGCCATGATGTTGTGGTGGGTTTCCCTCCCGTTCGCCCACCCATCCGTGTGCGGCCTCCCTCCGCAAACCAGCGTCTCGCACGAAGCGCACGGGCGCCGCGCGCTCACATTTCCATCTCCATCTCCATGCCGTCCCACTCCTCCTCCTCGATCTTGCCGTGCTTGCCGTGTCCCATCTCCATGTCCATCTTCCGGCCGCGGCTCGTGAAGCCGAAGCGCCCGATGCCCTCACCGCTGTCCTCGGCGACGCCGACGCTGACGCCGTCGACGTCGACGAACTCGCCCTCGCCCTCGTCCGCGCTGCCGCTCCTGCTGCGCGAGTGCGAGTGTGAGCCCGAGCTGGAACGCACCGACGAGCGCGGCAGGCTCCATCCGCCCGCGCCCTCGGACGAGAAGGAGCGCTCGAAACCGGAGGCGGAGTACGAGGCGGAATGGGACGCCGCCGAGGACGAGCGGAACGAGGACCGGGCGAAGCCGACGGACACGGGCGAGCTCCAGGCTTCTGAGGCGGACGCGCCGCTGGCGCTGACGAAGCTGTACCCGCCGCTGTCGGGCGGCTCGCGGTACGCGTCACGGCTCGTCGCGGGGACAGGCATCGGTGCAGAGCGTTCGTGTGCGACCGGGTAGCTGGGAGTGCTAGTGCTAATCCCGGGTACGGGGTGTCCGTTCGTAGCGGCAGCTTGCACGGCGTCATGGGTGGGCACGCCGACGACGCCCGGGCGGACTTGAGTAATGCCGCCGGTGCTTCGGATCGCATAGTCGTGCATGCGCGGACCCGTGGAGGGGGATCGCGTAGGACCCCTCCCGGCCCCTTGCACAGCGCCGGCAGAAAACGATAGAACGGAGGCCGCCGGCACGGAGCTTGAGCTGGGGTACACAACTGACTGATCCAGGGATGCCGAGACTGATGACGCACGGCCTTTTGGGACAGGCTTCGCGCTTTCCTGCTGGCTACCGGGAGCTGCGCTGGGGAGAGGAAGCTGTCCACCGGAAAGGAACGAAGGCCAAAGAGAGCGGTCCTCAGGAAGCGAGCGCCCGCCTGTAGCCGACGGGTCTAGGTGCGACAAGATCGCCGCAGCCTAAAACAGGTATGGGCGGCTGCACGAGAAAGGGGCGCAAAACGCTGCCAGCTCACCTCAAGGAGCTGGACCTGCTGGTGCTTGCTAAGCAGGAACTTAGAGGTCTCACGCCAGTGAGGTGAATGCTCCCAACGGTGCTTGATCAAGCAAGAGGGATGCTTGTAGACCTACGACGGAATGTCAGCGTTGCAGTCTTCAATGATCGGCCGACGTGTGTATAGCAGTGAGTAAACCTGATCAGCCACGGCAATAGAACGGCCGAACATATCCGGAGGGTAATAGTTGGATAGGAGCGAACGTGAATCCCAAAGCTCAGGGGAGGAACAGACTACCAACCTTTGAGCAGCTCTCGCACTTGAAGATAGTCCCCCTCTTCTTGCCAGTCTTCGTGAAGCTTATACCTGCACCACTGATTTCCGCTTTCGTCGGAGGGGTGGCGGAGGCCTCATCCGGTACCATAATATCGTCGGCAAGTTCTTCCTTTGGGAGCTTAGTGCCGGAGTGAGAAGACATTTGCCCACTGGCGGATGTGAAAGATGTGGCGGCCTGAAGCACGCTCGGAGGAGGAGGAGAACCAGAGAGAGAGAGGGTTGCCAGAGAAGACAAGGCTGCCGCAGCAGTCTGGAGCATGACAGGCCTGAGGACGACATATTTGATTCTAGGAGACATTCATAGAACGCAAATAACGCACGAAGGACGGCTGGTGGCCTCCCGTGCATCGCTCAACCTGCGTCTGGCCTGGCCAGTAGAGGAAAGCCGGCGGTGCTTCATGGCGGCATGGGCCTTGGTGGAACTGCCAACGCTGTTACCGCCACCGCTAGTGAGGCTGCTAGGTCCCCTATAGCTCCCGGGCGAGAAGGAGCTGTCGGCAGGATGTCCGGTGGCCGTGGGGATAGGTCGGGCGACGGTGGCAGCCTCAACGAGGGAGAAGAGACCCCGGCCTTGAGGTCCTGCCTGCAAGCAGAGCATCACAATACTGCCGCTACTGAACGAGGACGGCCGAGGATGCATACCGAAGGGCTGCGGACCAGTCCGTCACTCATACTTGAATAGAGTGAGACGCTCGAGAATGTTGCGGTACGAGAAGCGGATTGAGAGTCTGGCAGGGCAAGTAGAGGAACGAAAGATAAGATACGTGGGCATGCGTAGGACGATGTTAGACGAGTGACATAGGACGGTCAGCGGGAGGAGGACATGGTGGATGAATGCAACGAGTGCGATTGCGAGAGCTGCCCAGCCGAGTGCGACTCAGTCCTCCTTTCAAAGTCCGCCCAAATTCAAAGCATTCCCTCTTTCGGCCTACCCCGCCCTGCGGCCTCCGGTCGGTCCGGGGGCGGGCCATTGCCAAAAGGAGACGGCGCGGCCGGGGCCTTTCCCGAGCACCCTCGGCGCCACGAGGGAGAGGTGGCGTGGAGGCTCGGCGTGGCCCCGGACACGTCACGGGAGGGAGTCAGCTGAAGTCACCGAGAATGTGGAGACCGGACCCGATTCGAGTGATCGCAGCGATCTGGAGGCAGAATCGGGGTGCTGTGATTGGCTGGGTTCGACGGTGGGAAGACAGTTGTGGGTGCTTCCTGGGCTCGTCCGAGTCCAGCGCGGCGCTGTGCCCGGCATGTCTCCAGGGAATCGCAGTCGTCCGCGTCACCCCCGGCGAGGCCGAGGGCTATTTCAGCCCTCGCGCTCTCCGCAGGTCATCCCAGGCTGACCCTCTCCTTCTCCTTCGCCATCTAGCGACCTGCTTGCCGGACGATGTGGAACCCCCTCCATCCTCCCCCAGCCTCGCCGGCTTTTGGAAACGGCAAGGTGGTTCCCGAGAAGAAGGCGTCGTGAGTGTTACTTGGCATGACTAGTGGATCAGGCATCATAGAGGCGTACACTTGATGCTACACAGCCACCGGCATTGTAAGTTCAAACGTCCTAGGATGCCGGTGTGCATCCCTTAACATATCAAGCGTGCGCTCGCAACTGAACGGGTTGATCGTGCTGCATGTCATAGCGAATACTGCTCTAGTAGTGATGGACGCAGACGGTTCCGTACAATCATCTTACTCATAATGTTCTCACCTTGCAGCCTCCTCTCCAGACTACTCTTTTCCTGGCTGACCCCTTTCCTCTCCGTGGGGTTTACGCGTCCATTGGGGAAAGACGGTACGTAGTTGTCCGTCGGTTGACACTCTCACGGCGGTTTGACAATCCTATACGCCGCTCCGGCTCGTAGATTTTTGGGAGCTGCCGATCTCGAGTCTCACTGACACCCTCACTGAACGCGTGGAGCAGGCGTTCTATGAACGGTGTACTCCTGAAGAACGCCCGGCATTTGTACTAGCGGAAAATGGCGACACACATAATACCGGGGAGGTATCCCGCCAGACCTCCAACTCCACCAAGCAGGCCTGCGCTGAAACGTCTGATGAGAGACCAGTTGAAAGCGCTAATGGCCTCGGCCCGATCGACTCTAAGAAAAAAGCGAACAGTCCTGGAGGAAGCAAACCCAAATACGACTCATCTCTCCTCAAAGCTCTTCATAATGTCTTCTGGTTCCAGTGGTGGACGGCCGGAGTCCTCAAGCTCTGTTCAGGTGCATACAACGTCACGGAAGCGCTATTAGTAGTGATGCCTAACTTACCCAAACTCCCGTATGCAATGGCGATTAGACACGTTGAACACCACCACACCATTGGTTAACCAAGTCCTCCTAACGTGGTTGACGAGGTCCTACATTTGCCTGCGAGCAAATGAGGCGGAGCGCACCGCGCTCGGATTGCAGAAACCACAGGGAATTGGGTACGGGATCGGGCTCGCTTTCGCCATATTTGCAATGCAAGGTGAGCCCTGAGTAGCGGGGCGGGTCATGAGTGTCTTGGCTCACCTCGATCTAGAGGTATCTAGCTTGGTGTGTCCGTTCGCATTTCTGAACAGGGTGGCCTCCTCACCGCAGTTCACCACCGTATCACCAGATGTCCAATCACTACCAGATGGGTAGGCCGAACTTAAACATTGAGCCTTTCCTCCGCGCTCATCAGACTCTTAGTGGCGATGTCGAACGGCCTGCGCTTGCGCACTAGCGTGGGTGCTCTGCGTCCGCGATCAACGGTGGCGAAACGCTGACTGCCCGCCCGCAGTTGATCGGCGCCATTTTCAGGAAGTCGCTCCGCCTCAGCGGGCGAGCACGCATGAAGCACAGCGTGGGGCAGATCACGACGATGATCTCGACGGACGCGACGAGGCTCGATCGGAACAGCGCGATGATTCATAAGTAAGAGCTCCTGCCGCTAACTCATGTTACCAAGTTGACATGTAATCGATTTCAGCCTCTGGGTTGCCCCAATTCAGGTGAGGGGACCCCGTGTTCGACGCTGTATCTGTCTGAATAAATTCTCGCTCTGTCTGTAGATTGCCATCGGCGTCGGGCTTCTCATACGCAACGTAAGGAGTATTGTAGCTGTTCATTTTGCATGCCGGAACTCACTTATTTCCATGCGTAGCTCGGATACTCTGCCCTGGTCGGACTCGCGGTATGCCCCACCCTTCTCAGATGTCATAGCGAGTTACATGCCAACCAGATGAAAAGATCCTCATAGTCGGATTTCCGATCCATTTCAGCCTTGCGCGGATGATGTTCACCCAACGCAAGAAAGGAGTAGTACTCACCGACCAGCGCGTGCGCATGACGACGGAGGTGTGTCTCAAGCTCGCTCAGCTAGACCTCATTCCCTTACTCAAGCAACCTCCAGGTACTGTCCGGCATCCGGCTGCTGAAGTACTATGCGTGGGAGACCTTCTACGCACACCAAGTCAACGTCCTGCGAGAGCGGGAGGTGAGCACGATCCGCCGTCTGGCGTGAGTTAGCCCCCGATCGTTTAGTCCTGTCACGGGATCTCATCGGGTCGACAGCGTTGCACGATCTGCACTGATCGGGTCTGTGACCGTGATCCCCATCCTCGCGTCGATCTTGTCGTTTGTATGTGGTACATTGCCTTCCTCTATGGGTGCCAAGACTGACGCACGCCACGCGCACAGATCACCTATGGACTCACGAAGCACAACCTCGACGTCGCAACCATTTTCAGTTCCCTGCAATTCTTCAATGTAAGCTCCCTCCCTCTTACTGCACGCGCGATGGACGCATCTTACGCCACCTACCCTGTGCAATGTGACCACAGATCATCCGCCAGCCGCTCGCGTACTTTCCGCTCGTCCTCGCCGCAGCGACGGACGCGCTCGTCGCGCTCCGGCGCATCTCCACATTCCTCCGCGCGGAGGAGCTCGCGGTGCCCTACGCGATCGAGCCTGAGAGCAAGTTCGCGCTCGACGTCGACGCGGACTTCACGTGGGAGACGGTCCGCAAGGGCGACGGCGCGCCCAAGTTCGCGCGTGGCACCGGTCCTGACAAGCGGGACGGCGCGGCTGCGGAGAAGGACGTTCGAAAAGACAAGGCAAGGGAGAAGAAAGGCGAGGACCGGAATGGGAGAGGAGGGGGAAGAAGTCCAGCGGGCTGTTTGGGAAGGAGAAGCAGGGGCCGGAGCTGCCTACGGCCATGTCAGATCAGTCGTCCGAGAAGGCGAGCGGGAAGGAGCCTCATACGCCGCCGGATGAGGAGCCGTTCAAACTGAAGGATGTCAGGTTGAAGATCCCGAAGGGCTCGTTTGTCGCTATCGTCGGACGCGTTGGCTCGGGCAAGGTCTGTCTCCGATGCCTCTCCGTGCATGCCATCTGCTTACCGACCCGTCGTGACAGAGCTCACTGTTGCAAGCGCTCATCGGAGAGATGAGGAAGACGCGCGGAGATGTGAGTTTGCGAGGCTGTAGTCGAGTCCATGCCTGCTGACAATTCTGGGCAGTGTACCTTCTCCTCCACGGCCGCCTACGTTCCCCAGGCCTCCTGGATCATGAACGCCACGCTGCGGCAAAACGTGGTCTTCGGGCAACCCGATGACGATGCAAGGTACGCCATCTGCCTCGTCTGCCTCGCCCAAGGAGTATTTCCCACTCGCATTCATACGCAGGTTCCACGAGGTCATCCAGGCGTGCTGCCTCGAGCCCGACCTCGAGATGCTGCCGAACGGCGAGGAGACGGAGATCGGCGAGAAGGGCATCAACCTCAGTGGCGGGCAGAAGGCGCGCGTCTCGCTCGCCCGTGCCGCGTACTCGCGCGCGGACATCGTGCTCATGGACGACTCCCTGAGCGCGGTGGACGCGTACGTCGGCAAGCAGCTCCTTGAGCGCTGCCTTCTCAACGGGCCGCTTGCGGACAGGACGCGCGTGCTCGTCACGCACGCGCTCCACGTCCTCGACAAGACGGACTACATCTACGTCATGGACGAGGGCGTGGTTGTCGAGCAGGGCACGTTTCAGGTCAGTTCGGGTCCTATGTTGTTGTTTTCTCGTGTGTCCGCGTCTGACTCCGTGGTTGTAGGACATCATGGCGAATGGGCAGATGTTTGCCCGCCTTATGGAGGAGTACGGTAGTCTCGAGAAGCAGGAGGAGATAATTGAGCCTGAACTTGTGAAGGAAAAGTCGGCGGCGAAGGTGAAGGACGCTGGGCCTCCCAAGGAACGTATGGCGCTCATGCAAGAGGAGGAGCGACTGACCGGCGCCGTCTCGTGGTCCGTCTACGCGAAGTACTTCAAGTTCTCGGGTGGGAAGACCGTTCTCCCCATGATTGTCCTCTGGGTATGCCTGTCACAGGGTGCACAAGGTGAGCAAAAATGGGGTATCTCGACTACCCGGGCTGATATTGACGGTGTCATATAGTGGCGAACAATCTGTTCTTGGGTTTCTGGACATCGCAGAGCATACGCGGCTTCGCCCAAGGCGACTATATGGGGACGTACGCTGGCCTGGGTATCGCAAACGGCATCTTCTCGTTTGCTCTTAGCATGACTATCAGGTGCGTTACAAGTCTGGTCATGCTTCATGAGTTCACGGAATCATCCTAATCGCCATGTGGCGCAGTTTAGCGAGCCTTACAGCCGGCCTGCGCATGTTCACGGCCGCGCTGATGGCGGTCCTCCGGTCGCCCATCTCGTTCTTCGACACTACACCTATGGGTGAAGACTGACGTACTATACCTTTAAAGTAATAAGGGCTGATGTGTCGGGCTTCAGGTCGTATCATGTCGCGATTGTCCAAGGACCAAGACACGGTCGACGCAGAGCTCGCCATGCAGGCAATGCAGGTGAGCGCGCGTCATATGCACCGTTTCAAGAGACCACAACGTTGACTGTTGGTGCGATTAGCTTCTCACCACCGCCAGGTATGCATCTTGCGTACTTGATTGCTTAATTTCGGCTGATTTTTGCTCAGCTCAGTTATCGGTACCGCAGCTCTGGTGTTCTACACCTTCCCCTACCTCGGCATCATCTTCGTTCCGCTTCTCATCCTTTACTATATGGCTGCCGTCTATTATCGTCGGACCTCTGTGGAAGCGAAGCGACTGGACTCGTTGCTCAGATCATCACTCTACTCTGCGTACTCTGGTGCGTTTACTCTCTTCTCCGCGCTATGTGCGACGGAAGGCTCACTCCGTTGTGTTGTAGAGACCCTGACCGGCTTGAGCACTGTCCGTGCATATCGCTCACAGGTGCGTACCATTTGGGGGCTTCCGCAGTGTGAGTCGCTCACATGCTCGGCTCGTTAGGACCGCTTCGTCAACAAGTCCGAGCAAGGCCTTGACCAAGAAAACCGAGCATACTACATGACCCTCGCGATTCAGCGATGGTTAGGAGTTCGTCTGGATATCTTGGGTAATATTCTGATCCTCGGGATATGTCTCTTCTCGGCCGGCTTCAGGAATTCTGTGGACCCGAGCAAGATCGGTGTCGTATTGTCGTATACCCTGAGCAGTGAGTGCATGTTGTATAACGCGATAGGTTCGTCCGCGCTCATCCCTCGTTCCAGTCACGCAGACATTTTGTGAGTCGATTCAACCTAGTCTCGTGTACATGCGCGGACCTCACCGACATTGTCCGTAGCTCTCCTTGTCTCCACTTATGCGCAGAACGAGCAGAACTTTAACGCTGTCGAGCGTATCTTGTACTACACGGAGTTGCCGAGCGAGGGCGCTTCGACCACGCCCAACGACCCTCCGGAGTCCTGGCCGGAATCGGGGGAGGTCAAATTCACCGATGTCGAGATGGCGTATCGCCCCGGACTACCGGCCGTGCTGAAGGGCGTCAGCTTCAACGTCAGGCCAGGCGAAAAAGTCGGTATCACACGTCCATATATCAGGTGGCATTCCATTGACGCTATCCGGACAGGTTGGCATCGTCGGACGGACAGGCGCAGGCAAGAGCTCTCTTCTCCAAGCGCTGTTCCGGATAGTCAACGTGCAAGCCGGCCGTATCGAGATTGACGGGCGCAATACTGCCGAGATCGGGCTGGACGTCCTCCGCGGACGCTTGGCTCTCGTCCCGCAAGACAGCTTGCTGTTCAAAGGTACTCTGCGCGAAAACCTGTATGTGAAGTATGCTCCTAGGACTAGCGTTCAACGACTGACATGCGTTCGGGGGTAGGGATCCGACGACCACTCGGACGGACGCAGAGCTGATAGATGCGCTTCGCCGTGCATGGCTCCTTCCTCGAGATGGGCCCCCGGATCCGGTGGCGGAGGCGAAGTTCAGCCTGAACTCTAACGTCAGCGACGAAGGCGAGTGTCAACGTCACTGCGTGGCTGTGTGCCCGTACCTGTGGTTCAAGCGAGTACTCACGATCCCACAGGCTCGAACTACAGTGCGGGAGAGAAGCAGCTACTCGCGCTATGCCGCGCCCTCGTCAAGAACAGCCGTATCATTGTCCTGGTCAGTCCACTTCCGCTCTGGGACCTTCTGATATATCTGATCATCTACAGGACGAGGCGACGAGTAGCGTCGACGTCGAGACGGACGCGAAAGTCCAGAGAACGATCCAGACGGAGTTCGCGGCGTCCACGCTTCTTTGCATCGCACATCGGTTGAACACCATCGGTATGTCTCCCGTCCTCCAGCTCGCTCCCCATCCGCGACCGTTTCCCAAGTTCCTCCCCGCGCGACGGACCGGCATCACTGACCGGTACGTTGCGTATCGTCTCACCCAGTGTACTACGACCGAATCCTCGTAATGGATGCGGGGAAGGTGGCCGAGTTCGACACGCCGCTGAACCTGTTCGACAAGGAGGACTCCATCTTCCGCTCGCTCTGCAACGAGGCGAACCTCTCGCGCGCGGACATGCTCAAGATCCGCGCGACAGTCCACGGGCCGCTCGACGTTTCCGCAGCAGGCTCGGCTGAGGGTTCAGATGCCCATGGCGCAGCAGAGTCACAGTCATGATGGACGTGATGTGCATGGTGTAGATACCAATGTGGGCGGCCAGATGCTGATATTGCGAGTGCGTTTGGGTTTCGACCCCCGTTGAGCAGGCGACGATTGCTTCATGTACTAGACCCACATTCTTAACGACATTGATGATTTTGTGTACGGACGCTCGTCGGATGGAAATTTGCGTTCATGCAGGGCAATTATATCAACCCCCTCGATATCACTGGAGTAGCGATCGTAAGGCCTAACGCGGCTGGGTTAGGTACTAGACAGCTCGTACGACTCCGCTTCCGCCGAATCGCAGTACGTAGGATAGGACAATTCCTCGTCAGGCGCTTGCTCGAAGACCAGGCCGCTGCGCACGGTGAAGTCCTGGATGCTGTGCCCCGACGAGCGCGCGGCGGCTTTGCGGAGATTGAGCAGTACTCGGGAGCAGAGCGTGCTATGGATCGCGCGGTGCGGTCTTCCGGGTCGTCATGGGTGTCAGGCGTCAGGATGCGCATCCTGAGTATGTTGGCGAGATGAAGCCACTCACAGTTGTAATGCCGATGATATCTCGACCTGTCCATCGGTGAGCGGCAATGATCACACTGTCTGCAGGGGGTTACTTTACCGGCGCGACGAGCATACATAGCAAGTTGGCGACGGATATACCAAGCATCAGGCAGTAGAAGCCCATCCCTGTGCCAATCCTTAGCAAGAATCAAGCGGTGCATAGTAAGCGACATTATACCGTCGCGGTACAGAGTGCGCAACAATAACGGCAAGGCGCCATCACGGCCTGCATTAAGATTTCAACAAAGAGGTCGACATGCAAATACAAAACTTACCCCTTGTCATGTGGTGCTTGAGTATCGTGAGAGAAACGACCGCTAGGGAGGCAAGGTCCACAGATGACTACCGCGTTTGGCGTGGAAGGGGCGAAGCCATAGGACCCACTGGTTTCGGATATGATGACAGACATGTAGAACACCCAGCCGATGCTGTCCGAGATGCTAGGCACGCATCGGGTGATTTCCAGCACGTCTTCTGACGGATCTAAGGAGCGATCAGTGTACCGAAAAGAAGACTAGATCGGTAGCCGTACAATGTAAGCCTTGGATGTAGACAGGCACCAACGATGCCGTTGGGACCTGACCAGCCCGAACGATCAGCCAGACATGACGAGGGACATCAACGTATACGTACTACGATGATGACACCATTGAGAACCATGATGCCCAAGACGATCCGATTGAAGTTCCACAATGCCACGGTCCGGACCATGAGGATTACTGGCGTGCGCGTGAGCGGACTGCTTTCTACCCGTACGTCATACGCACCTTCGGACACAAACGATCCGCCCGGATAAAGTACTGAAGGGCATTCTGAGTTACTGCATCCCTGGGCAAAAGGGATGGGCATCCGACCTACTAGGATGTCCCATAACACTGCGCAAAGCTACCGATAGCGTGAAGCGGGACGCTCAGTCGACTTTTCACCTCCACAGCGTGAGAGTCAGCAATGGCTTACCTTGGGTTGCCGGACCCACAGGAGGACTGGTAGATGGGAGATGTTGAGTATCCGCCTGCAGATGCCAAACGAAGTTGCCTCACTATACACGCCAAGCGACACATCGAAAACCGGCAGATAGCGGTTTATGTAGAATATGATCTTCATTCCACTGAGCCGTGACGGCCATACCAGATCAACCTGTACTCCGACACGAACATGTTGGCAGGTGCGAAGCGAAGAGGTATGGAAAGTACTCACCTCATCGCTGAAGGTTTCAACAACATCAAGGACCTGCCAGAAGGTCACACATGGCCCAAGACCATTTCAGACGTAACCGCTCACAATGTACGTTATCGAGGCAACTTTACCGAGCGAAGTTGATGAGCGATGGACACTAGTACGCAGATCGTCCTGACACTCACCTCCAGCATACTGTGACGTGCGCCAGGGCATACGTC
Organism: Trametes elegans; assembly: GCA_022606155.1. Taxonomy (NCBI): domain Eukaryota; kingdom Fungi; phylum Basidiomycota; class Agaricomycetes; order Polyporales; family Polyporaceae; genus Trametes; species Trametes elegans. The sequence continues at coordinate 1,243,728 of JABYQO010000003.1, read as the reverse complement.
TATCTGTCAGCCGCCATCCTCCGGACCGCAGTGCTGCCGTACTAGAGTGCTCACCTTGATCAACTGCAGGAGGTCCATATGCCACAACGCGTCCCGCAGGAGCGTCGCCAGGTCCGCCATCGGCCAGGGCGTAGACCAGAGTTGTCAGCGGATGGGGCGGTCTGGGGATTCAGACGACGTGCCACCGGCCGAGCCATCTCCGTACACTATTATATAGAGGGCGTCCTGAAGGCAGCCTCCGCGCCAGAGGACATTTTACGTGACCGAGCCGAAGGCGCAGCGCGCTTGCGTAGCAGCGGTCGGAACGCCCACTTTACACCAAATCAATGGGGGCCCGTGAGATGCCCAGGACTTCGGATGCCGCTCGCGCCTTCCATACGATACATATCAATCCACCCGGCATGAACATGGTGAGGTTGGAGGAAACTGCCACTCACCGACAACATGTCGGCGAAAGCCGCGCTATATGAATGAGCGTTCTCTCCGGTCAAATGAGACATTCAGACCGGCATTAGCGATGAGAACATCGGATCGGAGGCGTGTGCATTTGCCTTATGAACACACCCAAGTGAGGAATCACATTTCAGCTCCCGTTCAGCAGCCAAACCACTACAATACTAGCGGTGCTCTGCACCTCAGTTATTGCAAACCTCGGCCATGATGGCGCTTGGCAGCCGCACCGTCAGGGGCCCGACAAGTCAGATGCTGATGTGGATACCGTTCGGGCATGAGCAATGCAACCACAAATATGATATACGACAAGTAAGCATGCGCCTCGGCGTGTACGCGACCTCCAAGACCAATCGCCTCGATGGGAGGTCAGCATCCAACATGATGTCTTCTCACAAGTTGAACAACACATACCATAAGGCAATGCCATTGCTGCGGAGGAGGCCTCTCACGACTCTGATAGTATCGTGGGCGCCCCGAACTCCCCAGAACCCTCTCTTGGGCGTTTTCCCTCCCGCCCGTCATCCACATCGTTGTCAGCATCTCCCCCGTTGTCCTCACCATCGCTCGCGTTCAGGTCGAGCTCTATGTCCCACATGGGACTTGGCGGACGCTTGCGCGATACGGAGGGACCAACAGGAGGAGGCCCAATTTCAGGGGTTGGTTCTGGCGAATCGTTGAGATCGAGCTCGATGTCCCAGACAGGGCTCGGTTCGCGAGGTGCCCGTGACCGAGGGGCAGGCGGAGCACGCGGCACGACAGGGGTTGTCGTTTGGCTGTCACTGGTGCCGCTTGGTCCGACTACCTGTGTCGATGACGACGCTTGCGTGCTGAGGTCATTCGCACGCTCCTTGCCTTCGCCCGATCCTTGGCTGGCAGCGGGCTGCTGACTCGCACGGAGCTGAAGTTGTGAGCTAATGGGGAGCGCGCTCGTGCTGTTGTTCCGAAATGGCTTGTTAAAGGCATCTTGGATACGCTTCGCTTTCACTTGGCCGAAGCCCGGCAGGTTCTGGAGCTGTTCGGAAGAAGCGCGAGATATTGCTGCGAAGCTCTATAGGTGAAGGACGCGCACGGCATACGTACGTCAGTAGCGCTCGAATTGGGACGCCAACGTACTGACACCGAAGGACGTCCGCAACGTCTCGACGTCGGTCTTGTTCACTTTGCTTATGCTGGTCAACGCCGTGCGAAGCATTGAATGATAGTCCTTGTCGACTCGCTCCTTTATGAGGTCGGGGGGCTTGTGTTCGAATTGTTTGTATGTTGAGAGATAGTAGCCCGCTTCCTCGGCACTGCAGTATCTCAGCGAGCGACTACAGAAGAACGAGATCACACTTACTTCCACGCAACCATTATGGTTATCTCGTTGATTAAGCATATCTACAGGTATCATTAGAAGGGCAGCGCGTGGTATGATAGGGAAATCCACCTTCGTTAATTCACGTATGGGATCCTGGTGCTCGCTCTGGGATGTCGCTCCTTCACAACAATTTTGTGTTATGCCAACGGTATGCACTGACCACATCACACATCAAGAGTAGCACCCGTAAGTTATATGAGTGTCCCAACTTCTCTATTCGTTGATGGATATATTCGGGGTGGAGTCTATGGTACCTCAAACTGGTGTATGTGAGCATGGTTCTCCATACCAGAGCAACAACAATCTGCATCATACGTACCTGAGGAACAACACTCCGGTAGTTCGCCCTACCTGGTAGTCGGCGACGATTTCACCAAACTCTTTTCCGACGTTCCTGATGCATTCAAGGACCGGGTTCCCCCTCTGCATGCGTGCGCGGCTGCCGTCAACGGGAAGGAACGCTGTGAACAAAAACGGACTCACTTGACACGGGTTGACTATGATGTTGTTCCCTGACCCTGGAATCACAACGGGTGGTTTTGGCGGGCCACCCGGCCTAGATGTTGTACCTGCCGTGGCGACGGAGGCCATCCCAGTAACTTGCCGACTGCCTGACCTGAAGGATGAACCACAACCTGGCCGCTTGCGGATCCGTCGCGAGCGCTGAGCACTCTTGGCACAGCAGAGGCCGAGGCTCGGACGATGCCGCCGCGTCAACGGCGCTCCGTCGCTCACGTGCCTCGCGCACCTCGTGGGCCGTAGCGTCGACTCGGACTCGCAATGGTTCCTTGTCTGAGTCTCGTCTTAGCTCCAGATTGTCAGAGAATGCACGCAACATTCAACGCATTTGTATGTTTTAGGTATGCGTTTTCTATTGTATAGGTTGTCTACGCGCGATGTACTTATTTGCTCATTGCCTGAAATAATGCAGGAATGGCACGACTGAACATGTAACTCGGCGTACTCGAATAATACGTTCAATTCGTCAGTATCTATCACAGCCCATGGAGACATACATACAGCGGCCATCAAACATAACACGAGATCGTGTAGAGGCGGTGCTGACGTCGATCAGCACTCTCGTTCTCCCAACGCTCGCCCCTCTGGTTTGGTCGCAACAACCCCCGGCTTCCCGATTTTCGTCTTCACCAGGCCAATATACAACTTGTACCTCTCGTAGATGATACTCTCTTATACATGTTTCAACAGGCGTGTGAGGACGGTATGCAAGGAACGGAGCTGCATCCTGCAAGCCAGTGTCAGGGGCGCCGCCAACCGTCCCTGGCACGGCACCGCGTGTTTCAAACCTATCAACCGGATGAACTGACTGCCACGGCCTAGCATTCCACGCTGCGGCTGCATTCATTGACCCCTGCTCTCTTCCCCAATTGGGTAGATGGTAGTCAATCACATATCCAGACTCACATGTCCTCGCTGCGTCCTAACCATCCTCCCCGCTCGTGTCCTCGTCCTCAGCGACAACAAGTGCGTCTTCGCGGGTATCGACGACGCTCTTCGCTGGACTCTGCACTTCCCTTTTTTTCTTGATCCGTGCTTAGTCTGCGAATGATGTCCGAGATCATTCACCCAGGACCGACGGTTGGCGCATTTTTCGTCGGAGGGATTGTTGGCGCATCGTAAGTGCGGCACTTCGCGTGCCGGCATTGCTGTGTCGAGTGGCTCAATAGGTACTCTTCCAGACTATATGGTCTGACATGCTCCCAAGGGTTCGTGTACTACACTCGCCGCCAGAAGGACTCCCCCTTAGTGCGGTACTATGTACGTTCTCGTTACCATGCTTCGTATGTTAGTACCTCACGTCTCTGGCATCCTGTAGGTGCTCATAGTGTGGTACGCTAACAACGCAAGGACCGGGACTGTTGAACTGAGGATCTCACAGGCTGGTGAACACCGTAGCCATTTTCCTGATGACACACATCCTCTACTACTACTTCATCACTCATTACGGCAATCCGATGGCTTTCATGAACCCGATCTGGTATGTGCCTGCCCTGTCGCTCAGTTCACAGAGTTCTGAGTCAGTCCCTAAATGTAGGAGTTTGGTGGTAAGCATATCTGCATTGCCGTGAGATGGTGGTGCTGACATTGCATTTGCGGAACAGACACTAGTCCTTCTCACCGTGAGTGTCACGAGGAATCAAGCTGTTTCGATTTCTGAGATTCTAGAGCTAGTCAATCGTGAGCTCCATGGTTCGGGGGCAAGTCCACAGTACTTCTATTCCTTCTGGAGGGACGTTCTCACGATAGGTTACCATTCAGGATATTCATCCATGGCGTCTGGCGTTGTATGTATCCTCTACAGCTGGCCATCAGTCAACGGCTGATACTGTTGTAGTGAGTAGTCAGAATCTGCTCCTGACCCCGGCGTTGGTACGTCTCTCGAGATTTGGTATGTGGTTCACTTGACAAACTTCTGGCCAGTGCATCGTCTCTCTATTCGATTTTGGTACGGCGTGCGGTTGTACAACCACACACACTCTCTCTTTCTCTCTAGTACTGACATGTGTGACATGATTGATAGTCTGTGGTATGAGTAAGTCATTCCATGTGTACGCGTTGCACGAGACGATAGCCTGACTGTCCTTTGTATAGTCCTCGCGACCAAGGGGTGAATATGCACACGAACACCCGCATATACTCTCCTCTCATCTAGTCACAGATACCTTAATACCGCAGGTAACTATGACAGCTTGAAGGCAGGTCTTCCGACAACACTATGAGCTTGTCGCTGCTTGTTAGACTGTTCACGTCCGACTACCTCGTGTAGGTACCGCTTTACTTCAACTTCGCGTCATCTGTCCTCGCGGACGCTTCTGTCGCCGCGGCACTGCTTTGCCTCTTTCGTGGAACTAAGAGCGGCAACTCAAGGTACGCATGATACGCACCAACCCGAGGACCTCGGATGTCAACAGAACTGAGGCTCATTCGTATCGCTCCATAGGACCAATTCTTTCCTCGGGCGGCTTATGCTGTATACGGTCAACACAGGTAGGCTGATATACCTAGTCGATCCTTTCCCTTGCTCACCCAGTCGACCATCTTCTAGGGTTATTGACTGCGTGCGTATCCTCCCGGCGAAGTAAAGTGTGACTACTGAACGTACCACGTTAGCGCTGATTCTGCCGTCGCGCTCATCACGGTAAACTCATATGCCCGCGTGCGTGAACGGAAAACTGATGGCGCCTCAGTACGCAAGCATGCCGAACAACTTCATCTTCCTCACGCCCTACCTGGTGTTGAGCCATTGTGCGTCCTTGTTGACCCTGTCCCCTTCCCCTCACCGGGCGGCTGATTCTATCAATGTGTTCCACATTCCAGTGTACACGAACGCGCTCCTCGCTTCGTAAGTTCCGTTTCTTAGCTCATGCCTGCCGTATCTAACACGTCGCGCCAGGATGAACGAGCGCTCGAAGAGTAAAACCGATGATCCGTTCGTCGCTGTCAGCCTCAGCACGGTCTCCCCTTCACGCTTCCCCGGGACCTCCATCTCCGGACAACAGGTGAGTTCGTGCAGGCGCATGTAGCTGAAACGACGCTCGGATACTAACAGCTGGGAAGTTGGAAATTCCGATACACACCGTTGTGGAAAGCAGAGTGGAAGGGCCGGAGCACGAAGACAACAAGTAAGTCCCCGTACAACGTTCCCATTGAGCGCAAACGCTGAACGTTGCCACAGGGAGTACCCGCTGGGCAAGTCGTTGTAGGAGATCTGAGCATTGCCGCTCACTCGGGGAAAGCACGGATACGTATTAGCTTAGGCACACTCCCCGTCCTATACAGTGTACCTTGGGGGCATGCATCGTCCGGCACGTTCTAGACACAACACACGACCAACGGGAACCTGCGGCCTGTGGTAATGACCGAGGGGCCAATGGCCGACGCGGCCCTATAAGCTAACGATACAGTGGTGTGTTGTACAAATAACCTGGTATCTACTGCTCCCCATCCACGAAAACCCTGGGTATCCGGGTATCCCGCTGACGCGCCATGATTGCGAGAAGACCCACTCACCGCAGCCGCGCGCCGATCTGCTGGTACTCGCGCTCGATCGCATACATCTCGAGGTCGAACACGCCCGATTCGCCACCGTGCGCCATAGAGTCTTCGTCCTCGAGCGAGCGCGAGCGGTCGTCGACGAAGCGGATGCCGACGGTGGGCGTGCGCGGCGTGTGCGGGGACGCGGGATCGTCCCACGTCAGGTCGTCGTCTGGGTTGCACGATGCGGCGTATGCCTTGAGGTTGAGCACGAGCCGCGAGCCGGCGACGTTCACCATTGCAAGCGCAAAACTGCGCAAGCCGGAAGTTAGAGTTCGGGGCCATGTGTGGGAGGGGGTGGGTATGGGGATGGAGACGTACTAGCGTGCGAGGCCGAGGAGGTCGGGACCGGCGAGGGCCCATGTCATGAGGGAGAAGAGGGAACAAACTGAGCGAGGGCGCGCATGTCAGTCAGTCTATCTGGCATCTTCCGCCACGGAGTGTGGACGCACAAGTGACGGCGACGAAGTACAACATTCCTGATTCCAAGGACCATCAATCAGTCAGTGTCCATATTTGAAGGAAGGATGGTCGTTCACCGTCGCGATAAAGGAGAAGGGAAAGCGAAGTCAAGGAGCGGCGCTGCCCTTGGTAAATCATGGCTAGGATTGTGAGCCCAAAAAGGAGTGTTTCGAAGAAGACGCTGTATGCATCACCATGGTCAGCGCCCCGTATGTTCGTGAGCATGCGGAGCGGAAGGTTCATACCTGGGAAGCCAAACAGCCCATATGTAACTCGGTGCCTATCGGGCGGAGAAAGGTCAACATGAGCATGTGCGTGGCATTCTTTTTCGCAGGGACACCCACACTTCCTACGCATGCGTGATGATATGGTCGGAGGTCCGCTGGGAGGTGGTCAGGGTCTGACAGAAGGCAAATACAACGGAAGGGACGTTACGTACCGATAGTGGGAATAAGCGAAGCGGTCGTGACGCCGGCGGAGATGGCGAAGTTGAGGAACCCGGCAGTCCAGAGTGTCCATGCAACCCATGTCTTGCCGTTGAAGATGGCGTAGAGCCGCCATGCGACTATTGCTGGCAGATGGGAGTATCCCGTCAACGCACCGTGGAAGACTTATGTATAGTGGACATACCATGGATTGAGATGTAGGAGGCGATGGTCACGTAGCTCTGCACAACCGTCCATGCCTTGCAAAACTGTTGGCCCCGCTGTCAGCAAAGCCGGTGGGTGGGATATTCGACGCGGGATGCAGTGCGTACTACGATGGAGGCTGCCCCATCACCAAACAACTCTATGGATAGATGTCAAGGTGTCCGTCAGAAACCGACCAACTCGCAACGCACCGTAGACATCGAGAGCCAAGACAACAGGACTGAGCGATGGCATTAGATACATGGAGAAGGCTCGAAAGACCAGCCGCGTACATGCAATATCGGTTCTGGGCATCCATGAGTAACCATCGTGCATTGAATGAGGGAAGTACGCACAAGGAGGAAGATAATCGACACGACGCCTTTCCTGGCTCTCCAAATGAGGCTGACCTGCACGTCAAAGGTCAGTATCCCCCATGCAGATTGAAGCAGTATCACCGACTTCGTCTGTGAACTGGCGAAGTTGTCAAGGCAAGGCAAGCGAGAGAAGGTGATGAGAAGCGCACCGTAACAAGGTGGTCGTAGAGAAGCGCGGTGAACCCGACGACTGCCGTGCGTCCCCGCACATCCTCAGTACCTCTGCACGCTGCAGCTCAGGAAACATCAGGATGCTCACGGGTCATGGTGCTGGCAACAAAACGTGTCAGCGCGCGTCCTCGTGTGATGCACGCGCCAGAAAACGTGTCTACTCACTGAACCGCCGCGCTGTGCACGAGGAGCGTCTCTAGCGGCTCGTCGAACGGGACATCCATGGCGGCGTTCATCCTGCACACTCAACTTGCAGTCATCGACCAAGGCGGACGTGGAGCGGGGACGACCGCAGCGCCCGTCCGCCCGTCCGGTCGTCTTTATTGTGCGCACCCGTCCCGGTTATCAGGGGCACACGGAGACTGAGATGCGGTGCCGTCGTGAGCCCTGGCTGGACTTCCCCGGATTCGTTCTGTTCGAAGCCTCCCGGGACCCACTGCCCGCGGACGCTAAGCACGATAAGGCAGTCTGAAGGGACGGTGGGTGCCGGACGGGCAGGACGCGAGCGGCACATGCGCAGGCGGGAGCCCCAGGCAACTCCGCGATGCGGGTCCCACACTGCCGTTAGCGCAACCCGCCTGTGGGTATCCGGGTGTTGGTCGAGGCTGGAGGGAGCTGCTGGAGTGCACACAGCGCCCCGGAACAAAGATATACAATAGATCCGGGTGTACGGCGCGGGGGGTTCCGTACCGCAGGCATCGTGGCGCATCCCATCCGTCGAGCAGACTCTCCCGGCGAGAGAGATCTATCGTACACGTCTGAGCAAGGCGGTTCCTCGTCATCGACCAGACGCTGCTCGTCGACGCGTCCGACGGCGAAGACAATGCCTACTATATCGGGCGACCGGCCCGAGCAGCGACTGCCATGTCGGCATCCGGCGCTGCAGCTACCGGGGTTGAGCACTGCCCGAAGGCGGGAGGATGGTTCGAAGACCTGTGCATTAAACTTGCACGACTCTGAGCATTGATATCGGTTAGCCAACCGATTGCGGAACGAAGAGAGTTGCGTGCTGTCTACCTCTCTGCGCGAACGGGAGGCGGTGCCCACACCAGCACGTCGCACGCGAATGGTGATATTATGGCCTCGAGGCAATTTACAGTGCCTGACCAACCTGGAAGTAAAAACGAGAAAAAGTAATGATACACTAGCGTATGCGGAGAGCGGTACCCGATGAGGCGAGAGTGACCTAGGCCATGGCGTATGGTGCATACTTCCAGTAGCTACACGAATCACATTGCATGAGGATCAGGCGGGAAATTGGGCCGCTCGTGGGTGGTAAGCTTACCCTGAGTGCTTCTTGGCTAATAGGTGAGGAATCATTACTTTTCGCAGTATCCATGGCATTGGTGGCCAGATATTCTTGTATTGTGGCGCGGTATGGCTGCAGGGGGTCAGTATGAGCGCAGTTCTAAGAGCAAGAACACTTACCTGCGCATGAAGGGGACTACGAGGAAAGGATCGCCGTGCGCCTTGGCATGCTTTTCCATCTCAGCGATCATCTTGAGGCACTCGGCTTCCGTCAGGCCTGCTCGTTTCAGCCTCCAGCCTTCGATGTGTATTACTTCTTCGCGGAAGTGTTTGATCTATACAAACCCGATGAGCTATGCATAGCACTAGGATATGAGCACGAACAAATTCACCAAGGCATCTTGCGAGCCTAGCATTAGACGCGTGAGTTTTGCCGGGTCGAATGTGGATGGATCCGCTTGCATCGCCTTGACCTCAACCAAGAAGTTGTCGAGGAACGCGTGGACATCCTTGTGCTGTTCCTGCTCGTGCGAGAAGTCCATCTTCCGGTTCAATGCCCGGAACACGGTGGCTTCCTGTGGGCGCACAGCAACGCTCAGCAAGGCGCCGATTATTGGGACCATGCCAAGCTCACCTCTGTGTCGTGGTGGTGGGCTATCGACAGCGCCCAAGCCTCACAGTAGCCAAGGAAGTTCCTCAAATCCTTGCGTGGCGGATTGTCGAGAAGCCCGAGGATGATCATGTACCCCTCTTCGTATGTATCATGGGCTGAAAACGTGAACGTGAACATCACACGAAAACTCTTGATGCTAAACAAAAACGCACCAAGCTGCATATTCCAGTGGAGCAGCTCATAAGGGTCAGTAGGAACAGAGGCCATGGCGCAGACGAAGAAGGGGTCCGCCCGTGCGCCAATGTCAGCACCAGTACTTGAATGATTTCATGTCCCGGGCGGTGCACTTGTTCACGACAGGGTTCAGAGCACCGCGCGGTGATCTCGAGGCGTCAGGACAATCATCAGTCAACCTCCTTTCGAGACAGCAAGTGCGCAGAACACTATGGGCGCTGCGCCAGGACGTGTATAACTCCCTCGGATTCCTCCTTCACGCTTGACCTCACCCGTTTGACCCCTGCACCCAACGGAAACACAGCACCACTCTGGACCCTCTACGTACCCCGCGCAGGGTAGGCATGTCAAGCGGGAGGCAGGAGATAGAGAGCGCCTCCTGCTCGGAGGGACATATCGGAGTGTCTGAGGATGATTGCAAATCCGAGAACAAGGAACGCGAGCGCATCCAGACACCATTGGACAGACGAGTGAAACAACGCCGCGCGCGCGACGGGGGAGCACGGCTGGTGCATGATGAACCGTGAACCAAAGTAGTCGCCGGAAGGTGTGAACGTTGCAAGGCAGCTGCATCGTGGTAGGAAGAGAAAACGGTCGAGGACAGCATTCCACGGCCCGCGGTCGGTGCAGCCACCGCGCACAGGCGCTAATCCCGGACATCCCGGGCCGGGGGTCGACCATGGATAGCAGCTTGGAGGCGCCGGGGTCGCGCAGTGCGTAACGGCGGACGGCGACATGGCGTTGTCCCGGGGAAGCCCCGAGCCACATACTCGCGCGCTGCCCTCAGCATGGACCTACTCCGACGGCGGTAACATCATGCAGGACGCACAGGAGGCGCTTGAGACATACAAGAAGAAGGACGGTAACAAAGGTGCGTGCATGATGCCCTTTACGGCGCGGTGTGGCGGACGGTGCTCACTCTCGTCTGCTTGGGATGTTGTGTGTCGTCGCTGCATGAACGTGTGGTGGTGGTGAACAGTCGTCGTGCGGTTCAAGGCGGTTGGGAATGCGCCCATCATGAAGCAAAACTTCTACAAGATCACCGCGTCCAACCGGTTCCAGGCAGTCATCCAGTTCTTGAGGAAGGAACTGGGGTGGAAGCAGGGCGACCCGCTGGTGCGTTTATTCGTTTTCGTCTCCCACAAGTGACCTCAACTCAACTACGGGATGCATGCGTAGTTCACTTATATCAACCTCGCGTTCTCCCCCGCCCCAGATGATACGGTCGCAAACCTGTTCAAGGTGTGCATGCTGCCGTTTCATTACTAGCATTAACTCACGGATATCCCAGTCATTCTCGACGGAGGGCCATCTAATAGTCAACTACAGGTATTGTCATCGGAACCTGCTCGATCGTTATGCTCACGAACGGTCGGTTCCAGTACCACTGCCGCCTGGGGCTAACCTCTCCGCACAGACAGCGTCGGCGATCGTTCGTCGATTCGTCCTTGTACACTATAGTCATACTACCACCATGTCTTCTGGGTATTCTGTGTAATGATGCAGCAAAGTTGGTCTGTACTTTCTCATAGTGGCCATGCTCCCACCCCTGCCGTAGTGCGCACGCATCGTCTCACACGCGTATGAGAAGGTACAGGGATGGATGGCCGTCTGTAATATGGTTTTGGAGTCATAACAACAGCGAAGATAGTCTACAAGCATAGTTCTGCAGCGGGATACAACACAGCACGCGGATCATACTACACGTCTAGATGGCACATACATACAACACCGAACAACGAAGATTCAGAAGCAGAAGCACCGCACCGTCGAAAGCGACCAGCGACTACGTGGTGCCGTACCCCGCATACGCGCGCTGCCGGGGCGACGGCTTGAGCGGGATGCCCTCCGGGTCCGCCTCGGGCGCGAAGTTGACCATCACGTCCTCCTCACCCTCCGCGTACCCGTACCCGTCCCCGTGTTCCATTTCGAGGTCCTCGTACGCCCAGCGCATGAGGACGCGCTCGCCGACGCGGAAGCGCGCGAGGCGCGGGTGCGCCTTCACGAACCGCGAGACCGCTTGCCGCACACGCGCGGGCGGGAACCACGCAAGGTACGCGAGCACGAGCATCGCGGTGAAGGACGAGAGGACGAGCGCGAGCCGCGCGTGCGAGAGGCTGCGGTCGAGCGGGTGCCCGTCCGCGAGGTGGTCGCCCGGAAGTTCGCCATCGGCGGGCGGAATGTCCTCGTCGGCGGGTGCTTCTGTGGGGGCGGGGATGTGGGTGGCCGTCATGGTCGCTCTGCCGGGGGACAGCTGTTTGCCGCAGGCATGCTTGGTGCGCCAAAAGAATGTGTGTGTGCCGTTCCAGTTCCAGCCTACTGATGGTTTGGTCGGCTTCACTCCCAGGTCAGCGACACGGCGATCCGTAGCTACAGGATAAGAAGCGTACACACCTCGTCCACGTCGTGGTCGCAAATGAACTGCAAGTCGGCTTTCTGGGGTCCGTACACATAGAACCCGCCGTGCAAACGGATGTGCAGAACGTCTGCAACATGTCTGAGTATCTGCCCTCTATGCTGACCGTACGAAAGCGAACGCACCATGATGGGCGTCTTGGCGAGGAGGCGCGAGTTGGGCCGTAATGTTAACACCGGGGTGGTATCTAGTGATGTTGGGAAGGTTCATAGCCCCGGCTACAGGAACCGTCTGCAGCACGCGCGGTTCCTCATCATTGTGGAAAGGGCGACGGTTGGATACTGTTCGACACGACGGGTTAGCCTTGCTTGAGAGCAGGAGGGGTGTCTAGACTGGCTGACCAATCTGGCATATCCATGTCCCGGGAGGGCACTAGAAACACACGCTCGTCAATATCAAGTCATCCCGGCGCGAACTCGAAACGATAGGTCTGTTCATCCTCAGAGCCGTTGGAATGGCAGGAAATCCGACGCAAGTCATACATCTCTCTTGCCCGCACGATCGCGGCCGACCAGGAACATGCCGCATGTCTTCCTAGGTTTGCGAAAATCGCGCGAACTGACCTGCTCGTGCTGAGCTGCATTCTCGTCCTTCTCCAGCGGACCGCGCAAGTTGATGCTGTATGACGTCTTCGTGATCGTCGGGGGCGTCCGTCGCTCCGTCTCGAGCGTCCAACCGCCATCGTTGCCGTCGAGAATCGGGCAGAGGTCGAACGCCTGGCCTTCGAGCGTGAACTTGCACTGCTCGGTGAGGCTCGAGAGCATGCGGAACTGGCGCGCTGCGCGCGTGCTGCCGCCGTCCGAATCCGCGGCCCGGGCGAGCGAGAACGAGAACGCGAGCACGAGCGGGGCGAGGGCTGCGAGGAGGACGAACATGGCGGGGGGACGGAGGGCTCGCGCGGCTCAGGCATGGACGGTCTCCACGGCCCATGCACGGGTGTGCGCGCGCTGGGAAAGGTGCGCGGGCTCGAGGCTCGAGAACGGCACGGCCCCATTCGAGCGTCATGGTCGTGTTATCTTGGGCGTGCGCACGGTCACCGGATTGCCGTGGTTTCCCCAGCTGGAGTGCCGCGTCTCCCGTCCGTTCCTTCCACTCGGCCTCAAGACCGCGAGAGGCCGTGTTCCTGTGCGTATTGTATGGCCGAACGCGTCTTCGTGCGATCCCGCACGGCCGTAGGAGCAGCCACGATGCATCAATGAGGTGTGGTGGCGCTTAGGCGTCCGCGAGAGACGCACGCTCCTCCGCGAAAATGCCTCTCGTCGTCCACCTCCTCGGAATTTAGTATGCATGCACGGCCACCACAATTACAGGCGAACTGTACGCTAAGCGAGTACATCTCCCAGCGAACTCCCAACCTGTTCTCGGAATCCTCGGCTCCGCCTGCACCTCAAGTCGCTATCCCACTCATCGGCACCCACGCCCTCCCGCACCAGAAATAGGCCCGCAGGGTCGTAGATCTTCTTGATAGCTCGCAGCCCCGGGTAGTGCGCACCGAAGAACGCCTTCGGCGCATCTGGCTCGAACATGGACGCCTGCCCCGACCGTATTAGCTCGGTGTTCGCGGTGACGTCGAGGGCCGCAAGCACCACTTGCCTCATTGAAGTATGCACCCGATTCTGGCGCGAGGGCGCGCAATTTCCCCGTCCTGTACAACAGCGCCTCGCGAAGTTGTCGGATATCTGCGGGGGATGTGCCGTCGGGCCATGTCGTCCCGCAGACGGCGTGAGCGCCAGCCGAGCGCCAGGCCGGATTGAGCCCGGTCGACGAGGCGTTCACTTTAGAGACTGCGCCTCCAGCAACCATGCTGATGTGCCTCGTCAAGTTTCGCCATCCGGGAACATCCAGCAGAAAGGAACGTACTGATAGCTCAGACCAGACGTGGCTGCGACCGCAAGCAGCGTCTCCGCCACACTCGTGCCACTTTCCAGTACGTCTCGGGGAAGCAGCCACGAGCCGAGTTCGAGGTTCGCGCCGACCCCGCCCGTCTCCGGTAGCACAGTCGAGATCAGCTCCAAGTATGACGAGAACCGCGTGGTCTGCTCAGCGAGGACGGTGAAGACGCCCTCCGTGTCCGTGGTCGAGTTCTCCGCCACGGCGTGCACGTAGTCGAAGTAGGGTGTGATCATCCGAGTCGCGTCCGCCAACGACGCGTTGGGAAGGAGAGCGAGCATGGAGAATATGACCATATCGTTGGCGGGGGTGAAGCGCGTATACCCTCCCCACCCGGCGTCCGTGAGGGTGGGCGTGATGCGCACTAGCTCGGAAAACGCCTTCGTCAGAGAGGGCGTCGGCTTCGAGGCGTTGGTCGAAGTTAGGATGATTGCCATGTTGACGGGGACGACAGGGTATGTGCGGTATGTGACTGAGGTGACTACTCCGAACGTGCCGCCCCCGCCGCCTCGCAGCGCCCAGAAGAGATCGGCGTGTTGGTACGCGTTCACGACGAGGTGAGCCCCGTCAGCGGTGACGACGGAGATCTCCAAGACGTTGTCGACCCCTGCTTGGACGCGCATCAGTGTCAGAGATTGCCAATGAGTCGGAACAGCAAACAGAACTCTTACCTAGGCCGTATGAAGGCGATAGCGCACTATGGCCGCCTCCAAGGAACCAGCCGCCTCCAGCGCCGACGGAGCCTCCGTCAGAGACACCGCCCACGATCATCCTACCCGCAGAATCAGCCGCTGCGTATGCCTCGTGCCATTGCACGCCGGCACCGAAGGTGAACGCTGAGAATGCACCAGGTCAACGACGGGTGACCTTCCGATCACACAGTACAGCCAAGGTGCCCCACCATGTTCGTGAATCTCGTCAGCAGGAGCGCCCTGCGGACGGAAGGCAGCGTGCGCGGTGATCGTCTTGAGGTTGTGGGTCCAGATCATGAACGAGTCCCGGCCGCTGCTCCGCCCTAGAAAATCATGTCTGACGCGGGCCGTGAGCAGTCATGCGGCTTATACGGCAGAGGAGCCTGAGGGACGCGTTCACATACCCGGTGTTCTTGATCACCAAGCGCAGGTTGCGCGCCGCCGCGAACTTGACCGCCAGCTGGACGTCGCCGACCGTGCGCGCGTCGACGCCCACAACCGGCACGCTCCCCTGCTCGCAGCGCCCCCCGCCGCTCAGCGACACGTTCAGGAGGCACGCGTGAAGCTCATCGTCGTCCGGGGCGATGAACGTCTCGAAGTTCGGCGCCTGCATGGCCCCTGGGAAGCCCGACCTGAAGTTGCCGTCCAGCCGGTTGTCCGCGACGGTTGAACAATTGGCTGCGTCCTCGGGATTCGAAGTGAAGTGACATGGGTGCGCGAAGGGGACCGGTCTGAGGAGAGGCGAGGAGAGCTGCGACGCAAGGACGGCAAAGTCGTCCTCGTTCGGCCAGCAGGGATCGCTAGACGAACATCGACACTGGGGCTCTGTGGCGCCCTGCGCTGCAGTGTGAAATATGAACGAAAGCAGGGCAAGAGAGAGGAGGGAGCACTTCGCTTGCTGAAGCATTGCTTGAGGACGAGCTTAAGGTTACATGCGTACGGAGCTTGGTCCCCCCCGTCTTGAGTTCTCGACTTTTGTGAGTGCATGCACACGGTCCGGGCGAGCTCGGTACCGAGACATAGGCATCAGGGCCGTCCACAACGATTCATTCGGCAAGGAGATGACTCGCTCCGCAGCTCTCGTGTATGCATCCCGCGTACAGAGTGCAGAGCCTAGGAACCCACTGGCAATGTGTGACGTGATACGGCAGCATCTGAGAAGAGCGGGTGGGTTGAGCATACTGCGGTCAATAGGACGGCCCTGCAGTACATACATGCCACCTTCTGGCCGAGAGCAGGTCACAGGAGCAACGCCAACTAGACCAGTTGTTGGAAGAAGCACACCCCGTCTGATAGATCCGACGCTGTGGCGAGTAAGCGCGACCGCAATGGTATCTGTCTATACCACAATCATGTTCCCAACACAGGTTGACGGGCCACAGTGTCATAGTACACGAGAAACTTCATGTTGAGCCACGAGCGAGGATAACCGCTAATGCACTTCTGCCGCCCTCAGGACCGTGCGCATGTCAGCTCGTCATCCCACGCATCCGCACCCACGCCCTCCCGCACAAGGAACAAGTCCGTGGGGTCGTAGACCTTCTTGATAGCTTGCAGTGCGGGGTAGTGCGCGCCGAAGAACGCCTTCGGCGGGTCCGGCTCGAACATGGACGCCTGGCCCGCATGGATTAGCCCACTGCCCGGCGCACGCTCTACCGGCATCGGAGACCACAACCATCACTCGCCTCATTGAAGTACGCGCCCGAGTCGGGCGCGAGTGCTCGCACGGCCGCCGTGGAATTCTGCAGTTTCTCGCGCAGCTGCTGTATCTCCGTGGGGGAGGTGCCGTCGGGCCACGACGTCCCTAGGATAGTGTGCACGAGCGCCTTGCGCCATGCGGGATTGAGCCCAGCGGAGGAGGCATTCACTTTCGAGACTGCGCCGCCGCCGATGAACCTGCCGCCCCTCGTCAATGTGGCAAGCAAGAGAATGGGGTAAGGAGACGTACTCATAACTGAGACCGGAGGTCCCTGTGATCTCTAGCAGTGTCTCCGCCACATGCTCCCGATCGATCTCCAGCACGTCTCGAGGCAGGAGCCACGATCCGAGTTCGATGTTCTGACCGACCTGGCCGGACTCCGGGAGGACCGCCGAGAGCGCCTCTGGGTAGGAGGGGAACTGCTTGGTCAGCGCCGTCTGCACGGCGAGGACGCCCTTCTCGCCAGTGGAGTTCATAGCCAAGGCCTGGACATAGTCGAGGTAGGGAATGATGGTGTGGTTCGCTTCCGCCAACGACACGTTGGGCACGAAGGCAAGGAGGGCGAACGAGAATGTATTGTTGTCCGGGGCTGACTCTAGATAAACCCCCCCCCTCACCCGGCGTCTGTGAGGGCAGGCGTTATGCGAACGAGCTCGGCGAAGGCGTTCGCTACAGCAGGCGTCGGCCGGGCCGTGTTGACTGACGCTGTGATGACCGCCATGTTGACGGGCGCGGCAGGGTGTGTGCGATAGGTGACAGAGGTGACCACCCCGAAAGTACCACCCCCGCCGCCTCGCAGAGCCCAAAACAGATCAGAGTGTTGATAGGCGTTCGTAACCAGGTGAGCACCATCGGCGGTGACAATGGATATCTCTAGGGTATTGTCAACACCTAGGAGTACCGCGCATTAGCAGTTGAGCAAGTCGAATGTAGCGATTGAGAAACTCGATATCGAATACACTGACCCAGACCATATGTCGGTGAGAGCGCAAGGCTGTGGCCGCCTCCCAAGAGCCAGCCTCCAGCTGCACCGACAGAACCCCCATCGGAGAAGCCCCCTGCGAGGATCCTGCCTGCGGCATCAGCTGCTGCATATGCTTCGTGCCATTGCACACCAGCATGGAGGGTGAGGGCTAAGAATACAGCAGGTCGACCATGGATCGCGTCCTTGACTTGAAACAAGACGGCTCACCATGTTCGAAAGCATCCCCTTCGGTAGGAGCGCCCTGCGGACGGAACTCGTCCTGTGAAGTTATCGTCTTGAGGTGGTGGGTCCAGATCATGAACGAGTCCCTGCCGCTGCTCCGTCCGAGGTAGTCGTGGCTTACACAGGGCGTGAGTAGCCTTGCGACAAGTGAACGGAAAGGCACAATTACCCAGTATTCTTAACCACCAGCCGCAGGTTGTGTTCCGCTGCGAACATGACAGCAGATTGGATGTCGCCAACCGTGCGCGCATCCACGCCTATTACGGGAACGCTGCCCTGCTCGCAACGTCCACTGATAAGCGATGCATTCAGAAAGCATGACTGCAGCTCGTTGTCGGAAGAGATGAACGTCTCGAAGTTCGGTGCTTGCATGGCACCTGGGAAGCCCGACCGATGTGAGGTAGCAGGGTTGGGCGAACGGAACCGGTCTGATTAGAGGTGTAGAGAGCTTGGACGCAAGATGTGTGAAGTCGTCCTCGCTCGGCCAGCAACGGTCGCTAGACAGACATCGACATCGAGGCTTGCTGGAGTTGCCCTGGGCGACGGCGGGATGTATCGACTAGGACAGCCCGAGAGCGAGGAGTGCGCACTTCACTTGCTGGAGCGCCAGCATGGCCAGAGGAGGGGTCGGTTCTGGAAATCACTGCCAGCACCTTGAGCAGCTCGACTTATATATACTGACGCAGCCAATGTAGTCGAAGCGGCGTTAATGCCGAGACAGCGCGGGGCTGTCCAAGACTATCCAGTCGAGGAGAAACGCTACCCTTATGAACTGTGCACATAGAGTCCAGGAGCCCAGCTTGTGACCTCACCTTACAGTTTCTGGGAGGAACAGAGGGGTTGAGAGAGCTGCGATAAAGACGACGGCTGCGGCCTACCATGCGTCTTCCCTGGGAGTGTTGACAGGAGTAGTACTGTTGGTACTAATATATTGATGGTTGGCGCAGAGTGTGTCATGTGGATCATTTCGACCGGGTACAGAGTTCAGAAAACAGTCCCAGTAGTGTTGGATTGCAAGCACGTTTTGACTCATTACTGCAATGCGACGAAGGTCATGGGGGTAACCGGTAAGTCTTGGGAGAGGCCCGAAAGCCGGCGCGAGCGTTAACGGCGGGAAGACAGGGTGCCAGCGCTCGTTTTGATGCTCTTCCAAATTTGGCTGAGCAAGTTTGATCGCACCTTGCTCCTCACAACCATCTTCGAATGTCCAGGACCTTGCGGTCATACTCTTAACCGGGCTCATGCGCGAGGTGACGATTTTGGGCTATGTGGTACAACTCTCCTGCAACTACTAGCCGGATTGGACGGGTCAACGCGATGACAAGCGGTGTTCGACATGCTCTTCCCGGTTCTGTTCTCGCTAGTCACCGCGGCGACATCGCATAATACCCCTTTACATGTGCTTGAGCTGCCTTCATGGGAGATCGCCTCCGGAATAACAAGAGGCAGACCAACAAGGCGAGTGCAATTATATGCTACAGATTGTTGTACATTACGCTACAAGAGTCCATGGTTCAGTGGTTGGCAGCGGCGGCAGCCCTGCCTGCTGCGGCGTCGTGGTCACGGTGTTTCAGTTCCTCCTTGGCCTCTTTCATCTCTCCTTCTGTAGGGAAGGCGGAGAAGTAGTCCTTGATCTTGTCAATAGGTGCCTCGAGCAGCCCCAGCAGTGTCTCGAAAGGAGGCTTGTTGGGGATAGCCGGGTGTGTCCTATGAATCGCACGGTGCTATAATGTAACGAGACTCGTCGCTGATACGCGCCTAATAACTCACCTTGTGGGCACGAGCCTCTTGGTCTTCTTGAAGCTCTGGGCGGCCTCCTTGCTGGCGTCCTCGCCGATGGCGGGCTCGAGGAGAGGCAGGTCCTTGATCTCCTCGTCATCGTTGTGATGGTGCAGGGACTCCATGACAGAAGTGATGAGCCTGTGGTACTCTTCGCTTCCGGGTTGGAGTCCTTCGAGTTTGTAGAGTTGTTCCTTAACAGACTATGCCGAAATCAGACCGTCAGTTATGCGAGCAGTGCGATGTCTCTGCGCAATCACAATCACACCTGATGCTCTCGCCTGTCGTGGTCAGCGAGCTCGACACCATTGTCTCCGAGGTGCTTCTCCATGAGGGGGTAGACAACAATTTCCTCGCCGACTGCGTGCCGTGCTATTTCCCAGGTCAGCTGCCGTGCCCACCTGGCCTGGGCGTCGACGTCGCCGCGCTCTCTGGCGCGTTTGTACTGGTCGTGGTACTCGTACATCTGACGCGCTTTGTGGTCAGAGATGTTCGGATATGAGACTTAACGAACCGACATACCTCCTCATGGTCCTCCTTGATAGACAGGAAAAGGGTCGACATGGCTTTGCGGTGTGCGAACGAGGATGAGATGGGGGTGAAACGAAGAGGTCGAAGGGTGCGAGTGAGATGAGGTGCAGCCCGGGTCGCGAGCATTATAAGCGAATGGCGAGGCTGAGCACGGCGAGCATCTTATGAAGCTCATTGGTGCTCCACTTGTCTGGCCAATGACGGCCGATGGATTGCGCGACCGACCGTGTCGTGGTGGACGAGGAACAGCCATGACGTCGATGTTGCTCGCCCCACCGCGTCTCGAGTTCGGCTATGTCTGATCGAGATCCCATCGGGAAGCCCTTGGAACCCACATCGGGAATGTGTAGCGCCCAGAAGTTGCATCACGTCCACCATCCTCTCGTTTGTGGTTAACAGGTTGGTGCCCAGTATTTTGGTTTCCGTGCCGTTTACTTGATGTTTCTTTTTAAGATAGAACAAAAATGGGCTACAGATGGGTTCCCCACATGTGTTTGTGGAACATCTCTGTGGCCGCTGCGACACTCACTCGACTCCGACCAACTCTCCAGCTTTGCTTTTCCCTTTAGCGATGATGTGCATGCTCCCTCGGCGATGACTTCCAGCTCACTTACTGTTTGGCTAAACGCTGCATACCTGGTTGGTTCAGGTACTCTCCACCGTTGATACACCGGCAAAAGACCAGGGCCCGAGAGAGTGTGCCATACCGGATCCCTCGTACCATCCTGCCACGCATGTGTACATACAGTTTGCCGCTACCGAACTCAAGCGTGAATGTAATACGTATCATCCTTCCAGCTTCGAGTCGTACACGTTAGTATTCATGGACTGTCCGACGCCCTCGCCAAGGCGCCGTTCCTTTGCATTAAGTGAACTTCTCATGGCCTAGCCTTTCATCATCCCGGATGACGCCCTCTTCAGCACATCGCATGAGTGTTATTGTGCTTTGCGGTCGCCATGGTGGACGGCCAGGTTCACTGGAACTTCGGAAGGTTTAGATGGCATCTAGCGCCCATTAACCGAGCTGAACGCGTCGTGCTCAGGTTCGGGCCCGTGCTCTTCACCGCCGACCACGACGAGCTCGCGCTCTCGTCCAGTCGTCCCCATGACTCCCCCGCGCGGCGCAGCGCCCTCGGAGACTCCCACTCGCTACACAAATCGCACATCGACGCGCTCGACGACGGCCGGCACGTCGTCGACCGGTCTCGTTAAGCCCCGCGCATACTCGCTGGCCAGCAATGCCAGCGGCGTCACCACCATCGTCCCCGACAGGAGGAGCGCGAACAGCTCGCCAAAGACGGCTGGTTCCGCGCCCCGCTCACCTAATGCGACGCCAGTCCCGCCCACGTCCCAGGCGAAGCCCCCGAGCCTCGCGAGGAGACTGAGCTCTGCAAAGCCCGTCGCGCGCCGCATTTCTCTCCCACCCCCACCCACGTCGTTCCTTGGCCCCAACAAGTCCACCGCAAGCGTTTCGTCCTCTCTCAGCAAGTCCACCACGACACCCTCCCGCCAGACCACCGCTCCATCCCCGCGCAAAGGCCCCGGGGCACCCTCTGTTGCGGCCTCGCGCCGCAGCGTGCGTTCGGTCGCAGTCTCGCTCTACACGTCCGAGTCAGACACGCAGGTGAACAAGTCCGTGCCCGCCACGCCGCGGACGCGCGTCATGTCCACGCCCAAGCTGTCCTTCCCCCAGTCGAGCCCCCCGGCCAAGTCCCCGGCCAAGTCTCCGAACGGGCCAACGAGCAAGCTCGCGCCTGGCTCCCCGGCAGACTCGCCGAAGCCGGCGACGACAACGCCCAAGTCGAGCCCCGCGAAGCCGCAGCGGACCCCGACATTGAAGCCGTCCCCGAGGGTCACGCCAGGGAAGGCCAGCACCCCCGGCCGCACCGCGAAGAACGGGAAGAGTCCGTCTGTCGCGGGTGGTAGCCCCGCGCTGAATGGACGCTCGCAGTCGTTCGATACTTTCGCGAGCGAATCTCCCTCCATTCGCCTCACGGCGGAGGACGAGCCGTTCTGGGACGGGGATGGGGACGATATGACGCTGGAGATGATCACCGACGTGAACGACGGGGTGGTCGATGAAGACGTATGTCTGCCTCGCGCTTCTCTTCTGGCCGTTACCATGTGTTGCGCGTGCTGATAGAACGTCGGGCAGATGCAAGGTGCATTGGACGGCGTGCATAGCTTGCACATGCGCAAGTTGCTGCATTACAAGCGGCTGCTAGAACGTGCGCAGGCGTCGTCGGCCGCACAGCTGCATGCACTGCAGGCAGAAGTGCGCATGCTGCGTGACCGCGAACGCCAACAACAGAATGGCGGGGTGTTGTTGGATCCCGACGACGACAGCTACTGCACATGTGGAGGGAAGAAGCCGAAGGGGTATTGGAGCGGGTACCGCGGCAGTGACGATGATGGGATCGGCGGCGAGGTTGACCTTGCTACCGTTCTCAAGGGTGATGGTTGCGGAGGGTTCAATGAGATGGAGGTGCGGCGGGTTGTGAGGGGCTTGAGCCGGGACGACCGCATGCGATTGTGAGTCTCCAGTCTTTGACAACCTGCAAGCCTTCTCAAGCTGAAGCGCCGCATAGGATCTCCATCATACTGGATTCCTGCATGCCGGGAGACATCCGTCTGCAGATACTCTTACTCGAGAAGTATGCAAAGTCGACGTTCGACATCGTCGGCAACCTAGCGCCGGACCTCGCTCTCAAGATCTTCAAGTACCTCAGCGTGAAGGAGCTTCTTGGCATCGAGACTGTGTCGAAGAAGTGGCAGGAAGTCGTGCACGCACCCGCTATCTGGAGATACCACTGCTTGAGGATCACTGCCATGGATCCGATACCACTCAAACCGCCTGCCAAACCTGAGGGATGGTGCGTAACAACTGCATCCTGGGTGTGGTAGCAAACTGAGCGTCGCACAGGGAACCACTATACCGCTCCCTTCACCACCGCGAATCCAACTTCCGCCATGCGCTGCCCCAGAGTGTCCGCTTCCTCAACGGCCACACCAACTACTGCACGACTCTTTTGTTGCGCGGTAAGCATGGGCTAGCATATTCGTGTAGTGATGGGTGCTAAGTCGTTGGTGCAGGAAAACGGCTGATCAGTGGTTCGTACGACGAGACGATCCGGTTCTGGGATATCGAGACGGGCGAGATGAAGAAATGCTTGCAGGTCAAGAAACCCGTGAGCTGTGTCGACTTCCTTGCGGACGAAGGTGCGCTGTGTTCCTACAACCGAGTTTGGACTCGTATTGATGTCATGTCAATAGAGGTTTTCGTTGTCGGTTTCCACGACGTTGGGTGAGCTGTTGACGGTGTCGTTGTATTTCTCATCGAGTATTGACATCGCAATCCTAACAGCCGTGTACACCTCTTCTCGTCGCTCACCTTCACCCCGCTGCAACAGCTCGCGGGCCATTTGAACGGCATCCGCGCCGTTGCTCTGTCCTCAAAGAACCTTGTCTCCGCGGGCGCAGACAAGGCGCTCGTGTGCTGGGACTGGCGCGCGGGCATGAAGATCGTGCGCTTCGGGCAGCAGACCACGGTCAACATCGGTGTGCAGATCATTGGCAGCGGCCGTGAGGAGGAGGGCGAACGCGTCGTGAGCGTGACGATTGACGGCATCGTCCGGGTGTTCTCGATCAGTGGGTGTCTGCCAATGCATCGACGACAGGATACAGAGTGCTGATCACATATCTTCGAATAGAACGGAGGGAGATGGTCTCGCAATTCAAACTCAGTGAGCTCGGTGCTGGAGACCCGGTGCTCAATGCCAAGCTGTTGCAAGTCGGTCGTGCCCCTGATAACATGCTCCAGTGAGTGCTGCAATGTGCGCTGCTAGTTTTTGTACTGAGTGCTTGTTCAGGTGGTTCGCTGCCAAGGGGACCCAGATGACTGTACGTCGTCACGTCCGGCACGTGCTAACTCATCGCTAACCTGCCCGTAGTGTGCTACGAAGTCGGTCATTCTCCATCTCCAGTGGACAGAGGAGGACGAGGCGCCCGCCACTGCCGCTTCGTTGACCTCACCAGACTCGCCAAGGTCTCCAACGCCCCATACACCTGGAGCGTTGAGCCCTACCGCTCTCATCCGTGAGCGCACGATCTCCTCCCTCTCACGCTCCAACTCCTCCCTGTCCACGCCGCTCAGGCGGTCGTCCTTGGCGAACTCGACAGCCAGGAGCCCGGTGACGCCCTTGTCAGGCGCGAAGAGCCGTCTGTCGCTCAACATCTCGAACGGGCCGATGACCCCCGTGTCGATGGCGTCGTCGCCGCGCACAGGCACGCCCGTCTCTGCCTTCAGCAACTCGCCATTCACGGTGCGGTTCGGGCGCGCGGCGGTGCTCACGGCCCCGCCAAAGCTAGTAGCAGTGGTCGACACGCCGGAGGTCGCGGTCGGCGCGGTCGACCCGAGAAAGAAGCGGGTTGTCACCGCGACGCGGTTCAGCACGCGTTTGGGTGCAACGAGGACGGTGAGTGTCTTGTTGGTACCGATGCTATGGGCCCCTGTTGCTGACGTGCCGACGTAGCTGTACATGTCGCAGCACCGTGACAAGGAGGAGGTCGCGAAGGAGGCCGCGGCCCACGACGACGACGGCGACGAGGCGCCGTCCGAGGGCCCCCGCACGCCATCGCCTGGGGTCGACTTGGACACGAACATCCTGCCCGTCACAGGCGCGTGGGGCGCGCTCGCGCATGCGGACAGCGTGTCTGCGGTGGGCGTGAAGGGTGTGAAGGGCCACCTGCCGGCGAAGTTCCAAGGTCTGGCGACCCCAGAGAAGAACCCGATGTCTATGCAGCTGAGCCACGAGGAGGTCGTGGTCGGGTGTGCGGATGGCACCATTTAGTGCGTGTTCTTCAAGTATTGGAAGGACCTCGGTGTGCTGATGTCCCTTGCTACAGTGTGATGAGCTTTGTTGGATATGAATACCAGAAGGAGCGCGCTCTGAATCTCGACGTCGACTCGATCGCGGAAGAGGCCGAGGAGGCTTCGGGAGAGGACGACTGAAAGCCAGGTCTTGACATACACTAAACTGCCGCGGACCATCCACATTTTGACACGGTATATATTCGCCTCGATCGTCGTCACTTTGCGCATCCGTCCAGTCAGTTCGAGTACAGCTATACACCTCGTCGTCTGCACCTTCCCTTGTCTATGCATCGCTTCGCTTCGCTCCCGCGCCCTCGGATCCATCCTTCGCCGCTATCTTAGTCTTGTTCTAGTTTTTCCGCTCGCTTTGTTATGACCTCCAGACCGTTGAATGCTTACGAAGTAGTACTTTCAGGGACTCTGTATGGCTGATGTCCACCCGTATGTGGTGTCGCCTAATCGCGTGTGCCACTGACACGTACAAAGTGCCACTGTCGTGCGCGCCATGGGGAATGTCTTCACAGGCTGGAGGCGATGTGTGTGATCTCCCCCTGTTTATGTAAACCAGAGGCATCGACACCGACACCCTCCAAGCTCTGTGACTGGGGCACTCGGTAGTCACCGGTACTCACTATAGGTAGCAGAAGCGGCGGGAACGACCACGTGAGGTCTGATGAAGCTGAGCCCCGGTTCGTACCATATCTCTCTCTCAGTTGATGCGGACGTTGCGCTGAATCGGGGAGATAGGGATGGGCATCTCGAGTGTCTCGGGATATGACCGCTCGGCAGGGACGCTCAGGGGACGGACGACTTCGATCAGGCAATCTCGCTCAACTTCAGCCACATCGGTCAGTGTTTACACCGAATGTACACCGCGCTGACTGCGATGCGCGTTCTCCCTGCCGTGGCGGCATGTAAATGATCATTATGTGGTATAGTCCCCCATGTCTTCCCCGCGACGATGATGCAGAACAGTGAGTACGCCCTTGTCCGGCACTATGTAAGGCCCCAACCACCCTGCAGTGACCTGCACTGTGCAGGCGAGGGGTCGCGCCTCGCGACGGATCAAGCGAGACCGGCGCGACGCGACCATGTGACCGTGACTCCGCGAGCGAGCGAAGACGCCCATTGTGGCTTCGTATCATAGTTGCACTCTGTTCGCTCTCGGCTCCGCTCCTGATCTAGGGTCCAGTTCTCTCTATATCCATTGTTACGAGCTCGCCGATAGAATGAAGGTAGGCGGAGTGGTACCGCTCTGTATGCTGCGACGGGATTTCACGCTTATTAGAGGGTCTGCTTGATCACGCTCGTTGTGGCTAAACCGCACCGCAGCACTACCCTGTCCTTAAGCGTCCTGGCTTGTGGCCTACATCTCGCTGCTACCCTCAAGTCCATCTATTCTGCTCTGGTATAGGGTTATCTGTCTTGACTTGGACCTCTGGGCGTGAGCGGCTCTGTACAAGAGAGGGAAGTCAGGGTTCCCGGTAGGTGCTCACCTATTGTGCTTTGTTCGCCCCTCTACTGCGGGGTAATGCGCAGACACAGTGGGGCGGGTCTGTCATTCTGACATGTGTCCAGAGAGAACAATGCGTGCCGTGTTTGGAGGTGGACGCCTGTTCAGACCGCCATGAGTTACTGGGATCCGCGCCCATCTCCTGGCATGTGGCGTGTATCGCCGCCGGGGCTATACTCGCATCGCCATCGGTGCCTCGACGGCTGAACACGAGTGCGTGTCTCCTTGATGCTTCTAGGTAGACGGGTTCCGCACGATTGGTGACGATACATGAGGTAGGTTCCGCGCTTGTCCCAAGCGTCCTGTATGGAGCGCAGCTGGGGCCCAGGAGGCGGTAGGTCGTATTTGGGATGGTCACTGCGCCTGTGAGCGCTGCTGTGCCGGTATGTCGTCGTCGGGCGCGACAGAGCGGCACGTGCTAGGCGTAGGAGGGCGTGGTTTGTAAGCGCCGGGGATGGGCTCTGTCCAAGTCCTCTCTCGTCCCGCTTGGGCCGTGCCGCGAGTGCTTCTTAGCTCCCGCACGACCGCCACGCTCTCTTTCCTTCTCCCCACCACCATCGCTCTGTTCATACCCCCCGCTGTATTTATGGCCCAGTCTCTCACCGAGTCCTCCATCTCCCCCTCCCCCTTCAGTCCGTTCTCAACGTACTCGGTCGCCAGCGGGGTCACATCCGATGGTGAGATCTCTCATTTCCCGCTCTCCTTGCCTGCCAACTAACCCCGGCCTCGCCTCAGATGCACCAGACTTGGGCGCGTTCACGACTGTCTTCCGCGCACTAAACAACTTCAACCCTCGCGTCCACAATAACGGCGCCAATGTCCGCAATGCTACTCCAACCTCCTCTTTCGCACCGTCCCACTCCGACGACTCTGATCCCGTACAAGGCCCTTCGGCGTGGACGGGCCGGAGAGTCACACCCTATCTCACCACATCCCTCCCAGGGAGTCCAATGCGCGGACGCTCTGTCCACCCTGATGAATCCGACGCAACCGCGTCCGACTACGACGACGGGACCGAACTCGAGGTCCCGATCGAAGACGAGAATACCATGGATCGGCCCTCTCTTGGCTACCTAGACCAGACTTTGACATACATAGCGGCTGAGCGAGAGAAGCTAGCAGCCAGGAGGGAGTTGCGCGGGAACAGCTCAACAACATCGGATAGTACCTCTCCTTTTGCCATACCCTCTTCCCGCCGCAAGCGACGACGTAAGCGCAACCGCTCTGCGCAAGATACCCGGCGAACATCTCTTACCGATGCCACCCCGACGGAGACGGCGACGACGAGTACAGGCGACATTGATGGTGTTGACGAGGCAAGCGCCGACAATGAAGACGGGGACACATCGTCCTCGGCCGACATCTCCTCATCCTCGCCCAACTACAAGACTACCCCTGCTACTCCCGCAGTCTTCAGAAAGGAGAAGGCCAAGCAACGTGCAGTCGCTGATAACAACCCTCGATTACACCATAGCAAATCTACCCCCACTCTCAAACCGAGCCCAAACCTCCATGTTATGACTAAATCCTTCGACGCCCGCACTATTCAGCTGCGCACATTAGCCCATAAACTAAGACTGCTGTTCCCTACGGAGGCTCAGTCCCTCTCTGCTATTCTATCACGAGACTTCACATCTTCCCTAACTTATGCCGATCCCCGTGGACCTGTACCTCAATCTCAAGACACTCTCATCCATGTATTCATCGATCAGTCAGTCAATTCATTCATCTCCCCTTCATCTTCCCTTCATCTCCCATACTGACCTCCCGCATCCATCAGCTCTAATATTCTCATCGGCTTCATAAGTTACGTCCGAAAGCACCTGCAGCACGTCCTCCGCAAGTACAAGCAGACACACCTCTCCCATGCGGCGCTCGCGCTCGTCCTAGAGCGCGGCCGGCCCGTTACACGCCGTGTCCTCGTCACGTCCTCCCCACTCTACCAGCCGATGCACTCCGCTGAGGCGCTCGGGTACGAGGTGCGGATCTACGCCCGCGTGCCCGACAACGGCGAGGGCGCCGATCGCCAGCGACCCACGCACGCCCGGATCGAGAGCGGGGGCAGCACGACCCTCGACGCCACCGGCGCGCCCTCGCGCGGGCGCGGCCGGCCGCACATGTTCAAGCGCGGGCACGCGCACCGGCCCTCGGGCGGGACGAGCAGTGGCACCGGCACGGGCGGCAACTCGACGTCGACGGACTCGGACGGCGTGGGCGCGGGCGCGACGCGGGTGCGGTACCGGGAGCAGGGCGTGGACGAGCTGCTGCAGCTGAAGCTGCACCAGGCGATCGTCGCCGTCGACGCCGTCCCGGTCGGGGGCACGATTGTGCTCGCGACGGGGGACGGGAACGTGGGGCAGTTCAACGAGGACGGGTTCCTCGGGTGCGTGCGCACCGCGCTCAAGCGCGGCTGGCGCGTGGAGCTGTACGCGTGGGAGGGCGGCCTGAGCCGCGCGTGGCAGCGCGAGTTCGGGGAGTGCGACGGGTTCAGGATCTTCATGCTCGACGCGTACGCCGCGGACCTGCTCGAGATCCCGGACGGCGTCCCCGGGGGGCAGTGAGCGCCGGCGTTATGCTTTGAGCCGGCGTGCCCCCAATCGGGTGGGGACGAGAGAGAACAAGAGGGGAGAAGCAGACAAAGTATATTTGCAGAAATATGTGTGTTGTGTACGGTTGACGGGGTTGGTTTGTGTAGGATACAGTCGGCTAGAGGTACTACGAGGGCCCCGAGGCAGTGTACGTGGGGTTACATGTGTTGTACCTGTCTGTCCATCCGTTTCTTGTCGTTGTGTATGTACGTTTGGGGAGCCGCCGTGAGCAGTAGGTGTAGTCCACTGCTAGCACATGTACTTCCACAAGGCAGTACTGCAGCCCGCGAACTATCGGCTGTAATGCTCCAATTTGACCATCGATTCATCTCGAAAGGGCGAGCTCGCTATGTCGCTCTGTGGCGGTTTCCTCCATGGTCCGTGGTGTTTGAGATTCGCTTGCGACAGGATGGTTCTCACCCGGACAGTCCGAGCGCAGTCTCCACAAGCAGTACTTTCACAACTAATCTAGTAGCAACAGAGGTGGCAAAGCATTGCCGGATGCATACATGAAGAGATTACACACATACCAGTCAAACACCAACAACAGATATCGATACTCATACAGAATCACTCGCACTCCCAGCCTGCTGCCCATTCCACCGCCCGCAGCCCGCGGGAGTTGGGCCAACCATCCGTCCTACACGTCGCCTAAAGGCATGTCCGTCCACGCACTCCTCTCCCCCGCCACCGTCGCAGCGCAACAGCATCATAACAGAGTTCATCTTGTGCCTCGTTTCTCATCTCTTCGTTTGTTGTTTTTTGTTGGAACGTTGCAGGTCGAAAGCCATGTCACTCGCGCAACGCGTACGGTCCCGCCCGCGCGGCCGGCTGGTGTGCAGCCCCGCGGGGGGCACGGTACGCCCGCGCGTTTAGCGGAGCCAAGCCGCCGCAAAGCAGAGAGGAGAAAGAAAATTCAGCAGAGCACAGGAGGGGACTCGGGAGTACTGGGAACGTCCGTTCATTCGGGCACCGGCCGCCCTCGGAACGTCACTTGAGTTTCGTTTGTTAGGTGGGAACATGGGAACCGCGGGCGGGGCGCTGTCCGCCGCCGCACGGATCCGGAACTGCGAGTCTTCGTCTCCCTCTTCGTCTTCGTCATCGTCGCCGACATCTTCCATGCCACATCGCATCGTGAGCCTCGGGTGGACAATGGGGCGCCTTCGGACACCGGCGGCCAGGCGCGCCCTGCGCGCCCGTCCCGGACAGACCAAGCCGCCGCCAATGTCTCAAGATCCCGAGCACCGCGCCCGCCCTGTCGACGTCGTGCATCTATCTCCTCCCCGCCTCCCACGCGTACAAAGACCCCTTCCACTACCACTCCCTCTGCCACCACCACACGATACACGACGGACGACGGGTACAGGCTTATAGCTCCATGGGCACACCGCCGCTGCTGCCGTTGCTCGACTGCGGTGCGTCCTTCATTGCGTCGCCCGTCATCTGCTGGATCTTCATGAACGCGTCGAGAAGCGCGGGGACGACGAACGGCTCCTGGCACTCGCGCTTCATGTCCTCGACTTGGGTCCGGTGCGCGCGTTCGGCACGCAGGGTCGCCTCTGCGAGCTTGCGTGCTTCGGACTCCCGGGAGAGCTGCTGGCGTAGGGCTGTTGAGGACGGAGGGAGTGACCGTCGGGCGCAGGGTCGTAGACATTGTCGGAGGACACGGGATGCGAACAGGCGACGATGTAATACACGCCATCCGTATGTTCACCGCGGTCGATCGACGAGCCAAAGGCGAAGTGGGCAAGGATGCACATAGTGGCACACGGGGAAGAAAACATGCAAAGCATGGTCACGATTGGTACACGTCCACGCATGGAACGAACTGGGACGGGTACGCACCAACAAGCTCTGCCTCAAGCTCGCGCATCTTGAGCAATTCCGCTCCGTTCCCGCTGGTCATGGTCGGCGGTGTCGCATCCTCGGGCCCGAGCGGAATCTGCTGCCCAGCGGCGCGCAGGTCCGCGGCGACGTTGCGGCCGCGCGCCTGCAGTGCGGTGATCTCTCGGCGGATGTCCCACAGCTCGCGCAAGGTGGGCACTCGGGGTGTCGTCGTCGGTGGCCTGGGAGGCATGCCCGCGCCCGCACTCGTACCCGCAGAACTAGACAGACCGAGACCGCCTACGTGCGTAGGCTGCATGCCAAGAGTAGGGACAGGAGCAGCCAGAGAAGGCGCCACAGGTGTGGCGTTCGAGCCTGAGGCAACGGGTGCGCCGCCCATCACAGCGCTGCTGTTCGATGGGTGGTACTGATCATGCGGAGGAGGGGACAGGGTCTGCATTAGTGCTTGCGCACTGGTGCTCTTAACGCCTGCCTTCTCGAGCAGCGCCTGCAAATTGGGTATCTGAGGCTGCGGAGGCGAAGTCGCCGGTGGCTGCCGCAGTAGCATTGAGAAATCAGTAGATGGGTTGGTATCGGCTCTCGAAACAACCTGAATAACTGAACGTGAATGATGTGAGCGCACTATGATGAAGAGTGAAAGCTGACTGGAGCCGTGCTCGTAGGAGTAGCCTTCTGCAACAGTGACTTGAAGGCAGAAGACTGACTCAACTGCAGCAGTGTTTGCTGCGTGGTATCGATCATGCTGTTAGCCCCGTCACTACCGCCACCAGGAGGGGAGTGGGGCGAGAGGGGCATATCATGATCCCTGTAGTCCATCCCATGGCCCGATGGACCAGAGATGTCACCTGGCATCCTGTGTCCCAGTGGGGACACGGCATGCCGCGCCTGGGAGATGGAGGTCGGATACTTGGGCGCTTTGCCGTATTGTTGTTGCTTATAGCTCTGGGCCGGGTTCTGATATGGCTGGGAGTTCTGGAAATCAGGCGGCGGCTTATTGTATGTCTTCGGCTTGTACGGCTTCTGGGACAGGTTGGTCGTGTGCATCACGCCGCTGGAGTTCGATGTCAGAAGGAGAATCTGATAACTGACCTTGCAACGCAGGCAGACCGACGTACTCTTCGTTCAGTGAAATGTAACGACTTGAGGAGAGGGGAGGCGTTAAAGCGGCGAGGGTGAGACAGGGACATGGAAGCTCACATGGACCGGTCGATGAGGGTGGCAGCCTCTGCCTTTGCCTTGCCGAAGGCGTGCTGCACGATGCGATGCTCGTTCTGGACACGAATAGGTTGGGTGGGTGATTGGATGTTGTTGCGGGTAGCGGGAGGACGTACGCTGTCTCTGTCTACGTGGTAGACGCAGAGCATGAAGCCCGATTTTTCAATGGGCTTTGATTCGTGTGGGAGAGGGAAACCGAAGTAAGTCAGGTCATCGATGAGCCCTCTGGTATATTCTGACGCCAGGTCCTCGCGGAGGAGCGCGCGGGCGCGATCGCCTATGTACTGGACTCGGACGACGAGTTTCATCATGGTAAAGAGAGAGTGCTGCTCGTTGTCGCTGGCCGGGGGGCCGTAAGCACCGAGAGAGCGGGGCGGGGGACGATAGCAGGAGATGGTGGGATGGGAGAGAGAACGAGAGCAAGGCCAGGCTGAGGCGCTGCCCGTCTCTGTTTGGAAAAAACAATGTCGCCGGCGGGGCGCGCGATCGGCCGATCAGATCAGATCCGCCGACAACACGACCGTGACCCTGCGTCATGTGAGCGTGACAGGCCTCAACGCGTCCGACGCGTCTGGCGTTCTCTCTTCCACCCGTTCAATTCTCGTCTCTTGTCTCTGCCGGTCCGAGTCTGCAGCTCCAGAGTCTCTCATCTGCCATGGGCTCTCTCTCTCCCCTGCTGCAGGACGCCACTGCCTCATCTGCAGACTACGAGATTGTGGCCTCGCACCTGTCCGCTCTGCTGCTATCTTATCCTCCTTCCTTCATCTTCGTCCACGATCCCGAGAACCCTCGCCTCACATCCTCCGTCGTCGCCTCCGCGCTGGACACACTCGCCTCCCAAAACGATGCACATGTAAACCTCACTTACGCCCATCTGAATGCTGTCGCTTGCTTCTCGCCTAGGGTGCTCTTCGACACGGCGCTCAACTCTCTCGCTCGCTGGACACCTGACTGGGACCACGGCGCGCTCAACTGGCCTGGTAGCGCTGACGGCAGACGATACAACGAGAACTTTGATGCGTTTGTGCACGGGATACAAGCGGTTTATGCCGAGGCTACCGCAGGAACAGTCAAGACCAACGGCACAGGCAAGGGAAAGGACAAGGCGTCCGGACTAGCACAACCTAGCTGCAGGCTAGTGCTTGTGATTGACCACGCCGAACGGCTTAGGGACACCGTCCCCGAGCTTCTCGTGCCTCTAACCAGATTAGCACAACTGGTGAGTACAGTCCGTCCCTGCACTTCCTACAGGGTGCGCACTGTGGGAGGCAGGTCCACCATGTGCCGTCCGGGACCTCTATCGTCTTGAGCGGGGTCTTCTATCGTTCTGCACCTTATACCACATATTCCAGAGCCAGGTCGACATCACCACCATCTTCATATCTGACAATCAATGGCAAGACATTCGTCCACCTCTCCGTGCCTCGCCAGAACCTTACTATCTGGACGTCCCCTTCCTATCCAAACAAGGTGAGATTCACTAGCCAACACAGCGGATCCCCTCTGTTCAGCTAACGATTCTTTAGCCACTCTTGACATACTCGCTTCCGCATTTCCTTCCCGCACGCAATCCTCTATCTCCACCGCGGCGGACCCGGACGTGTACCATCCTGCTCTGAAACCATTGTATGCTCACTTCCTCGCCACACTCTACGGCACCTGCGGGCTCTTCACGCACGACCCCCTCGAACTAGCATACATAGCCGCAGCCCGGTGGCCCGGCTTTGTCCAGCCCGTGCTCGACGCCCACCGCCGGCAACTCCATTCTTCCCGCCAAAGCACAGACGATCGCCCAGAAGATGCGGACAGGTCCGACGACGAGCTATCGCTCCAAGCTCCGGGCGAGGACGTCCGCCTGCGCCTCACGCGCCTCTTCACACCCTCCCTCACCGCGGCACTCGAGGCGCTCCACCCGCGCCTGACGCACGCCGCGCACTGGGCGCGCACGCACGCGCCGCCCCCGGACCTCCTCGCGCTCCCGCCCGCGCACGCCCAGCACGCGCTCCACGCGCACACCACCGCGCGGGAGGGCACGGACTCAACGACAGGTGCGGGGCTCGACGCGCTCCCGCGCATGGCCAAGTTCGTGCTCGTCGCCGCGTTCCTCGCGAGCACGAACCCCGCACGGAGCGACGTGCGCATGTTTGGGCGTGGGCCGGACGAGCGTGCGAAGCGGCGGCGGCGCAAGGTCGGCACGCCGCGCAAGCCGAAGCCGGGCACGACGGGCACGGCGGTCAAGGTGCGCGTTCGTCGTAGTGGAGCGGACTGTGCGTATGGGCGGCGAGCTGACCGGACGTGCAGGTCCCCCAACGGCTGTTGGGGCCGACGACGTTCCCTTTCGACCGGCTTGTCGCGATTTTGGGCGTGCTGCTGGAGGAAAACGACGCGGAGACGCGGCCCGTCGCGCCACAGTACAACTTGCCTGGGGAGTATACCGAGGCGGAGATTTCCCGCGTCGCACTCTACGGTAACGTGAGTTGACTTCTGGGAATGCGGCTTGTAGGGAGGCTCATGTTGCGTGCTGATAGATCATGGAGCTAGCGAGCATGCGCCTGCTAGTGCGTACCTCTCCCGCGGACCGGCTCGACGGGACCCCCATGTTCAAGTGCGGAATTGGGTACGAGCTTGCCATGAAGCTCGCACGCGACCTCGGAATCGTCCTCAACGACCTCTTGTATGAGCCGTCGTGAAATGTCGCTACGTCCTTCGTAAGCTATCGTACATCCTGCATGGCATCTTCTCCCGTTTTCTCCTTTCATATCTTTTCCTCAAGGTACGCCCGGTCATGGACCAGCCTGCCGCTACTGCAGCTTTCCGTACGTCCCGCTGAACGAGAACTCGCCCGTATTCGACCGGCGCATCGCGATCTCGCTGCTGGTGACGTACAGGGTCGCATACCTGCCCAAGTAGCAAGATGTCGCCCAGAGCGCATGTGCGTTCAGCCTCGTGTTCCGACGAGCGAGAACGACGGATGTATATGCGCATCTCACTGGATTCTCCAGCCTCCCGATCAGCTTCATGAATTCGTCCGCCTTGAACTTTTTCAGCGTAAAGTCAGGCGGCCCCCCGAGCCCAAGGAGTACCCCAAACACCTCGGGGTCGGGGCACACGCCGTCGTAGCACCACTTGCCACGGCAGGTCGGCTTCCACTGGCGCCATCGAAGTGCAGCCGAAGGTGAGCGCGCGCTGTCCTCTCCGCACATATCCGGCGGGCCCGGACACGGCGAGAAGCATGAGAAAGGAGTGCTACTCACGCCCATCTGCCTGGTGATCCCGTTCTGCGCGGCGCGGCGGATCGTCTCCACCTCCTTGAGCTCGTCCACCGGCCTACGAGCGGTCTTCGCTGCCTTTGCCTGCCCTGCAGAGGCGGGGTCTGCGAGCGCGCGCTTGAACACTGCGAGCTCCTTCTCGAGTGCGCGGGCGTAGGCGGCGAGGTCGACGTTCATCGTCCGCACTGCGCCGTCGTCCACGGCGTCCATGGGTACAATTTGGGGTCGGTGAGGAGGGCGCCGATGATTGCGCCGGCTGCAGGGAGCTCGCCGCCAGGGCCAGCGCGGGCCCTCTTCGAGGTTGAAGGGAGGGGGGAGGGCACCTCATCGCTCTTGTGCTTCGTACCGGAGGGTTTGAGGGCCTGTCGACGATGGCGAGGTCGACGGTTGCTCTGAGCTTGCGGCGGGTGGCGAGTGCACGTTGGTCCATCGTCGCTGGCCCTTATTAAGGTTACACTCTCCCCGAACGCCGTCACGTATCGGATGTGTATTTTCACATTCTACGTTCACGAAGTGTGGTGTCGAGGGGAATCATCCTAGCAAGGCCTCCAACTCCACAAGACGATTTCACACACGACGCCAAGTACCCTTCACTGATGCCCTTCATTGCTGCAGAGCCACACTCTCAGATACTTAGCTCCCAAGCCCAGGTACTGTGTCAACAGGTGCTGGGACCAGGACTCGGACCGACTAGTGTTGCAACTTGGCATACGAGCCGCTGAACTTGAACTCTCCCGTGCCTGTCCAGCGCACGTTGACGTCGCTGCTTGCGATATACAATGTCGCGTAAACGCCGTCAACACATGTCGTTTGTTCAGTGTACTGCTCGCAACTTCGGTGGATGAGTATATGTGTACCTGACTGAGCTCTGCAGCTCGCCGATCAGCTCCTGAAACTCGTCCGCCTTGGACTTCTTCTGCGTGATCTTCGGGGGCCCTCCGAGGCCGAGTCGGAGTAGACGCCGGTGTAGCATCACTTGGCGCACCCGGTCTTACAAGTTGGCTTCCGCTGCATATATGCGGCGACGCACCGGGTGAAGCTGGGGGCTTGCGAGGATTGTGTGGCAGGCGCGTGGGCGGGGTCGTTGCGTGCTATCTTGGCGGACACGACTGTGCCGGTGTCGACGTTCTTGCGCTTCGTGGCAGAGGGGGCTATGCTGGTAGCTAGGGGATGCTTGGGCTTGGACCGAGTCAGGCCCATTTATACGCATTGCAATTGGCAGGCCAAGTACTCGTGAGCGCCGCTCTGCAGAGAGAGCCCGCGATGACGCAGACGTTGGCACCGACGGACTCTGTCACGCGACGCGTCACGACGATGCACCAGGGCATGGATTGCCGCAAGATGGCAGCACATACTGATACATGTCACGCCACAGTTCCAGAAGACCACGGCTCTGACAGAGAATCGCAGCCAGCGTCGAGCGCCGGGTGTGAACGCTACTGGCGACTGTGGGGCCCTAGATGAGATCGATGCCCGCGTACCCGCACACGCCGACCGCGACGGCGGCTGCGAGCACGACGAACGCGACACGTCGGACGTACATTCGCACCGTCTGCTCCCGCGCCCCCTTTGCGCCCGCAGCGTCGATTGTGGCGACGTCCGCGTCGGTGAGCTCTACATGGAACGTGTAATGGCTGAGGATTCTGGTCGTTCAGTATATGCAACGGAAAATACCGACCGAGGTCTCCAGCAGCGAGATACCCCTCCAGGCGCTCTTTCTTCGTGCTCGACCTATATCCCGACGTGTCAGCCGAGGTTGACATTGCCCCCACCGAAAAGCAGTGTCAGACTCACGTCACGACGACCACACCTTTGCTCTTCGCCCACGCCAGCAACACTTGTTCCGGCTTCGCACTCAGGCGGTCCGCGATAGCTTGCACGGGCTTATCGACAGGCCCGCCAGGCTGGTGCGTGAGCGGGATGAGCACGCTGTACGCCTCGCTCACGATCCCGTGCGCCTTCCCGAACTCGACGATCGGGATCTGCTGTGCGTGCACGTACGGGTGCAGCAGGATCTGCCAGCGTGCGGGAGGCGCTGTTAGCTCGCCGCCAGAGCCTCAAGAGCAGCAAGGGTGTGGGGTAAGACGTGCCTGGTTCGCCGCGGGCTTGATCTTCGCGGAGGCAAGGAGGATCTCCAGCTCGGGGACGCCGAAGTTGCTCACGCCGATGCTCCTGGAGAGTCCGCACTCGCACCGTCAGCAGCAGTCCCTCCTCCTCGAATGAATGCGGGCTGAGGACCCCAGACGGACTTTACGAGCCCGTCCTGCTTCAGCTTCTCGAACTTCGCCCACGCGGTCGGGATGTCCGGCTGCGCGAGGCGAGGGTGGTGAATCAAGTACAAGTCCACATAATCGACGCCGAGCTGCGCGCCGCACGCCGTCCAACGTTCGCATCCGCCGTCCAACGTCCACGCGCGCGTCCATTCAATCCAGCACGACAATGCACCCGTCAGCATCTGAAACGGGTCCGGCGCGGCGCGCCCGACTCACGTATTTGAGGCTGTTCTTGATCGACGTCTCGATGTCGAGCCCGTCCCGGCCGGAGAACTTGGTGGTGATGAAGAGCTCCTCGCGCTTCAGCCCGCTCTCGCGGATCGCCTTGCCCGCCTCCTGCTCGTTCCCGTACGCCTGCGCCGTGTCTACCGCGCCCCCGCGCGAAGAGTGAGAATAGAGAGGGCGTCGGGGTCAGCATGCGGCGCAGACGAGCGCGCGAGGGATACTGGCACTGACCGATGTGGCTGAAGCCGACCGAGATCGCCTGGTCGACGTAGTCCGTCGCCTGCGCGCCCCCGCCGAGCGTCCACGTTCCGAACGCGACGCTCGGGATGCTCGTCCCTGGACTCGCGAGTCGGATCAGCGCCGTGTCCCTATGCTCGAGTAGAGTGAGACAAACCGTCGTTCAGCTTGATGGAGCCCCAGGTCATCGTCAGTTGGGAGGCTGTGTGGCCTGGCGAGTGGTAGTGGGCAGCAGACGTCAAGCGTGAGCCGGGGAGGAGTGCGGGTCGGCGTGTGCTTATATATAGGAGGGTGAGAAGGAGCTTAGTACCACGGATGGCGCAATAAGAGCTCTATTGCGGGGCAGTGGGCGCGATCCGCGCAACGCTTTCAGGCTGCGAAGTGGTGCACGCCCACAGCGCCGCCTTCTTATCTCACGCACGCACATGGACGCACGAATGCCGCTCGCGGCGTGGCACGTTTTCCGTGCGGATGGGTCGCGGTCAGGTGACCGCACTGTGGACAGCTGGTTGCAGCGCGTCTGGATATCGATGCACAGGTCGGTAAGTACACAGATCCTCTGGACGACACTAACACAGGTACAGTCGGTTCGTTCTCGGGAGTCGGTGTGTACGTCCGAGGTTGTACATCTCCTCTGGCGTATTCCGATATTTCTTCAGCATACTGTTTAACGGATACAAGCAGAGCATTCGTGAGTTTTGCGTTTTGTACCATCTGGATTTCCGGGTCGCGTGTGAGTAGATCTACCATGCAACGGTCATTGAAAACATCACGATTGTGGATCGGCCGGCAACGACATACCACGACGAATGAGGGAGTCACAGTCTTGGTCTCTGAAGGCTCTCTTGACGAGTAGTCGGATATCGGGACGTTCGTTGAGAAGCCTCCGGCAGGCCGATTTAGATGCGCGTTCCCGGCCTAAGGATGGTGGAGACGTCTGGGTCGGAGACCAGCATCTTGAAATGCTGAGAAGATGGTAGTGTTCCCCCCTGCTACCTCTCATCCATCTCCCTCCTGCTGACTCATCAGACGGGCGTCTGTCTGCCCGCCCTCCCGTCTATGCCTCTGCCCTTTTGCCCTCCTGTCCTCTGAGTTCCCTACTCCAATGGCACCCGTACTCGATAAATGTAGATGAGCAGTTTGGAGAGCACGGTAGCGAGGTCAACGCCTGGTTGACAAGCCTCCCTACGTGGCCTCCCCGAGAGCTGTCGGGATGCAGGTGCAATACCAGAGACAGCACGACGTTGGGTCTAGATCTATGTTGACACTTGGCGATCAAATGATACAGTGAAGGCACACAGACCGGATGCGGTCAGGTTTTCACCAGGTAGAACGTACCAAGCGAAGACTGAGGAGTGTACCTCAGCTTCACCTAGTATATATATTGTGCTCAGGTAGGCTGAGTAATACAACGAAAAAGACTGAGTAATAATGAGTGTGAGCTAAGTAAGCAAATGAACAACATGAGTAAGCAACTGAGTCAGGGAGTAGACGATGATTCGTAACATTACCCCCCTCCTAGGCATCGAGTCCTCGCGATGGTATGTAGGTTTTGTACTAGTTTCTGTCGTGATAGTCTCTTTTGATATCGTGACCAAACACCAGTCCAGTAGTCCGGGTCATCCGTATCTACAAATTGTCCATCAAAGTTTTTGTACATAAAGCGAGTGTTGGTGCGTGGTGGTATACGAAGCGTGGGCATTCGGGGTGCGGTAGGGTTGGTTCTATGGAACGTGTCCAGGAGTGGTTTTGTCACGACCCATGCTGGAACTCCGAAGCGACCCCGAAGGAGTTCCGTTAGGACTTCCGGACTTTCCATGTTTAGTACGTTCTCGACCTTTCCTTGCGCTGGCGTCATAGAGTTCCTAGTAGAAGTTCTATTCTCTCGGCTTGCGTCAAGGGACCTCGGACCCACCGGAGTTCCGATGTCAAGTGACGCAAGCCCCTTCCTTATTTGTTAGGCTCGCTTAGTATATAAGGCGCGCTGGTAGTAGCCTTTGCCTCAGTTCGGATACTTGTTCTTACTCCCTGCTCGTTACTCTACGCTCTTCGGTACTTACTCGCAATACACCTTCATTCCTCGGACTCCCGTCTCGGACATCCGTCGGACACCTCGGTCTTCCGTCTCGCGTCGGTGACTCTAGTAAGTAGGGGACACCCGACGAGATCGCTCAGGGCGTTACCAATAGTTTCGCCAAGTCCCCACCATCCCCGTGTCGTGGCCGGAACTCCGCCGGTCATCCCTCGGAACCCCGCCTTATCCATCGGCCTGCCCACGGCACGCGTCCTAACAGTGTATCCGAACTCACACTGAGGGTCTCGTCATGTCTACGGAACCCGAAGGCGTTTGGTCCGGATTCTCTGCGCGTCGCATTCGGGTCCCCGTCGGGGATCCGACCACTCCCACACGTCCCGCGGGTTCGCAACCACTCCTCGACGTCTCCACTCAGTCCCCCTTAGCCGAGTCGCACGCCGGAACTCCGGAGACAGCCCCGTCCCGCCTCCCCGGAGCTCCACTACTCGGTTTTCCCCAATCCACACCCACCAACCCGCCTCGTAATCCTTCCAGCAACCCGCGGACGTCTCCCAACAACCCTTTCGTCGCACCGCCTCGGTCGAGCCCGCAGCCTGCCGCACCAGCCCCGGAACTCCGCGAATATCCACCTCACCTTCCCGATCCAACATCCGCACCCCCATCCGACCCCCAACGGGACCTGGCGCAGGCCATGCTGCTACTCGCCCAGACGCTCCGGCTCACCCAGACTACTTCCGCTGCCCACACCGGAACTCCGTCCGCATCCTCCGAACGCAGCAATGTTCGGGAGCCCGACCAGTTTGACGGATCGGATCCCACCAAGCTCCGTTCGTTCTTCATGCAGCTGGAACTAGTCTTCAAGGCCCGCCCTAGGACGTTTGATACCGACGAGAAGAAAGTCACCTACGCCATCTCCTACCTCAAGGGTATGGCCCTCGCCTGGTTCGAACCGTACCTCCTGGAGCGCGAGTCCGGAAACCCGCCGGAATTCCTGTACTCCTACGAGGTGTTCCAGGAGGAACTCCGGGTTAACTTCGGCCCTTACGACGTAACGGGACAAGCCGAACATGACCTCGAGAACCTCCGGATGGCGGATAACCAGCGGATCGCGAAGTATATTACCCAGTTTACTCGGCTCGCGACGCAAGTCCGCTGGGGTAGAGCTGCTCTTTGGTACCAGTTCTACAAAGGACTTCCGGCCCGGCTCAAGGATCGGATCTCCGAGGTTGGCAAGCCGGACTCCTTGGAGGAACTCCGCAACCTCGCGCAGTCCCTGGACCATCGGTACTGGGAACGCAAGGCGGAGCAAGCCAGGGAGTCTTCGGGAAGTCACAAGTCGTCAGCAACCCCCGCAAAGACCGCCTCGGAGCCAAGGTCCGGAACTCCGTACAAGTCGTCATCTCCTGCCGCAAGTTCTCCATTGTCCGCCTCCACCTCCCGGAACCCTCCGACCCCTTCTAAAACCCCAGCCAAGCCAACCTCCAAGCCCTACTCGGACAAGCTGGGCAAGGACGGAAAGCTGACTCAGGAGGAACGGCAGCGCCGGTTCGCTAACAACCTTTGCCTCTTCTGCGGCGGAGCCGGACATGTGTCCGCGGTCTGCCCGAAGAAGTCCGCCTCCCCCGCCAAAGGTCGCGCTGCTCAGACCTCCGAACTCGAGCCGTCGGACCTCCAGTCGGACGTCCAGGAGGACGCCGAGCCGGTGGAGGAGCCAAAAAACTAGTCAGCAGTCCTCGGCCTTCCGTGTCAGGCGAGGACTGCGTTGACCCTCCCGGCACGGAACCCCTCTTGGTACTCCGGCTCAACGCGTCCGCTCTTTCCGATCCCCTTTCCCTCCATGTCACCCTGTTCTCCGAGCTCGTCCGTTCGGAATTCCGCGCGCTCGTCGACTCCGGGTCTTCGCACTGCTTCGTGGACTCGGCTTTCGTAGAACACCACGGACTTCCGACGAACCCTGTACCTCCCATCTGCTTACAACTATTTGACGGTTCGTCAAACCATGTCATTTCTCGGACTTCCACCCTGCCCATTCAGTTCTCCTCGGGAGAGGTCATGTCGGTCGAATTCTTCGTAACTCCGCTCGACAAGTCGGTCTCCGCCGTCCTGGGATACAGCTGGCTCTCCGCTTACAATCCCTTGATTGACTGGAAGAAGCGCAGCATCCAATTCCGGACGGTGCCTCCGACGCGTCCTGTACCTTCAGAACCCCTGGCGCCCTCGGCTTCTCTGTCCGGACCTCCGTCCGTTGTGGTCGGAGTTCCCCCGGCAGAGTCGTATTCTACGACCTCTCCCCCCTCGGACCCCTCTTCGGACCCCCTGTCGGACACTCCTTCGGACTTCCCTTCAGAACCCCGGATTACGCTGGTTAACGCCGCCGCCTTTGTGCGTGCGTGCCGGCTGCCCGGGGCTGAGAGTTTCACTCTCAATCTGTCGGCCGTCTCGCTGAACTCTGTGAAGGCACGCAGCTCGTCGGTTGAGGAGGAAGTGCCGGACTTGTCCGGAGTTCCACCAGAGTACCACGAGTTCGCGGACGTCTTCAGCAAGAGGAAGGCGGACACCCTCCCGGAACACTGGCCTTACGACCTCAAGATCACCCTTGAAGAAGGCAAGGTTCCACCTCTCGGCCCGATATACTCGCTGTCCCAGGTGGAGTTGGACACGCTGCGCGGGTATATCGAGGAAAACCTCCGTTCGGGCTTCATTCGGCCGTCCAACTCGCCGTGCGGAGCTCCGGTCCTCTTCGTCAAGAAGAAAGACGGTTCGCTTCGCCTGTGCGTGGACTACCGGGGGCTCAACAAGATCACCTGGAAGGACCGGTACCCGCTACCCCTCGTCTCGGACCTCCTCGACACCCCCCGGAAGGCCCGAATCTACACTAAGATCGACCTCCGCCACGCCTATAACCTCGTTCGGATCGCACCTGGCGACGAGTGGAAGACGGCCTTCCGGACCCGGTACGGCTCTTTCGAATGGCTTGTCATGCCCTTCGGACTTTCGAACGCCCCGGCGGCCTTCCAACGCTTCGTCAACGAGGTGTTTGCGGACCTCCTGGATGTGTGCGTCGTGGTGTACCTCGACGATATCCTCATCTACTCGGACTCCGTCGAGGAACACCGGGAGCACGTCCGGGAAGTCCTCCGGAGGCTCCGGAAGTCCCAGCTCTTCGCTCGTGCGGACAAATGCGAGTTCCACGCCACGTCCGTCGAGTACCTCGGCTACATCTTGTCGCCCGAAGGCCTGACCATGTCGGAGTCAAAGGTAAAGGCGATCCTCGACTGGCCGGAACCCCGGAAGGTTCGGGACATCCAGTCGTTCCTCAGATTTGCGAACTTCTATCGTCGGTTCATCCACAACTACTCCGAGATCGTCCTTCCCCTAACACGCTTGACGCGCAAGGGAGTTCCGTGGAACTTCGACGAAAAATGCCGGAACTCCTTCAACGCGCTCAAGAAGGCCTTCACATCCGCACCCATCCTGCACCACTGGGAACCCGACCGCCCGCTTACCGTCGAAACCGACGCGTCCGACTACGCCATCGCCGGCATCCTCTCCATCACCACGGAGTCCGGGGAACTCCATCCCATTGCGTTCC
This sequence comes from Trametes elegans, assembly GCA_022606155.1. NCBI lineage: Eukaryota > Fungi > Basidiomycota > Agaricomycetes > Polyporales > Polyporaceae > Trametes > Trametes elegans. Next base: position 1,200,249 of record JABYQO010000003.1, on the reverse strand, counting down.
ACTCCCGGACTCTGACCGGAGCGGAACTTAACTACGACACTCACGACAAGGAACTCCTGGCGATTTTTGAGTGCTTCCGGAACTGGCGGCACTATCTCGAGGGCTCCGGAACTCCGATCGACGTCGTTACGGACCACAAGAACCTCGAGTACTTCTCCACCACAAAACTCCTTACACGACGACAAGCCCGCTGGTCGGAGTTCCTGTTGCAATTCAACCTGGTCATCCGCTTCCGCCCCGGAAAACTCG